>CP032253.1:34446513-35646513 GCA_005610355.1 Gossypioides kirkii | reverse complement strand
AATACAATGACAATGAAAATGCAATGACAATGGTTACTAACAACATAAAAACTACAGTTACATGCATTGCATGAACACTACAGCTAAAAATTGAAATAAAACTAACTCAATTTTCCGCAGTCGTTGATGTGGCTACATGGTTCTCTTTCTTCCTTCTCTTCTTTTCTTCCTTTTAGCGCTTCTTGTCCTTGGAGCGCTTTCGTTTTCTTTCTTTTGGCTTTGCCCGATCCTCGGACTACTCCGTAATATTCCACTTTGCCCCGGCATCATCGGTTGTGACTTTTGTCTGATGGATCACTTTGAGTGGTCCAGTGCAGACAATGATAGCCAAAGGATTGTGATCCTTATTAATTGCAGTCACAGTCTCCGCTTGACTCGCTTTTAGTTGGTGTCAAACCGATAATTGTTGCTGTTAAACTAAGCCTTATTAGATAATATGTTTTGATATAACAAATTAGAGTGTTTTTAAATAAAAGCTAAGTAGAAAAGACTCTAGTGAGACTTCTACCGGTAGAACTACACTTTTACCGATACAACTCCACTTCTACCAATACCTTGAAGAGTTCTACGAAAATAAGTCAAGTCAGTAACTAAAATTCATCCTCCCCTTCACTTCTATCAATACTTTGATGGGTTCTACCGATACCAAATGAAACCTTCAGGGTTCTACGAATACAATGAAGCATCTACCGATATAACAACTTCAACGGTAATATTTTGTAAAGTCGTCTTCCCTGGGACTTCTACCAGTAGAACTCCTCTTCTACTGATACAACTACAGTTCTACCGATACAAGTATACTTCTACCGGAACAACTAAGTTACAAACTGCTTTTAATGTTGGTTTTTATGGCTGCAACGGTTACATTACTTTCCCAACAGCCAAAATGATTGGAATTCATTTAGAGGGTATAAATACCATCTTCCAAAGGTGTAGCATCAAGAAGAGAAATGTGCAAAGCCTAAAGATCAATCAAAACAACCAAGAGCTTAATTCTTTCATACCTTTTCTTGTAAACACTTGTGAGCTTTTATTGTATTCCTTTAGCTCAAGTGTTCTTCTTTGTATTTGTGCTTAATTGACAAACATCCTAATCTTGTAAGGATTGTTTCTTTGTTTGCTTGTTTGTTTCTCTTTGAGAAAGGGTTGATACTTAAGGTTTGGGTAGAAACCTTAAGAGAGTTCTATCTTAAGATTTTGGGGTATAAGTCTTAAGAGAGACTGTAAGGTTAAACCTTGTCCTCAGAGGTTATACAAATCTAGTGGATTTGTGAAAATCCTGAGTTGCGAAAAGCTAAGGTAGTGAAGTAGGCATTTGAGGTCGAACCACTATAAATCCTTGTGTCCTTTGTTACAAAATTAAATTGTTTCCACCACAACTTCTAAAAGGTCGATTCAACCTCCGTTACCGTCATTATCGAGTTAATCCATCGAGCTAACAATTGGTATGAGAGCTAGAACTCTAGAGACTATGTAACTACTAAGAGAAAATCCTCGAAGAAGCTCAAACGATCAACAAGTCTTCCAACATCAATGACGTCAACTTCTAGGTCAACATTCGTGGGAGAAAGATTTTCCACCGTAAGACCTCCTCTATTTAATGGCTCCGAATATTCTTATTGGAGAACAAGAATGAAGTTATTTATCCAAGCCAACGATTATGGAGTGTGGAGGATAATCACAAACGGGCCATTCATTCCAATAAAGATAGTTGAAGGTGTTAGTGTTCCAAAGAAGGAGAATGAATAGGATGCAAATGACATCAAGAAGGTACAACTTAATGTAAAAGCTATGCATACTCTATTTTGTGCTCTTGGTGAAAATGAGTACAATAAAGTCTCCTTGTGCAACGATGCCAAAGAAATATGGGACAAGCTTGAGGTCACCCATGAAGGAACGAATAGAGTCAAGGATAAGTATTCTTACCCTTAACTATGGATTATTTAAATCAAAACCGAAGGAATGAATCAAAGAGATGTCCGATCGATTCACCAACATCATTAATGGTCTTAAAGCCCTTGGGAAGGTTTATCCCAACAAGGAGATGGTGAAAAAGATATTGAATAGTCTCCCAACATCTTGGGAACCAAAGGTGACGACCATAGAAGAATCAAAGGATCTCAACTCACTCTCCCTTGATGAGCTCATTGGTTCTTTACTTACATATGAGATGAAGCTTAACAAAGGGAGTGAAGAAGAAAGACTTATAAAGAAGAATGTTGGTAGAGCTCTTAAATCCACCACTATTGAAGAAAGTGAATCAAGTGAAGAGGTGGATGAAGATGAAGAGATGAAAAGGCTTGCTAGAAGATTCAAGAGATTCATGAAGTCCAACAAAGGAGGAGAATTTTGAAAGAAGGAAGGACTCAAACTTGAATCAACCAAGGACAAAGATCCCATTATTTGCTATGAGTGTAAGAAACCGAGACACATCAAGTATGATTGTCCTAAATTTAAAAAGAAGGGGTCTAGCAAACAAAAGACTTATGTTGATTGGAGTAATGAAGACTCATCCGATGAAGAAGCCAAATTAGTCCTTATGGCCATCGATGATCTTAAGGTAACTTCTAACTCATCTACTTTAAATGATTATTATTTTGATGAGTTGCAACAAGCCTATGATGAATTGATTTTGGAATTAAAAGTCATGATGTCAAAACACAAGAAAAGTGTTTCAAAATTGAAAAATGAAAATGACTTACTTTCCAAAATCAATCATGAACTTGAAGAGAAAGTAAACAAAATGCAAGAAATCATTAATGATTTTGAAAAGAAAAATTTAGACTTGCATAATTTACTTTCAAAAGTTCATGAGGATCATCAAAAGCAACTTGAGTTGCTTAAGAGTGAAAAACTCACTCTAACAAAGTTTTTGAAAAAGGAGAAAGTTCAAAACAAAACTTTGTTAAAAATAGCTTTAATTTCTATAACATAGCGGTCCCTCAAGATTTTACAAGGGAAAACTTGTTAAGAGTGCATGGGCCCCTAAAGGACTTAGTACTACTCAAGACAAGGAAGCTCTTTCAAAATGGTTACCTAAAGGGACTAAGATTTTGAAAACTAATGATTATGGACCCAAAAGACATTGTGTACCAAAAACTTAATTTTATGTTTGTAAGTAAGGTGCATTGCTTCAAGGTAAACAAATGCAAATTCTATGTGATTGCTCCTTAATATTGATTGGTATAGTAGTTCATTAATTCTTTATATTTAATATCTATATTTGAACTAACCACTTTATTTTCCTCTTAAGTTTTATTTGTTTATTTTTGATATAACAAAAAGGGGGAGAAGAGAAAGGTAAATTTTATGGTTAATTGATTGCTTATATTAGTGACAAATTTTTTAAAGAAAAATGAATGTCAAATTTGAACTTATTGGAAATTTATGCTCCAAACCTTTATGTTTTAAATTGAAAATGATTTTTATATAAAGGGAGCTTGAATTGAAAATAACTTTTATTAAGGGGGAGAAATCTATTCAAAAACAAATTTACAAAATGTTTTGTTATATCAAAAAGGGGGAGATTGTTAAACTAAGCCTTATTGGATAATATGTTTTGATATGACAAATTAAAGTGTTTTTGAATAAAAGCAAAGTGGAAAAGACTCCAGTGAGATTTCTACCGGTAGAATTACACTTCTACCGATACAACTCCACTTTTACTGATATCTTGAAGACTTCTACCGAAACAAGTCAAGTTATTAGATAAAATTCATCCTCCCCTGCACTTCTACCAATACTTTGATGGGTTCTATAAATACCAAATGAAACCATCAGAGTTCTACCGATACAATGAGCATCTACCGATATAACGACTCCAACAAAAATATTTTGTAAAGTCGTTTACCCTGGGACTTCTACCGGTAGAACTCCTTTTCTACTGACACAACTATAGTTCACCGATACAGGTATGCTTTTATCGGAACAACTAAGTTGCAGACTGCTTTTAATGTTGGTTTTTTTGGTTGCAATGGCTACATTACTTTTCCAACAACCACAACAGTTGGAATTCACTTAGAGGGTATAAATACCATCTTCCAAAGGTCTAGCATTAAGAAGAGCAATGTGCAAAGCCTAAAGATCAATCAAAACAACCAAGAGCTTAATTCTTTCATACCTTTTCTTGTAAACACTTGTGAGCTTTCATTGTATTCATTTAGCTCAAGTGTTCTTCTCTGTATTTCTGCTTAATTGGCAAACATCCTAATCTTGTAAGGATTGTTTCTTTGTTTGCTTGTTTGTTTCTCTTTGAGAGAGGGTTGATACTTAAGGTTTGGGTAGAAACCTTAAGAGAGTTCTATCTTAAGATTTTGGGGTATAAGTCTTAAGATAGATTGTAAGGTTAAACCTTGTCCTCAAAGGTTATACAAATCTAGTGGATTTGAGAAAATCCACTATAAATCCTTGTGTCCTTTGTTGCAAAATTAAATTGCTTCCACCACAACTTCTAAAAGGTAGATTCAATCTCCATTATCGTCATTATCGAGTTGATCCATCGAGCTAACAGTTGCACCCACATCTTCGGGTACAGGGATAAATTCATCAGTTGAATTTGTCTCAGCATCTTTTTTCTTCATCTTTTTCTCCCTCTTCTTCAACTTGTGTTTCCTCCCTTTCAGTAGGAGTTTCCTTTTCAGTAATATATGCATCCTGACTAGTAGTAAACTCATCCTCAAACAGGCTCTCAATATCCCGTAAATATTCTTCCACCTCCCTTGATTCTACCTCCTTCTCGTCATAAAAAATGTGTACCATTGGAGGGAAGCCACTGATTTGTCTTTTTCCCCTGAGTCAGCCTCCTCAGTTGAGGGCTCATACTCTCTGATAATTGGAGGGAATACTGGGAATTTAGGGAGAAGGGCTTTGCCCATTGTTCTTAATATAGTCACAACAGCACTATTCCAAGTCCTAGTGTAAGCAAAGAATAAATTCTGTGCTCTGTCCATGTCTTCTATTGCAGTGATCGTGTTATGAACATCATAGCAAATGTGCAAGCGTACACTATTGGTGCAAGTATAGTAGACAGAAGTGAATCTGTCGGATATCGATCCCACGAGGATGGGTGTCTATTGTCTAAAATTGTCGGTGCAAAAGAAAAGATAAGAAAAATTGTCAGAAATAATGTCAGTGCAATTAAGTCAAAATCTGCACAAATAAAGAGTTAAAACTGTCAACGCAATTTTTGTAAAACTACAATACAATGTTAGAGCGATTTACTAGAAAATGAAGTGAATGTTTAAGATATTTTGTCAATGCAATTAAGAAAATTAACAAGGTAAAGCAATGATAAAGAGATGAGGGAATCCCTAACTTGATAAGTTGGCAAACACTAAATGTGACTACAAGGTAATTGGTAGATAAATTATCACCACAACTAAGTTCTATCAAATCCAACTACTTTCGACTTCCCTGCTTATCAAAGACTCAACATACTCACATTAGATACACCTTCTAGTGCTCGCAATGCTTTGCAATTGAGCACAAGTGGCTAGAATTTCTTCTTGCCTCAAGCAACTTCTGTTGTCTTGCTTGTTAATTTAACTTGTCGCTGCACCTTCCAGTGACTGTGACTGAAATCACACTTCTGTGGTCAAAATAGTTCAATCCAAAGATAAACAAATAAGAAGAATGGAGTAGAAATCAAAATAGATATAACATTAGTAGGTACTTCCATGCACAATTAAAGTTAACAGAATTTATCAACATTCAAGAGGAAATAAAGAACAAATTGAAGCATTCTATTCCTAGCCTACTAGAACTCTTCCGTAAATGCTCTTATTGCGTCGCACTTAGAACACTCCTCGTCAGGAGTAGATGCTGCCTTCTCATCAACTTCAGGTTCCTCCGAATGGTCTCAAGCCTCCATAGCCTAAAAGCTTAAAAGCTAGGTTGAAGAAGATAATATTACAAAATGGGAGACTAAAGGAAGAAGAGACACCTTTCTCTTTCCTTGTGAGTGTTTATATTTAGCCTAAATTGTACAGGTGTTTATTCGGTAAAATTGAGTTGTACAAGTTGGTTATACCAGATTGGACAGTTCACACTTTTTTGTTCTTATTAGACACTGTCAGATGAGGCGATAATTCTGGACATAATTCTGGACACGTTCATGCAGCGAAAATTCTGTATATGTTCATGCAGCGACATTCCTGGGTGCAATTGAAGAATACTTATGTAGCTATAGTTCTGGATGCAATTTGAAGAATATTTATGCAGCGATCGTATTGGGTACATTCCAAAAATATTCTTGCGGCAACAGTTTTAAGTGCAATCTGGAAGTGCTTATGCAGCGACAGTTTTGGGTGCATATTTGGATGTTATTTTGCAGTGACAACTCTGTACACCTTCATGCATTGATCCTTCTGGATAGGTTCCTGCAGTGACATTTCAAGATGCAATATTGAACACTAAATGTGGTGACATTAGTAGAAAAAGTAAGATAAAATGAAAGAAAATTAAACCAAACATCACTGACTTAGAAAATGCAATTACTAAATATAAAATGCTAAAAATGCATGCTAAACATGATATAATGAGAACAAATTATACAATAAATAGGGAGAAAATATATGTTCTTTTTAGTACCATCACACCCCCAAACTTGAGTTTTTACTTGTCCTCAAGTAAAACAAAAACTTGCAAGGCTACAAAAGAATTTTTTTTTGTCAAAGCAATAATCATTCTAGCAACTTGAAGCATCTGAAATCCTAATGCATGAATTACATTTAAATGACAGAATATTGCGTCGATAATTTATAGGTATGGATAACTAAATTGCAATTTCATAAATGCTAGCATCATGCTTTAAATCTTAAATTCATTATACCAAAACAACATTTATTTTAAAATAATATACACATATATATTTTTTCTTCTTTTCCTTTTTTATGTGACTGAGGGATGTCGTTACATTACTATACCCTTGTCCTAGAAAGTAACGATAGGGTGCAATAAACCCCCAAGGAGTATGTGATTACGCCGACACACACTCTTGTACTGACAACCTTTGGCTAGATTACCTTTTCTAACACTTGCATTGGAGTGTTCCCCCTTGATAGTTCACAATACACCCACATTGGAGTGTTTTTTATTCATACTTATATACAAGCAGTTGTAAATGGCAAATTTATTCAAGATCTAAATAATGATACTATTCATTCATTTCTAATGCAATCTAAATCATTCATCCAAAAATTAAAGATACAACATTCAATCAAATTCATCCAACTCATTCATTAATAGTTCACATGATTCAAGAAATAAGAATCAAATGAAAAAAAATTCAAGCACATTTTTAATAACCATGAATGCTTCATTAAACTCAAAAGGAAAAAATTTTGAAATGTGGGTGCAATTGCATTTCCAGCCCATATACATTCCCCCCAAACTTAAAGTTTGCATTGTCCCCAATGCACTGACATTAATAGATATATATGGAAATGCAACGACAATGTAGATGCAACGACAATAAAAATGCAGGGACAATTATACTACAACTACATGATATACATAAAAATTAAACTAAGTGTTAAAAATAAAAACTAACTCAGTGTGTTGCAACCGAAGATGTGGTTGCATTGGTCTTCTTCTTCTTGCACTTCCGCTCCTCCTTGCGGTGCTTCTTGTCTTTAGCGCGCTTCCTCTTTTGTTCCTTTGGCTTGATCGGATCTGTGGATTGATCCTCAACATCAGGCTACACCTCGGCATCATTGATCGTGACATCAGATGGGTGTATTTCAGCAAGAGGTGTAACGTAAAGCAGCATGGCTATTGGAATCCTCATTACTTACCGTCACAGCCTCCGTCTAACTCGCTTCAGGCGGCACCAAATCATCAAATGATGCACCCACAAGTTCAGGTGCGGTGACAAATTCCTCAGTCGAATTTGTCACGACATTAGGTCCTTCTCTTCTTTCTTCTTTTTATTTTTTTTAAGCTTCGCATATTCTATGGACTACTCCAGCATCATCAGCTGCTTCATTCGTTGGTCCAATATAGACCACTATCACCCAAGGGTTTATGGTTCTCATTAATTTCATCCACAGCTTCCACCTGACTCGCTCCATCTTACGCCAAGCCTTCAGTTATTGCACCCACAACTTCAGGTGATAGGACAAATTTCTCAACTAAATTTGCCTCGACATCTATTTCTTCATCTTTTTCTTCCTCCACACGAACTTCTTCAATTTTTAACATTAAGTCAGTAGATGTAGTAGAGCTATACAAAATTAAGCTGACAATGGAATCCTAATGTGTCAACAATAGTGTTTACTTATTCCTCAATCAGTGCAGACACAGTATTTTTTCATTCTTCTTCAAGTGCTTCGTACTATTTTATTCTCCACATGGTCCTAAAATTTTTTCACTCTTTCTTGCGTTTTTTCCAATTCCGTAACTTCTTAATTACGGATATAGGCATCAAAATTATGCTTTCATTGAAATCACATAATGCCTTTCCAATATACATATCACCAATGGAATACGGTATTGAGAAACTCCCGGGATCCTTAAATTCTTAGAGTAATTTAATTTTCATGATAGTAAACCCTTCAGTAAGTGCAATTGCTTCAACTTCTCCCAATCTTTTCTTCTTTGACCATGCATCTTCAAGTTTTTGAGGCTATTTTGCTATAGCATTTGTGGTGACAAAATGATCTGATTCTGTCTCCGCAATATTTTGTTTAACCTCTTCAGCTGTAGTTTCCTTTTCAGATTGTTTTGATATCTTTCCATTATCGTTTGAATTATCTTCCTTTACTGTAGCATCTGTAACAACTTCAATTAGTTGAGTCTCACTTCTGGAAATGATTCCCTTACCATGCTCTTGCCCTTGTGATATCTAATTCTCAATATCAATCGGTAAAGATTCTTGTGATCGCAAATTTATTGCTCTCACAATCTGGCCAAATTGAAATTCTAGAGCTCGTATAGATTCACCTTGACTCTAAAGCATAGCTTCAGTCTTGGCAAAATATTGTCTCAACAAATTTTCAATTGATGAAAATTCTGATGCTTCGTCTTGCTGGGTATTTTGCCTTGACAAGAGTTGATCATAATTGGGCAATCTCCACTTGGATCTAACATCGTTGTTTATACTTTCAGGGTCTTGATTATTCTTGCAAAAATTTGGATGTTGCTCCCACTCTGGCGTATAGGTGTTGGAATATGGATTTTCATTTCGACCGAAATTTCCCATGTGGTACACATTTAATGGATTTGATGGGTATTATTCAAACTCATGGTTGCTTCCACAATAATCGTAAATTGTCATAGCAAATTTTCATTCTGCAATTACTGTAGCATTCTGCATTGAATTACTTATATTAGTCAAAGAAGATACTTGGGCAGTTATGGAATCGATCTCCATTTCTATAATGTCACTTATGCTAGTCCAACATCTTGAGGTTCTATACACCTCGTTCCTAGTCATATTTCACTAAAAGAAAAATGTAAAAGTAAACAACAAAAAGGAAACAAGTTAGTGACAAATAAAATTTAGATAATAAAGAATAAATGCAAAGACAAAAATAGACATCAAACAAACGCCATCCCCAGCAACGACATCAAAACTTGATCGCGCTATGAACGTCACAGCAAATGTGCAAGCGTACACTGTCGATGCAAGCATAATAGACAGAAGTGAATTTGTCTGATATCAATCCCACGAGGATGGATGTCTATTATCTAAAATTGTCGGTGCAAAAGAAAAGATAAGAAAAATAATGTCAGCACAATTAAGTCAAAATCTACACAAATAAAGAGTTAAAACTGTCAACGCAATTTTTGTAAAACTGCAATACAAAATATCAAAGCGATTTACTAGAGAATAAAATGAATGTTGAAGATATTTTATCAATGCAATTAAGAAAATTAACGAGGTAAAACAATGATAAAGAGATGGGGGAATCCCTAACTTGATAAGTTGGTAAAAACTAAATGTGACTACAAGGTAATTGGTAGATAAATTGTCGTCGTAATTAAGTTCTATGAGATCTCACTACTTTCAACTTCCCTGCTTATCAAAGAGTCAAAATACTCACATTAGCCACACCTTCCAGTGTTGGCAATGCTTTGTAATTAAGAACAAGTGGCTAGAATTCCTTCTTGCCTCAAGCAACTTTCGTTGTCTTGCTTGTTAATTTAACTTGTCACTGCACCTTCCAGTGACTGTGACTGCAATTGTACTTTCGTGGTCAAATAGTTAAATCCAAAGATAAACAAATAAGAAGAATTGAGCAGAAATCAAAGTAGATCTAACATTAATAATAGGTACTTCCATACACAATTAAAGTTAATAGAATTTATCAACATTCAAGAGGAAATAAAGAACAAGTTGAAGCATTCTATTTCTAGCCTACTAGAACTCTTCCGTAAATGCTCCTCTTGCGTCGCACTTAGAACACTCCTCGTTAGGAGTAGATGCTGCCTTCTCATCAATGTCAGGTTCCTTTGAATGGTCTCGAGCCTCCATAGCCCAAAAGCTCAAAAGCTAGGTTGAAGAAGATAATATTGCAAAATGGGAGACTAAAGGAAGAAGAGACACCTCCCCCTTTCCTTGTGAGTGTTTATATTTAGCCCAAATTGTACAGGTGTCTATTCTGAAAAATTGAGCTGTACAAGTTGGTTATACTAGATTGGACAACTTACACATTTCTGTTCTTATCAGATAGTTGTCAGATACGGCGACAATTTTGGACGCAATTCTGGATACGTTCATGCAGCGACAATTCTGTACATGTTCATGCAGCAACATTTCTGGGTGCAATTAAAGAATACTTATGCAGCGATAGTTCTGGATGCAATTTGAAAAATATTTATGCAGCGACAGTATTGGGTGCATTCCGAAAATATTCCTACGGCGACAGTTTTGGGTGCAATCTGGAAGTGCTCATGCGACGATAGTTTTGGGTGCAAATTTGGATGCTATTTTGCAACGACAGCTCTGTACACCTTTATGCATTGATCCTTCTAGATAAGTTCCTGCTGTGATATCTCAAGATGCAATACTGAACACTAAATGTGGTGACATAGAAAAAGTAAGATAAAATGAAAGAAAATTAAACCAAACATTACTGACTTATAAAATGCAATTACTAAATATAAAATGCTAAAAATGCATACTAAACATGATATAATGGGAACAAATTATACAATAAATGGGGTAAAAAAATATGTTCTTTTTAGTACCATCATGCAGCGACAAGCCTGATCTGCCTCCTGCTGATGGAATTGGCCAACTTCAATAGCCTTCATTTTGTGTAGTAAGGTTGTCTCTGCAATAGGGTTCATTCCCTTGCTCTCTGCCTTGGCTTTGCCCTTCCTCATCTTGCTTGTTTCAACCACCTTCATTGTCGATGTATCTTTGCCACAAGTCATTCGTTCAATAGAGGCTTCATTGATTGGGCCCTTATTATCTAGGATATGAACTGCAGTTGCAATTCAACTATACGAATTGCGTTGACAAAAAGCCCAAGTGCGATGATAATGGTACCTAATTGTTCTGCAAATAAAAAACAAGACGTAAAATAAACTTGTACAAAAACAAAAGTAAAATAAACACAGGAAATAAAATGTGAAAATAGCGACAAAAAGAAAAACAAGTTAGTAGCAACTAAATATTATATAATAAAAATAAAGTTCAAAACAAAAATAAACATCAAACAAATGCCATCCCCGATAACAGCGCCAAAACTTGATCACACTATGAACATCACAGCAATAATGTGCAAGCGTACACTGTCGATGCAAGTATAGTAGCAAGTGAATCTGTCGGATATCGATCCCACGAGGATGGCTGTTTGTTATCTATAATTGTCGGTGCAATGAAATAGTAAATGCAATAAAATTGTAAGATAAATTGTCAAAGCAATAATGTAAAATTAAAATTGAAATGCAAAAATAATGAAATGGGGTCCCTGACCTGAATAGTTGGTAGAAAACTAAATATGGCTCACAAGGTTTAAAATAACAGGTAATTGTCGCTGCAATAAGGCACAATGAATGTCTTACCAAAATTAGCTTTTCTATTAGATCTAAGACTTAAACATGCATACTAACCACACCTTCCAGTGCTGGCAATGCAACACATTCAAGACAAGTGGATTAAATTCCTTCAATCCTCAAGCAACTTCCATTGTCTTGCTTGTTAATTTAATGTCGCTGCACCTTCGAGTGATAGTGACTGCAATCACACTTCCGTGGTCAAAACAATCAAACCCAAAGAATTAACAGTAAAAGTAAGCTTGAATAAGATATCATTTAGTCTAAAAATCAATAGTATTTCCATACAAACTTGAAATGAACATTAATAACCAGCGTTTAAGAAAGAAATATAAAGGAACAAATGGAGAATACTGTTCTTAGGCTACTCGACTTGCTCCCTTACTTACCTCTTGTGTCACACTTAGGGCTCCTCGTCAAGAGTAGATCTGCTTCCCTTCACATTGGTTCGCCCATGAGGGCGTCAAGCCCCCTAGCTGAAAAGCTTCAAAAGCTTGGTTGAAGAAGAATATGCACCAAAAGAGACTACAGAAGAGAGAGAGAGAGCTTTTCTCTTTCCTTGTGAGTATTTATATCCCTCCAAATTGTACAGGTGTCTTTTCTGCAGAATTGAGTTGTCTATGGTCGTACTAGTTGGTTATACCAGACTGGATAGGTCATGTAGTTTCTGTTCTTATCTGGACAACTGTCAGGTGCGGCCACAATTCTGGGCACAATTATGGACATGCTTATATAGCGACAACTCTGGACATATTAACACAACGATAATTTTGAACGAGTTCCTATAGCGACAATTCTGGGCATGCTCATATAGCGACAACTCTGGACATATTCACAGAAATTATGTGCAAGCGGACACTATCGATGCAAGTATAATAGACAGATATGAGACTGTCGGATATCGATCCCACGAGATGGTGTCCTTGTTGCTTAAATTTGTCGAAGCAATTAGAGTTTAAATAAAAAAGAATTGTTAAGAGTAATGTCAATGCAATTTAGTTAAGACTGCACAAATCAAAGAGTTAAATTTGTCAATGCAAATATAGCATAAACTGTTAGAGCAAATTAATAGAAAATGAATTGTTGTGGAAGATGTTATAAATGTAGATTTCAAAAATTAAAAGAAATAGATCAAGTGTAAAGAAATGGGGGGATCCCTGACTTCACAAGTTGGCAACGCTAAATGTGACTATTTACTGATAGATGAATTGTCACGACAATTAAGTTCTAATGAGTTGTTACTGCTATCAACTTCTCTGTTTAACAAAAACCCAAGTACTCACAATTACCACACCTTCCAGTACTGGTAATGCTTCGCAATCAAGAACAAGTGGCCAGAATTCCTTCTTGTCTCAAGCAACTTCCGTTGTCTTGCTTGTTAATCTAACTTGTCACCGCACCTTCTAGTGACTGTGACTGCAATCGCTTTTCCATGGTCAAAACAGTTAAATCCAAATATAAATAGATGAGAAGAATTGAGTAGAAATCAAAATAGATCTAACATTAATAGATACTTCTGTATATAATTAATAGTCAATAGAATCCATCAACATTCAAGAGGGATTAAAGAAGAAATTGAAGCATGCTATTCCTAGTAGAATCCTCCTGTAATCACTCCTCTTGCATCGCACCTAGGCACTCCTCGTTAGGAGTAGTCGCCTCCTTGTTGCGCCAGATTACCCTCTTGGAAATCAAAATTCCATGGCAGCTGACTTTGAAAAAGAATGAGAAAATTGTGGAGTTGAATTCCTCACAGCTTGATTATTATTTTCTCTTACTTCCCTCTATTTATAACCACTCCATCGCACAGGTCTATCCCTCTTCTCAGATCTAACTCCCTTTTTTGCAGCTGTACAAGTTTGTTATTGCCATCTGTGCATTCACACAGATCTGGGTTGTGAATTAGGCAGTTGCAGATTGTCGCGACATCTTTGGAAGAAAATTATGATTTAAATTTGCTGTGACAACTTGACATTCTCCTACGCTGGTGCTTCTGAATGTGTTAGCTGCGCAAAATCCCTGATAAAATGTAGAAGCATTTATGTGCTGACAGCTTTGGCCACAATTCTAGATCAAACTTGTAGCCACAACTCTAAATGCTTTCCCACTCTAATCTTCTAAGGTGGATTTCTGCGCTGACAATTTTAGATGCAAAACTGATACTCAATACAACGACATTAGTAGCACAAAAGGAATAAAATGAAAGAAAGTAAGACCATACAACACTGATTTAGAAAATTCAAATACTATGTATGAAATGCTGAAAATGTAGGCTAAATATGATACAAAAGGAACAAATTATACACTAATTCAAAGATAAATTAAGCATCATTTCTAATGCTATCACACCCCCAAACTTGAGTTTTTACTTGTCCTCAAGTAAATAAAAGCTAGCAAAGTTATGTCCAAATTCTTGTCACCGCAATTATCATTCTAGCAACTTAAATTCTTTGAGATCCTAATGTATAAATTACATTCATATGATAGAACATTGCGTCGACAATTTATAGGCATGAAAAATGTAAATTGCAACTTCACTAATGCTAGCATCATGCTTTAAACCTTAAATGTACTTAACCAATACATCATTTTTTGTCATATACATATATATAATTCTTTTTATCAACTTTTCTTTGTTCTTTTTTTTATGCGATTGAGAGATGTCATTGGATTACTATACTCTTTTTCCTGGGCAGTAACGATGGGGTGTAACAAAACCCTAGGGAGCATGGAATTGCGCTAACACACACTCTTGCAATGACAGCCTTTGGCTAGATAATTTTTCTAACACTTGCAGTGGAGTGTTCCCTCTTGTTAAGTCACAATGCACCTACATTGGAGTGTCTTTTATTAATAAATATAATTATATACATAGCTGCAAGATGGTAAGTTAATTCAATATTAAACAATGATACTACTCATTTATTACTAATGCAATCTCAATCATTCATCCAAAAATAGAAGGATTCAACATTCAATCACATTCATCTAATTCACGCGTTAGCATTCGAAATAATTCAAGGATTAAGCATCAAATGAAAAAAATTATGGTCACATTTTCTTGACTATGCATACTTTCATTCAACTAAAAAGACAAACATATTCTTAAACATGTGGGTGTAATTGCATTTCCATTCCAAACTTCCCCCCAAACTTAGTGTCTGCATTGTCCCTAATGTACTGACAATACTATACAAATATTAATGGAAATGCAACTACAATGCAAATTTGAGAACAAGTAAAGTGCAGAGACAATAAAAATGTAATGACAATTAGATGAAATGCATGCAACTAAACTAAGTACTGAAAAGTAAACTAACTTAGTCTGTTGCAGCCGAGGATGTGGCTGGCTTGAACTTCTTTTTCTTCTTAGGGCGCTCCTCTTTGCTCTTCTTCTTTGCCTTACGTTTGCGCTTCTTTTGGGTCAACCAGTGGAGTTGATTGCTCCACCATGGCTGGTTGAGTGTCGGCTTCATCGACAGTCACATCCGATGGATGGATCTTAGCAAGCGGTGCCACATATGGCACAATAGCCAGAGGATTGGAATCCTCATTGCTGGATGTGACTGCCTCAGCCCAGCTTACTTTAGATGGTGCCAATTGTTCAACAGATGCACCCACACTGGCAAGTCCGTCGACAAATTTCTCTGATAAATTTTTCGGGATAACTTCTTGTTCTTCTTTTTCCTTTTCTTCTTTTTCTTTGACTTCTCTTTTCTATTCTTTTGCAACACCCTCAAAAGCAATTGTTGTGTGCTTCTCTTCAGTAGCAACATCTCTTTCCTCCATATTGGCCCCCAAACTATTTAAAAATTCATCCTCGAAGAGGCTAGCGATGTTTCGGAAGCAGTCTTCCATATCTTTGGAGTACACCTCTTGATCCTCATCATTAGAGATGTAGATTCTGTGCGGGGAGTAGATGAATGAGTTCTTCCTTCTGAAGCATACTGCTCTAATGTTGGAGTAGCTTCATCGATAATAGGAGGAAACACAGGGAATTTAGGCATCAGATTTCTGCTCAAACTGCATAATATACTGACAATAGCAGTATTCCATGCCCTAGTATAGGCATAGAATAAGTGCTGTCTGTACTGCATCTCGTCGATTGCGTTTACAATTTTAATTTATCTGCTGCTCATCCGATCAACAAACTTTTCAATCTTAGTAAGCTTCCTCCAATCTGAAGATCTGTGGGTGCATGGGTTTTGGTGTCCTTCTTTTTCGCTTTCCCTTTGTCATTCTTTAGTGGTACCTCCTTCACAATAGGGGTTTCTCGCTCCTTTATCATCCTTTCCATCGAAACATCATTAATCAGCCCTTTGTTTTCCAAAGTCTGTTCCCCTTCACGAGGCACAATGCTCCTTTGTTTATGCAACATCATGATCAAAGAAGGGAAAGGTAGGATACCTATCTGTTTGGTGGCGGATTCAGCAGTTTCTTGGTGAAGGATTGCACCAACATCAATGCATCATCCGTTGAGTATAGAATGCAGCAGACACATTCTGTCCAGCGTTGTACTAGTGCTATGGGTGGATGGCAGGAGACGATAGTTGATGAAATGAAACCACACCTTGCTTTGGACGATGAGGTAGCAACGGTGCATCGTATAATTATTTGGATTGTTGCTAGTCCAAACAACACCGTCGATGCATAAATCATTCAGTAAAAGATCAACACCCTCCTCTGTCAAGTTTTCCAAAAACTTATCATGCTCGTCTTCTCCCTCAGCAATGTGAAAGAGAGCATTGATGTGGTCAAAGCTCTATGGCACCAAACCTTCACGAACAAATATAAACTCCTGTTCTGGATCAACCAAGTTAGCATAAAAGTCTCTTACCACGAAGGGAGAGTATCCAGCCGAATGGTCACAAAATTGCTCCCAGCCAAAACTAGAAATTCTTTTAGTGACCTGTTTCCCCAATGTCAGTTATAGGGATAACTGAAATCCTTGCTCAGGATGACATTTTCTTTTCAACATCACCTCATGGTAGCGGTCCTTTGCCACTTTTAATAAGAACATGATAAGTTCCTTGGGTGGTTATTGGTCGACATTTCTGACCATTATAGCCGATGATTTAACAGCGGGTTTGGATGGGGTTTTAGCACCATGAGTTCTTACCATAACTACTGAAATAAAGAGAGTGAGAATATCTTGTAGAAAAATTGAAGATTGAAGAAAAAGAGAATTACAGCAACAATAGTGGTTGTGAGTGTGAAGATCCAGTCAGCATAAGTAGGGTATTTTATAGAAGATGGAAGTGAAGAGACGTGATGATTGCTGCTACCGTGGGAGTACCTTGTACATGCAGGATAAATGCCAAGACATAGATCACTTTTTCGGATTGATCCAATGATTGGGGAAAGTGGCGAATCAACCGACGTGATTCTTTCTCGAAACGCTTCTTTGAGTCATCAATGAAATACGTCGACAAGTTGTGCTTTCGTGTGCATCGACAAAAAGGAGATGTTTTATTCCTGCAAAAACTAAAGAAACAAATTAAAGTAAAATAAAAGAAAAAAATAATAGAAATTTTTTGCAATGACATCCTAAAAAAATGTGACCAGGTTAATGGTCTCGATTTGTTCATTGATGCTTGGGCTTCGGTACTCCTTCAATCGTTGGCCATTCACTTTGAATTGGTGCCCATCATTCAAATCTTTGATTGTAACCACACCATGTGGAAATGCTTCGACAACTTCAAAAGGGCCTGACCATCTTGAGCGTAATTTTCCTGGATGCAATTTTAAACGTGAGTTAAATAAAAGTACTAACTGACTAGGAGAAAATTGTCGCCGCAAAATGATGTTGTCATGTCATCTTTTAGTTCTTTCTTTGTATATGGCAGCATTTTCATAAGTATTACGTCTAGTTTCTTCCAGTTCTAAAATGTCCGACAATCTTTTCTGTCCAGCAACATAATAGTCCATGTTCACTTGCTTGATTGCCCATATGGCCTTATTTTCAAGTTCAACAGGTAAGTGACATGATTTACAAAAGTACTAGCTGATATGGTGACATACTTAATGGTGTTTTGTATACGGTGCGAAGCGCCCACAACGCATCATTTAATCGTGACTACCAATCACGTTGAGATGGGCTAACCACCTGCTCAAGAATACCCTTGATTTGCCGATTGGATACTTCCATTTGTCCATTTGTTTGCGGATGATATGTGGTTGTCATGCGATGCTTCACACCGTAACGTTTCAAAGTTGTCGCCACCTGATTACAATGGAAGTGAGTGCCTTGGTCGCTTATTAATGCTCGAGGTGTTCTGAATCGTGTAAGGATATATGTGTGAAAGAACTTTAACACCGTTCGTGCATCGTCCTTTGGAACAGCGATTGCTTCGATCCACTTGGAGACATTGTCAATAGCGACCAAAATATACACATTTCCAAAGGAATTTGGAAATGGCCACATAAAATCTTTACCCTAAACATCAAAGAGTTCAACCTCTATGATAGGCTGTTGAATCATCTCGTTGCATCGAGATATGGAATCGGTGCGCTAACATTTGTCGCACTGTTGAGCAAAATTGTGGGCGTCTCGAAATAATGTCTGCTAGTAAAATCCTGATTGCAGGACCTTTGCAGCAGTCCTAACACCACCAAAATGGCCTCCATAAGGAGCATCATGGCAATGCTTCAAGATAGATAGCATTTCTTCTTCAGGAACGCAGCGACGAATAATATTATCAGTGCATACCTTGAACAAGTACGGTTCATTCCAATGATACTTTGCAGCATCCCAAAGAAATCTGACCTTCTGGTGACCTGTTGCACTCAATGGTAGCTTTCCACATACTAGATAATTGACGACATCTACATACCATAGAGATGCGTCGATAATTTGTGACTTATTTCCATCTTCACTTCCAGATTCCAAATGAGATAGGTGGTCTGCTACTTGGTTTTTTGATCCTTTCCTATCCCTAATCTCAACATCAAATTCTTATAATAAAAGGATCCATCTAATTAGCCTGTTTTTTGCATCTTTCTTAGTAAAAAGGTATCTCAAAGTAGAATGATCACTATACACTGTAATTTTTGGGCAGACAAGATATGAACGAAACTTGTCAAATGCAAAAACTACTGTCAATAACTCTTTCTTAGTGGTTATGTAATTCACCTGTGCTTTAGTTAGAGTCTTACTAGCATAATAGATTGAATGAAATACCTTATCCTTTCGTTGTTCAAGCACAACACCCACAGCAAAGTCGCTCGCATTACACATCACCTCGAATGGTTGCGACCAATCTGGTACGACGATAATGGGTGTCTGCACTAGCTACTGTTTAATTTTAAGGAACACTTCTAGACAAGCTTCATTGAACAATTTTTTTATTTTTCTCCAATAGAGAGTAGAGTGGTTTTGCTATTTTGGAAACGTCTCTGATAAATCGTCTATAAAATTCGGCATGGCCTAGAAAACTCCTTATTCCCTTTACATTAGTGGGTGGAGGTAACTTTTCAATGATCTCCACCTTCGCTTTATCAACTTCAATGCCCTGGCAAGATATGTGATGGCCAAGAACAATGCCTTCAGTTACCATAAAGTGACATTTTTCCCAGTTTAGTACCAAATTGGTGTCCTCGCATCGTTTCAACACTTTTGCTAAATTGTCAACGCATTTATCAAAATTGTGCCCATAAATAGAGAAATCATCCATAAATACCTCTAATGAATCCTGGATCATATCAGAGAAGATGACCATCATGCACCTTTAGAACGTAGCTGGTGCATTACACAAACCAAATGGCATTAGTCGAAAAGCAAATGATCCAAATGGGTAAGTAAAAGTTGTCTTTGCTTGATCTTCTGGCGCGATTGCAATTTGGTTGTACCCAGAGTATCCATCAAGAAAATAGTAATAAGCCTTACCAGCTAGCCTATCCAGCATTTGATCAATGAACGGGACTGGGAAGTGATCCTTCTTTGTTGCTGTATTTAGACGACAGTAATTCATGCACACTCGCCAACTTATAGCAATGCGAGTAGGGATTAGCTCATTTTTATCGTTGCTTAACACCATGATGTCGCTCTTCTTAGGTACACATTGGATCGGGCTCACCCATGTACTGCCCGAAATTGGGTATATTATGCCTACATCCAGCCATTTCATAATCTCTTTCTTTACTACTTCTTTCATTTTCTCATTTAATCTTCATTGTTGCTCAATTGACTATTTTCCTTCATCTTTCAGCCTAATTTTATGCATGCAGAAAGAGGGACTAATGCCTCTAATGTCTGCTATGCTCCAGTTGATGGCTCTTTTGTGCTGATTCAATATTCTAATTAATTTTTCTTCTTGGCTCGCGTTGAGACTTGCGTTGACAATTACTGGCAATGTATCATTGTCACCAAGGAAAACATATTTCAGATGTGTTGGCAATGGCTTTAACTCCAGAGTCGGAGCTTCTTCAATCAATGTTTTAAAAACAGGGATCGTCCTATTAGTCAGTTCCAAAGATTCCAATTTCTAGCCATGTCTAATCTCATAGACATTAGCCTCAACTTTGTGGTCACATTCAGGTAGGGCATTATCTTTCGATGTCACCGCATATTCCTCTGTTACTGCTGAACTTCGTTCATTAAATTCCTCTATAATTAACTCGTCCAGAACATCAATATGGTGACATTGTTCCTTACTTCGTGATAGAGATGCTTTGAAAACACTAAAAGTTTCATGTTCATCGTTATGGCACATGATCAACTCACCCTTGAAAACATCTATGATTGTGCGTCTCGTTGCGAGAAATGGGCGTCCCAAAATAATGGGCACCTCCTTATCGGCTTCACAATCAAGTCTGATGAAGTCAGCTAAGAACACAAACTTATCGACATGGATGAGAACATCTTTAATTTGTCCTTTAGGTTGTGCCAAAGATCTGTCCGCAAGTTGTAATGTCACTGTAGTGGACTTCATATGACCAATTCCTAATTTCCTGAAAGTTGACAATGGCATAAGGTTAATGCAAGCTCCTAGGTCACATAGAGCCTTACCTAAGGAATGGTTTCTAATGGAGCATGAAATTGTGAAATTACCAGGATCTTTCATTTTTGGTGGCAATTTATTTGTCAGTACAGCGCTGTACCCTTCTGTAAGCACAATCATCTCAATATCGGATAGCTTCTTCTTTTTCGATAACAGTTCTTTCATAAATTTCCCATAGCTAGGAATCTGCACAAGAGCATCAACTAGAGGTATATTAATATGTAATTATTTCAAGTTAGATACAAACTTTTGATAAGCTCTGTCATGATCTTTCTCCTTGAATTGCTAGGGAAATGGAAAAGGTATGTTCACTGTGGGTTGTTGTGATATAACCTATTGTCTTGACATGGGCAGTTGCGTCGACAACTTCGTAGGATGAATGGTCGGCATAGGTGTGACTACTGGTAGCTCATCCTCATTTACTTCTATTGTATCTTCTTCAAATACAACCTCTCCATGTTGCTTTGGTTCGTTTGTGTCGACAGGTGCTTGGTTAAAGCTGCTGCTTTGTTCGTCAGTTTGCTTTCCACTTCATAATGTGATAGCCTTGCAATACTTCTTTCCTTTCTAATTTAGATTTTTAGTGTCATTGGGTAAAGCACCTGGTGGTCATGTGCTCATGTTAGAAGCTAGTTGTCTTAGTTGTGCTTCCAACGCTCAGATGGAAGAAGAATTTCCTTGTATAATAGCTTATGTTCTCGTAATATGCACACGCATCAAAGCTTCAAGAGTAGCTAATGGATCTGATCTCGGTTAAGAATATTGTTATTGCTATTGCTGATGTTGTCCTTTCATATTTGGCAGCATAGTCTGTTATGACTGCATTCGAACATGTGGTTGCATTTGATTATATGACTGCATCTGGATCTGTGATCGCATCTGGTCAAGCTGCATATGTACTTGAGGATTGTGATTATAATTCTGCTGCTGTTGATCGTAACTCCCTTGTTTAAAGTTACATTAATTTGAGGAATTTCCATATTTGTATGTGGACGCATTCTAGCTCCCCCAAGGTTGTGGAGCTCCACTTGTATTGTTATATGAGTTACCATATGAATTCCCTCAGATGTTATTGACATAAAATGCATTTTCAGCATGCTGTGGACAATCCTCATAACTATGGTTGTCGCCTTAAATTTCACAAGAAAATGTCGGAACATCCATTTGTTGGGCTACTTGAATAGGGGAAACATCACTCGTTCCTTTCATGTTTTTAATCATGTTTGCCAGAGAGGATACTTGTGCACTCAAGGATGAAATGGCATCTAACTCAATAACTCCAGGATATGTTTTCACTTGAGCAGAACGATAAATCAGGTACTGATAATCATTTTGCGCAATTCTTTCTAAGATTCTCACAGCTTCATTGTAAGTGCAATCTAATAAAGGACCATTAGCAGATGCATCGATAAGATTTCTTGTCTGCGCATTTAATCCATTGTAGAAGATCTCGATTTGTGTTTCCTGTCGGATTCCGTGCATGGGACAATGTCTAAGCATAGTTTTCTAACATTCCCACGTAGTGTGCAAGTTCTCATCATCCAATTGATGGTATGTCATAATATCATTTCGCAGTCGAGCATTCATTGTGGGTGGATTGAATCGCAAAAAAAACTAAGTTGCTAGTGCATTCCATGAAGTAATAGATCCAGCCGGTAAACCAAGAAACCATGTACGTGCCCTTCTTTGTAAAGAGTAAGGGAACAACTGCATCTTCAAGGCGTTATCAGGAACACCGTGTTAACTGAAAGAAGCACATATAAGTAGAAAAGATTTAAGATGCTCCCTTGCATCTTCGTGAGGCAAACCAGCATATTGTCCACTCAAATTTAGCATTTGGAACATCACCGGTTTTAATTCAAAATTCCTAGCTTGTATTGCTGGTCTAACAAGCCCTGGTTGTAGATCACTGAGCATAGGAACAATAAAATTTCTAATTGTCCTATCTGGAATTTGCTCTTCTTCTGCAGCGGTTTATTGTTGACTCCTTATTACTGCACTGGAGGAACAACATTTTGTGGTAGCAATGGTAGTAGATCATTGTTATTTCCATCCATTTTTCTTTGCTCTTGTCTCTTCCTCCGAATAGTTCTTTCAATTTTCGGATCAAAACTAACACTATTGTTAGGATTTCTCCTTGTGGACATAAAACCCCTAACAAGAATTTAAAAGAAAATAAACAAAAGATTAGTAATAAATAAAAGTTAAAAAAGGAATAGTAAATGCAACTACAAAAATAAATATCAAACAAACGCATTCCCTAGCAACGAGGTAAAGACTTGATCAGCCTATAAACGTCACAAAAATTATGTGCACGCAGACACTATCGATGCAAGTATAATAGACAGATATGAGTCTGTCGGATATCGATCCCACGAGGATGGTGTTCTTGTTGCTTAAATTTGTCGAAGCAATTAAAGTTTAAATGAAAAGAATTATTAAGAGTAATGTCAACATAAGTTAGATAAGACTGCACAAATCAAAGAGTTAAATCTATAATGCAAAAATAGCATAAAATGTCAGAGAAAATTAATAGAAAATGAATTTTTGTGGAAGATATTGTAAATGTAAATTTAGAAAATTAAAAGAAATAGATCAAGTGTAAAGAAATGGGGGGATCCCTGACTTTACAAGTTGGCAACGCTAAATGTGACTACAAGGTAACTGATAGATAAATTGTCGCACAGTTAAGTTCTAATGAGTTCTTACTGCTATCAACTTTTCTGTTTAACAAAGACCTAAGTACTCACAATTACCACACCTTCTAGTGCTGGTAATGCTTCGCACTCAAGAACAAGTGGCCAGAATTCCTTCTTACCTCAAGCAACTTCTGTTATCTTGCTTGTTAATCTAACTTGTCACTGCACCTTCCAGTGAATGTGACTGCAATCACACTTCCGTGGTCAAAACAGTTTAATCCAAATATAAATAGATGAGAAGAATTGAGTAGAAATCAAAATAGATCTAACATTAATAGATACTTTCGTATACAATTAATAGTCAATAGAATTCATCAACATTCAAGAGGGATTAAAGAAGAAATTGAAGCAAGCTATTCCTTGTCTACTAGAATCCTCCCGTAATCGCTCCTCTTGATTCGCACCTAGGCATTCCTTGTCTGGAGTAGTCACCTCCTTGTTGCATCAGATTACCCTCTTCGAAATCAAGCTTCCATGGCAGCTGACTTTGAAAAAGAATGAGAAAATTGTGGAGTTGAATTCTTCATAACTTGATTATTATTTTCTCTCACTTCCCTATATTTATAACCACTCCACCACAAAAGTCTATCCCTCTTCTCAGATCTAAATCCCTTTTTGCAGCTGTACAAGTTTGTTATTGCCAGCTGTGAACTCACGTAGATCTCATTTGTGCATTAGGCAGTTGCAAATTGTCGTGACATCTTTGGACGCAAATTATGATTTAAATTTGCTGCAACAACTTGACATTCTCCTACGTTGGTGCTTCTAAATGTGTTAGCAGCATAAAATCCCTAATAAAATGTAAAAGAATTTATGTGGTGACATCTTTGGCCGTAATTCTAGATCAAACTTGTGGTCGCAACTTTAAATGCTTTCCCACTCTTATCTTCTAAGGTGGATTTCTACGCTGACAACTTTAGATGCAAAATTGGTACTCAATACAGCGACATTAGTAGCACAAAAGGAATAAAATGAAAGAAAGTAAGACCATACAACACTGATTTAAAAAATGCAAATACTAAGTATGAAATGCTGAAAATGTAGGCTAAATATGATACAAAAGGAACAAATTATACACTAATTCAAGGAGAAATTAAGTGTCATTTCTAATGCTATCACTCATGCAGCGACATTTCTGGACATCGTCATGTAGTGACAATTTTGGGCGCAATTCTGGACATTGTCATGTAGTGACAATTCTGGGCATAATTCTGAATAGACTTATGCAGCGACATTAGTAGTAATATATGACAAAATTTAGAGAAACTAAGCTAAGGTCCATTGAGTTAGAAAATGCAATAAACTAAACTAAAAAAATGCTAAAATATGTGCTAAGGATGACTAAATGGGAACAACTTAAACAATAAGTAGGGAGAAATCAATGGTTCTTTCTAGTACTATCAAAAGCCTCTATAGCCGAAAAGTTCAAAAGCTAGGTTAAGGAAGATAATGCCCAAAGGAGACTTAAGGAGGCACCTTTTCTCTTTCCTTGTGAATATTTATATTCCTCCAAATTGTACAGGTGTCTTTTCTGTAGAGTCAAATTATCTCTGATTGTACAAATTCGTTATACCAGACCGGATAGCTCACACATTTCTGTTTTTATCTGGACAGCTGTCAAATGTGGCGACAATCCTAGACGCAATCTAAAATTACTTATGCAACGACATCAGTACCAAAACAATAAAAAATTAAGGGTAAGTACAAGTTGTCCTTGTGCAGGTGTCCTTTGACCAGAATCGAGCTGCCGCTAGTCGTACAAGTAGGTTATACCAGACTTGGTAGCTCACACATTTCTTTTCTTATCCAGAGGGCTATCAGATGTGGCGACAATTCTGGACGCAATCTGAAATTACTTATGCAGTGATAACAGTACCAAAACTGGACAAATTTATTAGTAAATAGGCTAAGGACCATTGAGTTAGAAAATGCAATTCACTAAACTAAAAAATGCTAAAATATGTTCTTTCTAGGACTATCACATCCCAAAACTTGAGTTTTTACTTATCCTCAAGTAAAACAGAAACCAACAAGGCTACACAAAAATTTACCAAGGCAAATTATCATTCTAGCAACTAGATTCTTCTAAAATCCCAATGAATGAATCACGTTCAGATAACAAAATATTGCGTCCACAACTCATAAGTATGAATAACTAAGATTGCAACTTCATCAAATCTAGCATCATGCTTCAAATCCTAAATTTCATCTATCAATACAACATTTATTATACAATACTAAGTATCCATATATCTTTTTTTTGTACGACTGAGGGATGTCGTTGCATTACTATACCCTTGTTTTAGAGAAGTAACGATGGAGTGCAACAAACCCCTAGAGATTACGTAATTGCACCGACACACACTCTTGCAGCGACAGCCTTTGGCCATATTCATATTTCTAACACTTGCATTAGAGTGTTCCCCCTTGAACAGTTCATAATACACCCATATTGGAGTGTTTCTTATTTAATACAATATATATAAGCAGTTGTAAAAGGCAGATTCATTCAAGATTCAAGGAATGCTACTAGTCATTCATTACTAATGTAATCTAAATCATTCATCAAAGAATTGAAGATACAACATTCAGTCAAATTTATCCAACTCATTCATTGATAGTTCACATGATTCAAGAATTAAGCATTGAAAAATTTTCAAACACATTTGCATTAACCATTCATAAACCTTGCATGCTTTATTAAACTCAAAAAAAATTAAAATGAGGGTGCATCTCCAAACCCCATATGCATTCCCCCAAACTTAAAGTTTGCATTTTCCCCAAAATGCAATGATAATGAAAATGCAATGACAATGTTTACTAACAAAATAAAAATTACAGCTACATGCAATGCATGAATACTATAACTAAAAAAAGAACTTAAAATAAACTAACTCATTTTTCCTCAACCATCGATGTGGTTGCATGATGTTTCTTCTTCCTCCTCTTTTTCTCCTCTTTCTTGAGCTTTTTGTCTTTGGAGTGCTTTCTCTTCTTCTCTTTTAGGCTTCGCACGGTCTTTGAATCTCTCGTAAATTTTTAGCTTTTCCCCAGCATAATCGACTGCTTCTTGTGTAAGATGGTGCTCCTCACTAGTTATCTCTATAGCTTTCGTCGGTCTAGCTTCATATCGCTCCAAATTCTTAGTAGTTGCACCCACAACATCTGGTGCAGTGACAGTGTACTCAGCTGATTCCTTTTCAGCATCTTCTTCCTTGGCACTTCTTCTTCAGCCTTCTCTTTCACCTCTTCAACACAGACTTCCTACTCTCTAAACTTCCTCCTCAACAGTAGGTTCTTCTTGATCAATTGTGTAGTCATCCTCAAACACGCTATCAATCATTTGCAAGCACTCCTCAAGATCCCTTGATTACACTTCTATCTCATCATCAGAGACTTGCACAGTGGGAGGTGATGCCGCCAATCAGTCTCGGTCCCCTAAGTCAGTATCCTCTGATGAGAGTTCATAATCTCGGATGATTGGTGGAAACATTGGGAATTTTAGGAGTGGGGTTGGGCTCAGCTACCTTAATGTGGCTACAATAGAGCTATTCCAGGCCTTGATATAAGCATAGAACAAATCTTGTGATCTGTTCATATCCTTTATTGCGACGACAAGTCTGATCTGTCTATTGCTGATAGAATTGGCCAACTTCTCAACAACATTCATTTTGTGCAGCAAGGTTGTCTCTACAGTAAGGTTCATTCCCTTGCTCTTTGCCTTGGCTTTGCCCTTCCTCGTCTTGCTTGTTTCAGCCTACTTTATTTTAGGCATATCTTTGCCACGAGTCATTCTTTCAATAGAGGCTTCATTGATTGGGCCCTTATTATCCAGGATTTCTTCTTAATCATGGGGCACAATCCCTTTTTGCTGGCACAATAGCATCACCAATGATGGAAAAACCAAAATTCCCATTTGCCTTGTGGCGTAGTTAGAAATTTCCTGGTGGATTATTGTGCCAACATCAATCTTTCTGCCCTTGATAATTGAATGTATCAAACACCTTCTATCAAGGTTGATTGTGGTGCTGTGAGTAGAGGGCTTCAATCAGTGCAGGTAAGTAGCTTCCAGGATAAGTGCAGAAAGTCTCACACTTCAGCTTAGAGATGGTTTTGTGGATTTTCTTGCCCAAGTCTTGTTGTTGCGACAAGAGAATGTCCTGTTCTGGATGGAAGTTTTGCTTCAAAATATTGTTTTGAAATCGATCTTTGGTCGTTTTCGTTAAATATATCACACTTTTTCTTCGTTGGCTTGGAGGATTCTGGTTCACGAACTGCAATTGCAGTACAGCTGTACGAATTGCATTGACAATGAAGTCCAAATGCATCGACAATATTTCTTGTTTATTCTAGATGTAATTTCAACCTCTAATTGAATAATAAAACTTGTTGACCCGCGATAAATTATTGCTGCAAAATAATTCTGTCCTGCCATCGTTTGGTCTTTTCCTTGTAAATTCCAGTAATAAATTGAGAATTGCTTCGGGTCATAAAACACCTAAAATAAAATATAAAAGTAATGACAAAAAGAAAACAAGTTAGTAATAACTAAATATTATATAATAAAAATAATGTGTAAAAACAAAAATAAACATCAAACAAACGCCATCCCCGACAACGACGCCAAAACTTGATTGGTTATTTAACATCACAACAATATTATGCAAGCGTACACTTTCGATGCAAGTATAGTAGACAGATGTGAGTCTGTAAGATATCGATCCCACGAGGATGGTTGTCTTTCGTTTATTAATGTTAATGCAAGGAACAAATAAAACAAGATAAATTGTGATAATAACTATAAGAGAAATAACTTGAAAATAAAGATGAAATATGATAATGATAAATGGGATCCCCAATGTGAATGTTCAACAGAATGCTAAGTGCTCACAAGGTATAAAAGGATAAGTGATTGTCGACACAATAAACTACAATGTATATTTTACCAAGCTTAACTTTTATATTTAAGCTAAGACTTAAACATGCACATTAATCACACCTTCCGATGATGACAAGGATACATGATTAAGAACAAGTGGATTAAATTCCTCTAATCCCCAAGCAACTTCCGTTGTCATACTTGTTAGCTTAAACTATCGCTGCACCTTCTAGTGACAGTGACCGCAATAACACTTCTGTGCTAAAAACATTCAAACCCAAAGATTAAACAGTAGAAGCAAGTTTGAATAAAATAACATTTAACCAAGAAATTATATATACTTTCATACAAACATAAAACAGAGAGTAATCACCAGCATTATAAAAGAAATGTAAAAGAGACAAATAGAGAATACTATTCCTAGACAACTTGACTTGCTCCTTCACTTCCCTCTTGTGACGCACTTAGGGCTCCTTGTCAGGGGCTGATCTGTATCCTTTTCACATCGGTTCACCCGTGGGGATCTCAAGCCTCCATAGTCGAAAGCTCAAAAGCTAGGTTAAGGAAGAATAATGACAAAAAGAGACACCTTTTTCTCTTTCCTTGTGAATATTTATATTCCTCCAAACTGTACAGGTGTCTTTTCTACAGAATCAAGTTGTCTCTGGTCGTACAAGTTGGTTATACTAGACTGGACAGCTCACACATTTCCGTTCTTATCTGAACAACTGTCAGATGCGACGATAATTCTGGACGCAATCTGAAATTACTTATGCAGCGACATTAGTACCAAAACATGACAAAATTAAGGGTAAGTACAAGTTGTCATTATGCAGGTGTCCTTTCATCAGAATCAAGCTGTCACTGGTTGTACAAGTTAGTTATACCAGATTGGATAGCTCACACATTTCTGTTCTTATCCGGACAGCTGTTAGATGCGACGACAATCCTGGACGCAGTCTGAAATTACTTATGTAGCGACATCAGTACCAAAACATGACAAAATTAAGGGTAAGTACAAGTTGTCATTATGCAGGTGTCCTTTCATCAGAATCAAGCTGTCACTGGTTGTACAAGTTAGTTATACCAGATTGGATAGCTCACACATTTCTGTTCTTATCCGGACAGCTGTTAGATGCAACGACAATCCTGGACGCAGTCTGAAATTACTTATGTAGCGACATCAGTACCAAAACAAGACAAATTTAAGAGTAAATAGGCTAAGGACCATTGAGTTAGAAAATGCAATTTACTAAACTAAAAAATGCTAAAATATGTGCTAAAGACAACTAAATGGGAACAAATTAACCAAAAAGTAAGGAGAATACATATGTTCTTTCTAGTACTATCAATCCCTTACATAATGTAGAATGTCCTGGTGCCAAGGATGGTCACCCCTTTCTTCCTCCACAATGTTACAACAATGGGCAGAAGCCTCGTAGATGCTCATTTGAATGGGTTTTATATCCTTTGGCCTGTTTACATTAATTATTGAGGTAAGAGTAGCCAAATCATCAACCATCTGGTTTTCATCTCATGGGAGGTAATGGAATGTGATGTCATCAAACTCCTTAATTAACTCAAGAACCAACTTTCAATAATTAATTAGCTTGGAATCTCTTGTTTCTCATTCTCCCTTGAGTTAGTAGATTACAAGTGCAGAATCTCCGTACACTTCCAAAATTTTGATCTCTCATTCTATGGTTGCACGGATTCCCATGATATATGCTTCATATTCGGATATGTTATTTGTACAGTCAAAGTCAAGCTTGCTAGTGAAAGGATAATGGTCACCTTTTGGAGATACTAAGACTGCCCCATTTCCACTACCCATGGTATTCGAGGTACAGTCAAAATTCAACCTGCAAGGATGTTCTTTTAGAGTTTCTTCTTCAGTGGTTGCAACGTACATTAAGTCTTCATTCGGGAAATCGAAATTCAGTGGCTCATAATCTTCTACAGCTCTGCTGGCTAGAAAGTCTGCTATGGCAGTTCGCTTTATTGCCTTCTAGTTCACATAAGTTATATGAAACTCAAAGAGCAGGATTTTCAATCTAGCCATTCTTCCATTTAGTGCTACCGACTCCATCATGTATTTCAGAGGATCTAATTTTGAGATTAACTAGGTCGTGTGGTACAACATATATTGTCTCAGCCTTCGAGTGGTCTAAACTAAAGCACAATACAACTTCTCGATTGGCGAATACCTTGTCTCATAGTCAGTGAACTTTTTACTGAGGTAATATATTGCTCTCTCTTTTCTTTCAAACTCGTCATGTTGGCCTAGTACGCATCCCATAGCTTTCCCAAATACCACTAGGTAAAGGATTAATGGTTTATCGAGGTTTGCGGTATTAGAATTGAGGCATTGGACAAATAGTATTTAACTTTGTCAAAAATCTTTTGACATTCATCATCCCACACACTTGGGTTATGTTTCTTAAGAAGATGAAAGATTGGATCACACTTCTCGGTTAACTGTGAAATGAACCGCGCTATGTAATTCAATCTCCCAAAGAAACCTTGAACTTCTTTCTAAGTACGGAGTGGTGGTAACTCCTGTATGGATTTGACTTTATCTGGATCAATCTCAATTCCCCTCTTACTGACCATGAAGCCTAACAATTTGCCTGAAGTAGCTCCGAAAATGCATTTGGTTGGGTTCAACTTTAGTTGAAATTTGCTTAATCTTAAGAACAGCTTCCTTAGGACCTTCACATGTTCTTCCCTAGTTCGGGACTTTGCAATCATATCATCAATGTAAACCTTGATCTCTTTATGAATCATATCGTGAAACAAGGTCACCATGACTCTTTCATAAGTTGCCCCTGCATTTTAAGTCCAAACGGCATCACTTTATAACAAAATGTTCCCCACATTGTGACGAAGGTAGTCATCTCCAAGTCTTTAGGATCCATCTTTATCTGGTTGTACCCGGAGAAATCATCCATGAAAAAGAATAATGAATGGCTCGTCATGTTATCTACTAGGGTATCAATATGAGGCAGTGGGAAGTTGTCTTTTGAGCTAGCCTTATTCAAATCTTGATAACCAATATGCATTCGCACCTTCTCATCTTTCTTAGGGATAGAGATTATATTGGCTACCCATTCTGAATACTTGACCACTTGGAGAAAACCGACGTCGAACTGTTTCTTGACCTCTTCTTTTATCTTTAATAGTACATCAGGTCTCATCCTTCGAAGCTTCTACTAAACAGGTTTACAATCTTCCTTTTTGGGAAGTTTGTGTATTACAATGTTAGTGCTTAACCAAGGCATGTCTTGATAGGACCATACGAAGACATCTTTAAACTCTTGGAGTAGCTCAATAAGATCTCGCCTTCTTTCAGCAGAGATGCTTGTTCTAATTTTTACCTCTTTCTTTTCTTCTTCATCTCTCAAGCTCACGATTTCAACTTACTCCTTATGAGGCAGCATTTTTTTCATCTTGTTCTACCATTCTTAACAAATCGGGAGATAAGTTACAATCTTGGTCCTCTTCAAAGTCCTGAGATTCCTCTAAACACATATCTTGCTCAAAAGGAAGCTCTGAGTCAACAACAGTATCACTCATATCATTGATATCAAAGGACTTGTTAGAGGCACAAAAGGAAATCCAAAGAAACAAATGAATTTATGAATGATTGATTGTATGGTATGAGTATGAATGAATAGAATTTTTTTTTAATTTGGACAAGAATAAAAATATTTGTTAAATTGAACAAGAACAAATGAATTGAATAATGGTTAATTGTATGGTATAATTGTAAAAAAATATTTTCCAAACTAGACAAAATAAATAGAATTGCCAAATAAGATAGGAAATGCATTTTTTATTAAAATAATTGATAATGGTCATATGCCCTTTTACAAAGGATCCTTACTGCTCTCGGGCTTAGAGTAATAGATATGTTTTGAGTGTTACTCTAAAGAGGTCCTAAAGGTTACAAGAGTTCCTCTACAGTCCAGTTTGTCATAACATTTCCTACATAAGAGTACGAGGGCTTAGTAAGTTAAACTAGAAACGAACAACCTAAATTAATGTAGAGTCACCACTAACCAATTTGGGCTAGGTTGGTTAGCCACCTATCGTCTAAAAGTCTAGAATTAATACTACGAAAAATTCTAAAATTCTAGACTCGATCTCATCACCAAATTTTGGGTTCGGGATTACGGTTACGTGTGGGGAAGGTTATAGCACCCCCATAATGCCTATCCGGGGATAATCTTCGTGGCTTTGGAGCTATTTTTTTATTTAAGGATATTAATGTCTTAATTTAGGTAAAAACCTTATGGGAATCTTAAATAAAAACTCTAAAAAAATGCCTCCGATTTACTTATAACTTGACTAGGACGTGTTCACAAAACTTATCTAATTTAAAACTTAAATTAGAGATTTTTGTTACTTCTAACGAGAACCCTAAAGGATACCTAAATAATTCTAATAAAATACCTTCAATTGTTAAAATTAATTCTATTTTAGAATCCTAAAAAAACCTAAAAAAATTACAAATGAATTAAGAGAAATATTAAAATTCATCTACAACTTATTCGATCTTTTATCATTATTATTATTTTAAAAGATTTAATTAGTAACGTTGAACCTATCAAGATCTTACGAAAGTAATCCTATGCTGGGTTTATGATTTATCTTACTTTAAAATTCTTGATCTAAAGTTTAAATTCGTCAAAATCCTAAAATAATATATCTTAGATGACATTTATTAGTTATCTTTATCTAAAATAAAATACTTAAACAGACCTACTCATGATTTACAATTTAGCTACAAAAGTCTTTAGTTTTAATCTTGAACAAAGTTCTAAAAAATATTTACATATTAATTATCCAATACGATATTTAAAATTAATTTAAAACCCTAGTAAATAAATATCCTACATATTATTTAATATTTTTCTAGGGTAAATAGTAGATAAGATCTTAAAGACTAACCTAAATTCAAATATAAAAAAAACTTAAATATAAATAGACATGAAAACAAATAAATATGAAATAAGAATAAATAAAAAATTATACGAATGTGAATAAATTTAAAAAATATTAAAATAAAATGCATAATTGATATCAAACATATAAGGGTTAAAGGTTAATCAGAAAAAGGTTTTTCAGGCTAAAAAAATGTGAAAAAGTATAAAAACCATAGGGAATTATTTTGAATCTTTTATTACTCATTCCATTTCCCAAACACTTTTCTTCGTTCTTACTCCTTCTATTTCCTTTATTTTGTGTTTTTTTATTCACTTTCCATGTTTCTTCTTTTTTTTCTTTTTTGAAGGAGATAAAAATTAAGAATTTTGCTTTCATTTTTCATGATCTTTCTTATCAATCCATGATATTCGATAGATGAATTTAATTATGGTTCAGAAAGAAGATAAATCAGGCTCAAAATGGGGTAGCAAGGGATATAATTTTCTTCAAGTGACGGGGAGAACAAAAAGAAGTCATTTATCATTTCAAAATATGGTTAATCTTATCACAAAGGTCATTCTTGGGAACGTGCTTATACTTTCAATTTGAATTTTGCATAATCTCATGTTTGCCTCACAATGTTGTAAAATCATCGATCCATACCCAAAACCTCACAATTTGTCCTCCTACGAGGAGGGTGATCCTTCGGTAAGGGTCAATTTTGAACAAACGAGATGACCCAAAGTGGTTAACAAATGATGAAATTTTCTTCAAGTGAAGGATATTTCAAAATTTTCATTTGTCACTTTAAACATAGCCAACTTATTAAGTAATTAACCTTAAGGAGAATGCAAGATTCTAAAGCAAAATGTAACCTCGAACGTGATGCACAAAGAAAAGCAAAATAGAAAAGACTAATATTACTTAGTCTGAATAACTCTTTAAGAACAATTAAGCTCAGTTTTTAAGCAAAATATTTTTTATTGCATCAGAATTCGACATATCGTCTCCATCCATTTCAGCGAGAATTAATTCTCCACTAGAGAAAGCTTTCTTCACCACATACGGTCCCTCCCATTTTGGCGTCCATTTTCCCCGATAATCATGAACATATGGCAGAATCTTCTTCAGTACCAGATCCCCTTCTCTAAACTACCTTGGTTGCATCTTCTTGTTATAGGCTTTCATCATTCTTTGCTGATACAACTGGCCATGACATAAAGCTGCTAATCTCTTTTCCTTAATTAAATTCAACTGTTCATATCTCTCTTGCACTCATTCAGCCTCCTCCAGTCGCACCTCCCTTAACACTCGTAGGGATGGGATTTGCAGCCTGATAGGTAAAACAGCCTCCATGCCATACACTAATGAAAATGGAGTGGCTCCAATCGAAGTCCTTACTGATGTGCGGTATGCATGGAGAGCAAAAGGGAGTTTCTCATGCCAATCATTTTATGTTTCTGTTGTCTTGGAAATGATCTTCTTGATATTCTTGTTTGCAGCTTCAACTGCCCCATTCATTTTTGGATGATATGGTACAGAATTGTGATGTTTAATTTTGAATTGTGCGCAAACCACTTCTATCAAGGCATTGTTTAAGTTCTTGGCATTGTTTGAGATGATTCTTTTTGGCAAACAGTACAGACAAATGACCTCTTTTTTCAGAAACTTGCAGACCACTGATCAATTTACATTGGCATATGAAGCGGCTTCAACCCACTTGGTGAAATAATTAATCACTACAAAGATAAACCGATGCCCATTTGATGCTTTAGGCGTGATGGGGCTAATGACATCCATGCCCCACATTGAGAATGGCAAAGAAGGTGCCAAGACATGAAGATTAATAGGAGGAGTGTTAATACTGTCTGCATATATTTGGCATTTATGACACTTTCGAGCATAATTTAAACAATCTCGTTCCAATGTCAACTAGAAATATCCAGCCCTCATGATTTGCCTTGCCATTATTTGTCCGTTACTATGTGCCCCACATACTCCATATGGACTTCCTTCATTATCTGATTTGCCTTTTTTGTGTTGACACATCTTAATAGTGTTTGGTCACATCCTCTTTTATACAAAAGATCACCGTCTGAGAAAAAACTCATAGCCAGCCTCCTAATTATTCGTTTATCACTTTTTGAGGCGCAATCTGGGCATTGCTAGTATTGCAAATACCATCTAATGTTAACATACCATGGTTTCTCATCCGTTCTCGATTTTACTTCTGTGCAGTGGGCCAGCGAGTCCTTAACCCTTAGCTATATGGGCTGCACTTTTATTTTGGATCTTACTTTGAACATGGCGGTTAGAGTAGCTAATTCATTTGCTAACTGGTTTTCTTCTCTTGGCAAATGACAAAATTGGATATCATCAAACTCTTTGATCAGTCTATGTACATATGTTTAATAGTGACTCAGTCTGGAATCCCTTGTTTCCCATTCTCATTTCAATTGGTAAACAACTAACGCTAAGTCACCAAAAACTTTTAAAACCCTGATCTTTTTCTCAATAGCAATTTGAAGTACCAAAATGCATGCCTTGTATTCAGCTACATTATTCATACAGGTGAACATCAGTTTAGTTGTAGTAAGAAAATACTGACCACTTGGGGAGATTAGTACTGCCCCAATCCCATGCCCAATCATGTTGGATGCTCTGTCGAAATACACCCTCCAAATTTCTTCTTCATGCTTCGAAATTGACATGATCTCTTCATCTGGGAAATCAAAACTCATGGGCTCATATTCCTCTTTCGCGCGATCTGCCAGAAATTCCATGACTATGCTTCCTTTATAGCCTTTTGGGACACGTAGATAATGTCATACTCAGACAATACCACTTGCCAACGAGCAACTCTTCCTGACAATGATGGCTTCTTGAATATGTACTTCAAAAGGTCCAACTTTGCGATGAGGAAAGTGGTGTGATACAACATGTATTGCCTTAGTCGACGCGCGGTCCATGCTAAAGCACAATACATTTTTTCCAAATGGGAATACCTGGCTTCATATTTCGTGAACTTCTTGCTCGGATAGTAGATTATATGCTCTTTCTTGTTTGAACCATCTCATTGCCCCAAAACACAACCTATAGAATTACCCAACACTACCAAATACAAAATCAAATGTCTTCTTAGCACCCGGGGAATCAAAATTGGTGGCTTAACCAAATACTCTTTCACTTTCTCGAACGCTTTTTTATAATCTTCAGTCTATTCACCATCACTATCCTTACGTAAGAGCTTAAAGATGGGATCACATTTATCCGTCAATTGTGAGATGAAATGAGACACAAAATTTAACCGTCCCAAAAAACCTCTTACCTCCTTTTAAGTCTTAGGGGGTGTCAAATCTTGAATTGCTCGAACCTTATCTGGATCTATTTCAAATCCTCATTCACTCACTACGAAACCTAACAGCTTTCCCGACTTTACCCTAAAAGTACATTTTGCTAGATTTAATCTCAATTTTTATTTCCTCAATCTTTCAAATAATTTGCTGAGGTTTTCCACATGACTTTCTCCCTAACGGACTTTGCTATCATATCGTCAACATAAACTTCAATCTCTTTATGTATCATGTCATGAAACAATGTGACCATTGCTCGTTGATACGTGACTCTAGCATTTTTAAACCAAACGACATGACCACGCAACAAAAAGTTCCTCAGGTTGTGATGAACGTGGCCTTTTCCATGTCCTCTTTCATCATTTTGATTTGATTATACCCCGAGAATCCATCCATGGAAGAGAAAACACAATGTTTAGTAGTGTTATCCACTAGTGTGTCTATATGAGGTAAGGAAAAATTATCCTTTGGGTTAGCTCGGTTCAAATCTCTATAATCGAGACACATTCTAATTTTCCTATCTTTTTTAGGCATTGGTACAATAATTTTCAGCACTCTGGGTATTTAGCTACTTCTAGAAATCCCACATCGAATTGTTTCTTAGCCTATTCTTTAATCTTCAACAGCATCTCAAGTTTCATCCTTCTCAACTTCTGGTGTACGAGCTTGCAAACTGATTTCAAAGGTAACCTATGTTCCACGATAATGGTGTCCAAACTCGGCATATCTTGGTATGACCATGCAAACACATCTGAAAACTCAAAGAGTAGATCCTTCAACAATTGAATTAATCTAGCATGAGAGTGGCTCCAATCCTAATTTCCTTTCTGACCTCATCATCACCCAGATTGATTATATCTATTCCCTCCAAGTGGGGTTCTAAGCTTCTTTTCTTGTTCAACTAGCCTCAAAAACTCATTCGGTACAACTTCCTCCTCTTTCGTCTCATGATCGTTACAGTGAACATAATTATGAGAATTTGATTCAAAGATGTCATTTGTATCATTTATCAAATCTTGATGTATATCTCTAGTCCTTTTCCGAATGACATTTATTTCCAAAGTTTAAAATTTATTTAGATTTGTCATAAAAATGTTCTTTTTTTTCAAATATTGTTTCTAAATAAACAAATGAGCGAATGAGTAAATGAATTGATGAATAAATGAATAGATGAATGAATGAACTACATTGGGGCATATTGTAGTAAATATACTCAAATATAAACATTTTCTTTCATGGAAGGTTCAAAAACTGTTCGGCTTACAATTTTTTTCATTTTTCATTCACACGTAAACAAAATCCTAATTGATCCTATTGCCATAGGGAAAATCTCTACTCGTCGTTCTTCTTCTTCTTCCTTCTCATGAGCTTGATGAACTTTTGGTAATGTGCCTGAGCCACCTCCAGAAGTTTCATTGCAGACTCGTTCCCAATCGTAAAAGGGTAGATTCTTTTCTGAGTTCTTTAATCTGTTCACATATGTCTTCGGCTTGCTGAGCGAAAACTTGACCTTTCATGTGCATTATTGCAAACACTTCTTGTCGGCTTACTACCATTTATTCCACTGCGATGAAACGCTCTGCAAGCTTCGTATATTCTTTCATGACCTCTCTGTTTTGCTCTTCTTTTGTCTTTAATTCTTTAGTCAGATGACAAATTTCCTCTTCCATCACCTTTATTTCATTAGTTTTCTCATTAGCACCCTTTTCTAGGTTGGCTCTTGTTCTCGTGCTTTTTGGAGTTCATTAGCCCGTAGACTCAAATCCGCCTCCAACCTCTGAATTTGAGCGAACAAGTCAGCTATTTCTCATTGACATCGTGCTAACTGTATTCTTAGTTCTCCCTTTTTCCCCTTCATGTTTGAGTGGTGTTGTTGTTGTTGTCTCATAATTTCTTCCTCCTTTTCCTTTACATATGCCTGATGATGCTCTCGTTGTCGTCTGACCTCTTCATCTCTTCCCCTCAGACACATCTCTAAATTGCGTATCTTTTCTGTTAGCTCAGCTACGTCATCTGGATTTCTTTTTCCCTTGAATTGTGCTGACACAGAGATTTTGCTTCTTTTTAGGCACCACTGGATATACGTTTCTGAGGGGAATGGTTGAAAAAGGTTCCTGATTGTAAGCTCAAAGTTTGACCCCACTTGATTCGTATCTCTTCCAATTTCTTCCAAAATCTTGGGTCCTGAACCGAAGCTTCCACTATATTTAAACCAGCTGTAGTAGGTACACATTGATCATACCCGTATTAGCTCAAGAACCATCAACAAGAATAACTGACGGCTCCCTATATGCCAATTAATGGAACCTATAAATGACCATCGCACCCGATGAGTACCGTGCTACGAATCATCCATGAAGCACTCCATTCTATTCCTTGGTATGTCAATGTACTAAGGTTCTGAACCCACTCCTCAATCGATTGATTTGGAGGTCGCTCACTTTCCAAAAATTCCTCTATAGGCCTGGTTGAAGGAACAAACACCTGACAAAAAACGCTTATACAGGCACTTAAAATGACTTTTCATCCATACGAACAACAACTGCGCGCATCCTAAAAGCTATCCATCTCCTTTCCTTATGATGAAATTGAGTGAGATGATGGTTTTAGCTAAGACTGTTGGAGCAGGATTCGCCACTTTTTCAATCTGAAACAGAAAATCAGCTAGCTTCACACTTACATATCCCAAAGCTTTTGGAACATAATTAACCCGTATACGGCAAACGCGAACAGTGACAAATGTCTATCATCGTTGGCCTTTCCCATAGCATCCCTAACGTCAAACCAAGAAATGTAGGGACCATTTTTATCTTCTCACCTTACTTTCATCGTATCTACAAGTAACCCCATCAGATTGGCTAAGAGTCCCCGAAAATCGATGTTCTGCTTACAATATATCTTGAGTGGATCTTAAAAGTCATAATGGAGAAGGGTAGAATATTCCTCAATAGTCGGTGCCATATCCACTTCATTAAACGTAAAACACCTATAAGTGGGATCCTAGAAATGTATCATGGCCTTCAACAGGGCATCATCTAGTTTAACAAACAAAAGTTGTGCTACATCACCACACTTGTCCCGGAAGCACATTTTCTTAGCCTAGTCCCATGATTGCCAAATTCCCTTTAACTCATCTTTGCGTTTTCTCTTATAGTCTATGCGGACTATTTGAGGCAGGCTCGATTCAAAACTAGCTATCTCGCAATCGCCTTCTCTACTCTGAGTATCCTCTGATATTCTCACTATTATCCCTATATTTTCTACCCCATGCCGAACAACTGAATCTTCTTGAAGTGTGTTCATGTCGAATATAGATGTGACACTGTGCCCCAGGTATTTAAATGATGCATTAATTATGTCATGGAGAGACAAAGACACAAGAAAAATAAAATCAGTAAAAAGATAAAGTCAAATGAAGCATAAAAAATGCGAAATTAAATCATAAAACATAGCGAACAAATTCAAACACATAATAGACGAATAAATGCTCATGAGGTCCCATAAGGTATTCTTACGAGGGGTAAGGTATGGCTCTTATGTCTAGGCTTTACATTTAAAATGGTCATTACATGCTGGCTTACGGTTGACTCTAATGCACAGGGAACCCAAGACTTAAATACGACATTCATAGGGATGCGTTCCCCTTTAAAAAGGGTTGGCCCTTGGGTGGTAAAACTTCCATAGCGTACACGGTAGCATTTGTTACACGAACATCTATGTTCATCTTAACCATGTAGTAGTCCTTAAACTTATGCGGTGACATATTGCCACACGAAAGCCTAAGGCTACTCCTCCTAAACGGGATGGGCCCGAGCGTAGGACCAAAAGCAAGATGTAACATGAATGACAATTATAGCCACCCCATGACGATAGAGTCGACATACGCATTAATCAATTTCATCGATAAAAGAATAAACAAACATATTGACATGCATATCAAAATAGGATAAGCAAATGAAATGAACAAATAAATCAATATTTAACACATATTCAACAATTTAAAAAGACATTAGAAAATTAAATAAATTAATGCACGAATAAATAATTCTAATATGCACAAATACTAAAAAAACGTAGCTCTCAAACCTAAGTAAGTCAACTCACTAATGTCCCCAGTAGAGTCGCCAAGCTAGACACGAACGACCTAAATTAATGTAGAGTTGTCACTAACCAATTTGGGCTAGGTTTAGCCACCTATCGTCTAAAAGTCTAGAATTAATACTACGAAAAATACTAAAAGTCTAGACTCGATCTCATCACCAAATTTCAAGTTCGGGAGTACGGTCACGTGTGGAGAAGGTTATAGAACCCCCACAACGCCTATTCAAGGATAGTGTTACGGGGTCTTGGGAGCTAGTTTTTTTTATTTAAGCATATTAATTCTTAATTTAGGCTAAAATCTTATGGAAATCTTAAATAAAAACTCTAAAAAAATGCCTCCGATTTACTTCTAACTTGACTAAGACGTGTTCACTAAACTTATCTAATTTAAAACTTAAATTAGAGATTTTTTTATTTCTAACGAGAACCCTAAATGAGACCTAAATAATTCTAATAAAATATCTTCAATTCTTAAAATTAATTCTATTTTAGAATCCTAAAAAAACCTAAACAAATTACTAATGAATTAAGAGAAATATTAAAATTCATCTACAACTTATTCGATCTTTTATCATTATTATTATTTTAAAATATTTAGTTAATAAAATTGAACTTATCAAGATCTTTCGACAGTAATCCTATGTCGAGTTTATGATTTATCTTACTTTTAAATTCTTGATCTAAAGTTTAAATTCATCAAAATACTAAAATAATATATCTTAGATGACATTTATTAGCTATTTTAAAGAGTATCTAAAATAAAATACTTAAAAAGATATACTCATAATTTACAATTTACCTACAAAAATCTTTAGTTTTAATATTGAACAAAGTCCTAAAAAATATTTACATATTACTTATCCTATACGATATTTAAAATTAATTTAGAACCCTAATTAATTAATACCCTACATATTATTTAATATTTTTCTAGGGTAAATAGTAGATAAGATCTTAAAGACTAACCTAAATTCAAATGTAAAAAAAACATAAATATAAATAGACATGAAAATGAATAAATATGAAATAAAAATAAATAAATAAATTATATAAATGTGAATAAATTTAAAAAACATTAAAATAAAATGCATAATTGACGCCCAACATATAAAGTATAAGTGCAAATAAAAAGAAGATATAAGTGTAAATAACTTATAAAAGGCCTAATTACAAAATTAGCCCTTAACATTTGGGTGTTTGTCACTATGGCCCTTATGATTTTTTTTTTGCTCACTTTGGCCTCTAACCTTTTTATTTTTGGTCAAATTGATTATTTTTTAATGGTCTTGCTGACGTGGACGTTAAGGGACTAACGGCATTGACGTGGCAAATTTTTTCCGTGGACACTACCACGTATGCTACTGCTGACGTGGCATATAAGACAAAATATGCCACGTCAGCAAAAAATTATTTATTTTTTAAAATATAATTTTTTTAATATTTTAAAATTAATTTAAAATTATTTTTTAAATATACAATTATTAAAATCATCATCATCCTCCTGAATCTTTTTTTTTATTCCCTTCCCCCCTTCCCCTTCCCCTTCCCCTTCCCCTTCCCTTTCTTATTTTCCTTCCATGGGTTTTTTTCTGTTCTTCGTCCTTTTTTTATTTTCCTTCTTCTTATTTGCCTTTTCTGAATAGATTTTGATAGACTTTGCTTATTCTGATCTGGATTTTCTTGTTTAGGTCAAGATTTTTTTTTATTTTTTATTGAGGTAAGCAATTAATCATGGGAGTCCCTAGCTATTCATGATACTTATTTGGATTTATTTCAAGTTTTGGATAATAATTCTGATATGAGTTTCTATCTTTCAAATCTCTAGAATTGGTTCTACTTTCATTTGAAGCCATTTTATTTTCAAATCTCTTCTATCACCCCGTTTCATTGTTTATTGTTGAACTTGGATTGATAAAAAATATAGGATTTTGCTGTTAAAACTTTACAGAAAATCATCATCAGAGAACACATTTTCTTGGTATGATGAGAAAGAAGGCTTATATTTTTTACAGTCATGGAAATTATTATAACAAAGAGTGAGATCTTGCTGAAGGTAGTGGCCAAGAGTTTTGTTAGTACCATGTAGAACTTCCAAAAGGAAAACAAAAGTTGGTGTTTGGTTGATGGGAAAATGTAAGAAAATCTAGGAATTTCTTGTTGTTGTTGAAGAAGAAGATGATGAAATTTGAAATAAAAATTATTTAATTTATAATAACCTTTTTTTTCAATTGGGTGTTTATGTAATTTAGTTTCTAATGATTCTAATTTGAAGCTTTTGATTGTAAGAAAAATTAGATTGATTGTTTGAAGAATTTCTTGGGTTCATTTCTTGGAAGGAGAAGGAGAAAGGGAAGGGAAAAGGGAGAAGGGGAAGGAGAGCAGAAAAAAACCCAAAAAAACTTAATGATCATAATTTTAATAATTTTATATTTAAAAAATAATTTTAAATTAATTTAAAAATATTTAAAAAATATAGTTTAAAAAATAATTATTTTTTTTACTGATGTGGCATATTTTGTCTTATATACCACGTCAGTAGCTGCATGTGTAGCAGTGTCCACGTGGAAAAAAATTTGCCACATCGGGGCCGTTAGTCCCTTAATGGCCGCTTCAGCAAGACCGTTAAAAACTGATCAATTTGACCAAAAAAAAAGGTTAGGGGCCAAAGTGAGCCAAAAAAACCATAAAGGCCAAAGTGACCAAACACCCAAACATTAGGGGCTAATTTTATCATTATGCCCTTATTAAAATAGAAATAAAATGACATAGCTTGATTTTGGGATTAAAAGATAAAAAATGTGGAGGATAGAGGACTGATGTGGCAACTAATTTTCTTTTAATTTTGAAATTTCGGATTAAATCGAAAGTTTTAATAAACAAAAAGATTATGAGTGTAAATATGCCAGAGAGTGAGGACATCATTGTAAAAAATGGGGTATTTTTCATAAATTTAAAAAGTTTGGAGGGTGGGAATAAATTACCCATTTGGCACTTGTAAATAGAAAAAAAAATTATTTTTTCTCTCATTTTCAACCTCATTTAAAAAAACTCTTCGTTTTTATTTTCCTCCTTCTTTGTTGGCCATAGCTCCACTACCGAAAAACCTAACGGTTCTTCGGCTCCGGTGGTGGAGCCATCATGTACGGTGGCTGAAAATTTCTTCTTATTGTTTTTTTTTAAATCAAAAGTTTCATTTGGATAAAACAAAATCACTACTTTACTTAAAAATCAAAACTTTTATTTCGAAATAGCTAAAAAAATTCAAAATTTTGTTTAAAAAATTTAAAATTTTTCTTTAAAATCATTTCAACATAGATTTTTATTTTTTAAAAAATCTAAACTTTCTGTATTTTTAATGAAAATCACTACTTTACTTAAAAAAATCTAAACTTTTATTTCGAAATAGTTAAAAAAAATCAAAATTTTGTTAAAAATTTAAAATTTTCTTTAAAATGACTAAAAAACATATTTTTATTTTTAAAAATGTAAACTTTATCTTTTTGTAAAGAAAATCACTATTTTACTTAAAAATAAAAACTTTTATTTCGAAATAGTTTAAAAAAATCAAAACTTTATTTAAAAATTTAAATTTTTCTTTAAAATGACTAAAAACAGATTTTTATTTTTAAAAATATAAACTTTCTCTTTTTTAAAGAAAATCACTATGTTACTTAAAAATCCAAACTTTTTAGTTCGAAATTGTTTTTAAAAAAAAACCAAAATTTTTCCCAAAATCAAGTTATTTTTCTTTAAAAAAAACTTTATTTTAGCAAGTGAAAAGAAAGAAAATGGGATTTTTGGGTTCCTAGGGGCGGAGGACCGATGGTCCAATATCATCCTCTTCATCGGAGCCCAAACCCCATGTTCCATGATATGTCCATGGAAAAAAAAGAAGAGAATAAAAAAAATGCTTGTTGCTTTCTTTTTACCCTTTTTTGTAAAAAATCAGAATATTAAAAAGCCTCCCCTTTTTTCATTCATTTCATGCATATATATTGTTCATTAATTTTATTTATTTGTAATTTTTTTTATCATGTTTCATTTGATCTTTTGATTAATAACTTGGTACTATTTTGATGTTTGTGATATGTGGTAAATGAGGTTATGATTCATGAAACCCTAATAATAATAATAATAATAATAATAATAATAACAACAACAACAACAATAATAATATTGATGATGATGATGATGATAATAATTTGGGCCCTTACAGCCCAATAAGGAAAGAAAAATAAAAGAAAAAGAAAATAAAAATAAAGACCTCTATTTTGATCCAAAATCAAGTGGGCTTCCAACAGGCCTAAGAGAGAACAAATAGGCCTCCAACTAGGCTCGGACAAAATAGGGTGTCTACGCAGTTGTTTAGAATGCACCCAAGGGTGTATGGACGAATTCCCCACAAGCTTCTTTCTTCATCCCCCTCTTCAGACATGGCATTGATGCTCAAGTCCTTTATTATTCCTACTGCTTCGACTATCTTTCTTTCCTTCTCCTCCAATCTTTGCCTTGAATTGATTATACCTCCAGATATAATCGTTTTGGATGTATGGGGAAAGATCATTGGCTTCCACCTAATCTCTTCACCAGTTAACCATGCTCTTCTTCTTTTATGCTTCTTCTCCAGCTTCTTTTTCTTTACCTCGTATTTGGCTTGTACCCCAAGCCAAAGAGATCTCATTTATCTACCAACATTGGCGCATTGATTCTCCCTTGGAGGTACTTTCCTAGTCTCTTTCCCGATAACGCTCCTTTTCCGACTGTCAGTTGCGGACCCATCCTTGTGTTTTGAGATATATTTGGTGTAGGGATCTTGCTTCCTTCGATAATGAAGGTTGCGTTAACAAATTCCAATGACCGAAAAAAGCATTCCAAGGCTTCTCCTTCCGCTTCGATGTAAGGTGCATCATTTGTTATAGATGCAATTATGTCTTCCTCAGCACTAATCATGACCAATCGACCTTCAGTCACCAGCTTCAACTTTTGGTGTAACGATGACGACACTGCCCCTATCGAATGAATTCATGGCCTCCTTAGCAAGCAATTGTAGGTTGGTTTGATATCCATAACTAGAAAGTCTACTTCATATGAGTTCGGACCAATTAACAACGGTATCTCGATCCTACCCATCACATTTCTTTCGGTCCCATCAAATGCTCTAACTATATTGTGGCACGATTCCATGTGAGAGCTATCAATCGACAGCCTCTTCAATATGGCCAATGGTAGAACGTTCAGGGTTGAGCCATTATCGATCAATACACCAAGCAATGTGTACTATTTACAGCAGGTGGTGATATGTAAAGCCTTTGTTGACCCCATACCTCTTGGGATATTTCATCATCATTAAAGAAGATGTAGTTATCGGTGCTTACATTACTGACTAGATGATCTAGCTTGTTCACTAAGATGTTGTTAGCTATGTAGGTCTAATTTAACACTTTCATTAGCGTATTACGATGTGCTTCCAAACTTAATAATAGTGTTAAAATCGATATGCGAGTCGGCTGCTTGTACAATTGGTCCACCCCACTATATTTACTGTGCTTCAAGAATTTCAAAAATTCTCTAGCTTCTTTCTCTGTTACTAGCTTATTGATCAGTGACTTGGGTCCATCAGTCTTTCTTTTCTTGGGCTCTTCCAAAATTCTTCCCTCAAGTGTTTCGTTTTCTGTGCTTATGGGGTCATAGGTTTTCCCATTGCGTGTGATGAGACTTACATCTTGAGCTCCTTCTGATACAGCTTTGAAACTCTCACCTCTTGATATCATCACATTACAATCATAATTTCATGGTACCCTTTTGCTAGCCTTATAGGGAAAAGCTACGGGTTTTTGTATTATGACTTTGAGCGTTGTTCTTTCTTCGGCTTCATTGCCCTTCGACCGGGAGATAATTATCACTGGGTGATTGACATCAAAAGTTTTATTGGTTGTGCCCTCTTCAGAAGCACAAACATCTTCCACTTCCTCCTTTTCTTCGAAAATTTCTAACTCATTTTTGGATTTCGTGCCCCTCGACAGCATCAAATTCACAGTAGCATTTTGCTCTCTTTACTACTTTCCCTGAACCTTAGGTGATTAAACCCATGCTCACCATTCTACGCCATACCCATCTCAATGGGGATCTCACCCCCTCAACGCAAGTCTTGATCCTTTTGCTTTTTTCTCTGATTATCCTATTCACCCCTTAATCGAGATGACTGGGTAATGGATTTCCTCCTATGTTGAGCCTTATAGGATCATCGAACCTCACTATCCCTATTTTGATGAGTCTTTCAATCAACTTTTTGAACACAGTACAATTTTCTATCGAATATCATGTTATTCCTATATGGTACTCACATTGGACATTCACGTTGTACCACTTCGAGAATGGAGGTTGCAATGGTTCTAAATAGTATGGTGACACAACATTGGCGTCGAGTAGGTTTTGATACAGCTCTTTATATGTCATGGGGATAAGGGTAAAATGAATCCTTTCATTACTCGGCCTAGGTTCCTATCTCGGGGTACCTCTATTGTTAATTACTACGACCTTATATTTTGTCATTACCATTGGCTTTAAATAGCTTGTCCTACTGTATAGGCTTACGTTATTTATTTCATTTTCTTTTTTTCTTGGGGCTACTCTCTTAACACCTTCCCCTACATCGATCTTCCCACTCCTAATCGCGTTTTCGATCATCTCTCTGGACATAATCATGTCAGAGAAGCTCTTAATAGCACTCCCCAGCATGTGGTTAATGAACAGAGCCTTCAAGGTATTGGCGAACAACATGGTCATTTCTTTTTCCCAAGAGAGGTGGCTTTACTTGTGTCGCTATGTCCCTCCACTTTTGGGCATACTGTCGAAAGCTTTCACTTGGCTTCTTCTCCATGCTCTGTAGGGTGAGTCTATCGGGCGTCATGTCAATTACATGACTATACTACTTTAAGAATGCCTGCGCCAAATCCTTCCACGAGCTAATTCTAGCACGGCTCAACTAATTATACCATTTCTTAGCTGATCCCGTTAGATTGTCTTGAAAACAGTGAATTAATAATTGGTCATTGTTGACATGTCTAGTCATTTTTCTGCAGAACATGATGATGTGGGCCTCGAGGCAGCTGGTCCCATTGTATTTGTCGAAATCGGGCTTTTTGAACTTTGGCTAAAGCACTAGGCTTAGCGCTTTAGCGTCGATCTTGCAGAAGGTATTAACTCCTTCCATTGCTTTAACCTTCTACTCTAACCATTTGCATCGATCCTCTAATTATTTAAGGATCTCGAGCCTTGCTCTTTCCGTCTCCTCCATGTCATCTAGGTCGGGGACAACGGGGTTAGCTACATTGTCTCCAAGATTGGAGCCAATTCCTATTTGGTAGTTTGCAAACCCTGACATGCTAGCTAGGTGTTATTATGTTCTTATCGTCACTGGTACCCTACGCGAGTATGTTTCTTGCGGAGCTTGAATGTGGACGGAAGTATAGCCTGAGAGGTATATCCTCACTTTCCTCCCCTGAACTTACTGCGGAACTCTTTCATTTATCAGCCCCTTCTCTTAGTAGCTAAGTTAGCTGGCTTATTATATTCCTTTGGGACTCTATAATTTGCTCTTTCATGTTCTGATGTACCTTTACCAATTGGTCTTGTAGCTGTGCCTGTATTTGCTCTTACATTTCCCTCTGAATTTGTTCTAATCTTTCGATTCTTTAGTCCATAGCTTTGCGAGTACCGTAACGATGTGAGTTCTCAATGATTTCTGATATAACTATTAAAATTTTAATTAATTAGGGATACCTTCTTAAAATTGAATGCATGTAAATATGTAATGCTAATGAGTGCATGTATGCATATGTAAGAAAGGCATTGATTCTTAATTCAACTTCATTAGAACAACTTTACTAGATAACAAGTTTCTTTACATAGATATAGTTTACATATATGGTTTTTCCCTAACGCTAAAAGTTTTGATCTTCCTAAGAAGCCAAGCTAACTTCTGACCCCTATCTGACTCTAATTCATACTTCAATTTTAACACGTCAGCTTGAACGGCCAATGATTGTAGGTGATCAGCTACTTCTCGCACTTGAGTCACGGCTTTGCCCATGATGTTATCCCTATCACTAACTTGTCTTTGAGTGAGTTGGAGTTGTTCTTCATTTGTCTCCAATGTCCTCTCTAGAATCTCAATCCTTATCTCGTTATTTTGTAACAAAGTCTCAAGTTCTTCTACTTTTTCTTCAATTCCTCGTTCTTGGCTTAGCTCGCTTTAAGTTCTGTAATAAAATTACAGCTATAATGTCTATGCAAAGATCCCTCTAGTTCGGCTATTTAGGCTTTTAGCTCGGCCTTCTCAACTTGGCTCTATAACAACTCTCCTTTTATAGCGTTCTCTTGAACTTGAGCACATTGGAATTTCCTTTTCCATTGATCCGCTAGATCTTTTTCCTCTTGAATTTCTTATTGCCATTGCCCCGATGTTTTTCCTAGCCCGATGGTTCTCATTGATAGATGAAGTTTCTTGTAATCCTTTTTCAGACTATCTAGGTCCTCTTCGGCCTTGTTCTTTCATTTTCTTAACTTTTTAGCCTCTAATTTTTGGATGTCAATATTCAAGCCTAGCTGCATCTTTTCTTCTTCTAAAGTCTCTATCCTCTTCCCAAAATTTGAACTTTTCCTCTCAAAATCTTATTTTATAATATCCAACTTTAACGGAATCACTTGCAGGTGCTCTTCTATCGTTCGAATATCTATAGGATTTGGTACAAGGATGTTATCATTGACTCTATTATTTCTCCACCAATCATATTCCGGTGTTGTCATTGGGTTTGCAGCGAACACTTTCATTCTATGCACTTGATTCCACGCATTTGATATCTCTCTGATCCTTTTCTTGTAGTTGTCTCCTTTGTACATGAACTCACAATAGGCCAAACCCTGTGTAGTAAGGATAAACTGCCTTGTCCTGTATTGCCTTAGCACGAGTAGAGGAGTGTATCCTACGGCTCCCCACACTCCGAACAAAAGAACCCAATCAAAACTACCACACCGATAAAGGATTTCATCGGGAATTAACCAAGGTGTCCGCCATTCTATGTCCTCATCCTGGAGACTTTGAAGGATGGCCATCCACCTTTCCTCGAATATACTCTCTTACCATTGTGTGGCTACAAATTCCTTAAAGGGTGAGTAATTCGCGGAGAACACTCAATACGAAAACTTCTCTACCTTTCAGAAATGGCTATGGAACCAGACCATTAAGAGTGGTGCACAGCCGATGAATCTCCCCTTTCCTTCTTTTCTGCATGCATTTAGCAATCGGAAGGTCTCGGCTAGGATTACTGGGACAAGTGTGACTCTCTTACTAAGCCGATTGAATAAGTCAGTAACTGCATCTTCTATATGCCCCAACGCTTTAGGGAAGATGACCATCCCGTACATACTCAGAGCAAAAATGTCGATGCGTTTCTTCATATCCAGGTGTACTAGGATCAAATCTCGTAGGTTATTTCAAGAAAAAATGTCAACGCGTTTCTTCATATCCACATGAAAATGTCCCATTTCACTTTGATTCGAGTTGCAACCATTTGTTCGCTTATTCCGGTTATGTTCATCAGTCTTTTCAAAAAGGTCGAGACACAAGCAGCTCTTGAATAGGCCTTGTTAACCTAATTCTTTGAGCAATGGAGCAATGTAGTGTACTCCTCAACCGTGGGCACCATGTCAAAATTCTCGAATGTAAAGCAGCTGTATGTGAGATTCCACTATTGAGTGAGAGCTCGGAAGAGCTGTTTGTCTACCTTGACCTCGAGTAGGTGAGGTAAATCTCCATATTCCCTATAGAATAATTGCTTCATCTCATCATCCTACTGATCCCAGATGTCATTTAACTCTTGCAAACTATTTTGGGTGACATTTACTCGAGTGTAATCCCAGAATTCTGATATGTGCCCCAAACTATCACCTTTTTCACGCTATCTTTCCTCTAACCATATGCACACAGCTATATTTTCTTCCACTCTATCAAGAAACTCGTTTTCTATGACAAGCTCTCTATTTGGTAATCGAGTACAAAATCAAAACCTTTCCTACAATGATAATGCAATGCGAGAAGGAAAATAAAGACAAAATAAGACAAGTTAGTATAATCAATACAGAGATAAAATCTAACAACACAAGCAAAAACCAAAGCATAAAAGTGCCTCTCTCTCCTATATTTATCTGGGTGACCGCTAAAGGTTTGGCGTGGTCCTCCTCAGGGTAGGCTCCTAGGGTCGACTACATGCAATTTAAGTTTTAAAGTAAAGTTACCTAAATCAGTAGATTCCTCAATCCTCACCCATTATAGGCTCATACGGACTGAGTTCAATTCAGGGGGATAGATTTCTCATATGTTTGCATAGTAGTGAAGACTTCACGAAAACATAGGTACGGATGTATTCCCGAAAGTGATCTACTATTTTGCACGGAGGTGAAGACCTCACGAAGGAGTAGTTTCTCGCTTCCACATAAAAGGTTGAAGTAACAGATCATGCAATGCGTGAAAAACCCTCACTTTTGACCCAACAATAAATTAATAAACAAATTAATCTAAACCAAACACGAAAACAAAATGCAAGAAAGGATTGCAAACTAAATTTGAACCAAGTTCTCAATTTTCAACAAAAAGACCAAAAAATAATCGACTAACGGCTTGACTCTCTTATTGGTCCCCAATGGAGTCACCAAGCTGTCGAAACCATTTTTTTGAAAAAATTCTTGGCTTTTATTTTAAAACCGAAAATAGAGTCGCCACTAATCTTTTTTATTTGGTGTGATTGGATCACCTCGTAAAATTTTTAAAATTATTAAAATCATTTTGGTCTTCGAAATCAAAAGAAAATGGGTTCGAAAGTCGATTACGCATGAGGAAGGATTAGTACCCTCATATGCCCAAAATTGGTACCTAATCGATTGTTTGATGTCCTAGTATTGAAAATCGAGAATTCAAAGAAAATTTAAAATGTGATCCTTGAACGTGTAAATGGAATGATTTGACGATATTTTAAAATTTTAAATCTCACGAAAAATAATCTTTTATTTTGAGTTAATTGAGAAAAATCACATCTCGTAACTTAAGGGTACGATATTTCGAGTCCTCGAAAAATAAAAATCATTTATCGATTTGATTAAATAAAATTTAAAATGTAGTCTTAAATGTATAAATGATATATCTCGGTGTCGTTTAAAAATTAAATTTCACAAAAAAACGATCTTTTATCTCAAGTTAGTTGAGAGTAAAGTCACATGCCGTAAGTTAGGAACACGACATCTCGGGTACTCAAAAAAGAACATTTATCGATTAATAAAAATATACACATTTTAAAATTTAAATAGGAAATCCGATTACATAAGTTCGAAGATAAAATCGCACCCTGTAAATTGGGATACAATTTTATAGAGTCCCTTAAGTAACGAACATTGCCTTGATTTAAAAAATAATTTGTATAAAAAAATTTTTAAAAATGACATTTAATTTATTTACTAAAACACTTCACAAAAGATGAATAAAAATGCATTTAATTTACAAAAAATGGCAACATTTAAAATGGCTTAAAAATAACATCAAAATGTCAAGTGCAAATCAAATACCAAGCTTAAACAAATAATAAAATGATTTGAGGATTAAATAAATAGAAAACAAAATAAAAGATTAAAATTTAAGAAGAATGAATAGACTTAATTTTTAAAAAATAGAAAAAAGGGAAAATTTTAAAAAGAGGAAAAAATTTGATGGTAAAATTAAAATAAAAATAAAATTTCAAGTAAAAAATAAAAAAAGGAAAATTCGAGGCTTAAATCTTAAATTTGGAAAAGGTCAGGGACTAAGTGGGTAATAACCCCAAGTCTCACACACGTGTTGCCTCCAAATACACCCACGGTTAGAGGACCTGGATGTAAAAGGAAACAAACTTCATGGTAAAATGAGAATAAATTAAAAAATAAATATAGGACGAGATTGAAAATAAGGAAAAATGCGGAATGGCCACGAAAGTAATTAAACCAGTTTAAAAAACACACGGATCCCCTTAGGCAGGTCGGAGTCAGGTCAGGCTTAGTCAAAACGGCTATGTTTTGAGGCTATGAAGGCTGAGCCTAAAACGACGCTGTACAAGGTTAATTCGCGTTAACAAGGACTAAATTGAAAGTCCATGAAAAAATGGAGGGATCAATATGGAAAATTGACCCTCCGCTTGAAAACACGCGGATCTTGGGGTACAACCGGGTCGGATTCAGATCTTATACTAAAATGGCACTGTTTTGGGGCTTATCAGACTAAGCCCAAACGACGTCATTTCCAAGGGTTATTTAAAACAATTTTTTTTTTGAAATCTTATTTTTCCTTTGGCCTTAAAAAAAACCCCTCATTTCCCATTTTCTCTCAACCCTAGCCTAGAGTCGATGTCCCTTAGTACGATGACTGCCGGTCATCAGCGACGAAAATTGTTGCCTCCGATGGTCGAATCAACAAAGAAAGCCCCTTTTTAAAACCTCCCGATCTCCAGAACACAGATCTAGGTTCAAGTTTTGTTGAAACTCGATTAAATGAAAAATATAACCTTTCGTTTTTAAAATGAAAAATCTAGGCTTCTTTCCTTTCCGATGAGGCCTCGACGAACATTAAGAGGTTCGTGGGTTTCGTTTATCAGAAAGGTGCCACCTTTCATCAGAGGTGATTGCCTCCTTCATCTATGGTGGTGGTGTTCGACCACAGGTATGTATTTCTTGTTTTTTATTTATTTATTTATTTTCTTTTCGAAATAAAATAAATAAAAACAAGTAAAATACCTTTCAAAAACTTCGGTTTCTATTGCTTGTTCGTGAGTCCAAATTACATCAATGGTGGTTAGGCTTATTTATAGTTGAAATAAATACATAGATAATTTTTTTTTTTGCTCTCTGACTTTCTCTTTTACAGGTTGCATGGTTGTGGCAAAGCTTCGGGGTCAACTCCGATGATGGGAGGTATTTCCTTGCCATTTCAATGAAAGGGGTAGATGAGAGGTCAGATCTAACCTTGGGCCACGTGGCTGATGTGGCACCTACTGATGTGACACTGACGTGACCATGGGGAGAGGATAGATCAGCGGTGTCGAGGGATGCTTAGGAAATTATGGTTTCTCAAATTCTTTAAGTTTTTGGGCCTTTAGAACTTTAGCTTCAGATTGGGTAGTTGGTTTAGTTGGGTTATTTGTAGATTGGGTTAGTGTGTTTGGGCTTTCAATTTCGGGTCTCTTTTTTTATAAATTTTGGACTATTTTAATGGACATTAAAATTTATTTTATTTGGGCCGGATAAAATTGGACCTGTACAATCATCAATCAAGCAAAAATTTCACTTTATGCACATGATCATGACGATGTTGTTTTATAAAATATTTATGCAAATTTATTTAAAACATCCTACCCATCACCCCTACACACCACAATCGAGTTGTCCAGAACTTGTCCATCCAAACACTCCAATTTATAAATAGTGTCACAGTAATGCAGATAAACTGGCACTTAATACAAGCCACCACTTTTGCAAATAAGCTGCCACTTAATAAAATTGTGGAAAAGCGACCAGTTTTTGCAGATAAACTGCCACTTCTTCATCCTTTCACATATCCCACCCCATGCATGTGATATGACCACAAAAATCACTTTTTTCACTTTAAAAATCAATTTTTCACTTTGGCATATAAGGCATGTTCATTATATCACTTATCACTTAAAAATCACATAGACATGCTTAACATCTTAATCACATATTTAAACAATATTTCACATTTTATAAATCATATGAAACTCGCATATGTCATAACATCACATAACATGATAATGAAATTTTCATACATTTTATATCAATAATAATAAAGATCACACATCATACAAATCACAAAAATAAAACAGTTTAGTTTCACTTACTTGGATATTCCAAATCGATAGGTTTCTATTCCTATTTTTTAATACATAGAGTATTCTTGATAAGCAACATTTAATAATACTAATACATATTTAACAACATGAAACATATTTTTCATATTTCTTTAATTAATGTAGAACCCACACATGATTGTAGATCTGATGTGTTACAACTCTTTAAGATTCCTACACTTGGATTTATCTAACGGATCACCCTTGTGAATTAAGAATCGTGATTCCTTGCACGAGTTTGACGATTTTTTGTGTTGATGTTGGTCGACCTCTATCTTTGTCGAAAAGGAAAGATCGATGGATCGTCTTAATTCCAATCTGAGAAAATTGAACAATTTAAAGAAAGGGTTGATTAAGAATAAGTTCATGATATAAATGCTCAGAATTTAAGAAACTAAGTAAAATAAATAGTGCAAAATTTTATTTACTAAAAGGAATGATGTAGGTTAAAAAATGATGATGAAAAGAGGAGGAAGCACAATCCTTATTGGTGGTGCTATGGTGGCGATGGAAACGATGGTGGTCCAATGATGGAGGAGAAAGAAGGAGGAGGGTTTTGGTCCCTTGATAAAAAGGAAGGAAAGGAGAAGAAAAGAAAAAAGAAGAAAAAGGAGTGACGTTTCGTAGTGGTGCGCGATGGTTGTCCGTCGGTGGTGAGTTGGTCTTGTGGTTAACTAATGGTGGTGGAAGGTGGAATAGAAGTGGGGAAAAAAAGGTGCAATGATGGCTCAAAGAAGAAGAAAATGGAAGATAAAGAAGGTGCAAGGGAGGAGCCATGGAGGAATCGGTTAAGAGATGAGGAGGAGAACCAAAATGAGAGAAAAAAGTGAATGGTAGCTAAATTAGGTGGGTTGGACGTTTCAAGCTTGGTAAATGAGAGAAAATGGAATCTTTGGGGGACAATGGCATGAAAAGTGGATTAATGGGACACATGTGGAGTGAAAATGGGGTTTATGGGGGGAAGTTGACTAGCTAAAGGAGGATTCTGATCAAAATTTTATGAGCCAAAAAGAAATAAAAATTATGAGAATGTGTGGAATTAAAAAGAATAAGTTAGTAATGTTAGAAATAAAAAGACCAAATTGAAAATAAATAATTTCACAAAAATGACTATGGCAACAGTTAACAATCCCCTGCAACGGTGCGAAAGACTTGTAATGTGTAGGTTTGTGCAAGTGTACACAGTCGTTATCAAGTAATAAGTAAGTATAGAGCTATCGTCTCCACAGGGATTGTATATGTGTTAAGTCAATTAATAGTAAAATTATATTAACAGCTTGGTGAATTAAAAAAACACAATATGATTTGATAAGTGATGATTAAAATTAAATATATTAAACTAAATGCAAATGATCCCTAATGCAAATTATCCTAAGTATGCAAACTAAATGTATGAAATAGATTTTAACGAGATTAAACACAATTCACAACAATTATAACATAAATAAACTAGGACAATTACTTTAATTAAACGCAATTTATTATCAACATGCTTAATAATGTTCGGAAAAATATTCCATGGCAACTCGATCTTTCATGAGTTTGGAAACCAAAGTAGGTACTTTCGGAATCCTTTACTTAGTAAATATGCATTTTGCTGATCCTTATTTACTAAGGGTTTCTTAGCATTCATGTGAGGTAATAGGGACGTGTCAGGTTTGAAACAGTTTAATCACACAAATCTAAAAACTATGCAGATAACATAGCTTGGTCAGAGTTGTTATGAACCTGCAATTTAATCGGGTCAGGATCTAAATTGAGCATGCACATTTCAATTATATGTCTACTAGCCATCGTCTGGTCAGGATTGCTTAGCTATTTCTGGTGCATTTCAATCACGTATGAACGAAATACAGGCTTGATATTAATTGAAAACATGATCAATTGAGGAACAAACATCATAAGCATGTATCAAACAAATATTATTTAATCAAAGCAATTATCCTAGCTTAAATAAAATTAAGCTAACATTGTTGTAATCAAGAACAAAGAACACATAGCAAACATTTTTAAATCAAATTAAAGAAAAGAAAGAATAAACCCAAATCAAAGTGGTTGTCACCCAAAACTCTAATCGAAGAAGACTCCTTTGTTCCTTCGCTTTGCTCCTTTGCTGATGGCTCTCTAAGGTGGTCGACCAAGGGCTCTTTAAGAGGCTTAAGAAGCTAAAATCTCCATGAAGAGTTGATGCTATGCGTGGGGAATAGGGAATGCTAGAGAGAATTGAGAGAGAAGAGAGAATGTTGGATGAAAGGATGATTTAAAATGGTGAAAATGGGGTCTTATTTATAAGTGAGGAGAGGAGAGTTGTTTACTAAAAATAGAGAAGTTTAATCTCTTCATGCTTCTTCAATGGGCGGTCGGCCATCACTCAAGGATTTTGAGTGATTTTTTGCTTGATTTTTAAGCAATTTTCATGCCATATCAACTAAGGACTGAGACTCGGTCAACAGTAAATCTTCGGGCCAATCTCAGATTTCTTCAATATTGCAAGGACCTTGTGCAATTAAACCAAAAAGTGGTTTATTTGGGCAGCCATGTGTAGCCGAAATTGGGTTGACTTGGCCTTCAATTTGGATGGTTTTGTGATCCAGCAAAGTTATTAGACCTGTCCAAAACAAATTAATTACTTAGAGGACCAAAGAATAAAATTAACCCAATTTAAATAATTAATTAAACCCAAATTATTAATGAAATATTTTATAATAAATTATTAAATATAATTTTATATTTTATTATTTAATTTAATCATGCTTGGCCCACTTTATGTCTTAAAAATATAATATGTTCAAATAGTTATAAAATAAGCCATTTTATGCATGGAAACTATATAATAAAGCATAAAATCACATTTTAATAATTTCTATGTCCTAATTTCATATTTTCACATATTTCATTAATTTATTAAACATTTACTTAGTTTTAACAATGAATTCAAGTAAAAATGTGATAAATTATATAGGAAAAACCTATATATTTTTCAGTTTATACACCCCCAAACTTAAATCATTGCTCGTCTCGAGTAATGTTCATGCACAACAAAAGGTCTTACTAAGGCAAAATTGCTAGATGTGTAAGCAACATCAATCTTTGTCTCGTAATCATGCATCAATAAATTCATGTTCATAAATCTTCTTTATTAATAAGTAATTCACATGCAAACATTTATTCCAAATTTTATACTAAGTTTCAAAAGTATGTCGACATGAATCATGGTTTGTATGTATGTCACACTCATAGATAACATTCTTCATTCAACATAATTTCCTATCAATCTAAACAAAACCATCATAAGGCTTATTTATAATCTTCATATTTTGAACTTAGTACTCCCTCTCCACTAATGTAGCTGACATAATCATCAAATCAATAGATCTTTTAAATGGTTGTAATAGGGATTGGTTAAAGATAAGGGTTTTAAGAGATGAAAAATTTTAGTTTCAAAATCTTAACCTTTAATTTTGTCTTGGATTTCTCGAAATACAACCTTCTTCTTTAAGTGAACCTTTGGAACACCCCCAAACTTATTTTGAACTCATGCTCATGCATTTTTCTTTTTAGAGTTTGAGCAAACTTTTCTTCACTCTGTTCTTCCTCTTTTTTTTTAAACATGAACACGTACATCTTTTTGAAATTTTCCTCAAATGTTGATCACCAAGACAACTTTAGTTAAGATGGGTGCGTAAAATTAGGATAACTTAAAAAGATGGTAATGTGGCTTATAATGTAGGTATATTGTAATAAACAGGCCTTTAAGCTCAAAATCATAGTTTCAAGGGTTTAATATCATAAGGTTGGCTTGAAAGGCTCAAACGATCCAAAGAAATAGTGCCTATATCATTTTAAATTTTTATGTCTCCTAGGATTTCGCCTCAAGAAGGTTACTAAGTCAATTCTAAAGATATAAACCTTCATGCATGTCTAATCTCAAGAGAAACTAAGTTTTCATGGCAAACATTACCTAAGATTAAAATCATACAAGGATTTCATTATCCATGATAACATACATTCACTTAGATAGAATCATCATTCATGCTTGCATACAAACTATCTTATTAACAAAAATTTCTCTAAACATTCATTTATTAAAATATACTTATGAAAAAAATGATTGAAACATACTTGAAAATTTTAAAATTTGAGCAATTTATTTGCCTTACCCCCCTCTAAAAGAAGCAATGTCCTCATTGCAAGAACAAAGTAATGAATGAAAACTGAACACCAAGTAGGGTTGTAAGAAAAGAGAGATGAGTCATTAAGACTGCTTAAATACTAAGTCTTTCTTAACAATCCAATCCTAGACATGTTCATTCCCATTACCACATCACTTAGTCTTTTTCTTTCTAAAGAGGTGTTAAGTTTATTCATGCTTGCTATGTTTTACTCAGCGGAAATAAATTCCTAAGGACCTAAAAAAAATAAACAAGATAAGAATCCCCCTTTTATTTTTCTAACTCATTCCCCTTGTCTTCTTCAGCTCCATCTTCGCTTTCATAGTCGTTATCTTCCTTCCATGTCTTAAAGATAGCATCTGGGAACTCAGGAACAAAAATGTTAGAGATATTTTTAAAAGTATTTCGAATTGAGTCATCTCTAATATTTGCGTATTTCCAGTAAGTTTGTTATTGATTGTGCATGAACTTGCACATATCCATCATGATTGACAACTCTGATTTCTTTGAAGTACTTGCAAAAGTCGGCATTGGAGTTGTAAATTCAGGTTTAACACTTAGCTTGACTGCTTCTCCTTTTGGCTTAACTTTTGGTTCAGGGTTTGCAAATCCCTCAACTAGTTTAAGACTATTTGGTTCCTTATCAGATTCTTATTCTTTAGTGTCAACTATTGAATCATCTTTAGTTTCAATTTCATTTGTTGACTCCTCGGTATCTGGCTCAGTTGGTTCTTCTTGCTCACCTTGATTCAGTTCATTAACCTTCTCTACTAACCTTTCAAGATCATGATTTGTAATGCACCCTTGAACATATTTCCCCTTCAAATTTTCTTGTGTTTTAACATGGGCCCTTAAGCAAAGTGAAGTGATTAATGATGGGAAATAAGCACTTCCTGTCTTCTTTTTAGCACAATCATGAATCTCCTTGAGAATAATTTTCCCAACATTAATGGACTTTTCTGTCAAAATTGCATACAACAAGAGCTTTCGTTCCAGTGAGATGGTGGAACTATGTGAGATAGGCATGAAACTGTAGCGAACAAAATAAAACCATACCTTTGCTACCGATTTTAGGTATTCCCTTCGGCAAGAATGGCTCCTAAACTTTCTTATAATCCATTGGGATCTCCGATTTGTCACAACATCAAGCATTTGTTGAAGAAAATCCCAATTGATATTGTTCATCATAGGGTAGTACTCATCTTCTTCAACATCAGGTAAGTTAAACAAATCATTGATGGACTTAAAAGTAAGAGGTACCTTTTTCTTTCGAACGATGACATCAGTGGCATCTTGTAGAGTCAAACTAGCATAGAACTCTCGAACTAGTTCATCATCGGGAAGTGAACGAGCATCACAAAATTGTTCCCACTTGAGAGCATTGATTTTCTTTCTGATCGGCACAGGAACAACCATCAAATCATGACTCTTCAAGTAAAACCTTTTTTTCGGCATCATAGGTTGATGCTTTAAGATTGAATCAAATCTCTCTTTCACTTCTTCATCGATTAAAATAGGGTTTTTATGAGTAGTCTTTGAAGATCTAGTTCTTTTGCGAGACATGATATTTTTCCCGAAAATTCGGCAAAGTTTCGGCATAAAGGAAAGAAAAGAAATCGACAAGGTGGTGTAGAGGCTTGCTACGGCGACAACCTTGCGACAGCAAAGATGGGGCGGTGGCAATGACAACGTGCGACAATAATGACGGTGTACGATGGCAACGTTGGTGCTTCGGCAAACTTCTCGCGGTGACACTAGGTAGTTTCAGCAACAAGGAAGAAAAACTAGGGTTTCCTTCGGGATTTGAGGCTAGTGACATAGGGAGGAAAATTTAGGAATTTTTAGGGTTTAAGTAAATTGCTTTGAGGGATATGAAAATTAGTAGAATGAAGAGGGGTTTATATAGGGAAAAATTAGGGCAACATGTAGAAAAAAACTTAGCTACATTAGGGTTACATGGCCGGCAAGCAATGGGAGTGGCGGCAAAGCATGGGTATTTTCCCTCCTTTTTGCTATCTTGGGCCTGAGACTCAAACTGTATTTACAGACTCACTAAAAGAAAAAAAACAACTGCTTAGTACTTAGGCCAAATTTGACCCCCTTTATTAACATAAAAAATAAAATTAAAATTTTAAACAACAAAAGAATGAAACTTAAAAATTTTAAAACTCAGTTAGAAAATTTCTTCTCAACAAATTACATTAAATTAATTCCCAAAAAGGTTGGAGGGGTCACAATGATCCCGCTTAAGTTCCAATCTCCTTAGACAGAATTATTTATTTATTTACAAATAAGTTCTAATTATTTATTTATTTACAAATGGGTTCATGAAAAATCAAGGGTCTGTTAATTTGAACGAGGATTCAACTCGCTCAACTTCACCATCCCAATAGTGTTTAAGATGTTGACCATTAACTTTAAACGTACCTCCAAAATTGTTGTATAATTCAAAGGCTCTATAAGGATAAACTCGATAGATGGTATAGGGTACTTTTCATCGGATTTAAGCTTCCCAAGAAATAACTTCAGCCTTGAATTAAACAACAAAACCTTCTGACCTTCTTTAAACTCAGGAGGTTGTATATGACTATCATGCCATCTCTTTGATCTTTGTCTACACATCTTGGCATTCTCATAGGAAAACAACCTCAGCTCTTCTAACTCATCAAGTTGTAACATCCTTCTCTCACCGGCTTGCTTAAGATCAAAGTTCAACTACTTCAAAGCCCAGTGAGCTCCATTCTCCAATTCTAATGGCAAATGACATGCGTTTCCAAAGACTAACCGATAAGGAGTCATTCCTAACGGTGTCTTAAATGTTGTTTGATAGGCCCATAATGCATTGTCGAGCATTCGAGACCAATCTTTTCTGCTAGCGCATGCTACTCTTTCAAGGATACCTTTGATTTTACGGTTCACTCTCTCAACTTGCCCATTCGACTGGGGGTGATAAGCAGTAGCAATCTTGTGCTTCACATTATATTTGTTAAGTAACCACTTAAGCCATTTGTTCATAAAGTGAGAACCTTCATCAGTAATAATAGCTCTTGGTGTCCCAAATCGTGTAAACACATACTTATGTAAGAATCGCATGACTACCTTAGCATCATTTGTAGGGTATGCTTTGGCTTCAACCCACTTGGATACATAGTCCACAGCAACTAAGATGTATTTGTTCCCATATGAAGAAGGAAACGGGCCTAAGAAATCAATGCCCCATACGTCAAATAATTCAATCTCCAAAATGTTTGTCAAGGGCATCTCATTCCTCCTTGATATGTTTCCGGTCCTTTGGCAACTATCACAGTTCTTCACATAAGCATAAGCATCCTTAAACAATGTAGGCCAAAAGAAACCTGCTTGCAAAATCTTTGCTGCAGTATGTGAACCACCAAAGTGTCCCCCACTTGGAGATGAATGGCAATGATACAGGATCTCAACAATCTCACTTTCAGCTAGACACTTTCGGATTATATTATCTGCACACTCTTTAAATAAAAACGGATCCTCCCAAAAATAATACCGACTATCATAAGGGAATTTCTTCCTTTGATGGTATGTCATTTCTCGAGGAATTATTCCACATGCAAGATAATTGGCAAAATCATCAAAACAAGGTGTTTCATGAATTTGACTTACCTCAAATAGGTGTTCATCTGGGAAATTCTTGTTGATAGGCACACATGATTAAGTTACCTCATCTTACTCCAGCCTCGACAGATGATCAACTACTTGATTCTCGACACCTTTTCTGTCTTGGATCTCAAGGTCAAATTCTTGGAGTAAGAGTATCTAACGAATTAGCCTCGGTTTCGCATCTTTCTTCTTGTGAGCAAGTATTTAATGACCGCATGGTCAGTAAATACTGTAACTTTGGTACCTATAAAATATGAGCGAAACTTGTATAAAAAAGAGTTCTTTTTTGGTTACCGTGTAATTGAGTTGGGCTCCTGTCAAAGTTTTGCTTGCATAGTAAATAGGGTGAAACACTTTTTTTCTTCTTTGACCCATCACAGCTCCAATGGCATAATCACTTACATCACACATCAACTCAAAAGGTGAGTTCCAATCAGGTGTAACGATTATTAGGGCATTGTGTTTTCAAATCTTCAAAAGCTTCCAAATATGCTTTGTTATCAAACATTGTATCTTTCTCTAATAACAAACACAGTTTAGAAATTTTTGAAAAATCCTTGATAAACCTTCTATAAAAATCGACATGACGTAAGAAACTTCTGACTCCTTTCACATTAATTGAGGCCGGTAATCTTTCAATTACGTCCACCTTTGCTTTATCGACTTCAATTCCTCTCTTTGAGATTTTATGCCTTAAGACAATCTCGTCCTTAACCATAAAGTGGCATTCCTCCCAGTTAAGGACAAGATTCGTTTCTTCGCATCTCTTCAGTACCTTAGCCAAATTACTCAAACAAATATCGTAAGTGTTATGAAAAACAGAAAAATCAACCATGAAAACCTCAACAAAATTTTCAACCATATCAGTGAATATTTCCATCATGCATCGTTGAAATGTTATAGGTGCATTGCATAAACCAAAAGGCATTCGCTTAAAAGCAAATGTACTGTACAGACAAGTAAAGGTTGTTTTATGTTGGTCCTTCGAAGCTACAACTATTTGGTTATATCCCGAATAGCCATCTAAAAAATAATAAATTTATTACCTACTAGTCGATCTAACATTTGATCCATAAAAGGCAATGAAAAATGGTATTTTCGAGTGGCTTTATTCAACATTCTATAGTCAATATAGATCCTCCAACTAGTAACAGTTCTCGTTATGCTCATTTTCAACAATTTTGATTCCACCTTTCTTCGGCACACATTGCACCGGACTTACCCACGAACTATCTGAAATAAGGTAGATGATTCCCGCATCTAACAATTTGATCACTTCCTTTCTCACAACTTCTTTCATAATAGGATTGAGTCTCGTTTGCCTGTCAATTCGAGCTCTCTCGCCTTCCCTAAAATAATTTATATATGCAAAAAGAAGGGCTTATGCCTCGAATATCAGTTATGGTCCAACCGATTGCTTTCTTAAATTTCTTTAGAACAGCAATTAGTTGCTTTTCTTGATCTTTCGTCAGTTCTACTGAAATAATCACAGGCAAAGTAGAACAATCACCTAAATAAACGTATTTTAAATGGGAAGGAAGTACCTTTAGTTCAAGTTTAGGCGATTCTTCGATTGACAACTTTGGTTGCACAAATTCTCTATCTTCTAACTCTAACGGTTCAAACTGTGTGGATTGAATAAAATTTCTCAGATTGGCTTTCATCAAACCCATGTTTTCTTCACCTTCTTCATCCTCCAAAGGGTCAAACTCTAAAGCTCCCTCCAATGGATCTTCTTCAAAATTGCTTTCCATAGAAACCAAGGTTTCTATCTCTTCCATAACTTAACACTTCTATCGAATCGGAAAATTTCATAGCTTTAAGAATGTTAAAGGTTACCTAATCGTCTTGAACTCGCATGGTGAGCTCACCTTTCTGCACATCAATTAACGTTCTTCCCGTGGCTAGGAAGGTCTCTCAAGGATGATCAGCACTTTCTTATCTGCTTCAAAATCTAAGATAATGAAATCAACAGGAAAAATAAATTTATCGACTCTTACCAAAACATCCTCGATCTTTCCCTCAGAATATGATAAAGATTGATCTGCTAACTGAAGCGTCATAGTCGTAGTTCTTACTTCTTCTATCTCTACATCTTGAAAATAGACTTAGGCATCAAGTTGATACTAGCTCCTAAGTCGCATAAAGCTTTACCATAGTAAGATTCACCAATGTTACAGGGATAGTAAAGCTTCCTAGGTATTTCAATTTCGGCAACAGCTTGTTCTGCGGGAACGCACTGCACTCCTTTGTCAAAGCAACAGTCTTGTACTCACTAAATTGTTTCTTCTTGGATAGTATATCCTTCATAAACTTCACATAGTTCGACATTTGTTCTAAAGCCTCCACCAATCGAATATTGATGTGTAACTACTTCAAACATCCAAAAACTTCTTGAATTGCACCTCTTGTTTCTGCCTGTGTTGTTGCAATCTCTGCGGATATGGAGGTGATGAAACTTTTGGTTGAATCGGATAACTCTTTTGAGGAAGTAAATCTGCATCTAAAGAAGATGTTAAATTATCATAATTCACTAAGTTAGGATTTACCTTGTCATACTTTATAGATTCTGACTCTTTTAATGTAAGAACTTCAACAGCTAGTTGACTTTCCTCCTTCCCAACAGGCTCATCATCAACATCAATCATTCAAGATTCCAAAATCTTACGACTTCGCAATGTCACTGCCTTGATATGTTCTTTACCCAAATTTCTTGGATTCTCAGTATCGCTCGACAAAGGTTCCTTGCGGTCTATTATGAAGCTCTGTAGCTAACTGTCCCATTGGTTTTCCAAATTTTTTAGTGTTGTTGCTTGGCTCTAGATCAAAGCATCATTCTTTGCCATGTACGCTTTTAAAAAGTTCTCCAAATTGTTTGATGACTCAGCTTGAGGTGGTTTTGTAGCATGCTGATTAAACCCTTGAAATTGGTTGGGTCTATGCTATATAAAATTGTTGTTCGGTTTATTTCCTTGGTTGCTCCAAGAAAAGTTTGCATGATTACGCCATGAAGGATTGTAGATGTTAGATTGGGGTCCTTGTCCACTCCTATTTTGATGTTGATTCCCCATATAGTATACTGACTCGGGATTTGATGGATAATTCTCAAAAGAATGACCTTTCCCACAGTACACTTAGAAAACTACTTCAAACGGACTTGGTGGTTGAGTTGTAAAACTATTAGCACTATTAGCGGTAAACTATTTTAACATAGAGGAAATAAACGATACCTGAGCTAATAACGAAGTGAGGGCGTCAACTTCATGAACTCCGACTACACATATTCCTGAAGGTGCTCGATTTGTTGGCCATTGATAGTTGTTGCTAGCGATCCTGTCGATGATCTCATAAGGCTCATTATAAGACTTAGACAAAATTGCACCATTCGCAGAAGCATCTGCCATCAATCTTGTATGTGCATTGAGACCATTATAAAACGTCTCCAACTAGATACAATCAGGAATCCCATGATGAGGACACTTACGAAGTAATTCCTTGAATCGCTCCCAAGCCTCGTACAAAGGCTGATCATCCAATTGTTGGAAATTTGTGATCTCGTTTCTCAACTTAGCATTTTTGCTAGACGGTAAATACTTAACCAAAAATCTCTCTGCTAATTCTTGCCATGTAGATATGGAACTTAGTGGCAATGAATTGAGCCATGCTCGTGCTCGATCTCGCAACGAGTATGGAAACAACTTCAACCTCAGTGCGTCTTCAGTCACCGACTATATTGAATGAATCACTCACCTCCATAAATAATCGAAGGTGGAGATGTGGATCTTCCATGAGCATACCACTAAATTGGCCCACCATTTGTAGCATTTGAGACATCACTGGTTTCAACTCAAATTGGGGTGCCTCAATATTTGGCCTTCTAATTCATGGATTTAACTCACTGAAAAGTGGCATAGCATATTGTCTGATGCATCGATCCCAATCATTGGCAATAAGGATGGGATTTTGGACACGATCAGCTTCATTACCTTGGCCATGATTCTGATTTCCAAGGTCTATCTCGACTTGTCTTTGAGCTATTCATTCATGTCTTCTTTGTCTAAAAGTTCGCTCAATTTCAAGGTCTACAGGGAGTAAATCGATAATCCGATCTATGCTCATAAACACCTGAAAATAAAATAACAAAATTAAAACGAATAAGTTAGTAATGTTAGAAATAAAAAATCCAAATTGAAAATAAATAATTTCACAAAAATGACTATGGCAATAGTTAACAATCCCCTGCAACGGTGCCAAAGACTTGTAACGTGTATGTTTGTGCAAGTGTACACAGTCGTTATCAAGTAATAAGTAAGTATAGAGCTATCGTCTCCACTGGGATTGTATATGTGTTAAGTCAATTAATAGTAAAATTATATTAACAACTTGGTGAATTAAAAAAACACAATATGATTTGATAAGTGATGATTAAAATTAAATATATTAAACTAAATGCAAATGATCCCTAATGCAAACTATCCTAAGTATGCAAACTAAATGTATGAAATAGATTTTAGCAAGATTAAACACAATTCACACAATTCACAACAATTATAACATAAATAAACTAGGACAATTACTTTAATTAAACACAATTTATTATCAACATGCTTAATAATGTTCGAAAAAATATTCCATGGCAACTCGATCTTTCATGAGTTTAGAATCCAAATTAGGTCATTTCGGAATCCTTTATTTAGTAAATATGCATTTTACTGATCCTTATTTACTAAGGGTTTCTTAGCATTCATGTAAGGTAACAGGGATGTGTCAGGTTTGAAACAGTTTAATCGTACAAATCTAAAAACAATGCAAATAACAAAGCTTGGTCAGAGTTGTTATGAACCTACAATTTAATCGGGTCAGGATCTAAATTGAGCACGCACATTTCAATTATGTGTCTACTAGCCATCGTCTGGTCAGGATCGCTTAGCTAGTTCTGGGGCATTTCAATCACGTATGAACGAAATACAGGCTTGATATTAATTGAAATCATGATCGATTGAGGCACAAACATCATAAGCATGAATCAAACAAATATTATTTAATCAAAGCAATTATCCTAGCTTAAATAAAATTAAGCTAACATTGTTGTAATCAAGAACAAAGAACACATAGCAAACATTTTTAAATCAAATTAAAGAAAAGAAAGAATAAACCCAAATCAAAGTGGCTGTCACCCAAAACTCTATCGAAGAAGTCTCCTTCGTTCCTTCACTTTGCTCTTTTGCTGATGGCTCTCCAAAGTGGCCGACCAAGGGCTCTTTAAGAGGCTTAAGAAGCTAAAATCTCTATGAAGAGATGATGCTAGGCGTAGGGAATAGGGAATGCTAGATAGAATTGAGAGAGAAGAGAGAATGTTGGATGAAGGGATGATTTAAAAATGTTGAAAATGGGGTCTTATTTATAAGTGAGGAGAGGAGAGTTGTTTACTAAAAGTAGAGAAGTTTAATCTCTTCATGCTTCTTCAATGGGTGGTTGGCCATCACTCAAGGATTTTGAGTAATTTTTTGGCTTGATTTTTAAGCAATTTTCATGCCATATCAACTAAGGATTGAGGCTCGGTCAACAGTAAATCTTCGGGCCAATCTCAGATTTCTTCAATATTGCAAGGACCTTGTGTAATTAAACCAAAAAGTGGTTTATTTGGGTAGCCATGTGTAGCTAAAATTGGGTTGACTTGGTCTTCAATTTGGACGGTTTTGTGATCCAGGAAAGTTATTAGACCTATCCAAAACAAATTAATTAATTAAAGGATCAAAGAATAAAATTAACCCAATTTAAATAATTAATTAAACCCAAATTATTAATGAAATATTTATAATAAATTATTAAATATAATTTTATATTTTATTACTTAATTTAATCATGCTTGACCCTTTTTATGTCTTAAAAATATAATATGTTTAAATAGTTATACAATAAGCCATTTTATGCATTGAAACTATATAATAAAGCATAAAATCACATTTTAATAATTTCATATTTTCACATATTTCATTAATTTATTAAACATTTACTTAGTTTAACAATGAATTCAAGTAAAAAGGTGATAAATTATATAGGAAAAACCTATATATTTTTCAGTTTACAGTTAACTAAAAAAATTTGAATGTGACTATTCTCGATTCATTAATCCAATTTTTACTAACCCAATTTTTGGCGATGTGATAACAAGACTAACAATTGAATTTAACTACTACTATTTGAGTTAGAACATAACTTAGATCCAAGTCAATTTGATGGCCAATGTCAGAGATCGAAAAACAAAGTTGGTTGGATTTTGGTTCGTATATTAGTGGCATCAAATCTATTTCATGAAAATAAAATGAAGTGTAGAAGAGAAGGAGAAGGAGAAGGGGAGATTTTGATTGGAACAGGTCATGCGACTAGAATTAGATATAAACTTAAATGAAAACTTCTGAATAGTTTAGTGAGCATTTGGTAACTTTTTGAAGTTGAGTGACAAAAATATAAACTTGATTAGTGACCTTGGGTGTAGTTTACCCATCAATAATTTGTTTTCAGGAATATGATTTAGGGCATTTAAAAAATATATTATTTAGAGTAAATGTAACACCCCATACTCAACTCGATCATTGGGTCCAAGTTACGAGATGCCACATTCGTTGCCAGAGCAACTACAATTACTTACAATTCTATTTTAACTATTCATACATGTTATTAAGACTAATACATCATTATAACATAATATATAATCTTATATGAGATTTATACAAGCGTACAAAAGCTTTTTCAATAATTTGATGTTGTTTAAGGACTAAAATGCAACAATTTTAAAATCAATAGGCAGTAATCGCCTCTCCCTTGCTCTTCCTCGTGGGCGAGTAAAGGAAGATATAAATCAACACTAATATGAAAATCAAATCAAAATAACTACATGCAGTATCTACAAGTGTGACAGGTCAGTTGTAATATTTATGGTGTTACAATGGAACATTGGAATATTCCAAGGATCGAACCCAAAGGAGTCAGCGATTTAATGACTCCTACACGACAAGCATAAAATGAAGGATTCTAGCTAGAAACTCACTATGCATTATATTACTGCAGGCCATAAGTGAAGTTGATTAAAACTAATTAATTACCTAAAACAACAAAGGACTAAATTGTAAATAATACAAAGTAAAAACTAACAAATACGATAACAGGCGGTGATTGGTTGATTTCCATTTTGTTGTTTAACTTTTTAATTAGGGATTTAAATTTCTATTACTCCTAATTGGTTCAATTTTACCTCTCGACCTCAATTTTACCAACTTAGACAAGTTAGTCTGGCTTATCTTTTGAACTCACCAACTAATCCGGGACTATCAAATTGGTGCCCAATAAGATCTCCTCTTGAACTTACTTACCTAAATTTACCCTTAGGTTTTTCAAGCCTAATTTTTGAAGTCTATTCGATTTAGTTCAGTTTTTATGATTTAGTCCTATACTAAAAATTAACTAGACATCATTTTCATCAGCCAACCACTTTAGGTTTAGCTACCCATAATCCTACTTAAGCAAAATAGAACACAATAATAACAGAAGATATGCATAAATGGTTATGCAAGAAAAATGAAAAAAACTAGGGTTTTTCTTGAAAAAGTTTGAAAGTAAAGAAGACGACAGTAAAGGAAACGAACAAGAACACTTACAGGTCAGACTTTTAATGATGAAACTAAAAGGAAAATTAAGTTATATTAATACTAATGATTAATTTTAAAATACAAGAAGTTTAAGGTACTAAACCAATAAATAAACCTAGCTACAATGATAAGTAAACTAACTTGTGGCATCCCAACCCGGTCGAGACGGTCTGACCCAAATCTGAAACATAAAAATAGCCACTTATATGACTCTCCTTATCGATCATCCAAACAGACCATAAAACCACCAATCACACCATGAAATACATGCTTAAATGTCAAACATTAGTTCAATTAACATGCAAACCCGAAATTACACTTCCGCAATGTTACTCTAATCAAAATTACATTAGGGGTAAATATGTCATTTAACATGCATCATACGAAACATTCATAAATTCCAAGATTTTTTATTCATACAGATCATAACATTTATTTAAAGACAATATTTGAAAGAAACAGTTCAAAACGACGAGCAAATCTCTTTTAACTTCGAAATGTAGGTTTAAGGACTAAATCATAAAGTTATCAAAAATTTTGGAAGTTCGTTTATAAAATTAAAAATATATTTATGAAATTAAGCATATAAAACTCACTGATGCAAATTCTCAAAGCATTTTGTAAATGTTATGGACTCCAATTGCATCACCAAAATCTAAGGATTAAATTGCAAAGCTATGAAAACATGCCTTGCACAAGCCAAACACCACGTCGAGACGACATGGGGCAACACATCGGGAAGAGCTCTAGAAGGGGTTGCTCATCAGGACGACACAAAAAATGATGTCACGAGATCAATTCCACGTCGAGACGACATCTAAGCGATGTCAAGATAATGACTGCAATTTTAGCCCAAATTTTGCACTTTTCAACTTTAAAACTACCACAGTTACCATTTCGTGTTTTCATGCCAATTTCCCTATTCTAAAATATCATATAATATGGATAGAACATATAAATCATGCTCCATTACTCTAGATCATGCATTAACACACTCTGGCATCTCAAGTAAATTGTTATACTAGCATGCAATCCTAATGTCACAACTCAATTACTTAACATATCAAATTTGCAGCTCATGCATTTCTAAGACCAAAATAGGTTCATTTCATACCAATATGAAATTTAAACTTTTCCATATGTTCATCCTATCATTTGAGCACCTGTAACTACATTTCACTAGTAGACACACATACCATTCATCATGCATCTTCAAAAAACATGTCATACATATTCAAACATTATATCCAATTAAACAACCAACCACAAACCAAATATAAAATCCTTAAAAGTCTATTACAAAAAAATTAGTAAAGTCTAAAACCCTCAATTATGGTCCCACATTACCTTCCTTATTGAAGTAGAAAACACAACACCTACTCAAGGTATTTTTGCCTAGCTTTGGATCACAAGCTTGCCCACTTCTCCTCCTCACTTAGGCTATTTTTCTGCAAGATATACATAAGAGAGTGTGACCTTTTTCAAGCTTAGTGAGTGCTCAAAGATTTCCACAAAGATCCACAATATCAAGGTTAATTGAAATAATAATATATCATTTAGTCATGGTATTACATCAAGCATGTATCATAGAATTTCTTGTTAATATAATGGCATATTGTGACTAGGAAACATATATAAACACATATGCATTGGATAAGTTGATCTCCTGACACACCTCATTACTCATAGAGTTCATAACAGTCTCATAAAAGTGTAGCATGAAGCTAAACACTCATGAACACACCAACATGTCCCAGTAAACGGAGCCATGCTCTAGATTCCCTTATCCCTCTGTACATGTATCAATAACAAAACACATATATGAGTACTCAAATCCTATGGCATGCCAATGATATCCAATGGTTTCAAAAGGTCACAATGCCAACATATTCACTTATACACACACTTATTTTCTAGTTCATGCACACTTTCACATATCATGTTCATCATGATCATATCACTTATCACATTCACATATTATGCACATTCAAGTCCTATTAATTTGCTCATAAAGCACATACACTTTAATATCATATATGTGCATAAAACCAGCAGATTACAAGTCATATTCTGACATAATTATATCTCCTATAATCATATTAACACATCATATATATATATCATCACATTTAAGCATCATTTGTCAATTATCATAACTTTAGGTAGAAACACTTAATATTGGAACTTAAGGTAGGTTATTAGGCTACCTAAGCTCCCCTTTAACACACTGAATTGTGCATAATTATAGCAAACCAAATCACTCACCTTTGCAACCTTTGATTCAATGACAAAAGCTCAAGTAAGCTTTTGTTTGCCTTTGTTCTTGCTTGTAGAAGCTCCAAATTGATTTGGAACTTTGAATGCACATAAAAAACAATTCAAATACATTAAAAATAGAAACCAGCACGATCAAATCAATCTAGAATCACATATCTAAGCTTCTCATTCATAATACTGAAAACTAACTAGTTTTGTTGAAATAGAGATTTCAACACTCAAACCTTGTTTTTAAGACTCAATTTTGATTTCAAACACCCTAAATATAATTTAGTTACAGATCTAAACCCTCAATTTCATCTAATTATACAAATCTAACCTTTAAAAAGATCAAGTTAGTATAAACATTAAAAAGGGCAAACGTCTAATTCATTAAAATTAATTAAGGATTTGTGAAATTAAGATCAAATACTTTTTAATTAGATCAAAATGAGTTGGGAATCACTTCAAAATAGTAAATTAGCTCAATATTATGAGATCTACCATTTTTAAGCCAAAAATTAGTTTAAAATCATTAAATCTATTGAAATCTTGATTAAATCAATTAAAACTCGAATTAAATTAACAACATACTTAGTTTAATAATAAAAAAGTCATATTGCTTTCTCAATTTGCAGGAATCAACGAATTGAGGATCAAATTCGAGCTAAAATTTTCTAATAACAATGGTGAATTTGAAGGAGAAAATATGAGTTTTCTTTAAAATTAAAGAAGGAAATTGTGTTTGGATGGCTAGGAAATGAGAAAGGATGAATCAACTTTAGAGAGAAACCTCAGATTTAGTTTTTAGAAGAAATTTGAATGGATGTTGAAATGGGAGAGAAGAGACATGGGTGGTCTTTAAATAGCCAACCAACTTTTAAAAATTGGCCAATTGCCTTTTTGGCCACCTCTAGTTTCTTCCATTTTACAAAACAGTCCTTGTTATCAATTACAACTTATTTTCTAATTTATTTTCAAATTCGATCACTTTTTAAAATATATTTTAAGCAAATTAATCCCTGGACACCTAATTTTAATTTCTTAACCTAAATTTTTAATTCTAATTATTTTAATATTTTATTTTATTTATTCCTTTTTTTAACAATTTAGCCTAATTTTGATTTTCAATTCACTAACCCTAAATTTACTAACCCAATTCTACTAACCTGATTTTTGGGATGTGACATAACTAATTACCATTAACACTAACAAAAACAAAAAAATGTGTAGGAAAAGTAAACCCTATGCTTTGAAGAAGAAAACTACTCTAAACTTAAACTACAACATGAAAGAAACTATATTGACTCGAAAGTCAATGGTGCCAGAAACGGTGGTTTTGAAACCCCATTTCTGATCATCAAATTTGTAAATATTATTATTTCATATTTATGAGGTTATAATAAAGTCTAATTAAAGTTTGGTCCTTTAATTGTTTTCAATCCGATAGTTAATTAAGGTATAATGACTAAATTGTAAAAGTGATAAAAGTTAATCACTATGAATTTTTAAGCAGTTGGAGGACCAATTAAACAATTGGACCAATTACTATATTTACAATCAATGTTTTAAGACATTGATTTAACTTTATTAAAATTAATTATTCAGATTAATTAAGCTAATTTTAGGTAATTAACAAATTAATTAAAGTATATAAAGGAAATATTAATAGAAAAACATGCCATTTTAATACTATTCATCATCTTCCATCGTTTGGAAAATAAAGAAAAGGGTTTCAAGCTCTTTCATAATCGTTCCTTTGGTTATTAAGTAAATTAAAGTCTACTTCATATAATTTTTATGTTTTTGAGGTCTTGGGAGCTTGATTTAGCTATCCTGTATACCAATTTGTAAAACTTTTAAAAGTTTTAAAAGTTTCCATTTTTTATTCTTGAAGATTTTAGTACTAAAAGCTTATATATGAAAAAAAGACTATTGTAAAGTGAAAATTGTTAATTTTGAACATAGGGGCTAAAGTGTAAATATTTCAAAATTGGTATGAAATTTTTATAATTATAGATAATAGAGGGATGTAAAAGGATGAAATTGAGATCAATTTTGAAATCGAAGCTCAAATTTGAAAGTTATGGTAATTTCAGTTTTAGGGACTAAATTGAATATAATGCAAAACTTTAAAGGAATTTGAATAATGAAATTGGGATGATATATTCTTATAATAGGATGAAATAATGGGTTTGAATAGATAAATTGAACTGATTATTTGTATAAATCGAGAATTGAACCAAATCGGGGATAATCAAGAAAAAGGTGAAATTATTGATTAGTCCTTGAATATTTAGTTGCTTGCTATTTTGTCTAGGTAAGTTCATACGGTATGTTTGTGTTAAATTTTTATGTATTTAAAATTATATATTTAATTAAAATTTGGATTATTTACAATTTGGTACAAAAATGTGAGATATGAACTAAACCATAAGAATCTCAAATTGACTAATAAATTGAATATAATGAATTGAAATTTGAGATTTATTAGTTGAATTGAATCAAATTGATATGATTATGTTTGATTTTTGAGTTAGAGGATTAAATTGAATAGAATTAAAAATAGTATAAATTGATGAAATTGTGAAAGTGGTTTAGTATTGTTATGAATAATGGTATTCTATGTATTAAATGATGTCTTGATTGATGAATTGATGATATTGAGATCGATAAAATGAGGATCTAACTGTAAAGAAATTTGATTATTGGTTCCCTATTAACTATTTTGGTGTAGACGAATATAGTTGGCATGCTATAGGATAGATAGAGTACGAGTTACTTTAACTATGTGTCGGTAAGTGTTAGGCATAAATTTTACTTTGGCATTGTCCAATGAGGCACTTGGTGCCAAATTGGTGTGATGGTTGGATTCGTATATCCGTTCAAGGTTGAGTTAAGTTAATAGGGGTATAAAAATGTCAATGGGATAAATGATATACTAATTGAGTTGATAATATGATTTGATGATACAAATATATATTGAGATTTATGAAAGATCATGTGAACTTATTATATGAGCCCGGAGGGCCGAGATGGTAATGTAATAAATAAATGATTTTGATTCGGAATTCGAATAATGAAATGAATTAGTAAATGAGATTATATTGAATTTAGGTGTAATGTTGATAATAGATGGAAAATGATATGAAATTGAATAAATGTTAATTATAAGTGTTTAGGAATGTTATATGTTTGAATTACTATATGTTGCGATATCTGTTGATACTCACCTTGTTGATATGTGGTTGCCATGTTTAGGCATACTTATAAAGATAGTCTTATCGAATTAAGTTGTAATTTGAGGTAAGTTGTTGTTTAAATACCTGTGAACTTACTAAGGATTTGTAAAACTTATCCTATTGTTTCCCTTTCCCTGTATATGTTGGGTCATAGATATGCCCCATCGTACAGCAAAAAAAATTATTCCGATGATCCCCAACCCTGGATCCAAGTACGAGGAAGGAATCGGGAAGGAAGGGTTCGAAATTATACCTTTTGAACTCTGGAAAACCCATGGAAACGATACTGTGGAAATCCTCCTCTGCACGCTGCCGATCCCAAGCTGCAACAAAATCGTCCCGGCCTCTAGTAGTCCACCAGATAAAGAACGAACAGAAAATTCTCCCTAAACGTTTTAGAGAGAATTTCGAAAAGAAATTTTTTGCCGGCTGCTAGACCTAGGCTTTTTTTCTTTTCGTAATGTTTTTGGTTACACACTCTACTAGTGTTTTGTATTTTTTTCTTATATCAAATACAAAAATAGAATACTACCCCCTTTGAGAAATATGAAAAGTATTAAAACAATATACCTTTTCTGAAAAGTATAAGCTTCCTTGTTTTAATTTATATCCTTCCTAAAAGGACATTGATGGTATTAAAAATGACATATATTTTCTCCCTAATTTAGTGCTTTTATTGTCTCTTTTGTATCTCATTTAGCATGCATCATAAGCATTTTATAATTAGTATTTATACTTTCTAATACATTGCTAGTTAGTTTAAACTCTCGTTATTTCTATATATTTTGTACTAATATCGACGCAAGCAGTTGGTATATTGCATATTAAGATTGCTAGCACAGGTACTCAGTTTAGAAGATCAACATTGACAAACTGCAGCCACAAAACTATATTGGAATTACGACCAGAGATGTCGCTACGTTGAAGTTGAACCTCATATAAGTAGACTTAAGTTGAGTTTACACTAGAAGCACCAGCGTAGGAATATCACAGATGTCGTTGTAATTACAAACATCAGAATGCGTCTAATAGTACAGCGAAAATCTACAGATCTTTAAAGAAAACATGTAATCTGCGTGAGTGCACAGCTGTACTTTAACTAACTTTGACAGCTACAAAAATCCAGATCTGAATCTGGGAATAAAGGACGAAATCTGTAAATATTTAGGGGTTATAAGTAGACGAAAAAAAGAGGAAAAACATCATCAAGAACAAGAAGATTAAATTCTGAAAATTCTTCTTGAATCAAAGATTTAAGCTAGAATCGGGGAGCTGATGAACCATGTCTGCAACTGCTTCTGACAAGAGGTGCTTGATGTCGAGCAAGAGGAACAAGTAAAGAGTAGGCCTAGTAGTCTAAAGATAGTAAGCTTCGTTGTACTCTTTCTTTCTTCTAAAACAATGATGGATTCTGTTGATGTTAAATGATTACAAAAGTATCTTTTAATATTATATCATTTTGATTCTTATTTTACATTATTTGTCCGCTTATTCTTGGATTTAACCGCTCAAAACAGAAAAGTGAAATTGCAGTACATCGACATCGAGAGATGTGATGACAGGTTAGATTAACAAGTGGGTTAGGCGAGAGCTACTCAGGACTGGGATAGACTCCAGTTACTTGTTCTTGGATACACATCATTGCTCGCATCTAGAGGTGGAGTAGTATATCTGAGTCAGGATTAAGTAAGGAGTTATTGTGAGTAAGAACTAGAAAGGACTTCATTGCTGCGACAATTTATCTACATTTTACCTTGTTGACACATCCAACATTGCAACCTATAGAATCAGTGAACCATTTCCACCCTTTACACTTGATCACTTTTATATTTCCTGCATTTAAATTTCCATTACTCACACTCAACACTTTTGGATTTATTTTCAGTACATTGACATCTAACTTCTGAGATTTGACTTTAATACAATGACAGTAAGGATTAATTTAGTGTGCATAACTAACATAACTGCGTTGACAACCCTATTCGCATTATATTGATTTTACTTCTATTAATTGCTTTAACATTAAGACATCGGAAACCATTTCCTCGTGCGATCGATATCCGATAGCTCTGTCTATCAACTATACTTGCATCGACATGTGTACGCTTGCACAATCGTGTGTCGTAAAAACACTGATCAAGTTTTAGCGTCGTTGCCGGGGATCTTGGCGTTTGCTCGATGTTTAGTTTTGTTATTGCAATTAATTTTACTTACTTAATTTTTAATTTTTGATTAATTTGTTTATCGTTCTTTTCTGATTTTGAAGGTATTGTATGTCCACAAGGAGAAATCCTAAGTGTAACATCTGCGTTTTTGAACCGGAGTTGGAACAGTATAAGGAAGGAGTAAAGAATTAGAATATATAGCTAAAATAAGAATATTAGGAAAATTTAAGGATTAATTAGTAATTGTGAGAAAAGAGGAAGGACTAAATAGTAATTTATCTAGATTGAATTATGAGTCATCATGGGAATTAAATTGATTAAGGAGGGGCAAAAGAGTAATTTGGTGGAAGATATTTTTGGAGGTAAAGTTTTGGGCCAAAGTGTAAAGTTGGAAGGCCAAGGGACTAAAAGTGCAATTTTACCATTTTTATTAAGTTAGATATTTTTGAAGAAAAATCTAGAGAAATTGAGAGATGAAAAATCAATTAAAAGATGAGGATATCATCTTTTCTTCTCATAACCAACCGTCCATGCCTATATTCCACATTTTTAACTTTTGCTTTTATTTCAATTAAGTCCTGTCACCATTGTTAAACCTTCCAAGCTTCAAAATCCTCCATTTTCTTTGAAATTTCCTTAAGAAAGGCATAGAGGGAAGCTAATAGATACCTTAATTTTCTTATAGAGTCTACTTTGAAGTGTTAAAGTGGATAGAGATTAAATTAGAATTTTGGAAATTCAAGAACAAAGGTAAGAGATGATTCAATTTTCATGACATACATGTATATTTACATAATCTAGCATGAAAAAGTATTGAATTTTAGTCTTAATCTTATATGTGTTTGTATCAAATTGAAGAAAGAGGGAAGAAGGAGAATGACCAAATTGAAGAAAAAGGAAAGGAGAAAGCTAAGGAGTGAGAAGAAATTATCTACAAGTGAGGTAAGTACTACAAGTATTCAAAGACTTAGTAACAATTAAGTTCAAGTGTTTATAATTTTAATATATATGATTAATCATAATGAAAATGAGATGTTTAATTATAAGTATGATAATTATGTGTGATTGAATGAAATTTAGTATAAAGAAGCATGAGAAAGGAATTAATCTCATTGAAACAGCTTGGACAGAACAAAGGATAAACTTTGAAAATTCACCAAATATTGTATAAAAAGAGTTAGAGGTTGAATTAAATATGTAATTAAATATTATTGAGTTTAGTTTCATATGGAAGAAACAGTGAAAGAAAAGGAATTGTACATTCTGAGATATATCTGATTTTGTGTAACAAGGTCAGAGTAGGTTCGAGTTCCCCTGTTCTGACTTTGAAAGATCATAGGAAAATATAGAAAAATTATTAGAAACTGAAAATTATATAACTGAATCCTTAATGAGTCTATTTTCAAAAGAAATAGACAGAAACATCATTTGATCCTTTTGCTAAAAGATAAATAATTTTTACTGAAGAAAGGTCGAAATTGTCAGGTAGCAAAGAAGGGGTAAATTAGAAGAATTTACTGTACAAATTGGCTAAATTAAAAATTCTGAAATTTTTATGGTAAAAAGATATGTGAGTCTAATTTCAGAAACATCAAGCAGATATTAATTTTGAATTCTGTTTCTCAAGATATAAATAATTTAGTGACTGTGACGCAAGTGGACAGCTTTGAAAATTAATGTGAAAATAAAAGTAAGAGGTATATGATGATGAATATGTGAGAAAAATATATGTGTGAAATATTATGTGGTTAATTATAAAGATTGATTGTGTGATTAATTGGTGAAATTGTGGATTTATTTGAGGAAACAAAGGTGAAAAATACATGAATATGTATATTTGAATTGAATTTGAATGATTTGTGATCAAAATTGAAAGTGAAAGTGAAATTGGAATTGGAATTGAAAGTGATATGAATTGTAAATTGAAAATCTCTATTAACTAGTCGGGCTGAGTCGGATATAGTTGGCATGCCATAGGATTGGAAGAGTTCAATTTCGGATAGATTCGATGAGGTACTGAGTACCACTTTACTTCGACTAGGCCGATGAGACACTGGGTGTCACTTTATTGCTTCGAACTATCCGATGAGGCACTGGGTGCCATTTTGGTGTGTTTGGTTGGATCCGTGTATCCGCCAAGGTCCGAGTCTTGTTAATAGGGTAAATAATGTGAAAAAGAAAGAATGTGCAAATTGTGACATTGAGGTAGGTGAAATGATAATCACATGAAAGGTAAGTACAATATATGTATAATAAATCAAAGAATGATAAAACTAAGTAAGCTAAGAGGTTTGAATGGCTGAAACGTGAAATGAGGAAGAATATGTGAATTCATAACACTACTGTAAGTTAAATATTATACACATAAAAGGTATGTATTTTACATGAATAAATAATTATATGAATGAGTTTGAAATGTGTGATTAAAAGATGAATGATTAATGACTCTTGTAGTACTTACTAAGCCTTCACCGGCTTAACGCGTTTATTTCAACGTGTAGGTATAAGACCTCTGAGAAGTTAAGATTGGATTAGGAGCCTCTCATCAAATCACATCAACATCGGAAGATTGCAAGACAAAGTATATTTATTTTGTGTCAAATGGCATGTACAAATGGTATACCTATTGTCTCTAATGAATGGGTAACTAATATTGTTTTAAAAATTTACATGAATTGAAAGAAACATTTTATTATACTCGTTTTTAATTCTCTGACATTGTATGTAATACTCTTATATCGAGTTTATACATATGAACCGGGTATAGGGGTGTTACACTAAGGACATTGTAAGCTTTGATACAGAGCTTGAGAGAACACTTAGGAGGAGAAGGCAAGAACAAAGGAAGATGGCTGGTAACAACAACAATAATAATCTACCACCATTGCTGCCACAGGATAACAATCCTCCAGTGCTACCACAAGATTTACCGCTACCACGACCATAAGAAGAGCAAATACAGAATAGGCCAATAAGAGATTTTGTTGTGCCTATACTTGATGATTTACATCCAGGGGTTGTGCGACCAGCAATTCAGGCTGGTAACTTTGAATTGAAACAGATGATGTTTCAAATGCTTAATTCTATTGGACAGTATTCAGGTTTTCCACATGAGGATGCACGGGAACATTTGAAATCATTTTTACTTATTTGTGCATCCTTTAGTCAACATGGTGACCCTGATGATGCTTTGAAAATGCAATTATTTCCTTATTCATTGTAGGGAAAAGCCCGAACATGGTTTTTAGGATTACTGGCTGAATCTATTACATCATGGAATGCTTTAGCAATGCAGTTTGTCTTATGATTTAATCTGCCGACAATGAATGCAAGGTTGCAAAATGACATCACTGTATATCATCAACTCGATAATGAGAATTTACACACAACATGGGAGCGCTACAAAACATTGCTTCAACGCTACCCAATGAATGGGATTCAACAAGAAACACAGATTGAAATTTTTTATAATGGTTTAAATGCTCAGACAAGTAATCTTGTTGACGCATCTGCAAACGGTTTATTGTTGGATTGCACATATGATGAAGCGATTTGAATTCTGGAAAGGATAGCTCAAAATAATTACCAATATCCAATTTCTCGTTCTACACAGGTGAAAACTAACCCTGGAATTTTGAATTAGATGTTATTTTTGCATTATCAGCGCAAGTATCTTCTTTGAGCAACATCATTAAGAACATGAATGGAACAAGCACCATTGCTCCGATTCAAATGGCCCAGCAAACAGATATGCAGATATTTTCATACGAGATTTGCGGCGATAATCACAGCTATGAAGATTGTCCACAGCATGCAGAAAATGCATATTATGTCAATAACATCCAAGGGGGTTCGTTTGGTAACTCCTATAACAATCGTTCGCAACAACCTTGGGGAAATCAGAATACATCCACATTTCGATATGGAAATTCTTCGAACCAAGGAAGTTATAGGCAAGGAGGTTACAATAACAACCAATCGCAGAATTATAATCAGAATTCACAAGTAAATTCTCATACTAAACCAATGCAGTCACATATTCAAATGCAACCACAATCACAACTGCAACCATAATCATCTGTTTTGCCACAAATGCAAGGACAACATCATCAACATCAACAGCAGCAATTTAATCAATCTAAGGTAGATCCTATGGCTTCTCTTGAAGCAATGATGCGCGAGCATATTACCCGAACCAAAGCGATAGTGCAAGGAAATTCTTCTTCAATATGAGCATTGGAAGCATAACTTGGATAGTTGGCCTCTAATCTCAACACTAGATCACCAGGTACTCTACCTAGTGATACAGAAGATCCAACGCAACAACGGAAGGAGCATTGCAAAGCAATCACATTAAGAAGTGGAAAACAGACGGTAGAAATAAGTAATTCTGGTCAAGACCATGTCGAAGCATCCACTTCACAGCAAAAAGAAAATGTTATAATTGAAGAAAGTCAAGCACAAAAAAATGTGGAAAAACTAACAGTAGTACCATCTCTGCCTATAGTTTGTCCAAATAAGCTGTAGACACAACCATCACTGTTTAAGGAACAGAATCAATCACACCACCCTACTGCAACCATACCTTTTCCATTTCAACAACGTTTCAAAGAAAAAATCCATGATAAAGAATACCATAAGTTTGTTTCTACTTTGAAACAATTGCATATTAATCTACCTCTAATAGATGCTCTTGTACAGATACCCAATTATAGGAAATACATGAAGGAGCTATTATCAAAGAAAAAGAAACTATCCAACATCGAGACGATTGTGCTCACAGAGCGGTGTAGCGCTGTACTCATAAATAAATTACCAAGAAAGATGAAAGATCCTGGTAGTTTCACAATTCCATGCTCCATTGGAGATCATTACTTAGGAAAAGCATTATGTGATTTAGGAGCTAGCATTAACTTAATGCCTTTGTCTACTTTCAGGAAACTAGGAATCGGATCAATGAAGCCCACTGCGGTGACATTGCAATTAGGGAATAGATCTTTAGCACAACTGGAGGGACAAATCAAAGACGTTCTTGTTCAAGTTGATAAGTTGGTGTTTCCTACTGATTTTATCATTCTAGATTGCGAAGCTGATAAGGAGGTACCTATTATTTTGGGAAGGCCATTTTTACCAAAGGGATGAACACTTATCGACGTGTTTAAGGGAGAATTAGTGATGCATCATAATAATGACCAAGTAACCTTCAGTGTGTTTGAAGCAGCACCGATAGGGCCCAAAGAACAATGTCACTATGTTGATATTTTGGATGAAATTATTTTTGAAGAGTTTCGTATCAGGAATACAACATTGGCTAATACTGATGCAGTGACATCTACTGATGATATCTTAGGGGACTGTATTGACAAAGAGGAAGTGAACAACTGTGAGTTGCGAAGATATTAGCAATTGGAATCGTTGGATTTATCCAACAGGACAATTCAATTTTTTAAACCATCTGTAAAGCAAGCTCCTACCTTGGAGTTAAAATAATTCGCAACACATTTGAAATATGTATTCCTTGGTGACAATGAGACTCTGCCTGTCATTGTCAACGCAACCCTCAACGCCACACAAGAAGAGAAGCTTATCGCAATCCTAAAAGAGCACAAGAAAGTCATAGCTTGGACCATAGAAAACATCAAAGGCATCGGTTTTTCTTTCTGCATGCATAAGATAAGGTTAGAAGAAGAAGGGAATTAATTGAGCAACAAAGATGACTCAATAAGAAACTGAAAGAAGTGGTAAAGAAGGAAATCATCAAATGGTTAGATGCGGGTATAATATATCCTATTTCTAACAATAATTGGGTAAGTTCGTTCAATGTGTTCCAAAAAAAGTGGTTTTACTGTTGTAATCAATGATAAAAATGAGTTAATCCCTACTCGTATCGTAACTGGATGGTGTGTGTGTATGGATTACCAACAATTGAATGCGGCCACAAAGAAGGACCATTTTCCACTCCCTTTCATCGATCAAATGTTATATAGGCTAATTGGTAAAGCCTATTATTGCTTCTTGGATGGCTACTCTGGATACAACCAAATAGCTATTGCACCGAAAGATCAGTCGAAAGCTACATTTACATGTCCTTTTGGAACTTTTTCTTTTCGACAGATGTCGTTTGGTTTGTGTAATACGCCAGCAAAGTTCCAAAGATGTATGATGACGATATTCTCAGATATGATTGAAGACTCACTCGAGGTATTTATGGATGATTTTTCAGTCTATGGATAGAGTTTCGACCAATACGCTGACAACTTGGCAAATATTTTGAGAAGATGCAAGGAAACAAACTTGGTTCTAAATTGGGAAAAATGCCACTTCATGGTAACAGAGGGAATTGTCCTTAGCCATCGAATCTCATGTCAAGGCATTGAGGTTGATAAAGCAAAGGTAGAAATATTGAAAAACTACCACCACCTACCACTGTCAAAGCAATAAGAAGCTTTCTTGGACACGCAGGTTTTTATAGGAGATTTATGAAAGATTTCTCCAAGATATCTAAACCTTTATGTTCTTTATTAGAGAAAAATAAAAAGTTTGTATGACATCTGTCTGGATGCATTCATAACAATAAATACGAAGTTAGTGCAAGCTTCGATTGTCGTAGGATCGGACTAGACTCAACCATTCGAATTAATGTGTGATGCTAGCGACTTTGCTATAAGAGTTGTTCTCGGACAAAGGAAAGAAAAGGTATTTCATGCTATTTATTATGTTAGTAAAACATGAACTGAAACGTAGGTTCATTACACTACAACTGAAAAAGAGTTACTAGCAGTGGTCTTCGCATTTGACAAGTTCCGTTCTTATCTTGTCGGTGCAAAGACTACAGTATATACGGATCACTCAACTTTGAGACACTTTTCAACAAAAAAGACGCTAAGCCTAGACTTATTAGATGGATCTTACTCCTTCAAGAATTTGATGTTGAAATCAAAGATAGGAAGGGATCTGAGAATCAAGTAGTTGACCATTTATCTCGGCTAAAAAGTGGAAGCGAAGATGGATAAAAGACTTAAATTGTCGAAGCATTTCTTGATGTGCAATTATTCACCATGGTATGTTGATGTAGTCAATTATCTTGTATGTGGAAAGCTACCCATGAGTGCAACTGGTCATAAAAAATCAAGCTCATATGCGATGCTACTAAATATTATTGGAATGAGCCATACTTATTCAAGGTATGCGCTGACAATATAATTCGCAGATGTGTTCCTGAAGAAGAAATGATGTCAATATTGCAAAATTGCCACGACGCTCCTTATGGAGGTCATTTTGGTAGAACAAGGACTGCTACAAAGGTCCTGCAATCCGGATTCTATTGGCCCAATTTGTTTCGAGATGCCCATAATTTCGCGCAACAGTGTGATCGTTGTCAACGTACTGGTTCTATTTCTAGACGTAATGAGATGCTCCAACAACCTATCAAGGAGGTGGAACTCTTTAATGTTTGGGGTATTGATTTTATGGGACCATTTCCAAACTCTTTTAGAAATATGTATATCCTAGTAGCTGTTAATTACGTATCCAAGTGGATCGAAGCTATTACGGTACCAAAAGATTACGCTCGACAGTGTTGAAATTCTTTCATACATACATCCTCACAAGGTTTGGAACCCCAAGAGCGTTGATAAGCGACCAAGGCACTCATTTCTACAACAATCAAGTGGCGACTACATTGAAACGATATGGTGTGAAGCATCGTATGGCTACTACGTATCACCCATAAACTAATGGTCAAGCCAAAGTATCCAATCGTCAAATTAAAGGTATACTGGAAAAGATGGTTAATCCATCTAGAAAGGATTGGTCAATGCAGTTACATGATGCATTATGGGCGCTTCACACACAAAACACCTCTGGGAATGTCACTATATCAGTTGGTATTTGGAAAATCCTATCACCTACCTGTCGAACTTAAACATAAAGCTATGTGGGCAATTAAACAGGTAAACTTGGATTGTGATGCAGCTGGTAAGAAAAGAACGTTGGACATCACCGAATTAGAAAAAATTCGACGCCATGCTTATGAGAATGCAGCGATATAAAAGGAAAAGACAAAGAGATGGCATGACAACATCATTTTACATCGACAATTTCATCCTGGTCAGTTTGTACTTTTATTTAATTCACGTTTAAAACTACATCCAGGGAAATTTCGATCAAAATGGTCAAGTCCTTTTAAGGTTGTCGAAGCATTTCAAAGCGGTGCGGTAACAATTGAAAATTTGCAAGATGGACAACAATTCAAAATGAACGGCCAACATCTTAAACACTATGTGAGCCCAAACATTCGAAAACCAGATGAAGCCATCAACCTAGTAAAATTTAATTAATGCCGACGCATTTTTTTTAATTTTTTTATTTACTTTTCAGTTATTTCACTTTTCATCGTGTTGTTTCATATTCTTAGCAAAAATAAAGGTCGTATTTTTGTCGACACATTAGAGCATATATTTTCGGTGCATTCAACGATGAGTCAGCATTACCTTTTTCGCAAAAATTGCACCGATTGATTGTTTCTTATCCCAGCCGTTGGATCAAAACAAACTTGGTACGATTTGTAGCCTGGCAATTAATGGCTACAGGCGCATCGTTTCCCCAAACGTTTTTACTCATTACACCAAGGTTATAAAACCCTCACTGCAATTTTCTTTTTCTTCACAATCGCCATTGTTACTAAGAATCAACCTTCTCTGCCGATTTTCTTTTCTCACTTCAAAGCAATATTTTTCTTTTTCTTTATTCTCTGATAGTTGCACCATGGAAAAAAATCATGCATCCAAAAACACTCCAAAACCTTCATCTCGAAATACCCCGAACAACCCTATTGAGATTCTGTCCACAACACCACCATCCTCCTCCACAGGCCCGATTTTATTTTTAACAACTACGACCAAAGATAGATATCACAACATAATGATGAAATGCAATATACATCCTGAGTAGGGCATTCAACTTTTACCAAACTTACCCCTAGAAAAATAGGTCCACCACACCATCAGTCACTTGGGGTGGGAATTTCTCTACCACCATCCATCTGGTTATTCCCCTACTTTGGTTTGGGAGTTTTATGCTAACTTGGTAAACAAGGAACAAGAGTTTGTTTTTGTTTGAGAAGGGCTGATACCATGGAGTGCGGTGCATATCAATGTTTTGCTGCATATACCGGAAAGGTAGATAGTCACTCACCCTTCATGCACAGCATAACTGAAGATACTCTGGCTATGATGATTAAAGATCTTTGCATCGACAATGCTACATGGACAGGCAGCGGTTTTCGTAATTTTACAATGCATTGGCGTTATCTGACGACTTTCTGTAAGGTATGGTTTCACTTTATTAACTGTCGTGTGATGCCTTCTACACATAGTACTACAGCCACTTTGGATCGTATGTGCTTGTTGCATTCAATATCACACCATCGTCATATCGACATTGGGGAAATCATACATGGTCAGATTGTGGAAGCTACTGGCAGACAAAATGGTATTCTCCCCTTTTCCATCTCTTATAATGTTAATGTGTCAACATAAAGGCATTGTGCCACAAGAGGATGAAAAGGTTGTGTAAAATAAGGGTCCGATCAATGATATATTTGTTGAAAGAATGACCAGAGGCCAAGATACACCTGTGTCTAAAGAAGCTTCGACAAAGAAAGACAAAGAAAAAGGGAAAGAGAAAGAAGAATATACTCATGCACCCTCTGATCCAAAAGTATTACGATGATTAGCTAGTTTGGAAATTCTTCTTGACCGTGTTGGTGTGCGAACAATTCGTCTTTTAAGTGTGTTAGAAGATTTGGATTATAGGCAGCATATATTTTATGCCTATACAAAGGCTTGGAATTAGGTCATTATCGTTGCACTGCATCTTATCAGCACCAAACTACTGCTAGAATTTCCAAAATTTCTTGATATCATCTTTCACATGCAACAATCTTCATCTGATAAGCCTATTATTGATGGTAGGCCCAATCAAATGCCAACAGGAGTTCACATCTCTGATGATAACAATAATGAAGGGCAGTCAAATACTGAGAAAGACTATTGTCGCAATATAGCTGAGCTGTTTGAGGAAGAATTCTCAAATAGTTTAGGCATAAATATGGCTGAAAGAACAGATATTGCAGGAGAAGATGTCGATACAGTCAACAGCAATGATAGGGGCCCAACTGAGGATGAACATCATGTGGAAGAGGAAGCCAATCAAGTAGATGAGCAAGCGAAGGAGGAAGAAAATGAGACTGAGAAGGAAGAAACATAGCTTGCAGAAATGCAAGAAAAGAAGGAATCTAATGATGCTCCATCATTGATCGTGGAGGATGATGTGAGAGCATCCAGCCCAGAAGTGATTCGACCTACTACGAGTCAGGCTGAAATTGTCACAGACGCAGAAGATGAACTGAATCCTCTAGCTATTATACCATACATAACACCACTCACTGAAATCCATCCATTTGATGTGACAATTAATGAGGTCGTCACCCAACCTGCCAAGGAAGAGCAATCTACTGAGCCAGTTGGTTCGAGGGACAAGAAAAGAAAGAGGCGTAAGGGAAAGAAAGTGAAGAAGAACCATGACGACGGGGAACGCCCAGAGAAGAAAAAAAGAAAGCAAAAGCAACCGCTACATCAGCTGCTGATGAATGACTTGGTATAAAATTTTTAGTTTTAATGCATTTTATTTTGTCATTGCATCATTTTGTTAACTTATTTGCATTGTAGTTGCATTTCCATTATTTCTATATAATATTTTCGATGCATTGGGGACAATGCAGACATTAAGTTTGGGGGGAGATAATGTGAAATGGAAATGCAATTACACCCACATATTTAAATTCTATTTGTTTCTTTAGTCAATGAAAATTCACAAAATTTCAACTTCAATATGCTTACAATTTTTATCTTAATGCATAATTCTTGAATTATTTGGATGCTAATGTATACATTGGATGAATGTGAATGAATGATGAATCTATTATTTTCGAATGAATGATTGGAATTGTTTCAGCAATGAATGATTAGTGTTTATGTTTGAATCTTGAACTAATTGACCCACTGCAGCTACATTTTATAAAAGACACTCCAATGTGAGTGCATTATGACTTTTCAAGGGAGAACACTTTGCTACAGGATTAGAAAAATCATCTAGCAAAAGGCTATCACTACAAGAGTGTGTGTCGACGCAATTACATACCTCTTGGGGGTTTGTTGCACCCCATCGTTACCGCCCAGGAACAAAGGTAGAGTAATGCAATGACATCTCTAAGTCATTAATAAAATAAATAAATAAATGTTGTATTGGTTTAAGGAAAATTGAGATTCAATGCATATCACTAACATTTATGAAGTTGCAATTTTTGAACATTCATTTTTATAAATTGTCGGTACATTCTTCTTTCATATGAATACAATTTGTACATTAGGAATTTAGAGAGTTTAAGTTGTATGGATAATAATTGTGGTAACATTTTTTGCTTGTGACTTTGTTAATTTTTGTTTACTTGAGGACAAGTAAAAACTTAAGTTTAGGGGTGTGATGGTATTACAAATGACATATATTTTCTCCCTAATTTAGTGCTTTTATTGTCTCTTTTGTATCTCATTTAGCATGCATCATAAGCATTTTATAATTAGTTTTTATATTTACTAATACATTGCTAGTTAGTTTAAACTCTCGTTATTTCTATATATTTTGTACTAATGTAGACGCAAGCAATTGGTATATTGCATATTAAGATTGCTAGCACAGGAACTCAGTTCAGAAGATTAACATTGACAGACTGCAACCACAAAACTAGCTTGGAATTGCGACCAGAGATGTCGCTGCATTGAAGTTGAACCTCAAATGAGTAGAGTTAAGCTGAGTTTACACTAGAAGCATCAGCACAGAAATATCACAGATGTCGCTGTAATTACAAACATCAGAATGCATCTAATAGTATAGCGACAATCTGCAGATCTTTAAAGAAAACATGTAATCTGCGTGAGTGCACAGCTGTACTTTAACTAACTTTAATAGCTGCAAAAATCCATATCTGAATCTAAGAATGAAGGATGAAATCTGTAAATATTTAGGGGTTATAAATACACGAAAAAATGAGGAAAAACATCATCAAGAACAAGGGGATTAAATTCAAAAAATTCTTTGTGAATCAAAGATTTGAGCTGGAATCGAGGAGCTGATGAACCACGTCTACAACTGCTTCTGACGAGAGGTGCTTGATGCCGAGCAAGAGGAACAAGTAAAGAGTAGGCCTAGTAGTCTAGAGATAGTAAGCTTCGTTAAACTCTTTATTTCTTCTAAAACGATGATGGATTCTATTGATGTTAAATGAATACGAGAGTATCTTTTAATATTATATCATTTTGATTCTTATTTTACATTACTTGTCTGCTTATTCTTGGATTTAACCGCTCTAAACACAAAAGTGAAATTGCAGTACATCGACATCGAGAGATGCGATGACAAGCTAGATTAACAAGTGGGTTAGGCGAGAGCTACTCTGTAACACCCCTATACCCGATTTATACGTATAAACCCAATATAGGAGCATTACATTACATTACGGCACAGAAAGTCGAGTAACAGAAAATTTTCTTTAAAAAAATCGATGTCTTTTAAGACCATTCAAATTGAAATATCCTATATTAATCATTTCATTTTCATAATTCATAACATTCGAAATAACATTTTCCCACTCATTAGGGATTCACACAGATACTATTGTACATGCCATTTCCTAAAAAAAATACCTATATTTGGAGTCAACCAAAGGATGATGTGATGTGATGAGAGTCCCTGAACTCGACTTTTCTCCTTGTTACTTTGTACCTACGCGTTAAAATAAACACGTTAAGCCGGTGAAGGCTTAGTAAGCACTACAAGAATAATAGATGACTATTTATTTATTACTTAATTTTATCAAACATTTCAATACTCATGCGTATAAAATTTCTAACCTTTCTTGCATATAACATTTAACTTACCTTAACGCCACCATAACACACATTCATTCTCATATACCAACTTATCTCAATGGTAGATATTACATTTTCATCCCTTTTTCACAACTTAGTCCTTTCAGCCACATTAGTTCACTTAATTATCAGCATTTAATTACACATACACATATGGTACTTATCTTTCATGTATTCATCATTTCACTTACCTCAATGTCATAATTTGCACATTCTTTCACTTTTCACAATCTAGCCATCATAGCTTTCTTAACCATAGCTCACTTATCTTATTTGTCCACTTGGCCCATAGTAGACTTTTATAGAACCTATTGGATAAACGGAACAAACAGAGAGTACCGAAGTACTGAACAGAGAGCACACAAAGTGCTAAACAGAGAGTACACAAAGTACTGAGCACACAAAGTGCTAATCAGAGAGCACACAAAGTGCTAATCAGAGAGCACATGAAGTGCTAATCGGAGAGCACACACAGTGCTAATAACAGAGAGCACGAGACGTGCTAAACAGAGAGCACACACAGTGCTAATCAGAGAGCGCGCTAGTGTTCCCTAATGGCATGCCACTAATATCACAACGGTTCTACTTCGTCTACATGGGCATAATCTCATTTAACATCATTATCCATAACTTATACATCACATTTACATTTCTCTTCACATATACATAATCATGTATTTCTCACATTTATTTTCTAAAAATGCTTCCACAACATCACCATTTAGTCATATAATCAACAATTATAATTAAACACATAATATTTCACACATATATTTTTCTCACATATTCATCATCATATACCTCTTACTTTTATTTTCACATTAATTTTCAAAGCTGTCCACTTGCGTCACAGTCACTAAATTATTTATATCTCAAGCTACAGAATTCGAAATTAATATCCGCTTGATGTTTCTGAAACTATACTCAATCATATTTTTACCATAAAATTTCCAGAATTTTTACTTTAGCCAATTTGTACAGTAAATTCTTTCAATTTACCCCTTCTTTGCTGCCTGACAGTTTCGACCATTCTTCACTAAAAATTATCTATCTTTTAGTACAGAGATCCAATAATGTTATCGTCTGTTTCTTTTGAAAATATATTCATTAAGGATTAAACCATATAAATTTAAGACTCTAATTATTTTTCTACATTTTTCTACAATTTTTCAAAGTCAGAACAGGGGAACTCGTATCTGCTCTGACCTTGTTATACAAAATCAGTTATAACTCAGAATATACAGATCCATTTAATTCACTGTTTCTTCCATATAAAACTACACTCAATAAGCTTTAATTACATATATAATTCGACCATTAAATCAATATATACAATTTTTAGTGAATTTTAGAAGTTGACCCTGTGATTCTGTCCACTCTGTTTTAATGAAAACATTTTCTTTCTCATGTTTTATTACACTAATCTCACTTAATCATCTTTATAACACCTAATTAAACAACAATTTCCATGCTAACAGCTCAAATATATTATGAAGAATAGACTATAAACTAAAATTCTTGTAGTACTTACAACAAAAAGGCTGAATTTCTTCTCTTTTACCCCTTGCTCTACTCTTTTCCTTTGTCTTCAATTTGATCCTTGCCTCTCTTCTCTTTCTCTTCAATTTCACATAAACACATATAAGCTATAAGCTATAATTCAATAGTTTTCATGCTAAATAACAGTAAAATACATATATATCATGAGAATTTAATCACTTCTTACCTTAATCCTTGAATTTAAAATTTTCTCGATTTAGTCCCTATGCTCTCTAACACCTCAAAATGAATTCTAAAAGAAGTTTGAGGTGTCTAATAACTCTCTTTTATGGGTTTCTTTCAGAAATTCCAAAGAAAATGGAAGGTTTTGGAGTTTGGAAAGCTTAAAAAGGATGGAAGGACCTATTTGGAATAAAAGCAAAAGTTGGATGGAAGAGAGAATGGCATGGACGGTTAGCTTTATGGAGAGAGCTGATATCTTTGCTTTTTAATTGATTTCTCTCTCTCTCAAATTCTCTAGACTTTTCTTCAAAAATATCTCACTTAATAAAAATGGTAAAATTGCACTTTTAGTCCTTAGGCCTTCCAACTTTACACTTTGGCCCAAAACTTTGCCTCCAAAAATATCTTCCACCAAATTACTCTTTTGCCCTTCCTCAATCAATCTAATTCCCATGATGACTCAAAATTTAATTTGGATAATTTGCTATTTAGTCCTCCATATTTTCTCTCCTTTACTATTTAATCCTTGATTTCTCCAAACCTTTCTAAATTCAACCATATATTCCAATTCTCAATTGTACTCTATCACTGTTCCAAATCCGATTCAAGCACGCGGATGTTACATACTCGAGACTGGGACAGACTCTAGTTACTTGTTCTTGGATACACATCATTACTAATATCGAGAGGTAGAGTAGTGTATCTGAGTCAGGATTAAGTAGGGAGTTATTGTGAGTAAGAACACAAAAGGACTTCATTGCTACAACAATTCGTCCACATTTTACCTTGTTGACGCATCCAGCGTTGCAACCTATAGAATCAGTGAACCATTTCCACCCTTTACACTTGATCACTTTTATATTTCCTGCATTTAAATTTCCAGTACTCACACTTAACACTTTTGGATTTATTTTCAGTACATTGACATCTAACTTCTGAGATTTGACTTTAATACAATGACAGTAATGATTAATTTAGTGTGCATAACTGATATAACTGTGCTAACAACCCTATTCGCATTATACTAATTTTTCTTCTATTAATTGCTTTAACATTAAGAAATCGAAAACCATTTCCTCGTGGGATTGATATCCAATAGCTCTGTCTATCAACTATACTTGCATCGACGTGTGTACGCTTGCACAATCGTGTGTTGTAAAAACACCGATCAGACATTAATTCCATATTTTATGTTTAACTGAAATTATTATTATAACTAATAATTTCGGTAAATAATACATAGTTAGTATTTTATATGAATCAAATTCATACATTTATTTTAACTATGTTCTCTATTCTTGTACAATAAATTTGTCCATAAAATGTGTCAATAATTTAACTGTCAAATGAAATTAATTAAATAATTAATTTAATTCTCATGACAATTAAATTTAATACCAATTGTGTTAAGATTTTGTTCATTTCAACCATTGGGTGTGACCTTGTAGGTTCTTGCAACATTGGTAGTAATACTAGAGCAACTCTAACATTACAAGCAATGAGTAGCATCTAGCAATGCATCATTGCTACCCAAGTTACAAGAAGTCATGGTTCGACATAACCTTTCTGTGATAAATTCGCATGTGTGATATCCTTTTGTCCTTTATAACTAGATTGGACACAAGTCATGGAGTAGTTACACTTGCATAATCCAATCTCATGTTTCTTGAAATCCGAAGTAGACTACAATAAACAAATAAGTGTAATATCTCATATTAACTTATTTGAGCATGGTCATGCATTTCTAGTCTTACTTGGCCTAAGATATTGCTCCCATTATATAGGAGGAGAAATCCTATCCTATTCAATCATATCCCACTACATAGATTGTGGCATACTCAACATCAGTTTTTATAGTCAAACTTATTACAGTAGACATTTGATTGTATCAAAATATACGATTCACTATGTTGGGGCAATGATTATCTCAAGTCTAAGGATTGTATACATAGTTATCACTATAGTAATGTCATGACATCCCTATGTTGTTCATAGCAAGTCAATCCAATATGTTGTTCTTTGACACATACTCATGTATTGATTTTGACATTCCTATGTCAATGACAACACTTTGTCATCAATCAACTACATATTAGTCTCAATGCATTATTGTTGTCCAAGTTCACAATAATGCTTGACTAAGGACCTTTTAAAAATAATCATATTATCCTCAAGACATTATTATGAATTAGTTTATTTAAACACACAAAAAAAAAGTAATTGAAATAATAATGGCAATGCCTTTTATAATAAACAAGGTAAAAGGAGAATGTGATTATAATCATCTCATGATTGGTTTTTGGGCATACTCTAACCGTATATACGGTTGATATAAGTGTTTATCTTGGTTGGTTGATTTTAGTTTGAACCTTTATGAATGTTAAATTTTGGTTGGTAATGGTACATATATTACTTGAATGACAAATTTGGTAGTCTTTTGGCATGAATAAGATGTTGGTATTGAATGACTTCTTTTAATATGGAATGGTATGAAAATAGGAAGTCATATGTTGTTTTGAATGGCTTAAAAGCATGGATGATTAGTTGTTTTGATGATATACTTGGTGCCAAGTTAAGGTTTGATGAATTGATTTGATTTGGTAAAGGTTAAATGATCGATTGGTATGAAATTTGGTATGGGTTATACAAGTTTTGATGTGTGTTATAACTCCTTTGAATACCTTTTTGTTGGACATGAAATAGGTACCAAAATGAAAGTTTTTGACATTTTATCACTAAGGTATCAATACCCTAACAAAGGTATCAATAATTAGTATTTTCAATCAGATTTTCAAACAATAGTATGTTAAAATGGTATTAATACTATGCGAAGGCATCAGTACCTTAAAGGATGTATCGGTACTTCAAGACAAGTATCAATACCTTTTGATTTAAGTGGATTTTCAATTGGTATTGGTACTTAGATGAGGTATCGATAATTGATCTAGAAACTTTAAAAATTTTGTAATTTGATCCTATTTCATGCTCGGGTCTACAAAAGAGCTTTTGTAAGCTCAATTAAGGCTCAGATTTAATTATATATCTTAATATCTACGTATTTATGATAGTATTTAATATTTGAATTATTTTTTTATAGTATACTTGATCATAAATTTTAAAACTGTTACATAAAGGTCCTTATTTGTTCTTGGGTTGACTCTAAAGCATTCGTATGCTCGTATAAGACCTGAGAAAGAATGTTCATGTTATTCAATATTGTATTATTAATAAATTTTATGATTGATGAAGTGAATGATGTTTAGACCGTTAATTTTTCAGTAGTTGCTCCATCACGCTCTATTGCTTGAACCCTGTAACACTCTATACTCGACCCGATAGTTGGGTCCGAGCTGCAATGTGTCACATTTATTGCAGGAGTAACTATGATCAATTCACAACTAAAAAATTTAATTTATATGATCATTATCAAGCAAATATACATTTTTTAATCATGAAAATACAATATTTAATTAGAACATCATTTAACTACCGCAATACCTAGCCTATTAGGCACATGCCAAATATAAATAAGGTTGGAAACAAACAAACAAACATTGCTAAGACCAGGATTACGGATTGGATGCTGAGATCGTTACTCAAAAAACTCGACCTAAAAATAACTTGCGTAATCTCGAGCTTACGAAGACACTTAATTTGACCCGAGCATGAAGTAGGACCTATTTGCAAAGTATCCAAAATTTCATACCAGGTATTGATACCCTTGGGTAGGTACCGATACCATATTGGCATTCTGATTAGTTGAGAAACTAGTTGGAAGTGTCAAGTATTGATACCTATTCTAAAGTACTGATACCTTAGTGCTAAAATGGCAAAAACTCCCTTTTTGGTACCCAATACATGTCCACATCTTAACTTACTCAAATGGAGTCATAAGGCACCAAACAAACCTACAATTTAACATATAACATCACACTCACAATTCCAAATCATCCAACCATCAACAAGCCATACCAAATTCCATCTAAATCATGAACAATTTGTATTTGTCATGCTCAAAATCATAATCACACCATAACTAAGCAATGTATTGCATTTCATATTCAATCTTATCAGTTCTATCATCTTTAACATCTTTTTTTTACATTCACAAGACATTAATCAACATTAAATGCTTTATAGCAATTACATATTAAAACACACCCTTTGTACTTAATCACCTATCTAAATAATCCATCAAATAATTATAAATAATTTCAAATAGAAAACCAACTTCCTAGTCCAACTAGGAGAGGGAGAGGGGCTAATAGGGTGTGTTTCCCCTTATATGTATTATGATGGGGATTTAGACCACTTATTGTATTGGACCTAATTATATGTGCTTTAGGGACTTTTAACTCAGCACTTTATAATTTAATCCAACACAATACATATTTTTCTATTTCCAATTAGATAATTTTCTCATTTCAATTTTACCCCTATTAAAATTATGACGATTTTACCCCTATTAAAATTTCCAAGAAAATATATTTAATATTTCACAACTCAACTTGTTCATTATTATCGAATAGTTTATTTTCATTTTTGGGCTTTAAAATTGCTCAAAAATATAAATTCATTCTTCTGGTCATTTTTTATTAATCCATATATATTTGCAAATGGATCATTTCTGATTTTCATTTCCATTTTTTAAGAAATCGATATTCATTTTCAAAATGATTTCATTTCTTCATTTTCAAGAAAACCATAATAATTTTTCTAAATGTTTTTCATTTCTCTATTTCTATTCATTCTGTTCCTTTTGATTCAATATGCAATTCATTTCTAGTTTCAACGAGCTAGTGGAGGGACCGATCAGACATATGTAATTAGGTCTCAAATGATTTATAATTAAGTTCCAAATTTTCTCCTATTAATTATAAACTCATTAGTCACGAAGTCATTCCACTATAGTATCGTGACTGAGCTCTCCCTAACGACATACCATTACAAAAGCAACTATTCAGTGCTTGTCTAATGACCTTGTCATAATTGTGTTATGCTCATAGTATATCCTTGATCTCTTTGGGATAATATTCATTCCCCCAATATGACCCTATTTTATCTCATGGTAACCATTACATCTTCCTTCATGAAATGTCAATCATTACCAAATAGTGATCAAGTCATCCATCACAAAGACGAATAACCCGTGGCTACGTTTTCATCAACCATGTAATGCCTACGAGAGGATATCATTTCCCCATGTCTCGAACTATGAATTCCACTATTTTGAATGACACTACATACTGTAGAAGTTATACACCCAATGCACAAGCTTTCGGTTCCTTATCTATTCAAACTCAAGCTTTTACTTACATCAAAGTGTACAAGTCATGCATACATAGTCCGTCATCCACTCAAGATTTAGGTATGACACATTATGAACATCACAAGCGAATACATCTATAAACAGATTCAAGGTCTATTCTACTTGGGTCTAGTCCAATGTATTGATAGTCTAGTTAGTCACATCTCTGTCTCTATCTTCTGGGAGTCATCCACTCCGATGCCCAAGACAAGGCATCTTCCCAATTGGATTTGATAGCCGACATATTAGTCTTTCAATCAGTTTGATCATTTCCGATTAGATTAGAGACATGTTTAGGTTCGTCTACTAATACAAGCTATCTTTTCATATAACGATCTGACCACGTAATACTGCTTAGTATCATTTAAACGGTACACAACTAATGAGTAACATTTGCTTCCATTTTTCTTTGTGTGAAAAAACCATGTGAGGAAAATATACAAAGTATTAATATAATTTATGAATAATTTTATTAACCAATCTGTTCGAAAAATTACAAGTGTACTTAGACAAAAATAGTACACTTAGGGCACCAGATCCAATAGTCTCAAAATTTCCCACTACATTTCTAACATGAACAAATCTTAACCACTAACCTATTCATGGTTTCTAACTCAATTTCTCTAGGTTCTCTTTAATGGCAACTTAAGCTAACTTCAAAAATCACAAAATCTAACCATTAAGTTGGTTGTACTAAGCTTCCTACTTTAAAAAGCTATGAAAATTGTTGAAGAAAAGCTTGCTTATCTCTTGGATTAATGGTCAATTATGGAGGAAAGAACTCAACTCTTTTCTTCTTCTTTAGGTTCGGTCCTAAAGAGAAGAGGATGAAGATGATATTTAAAAATCTATAATTAGTCTATTGAATTGGGTGTAATTAGAGCACCCCACTCACACTCTTCAATTCTTAGGGGGAGGGTAGGAATTGAAGTAATTAAATGGGTAATTACAAACAATTACACTAAAATCCAATTATTTTATGACTTTTCAAACATGTCCATACAAGATTTAAGTTTGAAAAGTTATTTTTATACAATAGTATTTTAATTTTAGGATATATATATATATATTTAAAAATATTTGTTATTTTACTAATTTCATTTAAATAATTTAAAAATTTTGTCAATAATAGATAATTTCCTATATATTTTGACCTACTAAATAGTTTATTAAATTACATAGTATTTATTATTAATTGTTTATACTAAATTTAACTAATTTACATATTAATGATCAATCAATGATAACAATGAGTATATATTTAATGTTAGAAAGAGAATAACTCAATAAATATGGAATGTGTTGGGGATAAACCCAAGTAAGCAACGAACAAGTAAAATAAAAAAATGAAAAGATCGAACACAAATATTATACATGAAAAAACCCTTTCAAAAGAGGATAAAAAACCACAGATAAAGATAATTTCACTATAACTACAAAAACGAAGAGTACAAAGATGGAGATCAAACTAAATACTGAAACCTGAAAAATAAAAACCTTCAAAATGTAAACACAAAATTCCCTGAAAGCTAGTCAAAGCTAATACCTAAATGTGTAGTATGGGTTATCTTTCTAGGGTAGAAAGTTTAGCTGGGAGAAGATATGCCGAAAAATGCGAGACATAACTCCATAAATTTCCACCTTGACTCATATTTCCACAACGCCTTCCTTACTGTAACAGCCCTGTTTTTAGTGGTGTCGAAAATAGTGATTTCGAGATTACAACTTCGATGATTCGAGTCATAAATTTATTTATTTTAAAATTTATGATGTCGTTAGCATGGTATTAAAATTTGGTTATGAAATTTTAATGTTTAGATAGTTAATTAAGAAAAAGGATTAAATCGTAAAAGGTGCAAAGGTTGAATGCTATTGTTTTAAAGGTATTAATTGATAATTGGAAGTTTAGTAAGGGCACTCAAATGGTAATTAGACCATTTAAGGGTAAGTGAACAGTAATTGCATAAAAATTCATCAAGGTTTGTTTGTTTAAGTAAGGGTAAATAAGTAATTTGGTAATTAATGAATTATTAAGGTAAAAACAAAATGAAATATGTGTTATCTTCTTCCTTTAGCAAAATTTAGAAAGGAAAAAACCCTAGGAGAGCTTGAAGAACATTCGGCCAAGCTTTGTATCTCAATAAGTGAGTGATTTCTCACCCGTTTTTAGTAATTTTTATGTTTTTGAGTCCGTAATAGCTTACTCTAGCTTATGTATGGACTAATTTGTAATTTCAAATGTTATGAAACCTGCAATTGTTGAAAATGCTTGTTCTTGAAAGCTTTTGATAGATTTAATGCTTGATGTTTGAGTTAGATCTTTTTGTAAAGTGATTTTGAATGAAATTAGAGTTTAAGGACTAAAATGCAAAAGTGAAGAAATTGTGTGTATTTGGTTGAAATAAATTGTTTGTATGGATGAGTAGTAGAATCATGAATGTTCAGTTGGGATGTACTTAGAAGAAAATGAGGGCTTTGCATGCTTTGAGTGAAAAAGGATTAGATTGAATAAATGGAAAATAATAGAGGTAAAATCGTAATTTTCCATAAAAAGGACCGAATTGTGTTATGGGCTGACTGAGTGTTTTAATATGAGAAATTGGATGATTTTTGGATGTAGACTATGATCGTGCCACAGATCGCGGGAAAGGGAAATTAGTGGATTAGTCCATAAAGCTTTTTCACGACTGCAATCTAGTCCGGTAAGTTCGTAACGTAAAATTTGTACCTAAATATTTCTTGTATGTATCATATCTGAGTTTAACAAATGGAAGATCTTGGATTCAACGAGACATGGAAGAAACGAAACAAAAGAGATAGTAAGCTTTAAGCTGTTGAAATGAAATTGACGCGATGGCTGAGATACTGCATATGTTAAAAGTCCTTGACAGCTCGTGTGAGCAGCATCGTGATTCGAAAAGAGATATGAAATCCTAAATGGATTATAGGCCCTACAATGGTTGGGATTTATGCTTGAATGCATATTATCGACAGCTCGTGTGAGCAGCATCGTTAGGGGACAGTTTACATATAAATATCGTACCGATGGCTAAGGTACCGCATATGTTGCAAGTCCTCGACAGCTCATGTGAGCAGCATCAAGTATTGGTGATAGAAATGTTATAGATAGGAAAGTTGAAATACTAAATAAGGTTTGAGAAGGTAACAATTCATGCTAGCTTAGTTGAGTTATAACTGCTTTATGCACATGATTTGGTAATTCTTTAAACTCCTCGAACTTACTAAGCTATGAAGCATACCAAAGATGTTATTGTTGTTTTGTAAATTACTTTGCTACTTGAAGATCGGATCATCTCCTTGAAGTCACACTATCGCGGAGCTCGTTTGGTAGTTTTACATTACTCGATTTTATGGCATGTACTAGGATGATGTTATCTTTTGCTTTAAGTAAATGAGAGTGTGAAAACCTTATTATGTTGATAAATGATGAATGTATTAATGCATGTTCTGAAAGTTAAAGAATAGACCTATAAGTACTATGTAATGACTTGAAATCTATGTATATTGTGTTGGTTTAATGCATATTGAAGTCATGAATGTTTTGAGTTGATAAACTTGTGTTTTGGCATGGTTCTTGAGATTCTGCATACTTGTTTTGGTAGAACCCATGCATGTATAGGAAGAAGTATAGGGTAGGAGAGAGGTTGTTCACTGACTTGGGTTGTATCGGTAGTTGAATAACAAGTATCGGTAGTTATGTGTTTAGAAGTATTGATAGTTTGTATACTTGTGTCGGTAGAAGTTATAGGGTAAGACCTTTAGCTCTTTGGAGTTTTTAGTATCGGTAGAAGTAAAGTTTATTTTGGTTAAAGAGTCACTTGTATAGATTGAAGTCTGCACTAATTCTGAACTGTTTACTAACTTGACAACTACCGACACTTGTCTAACAAGTACCGATAGAAGTCTCCAAAAATGTCAAAATTGACCCTTTTACCTCTATTGAATTATGTTTTTAATCAAATGACGATATATGATGTGTAGAGTGAAATTCTTTAATAAAATAAGACTGAATGGCATGATGTTAAAGGTAAACAATGATAATTGAATAGTAAGATATCGAAACCCTAATTGATGATAGTTTTTAAGTTTTAGGTGTTACATTTAGTGATATCAAAGCTTACAGTTTAGTCGTTTCTTAGACTGTATTGATTGTATTAAATGATCTAGAGATACATGCCATAAGAACTTGTGATAGTGTGATATAGATGAATCCGATCTAACAACAATTTTTATAGATAAAAGTAGAGATGTATGATTATAAAATAGAAGAGACCAACGAGGTAAACAACAATGTCCCGACGAATGATTCCGGGGCTAGTCATGTGATACCTATCTTTCGATGATAGAAAATGAAACCAAAAATATGTTCTTTGGTTTGATAGGACAATGGTTCTTAGAATTTATGTGGAACAATCTATGGCACCGCCTCCCCCACCTTCGGCTACACAGCCTGCTGCCCGACTTGTGGTACCTTCGATGATGCCTCCACCTCATCCTGTGATAGAGCAGAGGCATCGTATCCCTATGGATAGGGTAAGAAAATATGGGGTAGAAGAATTTCACGAAAGTGCAGAGGATGATCCATCCAGGGCCGAGTATTGGTTGGAAAACACCTTAAGAGTATTGAATGAAATGGCTTGTCCACCGGAAGATTATCTGAGGTGTGCAGTTTCCTTACTAAAAAATAGAGCATATTGTTGGTGGACAACGATCTTAGTTGTGGTTTCTGAGAGTGAAATTAGCTGGGAATACTTTCAAGCAGAATTCAAAAAGAAATATGTCAGCAAAAGGTACCTGGACAGGAGGAAGAAAGAATTCTTAGAGTTAAAACAAGGAAACAAGACAGTGGTAGAGTACGAAAAGGAGTTTGTACTTCTCAGTAAATATGCACGGGAGATTGTACTGACAGACGAGGCTATGTGTGTCTGATTTGAGGATGATTTAAACGACGAGATTAAGATGATGGTAGGTGGTTCAGAAATACGGCCATTTGTTTTCCTAGCAAACAGAGCATAGAAAATAGAGGAAATATACAATCAGAAGAGATAGAGAGAGAAGAGATTTTGAGAGTTTGAAAAGAAGAATCCTACCAGAACCTTCTCTATACCACCACCAAGAAGTTCAAATATAGTGAAGCCCGGGGAGCAGTCTCTTTCGAATTTCTGAGTAGGAGCCGATTAGGGCCACTTGAGTCTAGATTTCAGAATCGACTAGCTGACAGTGTGGCTAGTGTTCGTAACACATCAAAGCCGGTGTGTGAGCTTGTTTTCGATGTGGGGGTACCGATCACTTCATCCGGAACTACCCGATAAATTCTGAAGCAAAGGAAGATCAGAGTGTGAACCCTCCAGTTACTCCATAGAAAGACAGATGCTCGAGATAGAGCAGTAGTATAGGTGGGAACCGAAATGAAAATAGAGATAACTTAAGCAGGTCGGAAGCTCGAGCACCTGTACAGTTATATGCCATCAGAGCTGGAGAAGAGGCTACCGCTCTCGATGTTGTGACCGGTATATTTTATCTTTTTAATGATATTGTATGTGCCTTGATTGACCCGAGATCGACTCATTCTTATATTTGTACTGCCTTAGCAATTGATAAGAAATTATCTGTCGAGTCGACTGAATTCGATGTACAAGTTACAAACCTCTTGGGTCATAGTGTCATTGTGAACCTAGTATATCATAAATGTCTACTAAAAGTCCAGGGCTGTGAATTTCCTACTGACCTGAGTTATTACCATTCACCGAGTTCGATGTGATTTTGGGTATGGATTGGTTATCTGAGCATGATGCAGTGGTAAACTACAAACGAAGACAGATTAATCTGAAATGCCCGACAGGTGAAGTGATCACAATTGAGTCTAATAGATTGAATAGTAAAACCAGGGTGATTTTTGCTATTTCGACGCAGAAAATGGTTCGTAGAGGTTGTAAAGCATTCCTGGAACATGATTTGGTAACTCTTTAAACTCTTCGAACTTACTAAGCTATGAAGCTTACAAAAAAAGTTATTGTTGTTTTGCAGATTACTTTGTTGCTTGAAGATTGGATCATCTCCTCGAAGTCACACTATTGTGGAGCTCGTTTGGTAGTTTTACATCACTCGATTTTATGGCATGTACTAAGATGATGTTATCTTTTGCTTTAAGTAAATGAGATTGTCAAAACCTTGTTATGTTGATAAATGATGAATGTATTAATGCATGTTCTGCAAGTTGAAGAATAGACCTATAAGTACTATGTAATGACTTAAAATCTATGTATATTGTATTGGTTTAATGCATATTGAAGTCATGAATGTTTTGAGTTGATAAACTTGTGTTTTGACATGATTTTTTAGATCCTGGATACTTTTTTCGGTAGAACTCATGCATGTATCGGTAGAAGTATAGGGTACGAGAGAGGTTGTTCACTAACTTGGATTGTATCGGTAGTTGAATAGTAAGTATCGATATTTATGTGTTTAGAAGTATCGGTAGTTTTTATACTTGTAACGGTAGAAGTTGCACGGTGAGTCCTTTAGCTCTTTGGAGTTTTTAGTTTCAGTAGAAGTAAAGCTTGTTTTGGTAGAAGAGTCACTTGTATCGGTAGAACTATCACTTGTATTAGTAGAAGTCTGCATTATTTCTGAACTGTTTACTAACTTGACAATTACCGATACTTGTCCAACAAGTACCGGTAGAAGTCTCCAAAAATGTTAGAATTGACCTTTTTACCCCTTTTGAATTGTGTTTTTAATCAAATGACAATATATGAAGTGCGGAGTGAAATTATTTAATAAAATAATACTGAATAGCATGATGTTAAAGTAATGATAAATGAATAGTAAGATACCGGAACCCTTACCGATAACGATTTTCGAGTTTTGGGTGTTACACTTGCCAAAGCCTGCCATGAGCTTATCTCGAATTATGTAGGATATTAACTAAGTCGAAGTTATGCTTAGAAGTTGGAAGACTTCTAGTGTTCAATTTGTACACTACAAAATCAAAATTGACCCAGGTTTGATTTCCATGAACGCAGTGCCCTATCTTTTCAAAACATGCATCCAAAAGAGAATCTCTCTTATACGAAACGGTCATACATTTTTCCCTCCTATGACCAAGTTGTCCCTACTACAAACAAGTCGACTTCAAATCCTTAACAGACGAGGGACGTCCTATTTCACCGATCACCGTTGACCCTTCCAGAACATAAAGGTTGTCAGTCCTTTTACCTTTCATCAAAATGAGAGCCCCGCGAGATACCTTAATGTCGCTTGACTCAATGTTTATTCTACATTGCTTCGAGTCCAAATTTCCCAAGGAGATGATATTTTTCTTCAAGTAAGGCACATGACTGGCATCTAATAGTGTCTTAGTTATCCCATCATGCGTCCTGATCTAAACAGTACCAATACGGTTACCTTATTGGGTGAACCATTCCTCATACGCACAACTCCATCTTCAACTGAACTGTATGTGAAGAACTGATCCTTGTTGGGACACATGTGGAAAGAACACCCCGAATCCAAGATTCTCTCAAACGTAAACTTGGAGCTTTCACTTGTTGACACTAACAAGAAATCATCACCCTTGTCACTGGCCAAATTAGCATCAGCTAAATCTTCATCGTTGCTCTCAACAGCCTTTTTATTTCGCAGTTTATAACAATCTACCTTGATGTGACCTAACTTCTTACAGTAGCGACATCTCTTGTCTCGCTTCCTTGATGTTACCAAAATTGATGCTTTTCTATTTGACTTCTTATCCGAACCAAACTCATTTTCTAGTTGTTCTTGCTCAATAGATGACCTTTCACATCCTTTAATGAGAGATTATCTCTTCTATAAACAAAGTCTCCTTGAAAGGCTTGTATAAATGAGGTAAAGTGCATAATAATAATATAGTCTGATCTTTATCGTCAATCTGAACCTCAACATTTTTTAAATAATTTAAAAGAGTAATAAATTGATTGATGTGACCTTTAATATGTTCATTTTCGTCCATGCAGAATGTTTATAGACATTGTTTCAACATCAATCGATTAGCTAGAGACATTGTCGCATAGAAGGTTTCCATAAGGTTAATATCGTTTTCTCCATCAAAACCTCTTGCAAAATATTATATGTTAGACATAATTGAATCATGGATAGAACCCTTTTTATCTAACCTATTCCATTCTGATTTATCTATGTCTGCAGGCTTCTTTTTTATAAAGACCTTCTCAAGATCGCTTTGAATTAGAATTCACGTCATCCTAACTTGTCACAAATTGAAATTTCTTATGCCATCAAACTTATCAATATCAAACATTGTTGTTTCCATCTTTGAACGGATTAATTGTGAAAATTGAATTAACTCTGATACTAATTTATTGGAGATAAATCTGATTAAGCAACGAACAAGTAAAATAACAAAAAAATTTGAAAAGATCAAAAACAAATATTTAAATAGAGGGCCAAATAAAGATCAAACTAAATCTTAAAACTCAAAAAATAAGTGTAACCCCCTTTACTCGGCCTAGAAGATATGACCGGATATAGAGGGTCACTATTGTAATTTTACCCACAAGAACCCATTTAAAACAGATAGATACTTTAATTTGTAAATAAATTAAGTCATAGTAAACAATTCATTTCCCACATTTTTGAATAATTCCAAACTCAAAAATTATTAATCAAATACCTTAAACAAATATCCAAATCCCAAATTAAAAATTAACATCACAATCCCAAAATAATTGAATAACACATTAATTTGAGAAAAAACCCAAAATAATTCATAATGAATAATAAATGAAAATGATTAAAACAAGAGATCCTCCAAGTACCAAGTCGCCTATGTCCAAGAATATATGAAAGGGAAATTGAGGGGTAATGAGTTAAAAAGCCTAGTGTATCTCTAAATTGTATAAATCCACAGACACAACTATCACAGTTATTCATAGCATTAAAATAACCACACAGCATGTTATAGATCAATGTAAAGAAAACACAAGCATAATGGAATGCACCCAATCTCCAGTACACCAACACAGTGGAGCGGTTCCCCCATAACCCCTCCCCAACCAATCGTCACCAATCGTAGTGTGGATTTACTATCAGGCATTTGAAGGGGGATAACCACATCTTCCACCGTACAACCCACCCCATGAACACACAATGGTATGATATCACATGTATCTCAATCTCAATCACAATCTCATGATATTATATCCGAAAACACAATTCATTATTCACAATATACAAGTTGTTCACAATCTGATGAATATGCAGAGGATAACAACATGTGATCACACAACACAGAATAAGATCATACCAATATCACATCACAGATCAATATCACACAATTAACTCAACTCAGAGCATTAACACATAACAGGATGTAACACAGATAGAAACACACCCCGAGCGACAGAAGCTCAAATGACAAGGAGAACGTCTCCCACGCTTAGATCTATCATTGGGTCTAGGTGAATCAGAACTTATGAGAATAAATTCTACATTAAATCTATCATTATGTCACCTACTAAACACAACACTAAACTGAAACCTTTAACCTAGTAAACTTTAAACTCTAATATCTCGGCCTACACTTAGTCTTTTCGCATGAAATGAATTTCGTTCATCTACATATTTACCCACGACTAATTTCCAACCTTTAAACCACTTAAAACTATACATTTTAAAAAACCAAATATTTTTAACATATAATGGCTATAATAACAAAATTTCATTAAAACTCGAGAAATACTTAACAAAACTTCAAAGTAATTTTAGAAACCTTCTAATCATGTTAAAACAAGTTGAAAAACAATTTAAAACCAAGTTTAAATCCACAGTCCCGAAATCCGCCATTAACAACCTAATTTTCGGTTTTTATTTAAAACATGCGTTTTAATGGCTAAAAATTCAGTTTAAGAGACTAGATATCATTTAAAACTAATAAAAAGATGATTGGTTACCTTTGATGGAAGAAAAATGAGCTTTGACCCAAATTCGAAAAACCCCAAGTTTGGAGAAGATGATGAAGGTGATGAAGGTTTTGGGTGTTTTCATTGGCTTTTTATAGGCATTTAAAGTTTTAGGGTTATTAGAATTCAAAAGAAATTAAGAGTTAGCAGTATAAATCAATTGGGAGAGATGGAAGAGCAAGGGATGATAAACACAAATGTAAGTGAAAAGTGGTTTTTAGGTTTATTTTTAAAGTTTGGTCAAATTCCTTAATAAAAACTCTCAATTTTAACTCTCTTACAAATCAGTCCTATTTTCAAAATTAAAGCTATTTAAAACTCATTTTCAGAAATTGATTTAATATCCTAATAACCATTATCGAAAACATTACTAATTACCAACCTTACAAAATTTCGAACATATATAGGCTAAAATTCCTAAAATACCCTCAAAACTTCTAGGCTCGATTTTGGGGTGTGACAATAAGAATCCTCAAAACGTAAACATAAAATTCCCTGAAAGCTTGTAAAAGCTAATACCTAAATGTGTAATATGAGTTATCTTTCTAGGTGGAAAAATGTTTATTTATAAGCTAAATTTGTAGGTCAAATAATATTAAAATAACCTACACTAACTAGAGTTTAAGTAGGAAACGAAAAATATAGTTTAATGGAGAGAAGAAAAGCTAAAAAATGTGAGGCATAACTCCATAGAATGTTAGAGTAATTTGAAAAAACTGCTTAGCATGTTTATTTTTCTTGTTAATTTATTAGTGATAGTATTGTCAAATACTTTTGGACTATCGTATTATATACGATTGTTTGGTTTTAGGCTTTTTTATTTGTTTAAATATTGATAACTTCTATAATAATTAATATCTTTTTAGAATTTAAAATTACTTTTGTGTAATTATCATTTATACTACCAAATATGACCTATGGAATTATGATGTAATTACATTTTATTAGTCAAACATGTTTAGAGAATTAAAATTGTTTATAATTACAAGAGAATGTAATTACTACCTGAGTAATTGTACTATTATCCAAACACTCTGTGGTGTGTAAACTTTCCCTTAAGTTTTCTTCGTAAAAATTTAGGTTTTCCCTTTTTGCTAGAAAAAAAACTAAAATTAATTCTAAAAAAGAAATAGATAAAAAAAATTAAAAAAAAAGATAAAATGATTTTCCCTTAAAACCCAAGTTTTCCCTTATAAATACTCAAAAATTCTTGTAACAACCTAAGTTTTCCCCTTTTACCCAAAAACTAAAATTTAATCTTAAAAAAGGAAAAAAATTAAAGAAAACAAAAAAGGTAAAATGAGTGACCACAATGAAAATTTACTAAAGTTGAGAGACTAAAATGAGTGTACAATAACAGTGCCATTAGTCACATTAACGATGAGTGACTAAAATGAAAAAAAAAATCTAACGACAAGTGACCAAAACTAAAAATATATCTAACAGTGGTTCTATAGTTGAAATTAGGGGTGAGCGTTCGATCGAATCAAGTGACTAAAATAAGTGTACAATAACAGTGTCATTAGCCACATTAACGATGAGTGACTAAAATGAAAAATATATATATCTAATGACGAGTGACCAAAAATAAAAAAAAACTATCTAACGATGGTTCTATAGTTGAAATTAAGGGTGAGTGTTCAATCGAGTCGAGTGACTAAAATGAGTGTACAATAACAGTGTCATTAGTCGATTAAACAAAAACGAGTTAATTGAGTTTATGTCCTAACTCAAATTGAAAAATTACTAAAGTGGAGAGACTAAAAAAATTACTAAAGTTGAGAGACTAAAATGAGTGTACTGTAACAGTGTCATTACCCATTGTAGAAGATCTCGATTTGAGTTTCCTTTTGGATTCCATGCATGGGACAACATCCCAGCAAAGTTTTGTAACGTTCCCATGTAGTGTGTAAATTCTCATCATCCAGTTGATGATATGCCATGATATCATTCCGCAATCTAGCATTCCTTATCGGTGGATTGAATCGCAAAACAAACTGCATTGCTAGCGCATTCCAGAAACTAATGGATCCAGTCGGTAAACCAAGAAACCATGTTCTTACCCTTCCTTGCAAAGAATAAGGGAATAGTTGCATCTTCAATGTGTCATCAAGAACACCATGTTGACTGAAAGAAGCACATATGAGTAGAAAACATTTGAGATGCTCTCTCGCATTTTTGTGAGGTAAACCTGCATATTGTCCATTCGAGTTGAGCATTTGAAACATAACAGATTTTAATTCAAAATTACCAGCTTGTATTACTGGCCTAACAACCCATGGTTGTAAATAATCGAGCATAGGAACAACAAAATCTTTGATTGTCCTATCTGGAATTTGCTCTATTTGTGGCAGCGGTGGTGGTATATTGTTAACTCCTTGTGGCTGCACTGGAGGAACAACATTTTGTGGCAGTAATGGTGGTAGATCGTTATTATTTCCAGCCATTTTTCTTTACTCTTGCTTTTTCCTCCGAAGTGTCCTTTCAAGTTCTAGATCAAAACTAACAATGTCCTTAGGATTTCTCCTTGTTGACATAAAACACCTAACAAAAATAAAAAAGAATTAACAAAAGATTAGTAATCAATAAATGGTTAGAAAAGAAACAACTAAATGCAACTATAAAAATAAACACCAATCAAACGCTATCCCCGGTAACGGTGCCAAAACTTGATCGCGCTATGAACGTCACAGCAATTTACGAGCAAGTATATACTATCGATGCAAGAATAGTAGGTAAAAATGAATCTATCGAATATCTATCCCACAGAGATGGTTGTTTATTGTTTAATCTGTCGAAGCATTCTGAGTTAAAATGAGAAGATCTGTTAAGAGTTATGTCAACGCAACTAGGTTAAAATTATACAAGTTAAGAAGTAAATCTGTCAGCGCAATTAGAATGTCAAATGTCAGAGCAAATTATAGAAAATGAATGGATTGTTGAGATGTTGTAAAGTAAATTCAGAAACTTAAAATAAATGGATCAAGTGTAAAGAAGTGGAGAGGATCACTGACTTCACAGGTGATAACGCTAAATGTGACTACAAGGTTTCTTCTAGATGAATTGTCGCTGTAATTATGCTCCAATAAAATCTTAATAATATCAACTCTCTATTTATCAAAGACTCAAGCACTCACAACAACCACACCTTCCAATGCTGGTAATGCTTTGCACTCAAGAACAAGTGACCAGAATTCCTTCTAGTCTCAAGCAACTTCCGCTTGTTAATCTAACTTGTCATTGCACCTTCCAGTGTCTGTGATTGCAATTATACTTTCGTAGTCAAAACAGTTAAATCCAAAGATAAACAGATGAGAAGAATTAAATAAGAATCAAAATAATCTAACATTAAAAGACACTTCCGTGTTCAATCAATTGTCAATAGAAATCATCAGCATCAAAAGAGGGATTAACAAATGAATCGAAGCATTCTATTCATAGTCTACTAGAATTCTCCCTTAACCGCTCCTCTTGCGTCGTACCAAGCTCTTCTCGTCAGAAGATGTTGCGCCCTTGCCAGATCAGATCACCGTCCTCTGGATCAAGCTTCCATGGCAGCTTTGGATGAGAGAAATTTAGATTTGAAATCTTCACAACTTGATATCATCTTCTCTTTTCGTCCTTCTATTCATAATCACTGGTTCCTTCTAGATCTTTCTCTCTTTTCAAATCTAACACCCTTTTACAGTTGTAGAAGTTGTTATTTGCCAACTATGCACTCACGCAAATCAGATTTGTTCTTTGAGCAGTTGTAGATTATCGCGACATCTCTAAACGCAAATTATGACTTTAATTTGATACGACAATTTTTCATTCTCTTGCGCTAGTGCTTTTGGATATGTTAGCACTGTGAAATCCTTGATAAATTGTAGAAGCATTCATGTGATAACATGTTTGGCTGCAATTCTGGATCAACTTGTGATCGTAGTTTTGAATGCTTTCCTACTCTGATCCTCCCAGGTGGATTTCTGCCCTGACAACTTTAGACGCAAAACAAGTGTTAAATACAGTGACATTAGTAGCACAAAAGAGATAAAATGAAAGAAATTAAGATAAAAACATTATTGAGTTAGAAAATGTAAACACTAAGTATGAAATGCTAAAAATGCATGCTAAATATGATACAAAAGGACAAATAATACACTAATTTAAGGAGAAATTAAGTGTCATTTCTAATGCTATCACACCCCCAAACTTAAGTTTTTACTTGTCCTCAAGTAAATAAAAGCTAGCAAAGTTCACTACAGCAAAACAGGTTATTAGCGGCATTTTTAGCTGCGTTTAGACAGAAAACACCGCAAAAGGTAGGGCAATAGCGGCGCTTATGGGAAAGCGTCGCTAAAGGTCAAGGCAATAGCAGCGCTTATGGAAAGCGCCGCTAAAGGTCAGGGAAATAGCGGCGCTTATGGGAAAGCGCCGCAAAAGGTAGGGCAATAGCGGCGTTTATGGGAAAGCGCCGCAAAAGGTAGGGCAATAGCGGCGCTTATGGGAAAGCGCCGCTAAAGGTCAGAGAAATAGCGGCGCTTATGGGTAAGTGCCGCAAAAGGTAGGGCAATAGTGGCGCTTATGGGGAAGCGCCGCTAAAGGTCAGGGCAATAGCGGCGCTTATGAAGAAGCGCCGCTAAAGCTCAATAATAAAAACTTATATATCTTAAATTAAATTAAATTAATTAATAATATTAACAATTATTTTAAAACTTATATAAACTAAAAAAATTTAAAATTTTAAAACTAAACTAAAAAAAAATATTTGGTTTTATGATTTTCCCCCCAAATCTTTTCTTTCCCCCCAAATCCTCAAATCAAAAACCCATTCCTATTAAGTCTTCCCCAAATCCTGTCATTCCCTTGATAATTTTAAGGGCTGCACTCATCAGCTCCAAAACGACAATACCCCTTGGTATTGTTTACTCATCAGCTCCAAATCTTTTGCAGTCTTAGAGTCGCCCGGGAGTTTGCTTTGTATGCTTTCCTTCTCCTTATTTTTTCTAGCTTCTTTGTATTATTATTATTTTTTCAAATTTCATTGAAATTTAGATTGGGTATTTGTTTGAGCAGATTAATAGTTTATGCCTTGTGTTTGCAAGGCTCAATCTTTTTAATTTGGGGTGTTTGGAGTAATGGGTGTTCTTTATCTAATGGAATTTGTTTGGAATGTTAAATGATTTATTTAACCCTTGTACGCAGCAATATTACTTCTTACTAATTCACAATAAAGAGAAGTTCGAAGACTTCGAATTTTGTAGGAATTTATTTAAGATTTATTATATAAGTTTTATTGTAATTTCTATGTTTTCTTAGGGTTACATGTGTTTTGTGTTTATCTCACGTTTTATGGTGTAGCTTATAAGTACTTCTATTGTTTCTGATTTTTGGTAGCTTTGGATCAAGAAGTTATTGAAAATTGGAGTTTTGAACTTGAAATTTCCTAACCCTTGGTTCTCTTTAGTTTCTCCTTTTTCTCTTCAGATTTCCTTTGTTCTATTACCCTTTTCTACCAAATTTCTCTTTGACCTTCTTATCCTCTCTCTATTTTGCTTAGCCTTGATGCAGCACTTTTAAGTGGTAAATAAATACTTACATTGAGTTATTAACAACCTTTTTTTGTGAAATTCAGCAAAAATATACATTAGCCTAATTTTTCTTGGTCTATTTTGTATATTATCGTCTTTTTATAGGTAGTGACATCTTTTTATTCCTTTAATAGTTGCTTGATTTCTTGTATCCTTTTAGAGGCGGAATAGATGTGCATACAAGTGAAAAAGGCAAACTTGTTTTTTTGAGTTTACTAGATTAGACTGATATTTTTGAAAATGGGTACTGCTGCACGGGTAATCTCTTTAATTGGACCCCCACTTATTAACTTACCCTCTTATTTATTTATTTTATCTTTTTAATTGTTAACATGTAAAAGGAGTCTAAATTACCAGATTGCTAAATGTCAACTAAAGTATTTTTGCAAAATATTGAAGGCATTTCCGCCATCTTTTTTGTACTAGCGCTTTTAGCTCCAATTTCAAGCTATTTTCATGTAGACCTTGTGCTTTTAGTTCCAAATTAAAAAAGACGCTTTTTCTTGTGTAACAAGTTTAGGCACAATAGTTAACTGACATGTGGTATGTAGACTGATTATGCATGCTTATATTAACTGACCAAGGCATGTCAATTGCATTATGGGAGTATAGGAAAATAAGCATGTTAGGTGCTATCTACTATGTTGTGTTTTTAAGGAACTTGTTATGGAACAACTGATAAATATTTTTTTTTGTGCAAAATGGATTGATTACCAGAAAAAATCCTTAGTTTGAAGTGGTTTTCAAAGCAAAAGGTAAAAAAAAACTAGGAAAAGAAGCCCAAGTTTTAAAGGAGAAGGATCTGATGAAGAGCATGAGCTCTGTAGCTTGCATGCTAGAGATTTTGTGCACTTCTGCTGATCAAATGCATGCTGCAATTTTATTGAATACCTACCTTGTCTGCCCTTTGGCTTCTATACTTCACACTCCTCTAGATGAACAATCGGCACGGTTTTGTGGTGCATCTGTTGTTACTGCTTTAGAAGATCTACATGAGGCGAGTTTCTAGCAGTAGTTTTCTTCCACTTCATTCCTCAATTCCTGGCATATCTGTAATTTATTTTAGTTTGTCATTAACACCCACATTTCATTTGAATTTCAGAATGGTGTCCTTTACAGAGGAGTCTCTCCGGATTTTTTAATGTTGAACAAAACAGGCCATTTACAGGTCGGTACTATTGTATGCTCATTTTCTAGGCTAACATTAATGGTTTACTTTACATTCAAGCAATAAGTATTTCTTTTGTTTATTCTTATTTGTCTATTCACTGCTATTTCATAATTTTATGGTTGAATGATTAATCATCAGAACCTGTTCCTAGATAATCTTTCTAGTTGAAAATGGGAAAGCCTGTCTTTCTCTTATTTTGTAGTGCCTTTAATCTAAATTCGTCTGTCCTTGTCTTCTTGTTTCTTTTATCTTTACTCATCTCATCAGAGCGGTCTTTATTTTTACTGTATTTTCCTACTATTTATTTGAAATGATGAAGCATATCCTTTTTCTGTTAAAAAGACTAATGTTTATAATGAGTATCAGCTGCTGCTTTTTTAAAGTCTCTTTGAGTGGTAAAACATAAAAGTATCTTATTACAAAATAAGCAAAAGCATCGTACAAACAGTAGCATATTTTTAAAGTTTATATGCTATCATGATATGTTTTCTGTATCTTAGTTTATGTGCATGTTGAACTTACACTTCTCATTGCTCTATAACTAGTTATTAAGGGAGTCTTGAATATTTTCAAATACTTGGGGTTAATTGCTGTCCAAGATGGAACATAATCATGGTATACGGTTGAGTTGGAATATATGACTTAATTAAGGATTAAATACTGTCATAGCTGGTCATTATCAATGGAGGTTGCAATGCAACCCAAAACAGTACACATTCATGGCATTATGCTTAGCTTTAATGCATGACTCATTTAAGATTTAATTGATGATATCCCTTATTATTCATTATTGGAATTAAGCTGTCAAAATGGATGTTTAAGCAACTTAGTTTGTAGATAGTGAAACTGTTCAAATTAGTACTTAGTGCAATTTGCTGGGTGCACCATAATGTTATTGCTATTCAATTATCTGATAATTTATGTCAAGTGTGAAAGTATAATAAAATGATGAGAATGATATAATGATGGTAAAATTGATTTTGAAATGCTTGAGAAGAAAGCAATGGAATGAGGCGAACCTACGGTTGCTTCAGCCAAGCAAGTACTTGAATATATAACTTCATTGTAACTCGGATCTAAGTGTTAGACATAACTGTATGCACGTGTATATAAAGGGTATCTCAAAGATTGTAGGGTCAGAGCAATATAGTTTTATATGCTTATTACGGTGAAGTTTAGAATTTAAGATTTAGGACTCAGGATTCATTTGCATGTCAGATTTGAGTATGATTTTGCATTATTTTATTTATTAGAAAATAGTTCGATTAAATGTTTTCTCTCGAAATTTCTTCATTTACTAGCCATTGACATAAATTAATTCATAATATTGTATGAATCAAATCAAACCAAATCAAATTTGAAAATGATTATATTGTTTATGTTGTTGTAGGAACTTATGGAGATGATCTTCAACTCTGTGCTGTAAGAGGGACCTTGATTAGCAATGTCTTTTGCAATTTAGCATTATGAATAATTTAGAAATTTTGTCTAAATTTTACACTTTTTGTTTAAATTTTGTTAAGAATTTTTGTTCTTTTTTGGTATTTCGAGTGTAATTGAATAATTAGATTTGTGGATATTTAGTTGCTTGTGAAATGCAATTTAATCTTGTCACATGTTTCAAGTTATTTATATGTATTTACATATTCTAGTTTGGCAAGACTTCATCACTAACACTTAAAAAGGCTCGATCTTTTAAGAAATTTATGAAGATTTGAGTAAAAATCCAATTTAAAATGAATTTTAATTTATAGAAAAATATTAAAAATTTGGGTTTTATATAAATTAAAATGAGCTGATAAAATTTGTTAATGTTAATGGTGTTTGTGGAAACGTGTCGCTAAAGAACATGTCTTTAGCAACGTTTGTGAGAAAAGCACCGCTAAAGAACATGACTTTCGCGGCGTTTGTGAGAAAAGCGCCGCTAAAGACCATGATCTATAGCAGCATTTGTCAAAAAACGCTGTTAAAGACCATGTTCTTTAGCAGCGTTTGTGAGATAAGCACCGCTAAAGACCATGTTCTTTAGCGGCGTTTCTCCTCATAAACGTCGCGATTTTTAGCGGCGTTATATTTAGCGGCATTACAAGCGCCGCTAAATGTTTTAGCGGCACTTATAAGCGCCGCTATAGGCCCAAAAAAGGCCGCTAAAAACTTGTTTTCCTGTAGTGGTTATATCAAGTTTTTGTCACCACATTCATCATTCTAGCAACTTATATTCTCTGGAATCCTAAGGAGTAAATTGCACTCACATGCTGGAATATTGCACCGATAATTTATAAGCATAAATAATCAAAATTACAACTTCACTAATGCTAGCATCATGCTTTAACTCTTAAATCTTCTTAACCAATACAACATTTATTGTATATATATATATATATATATTCTTTTTATCAACTTTTCTTTCTTTATTTCTTTTCTTTGTTTTTTTATGCAACTGAGAGATTTCATTGCATTACTATACTCTTGTTCCTGGGCAGTAACGATGGGGTGCAACAAACCCACAAGAAGCATGTAATTGCACCGACACACACTCTTACAGTGACAGCCTTTGGCTACATAATTTTTTAACACTTGCAGTGCAGTATTCCCCCTTGTTTAAGTCACAATGTAGCCACATTAGAGTGTCTTTTATTAATACATATAATTATAGCTACAAATGGTAAGTTAATTCAATATTTAAAGAATGATACTACTCATTTATTACTAATGCAATTTCAACCATTCATCCAAAAATAGAAGGATTCAACATTTAATCACATTCATCCAATTCATGCATTAGCATTCAAAAGAATTCCAAAATTACGCATCAAATGAAAAATTGTGGTCACATTTTTCTTTAAACTTTGCATACTTTCATTTAATTAAAAGACAGTTACATTCCCAAACTTGTGGGTGTAATTGCATTTCCATTCTAAACTCCCCTAACTTAGTGTCTGCATTGTCCCCAATGGACTAACAATAGTATACAAAAAATAATGGAAATGCAAATGCTAAAACAAATAAAATGCAGAGACAATAAAAAAATGTAATGACAATTAAAATAAATGCATGCAACTAACTACTGAAAACTACACTAACTCAATATGTTGCAGCCGATGAAGTGGCTGCGTTGATCTTCTTCTTCTTCTTTGGGCGCTCCTCTTTGGCCTTCTTCTTTACCTTCCGTTTGCACCTCTTTTATTTTGGTTCAACCGGCGAAGCAGATTGCTCGTCCATAGTCAGTTGAATATTAGCTTCATCGACTGTTACATCCGAAGGATGGATTTCAACAAGTGGTGCCATGTATTGCACAGTAGCTAGAGGATTAGAATCCTCATTTTTGGATGCGATGGCCTCGGCCCAGCTAGCCCCAATTATCTCTAGGTTTTTTTCAGATGTACCCACACTTGTTGGTGCGTCGACAAATTTTTCAGATAAATTTTTCGAGGCAATACTATCTTCTTCTTCCTTTTCTTCTTTCTCTTCTTCTCTTGCTCCTTCATCTTGTGCTTTTTAGTTGGCTCCAGTATCCACAGATGCGACTGGTACTTGCTCCTTCCCAACAGCAGCAGCGGCCTCTCATTCCGCCATGTTGACACCCAAACTATTTGACAGGTCATCGTCAAAGAGGCTTGCTATATTGCGGAAGCAATCTTCCATCTCCTTGGACTACACCTCTTTCTCCTAATCATCAGAGATGAAGATTCTGGTTGGGGACTGGACAGATTGGGTTTGTTCGTCTGAAGTGTGCTGCTCGAAAGATGGAGTAGCTTCCTTGATAATGGGAGGGAACACAGGGAATTTCGGTATTGGGTTCCTATTCAAACCGCGTAACGTGGTGACAATAGCAATATTCTATGCCTTAGTATAGGCATAGAATAAGTTTTGCCTGTATTGTATTTCCTCCACTACACCGACAAGTCTGATTTGTCTGCAGGTTGTTCGATCAACAATCTGTTCAATCTCCACAAGCTTCTTCCATAGCAGAGGGTCTGTGGGCGCATTAGTCTGAGCGGCCTTCTTCTTCCCTTTTACCTTTTCTTTCTTTTGTGGAACCTCCTTTACTAGAGGAGTTTTTTATCCCCTAGTCATCCTCTCTAACGAGACATTATTGATTGGGCCTTTGTTCTCCAAAGTTTCCTCCCATTCATGAGGCACAATGCCTCTTTGTTTACATAGCAGCATTATCAAAGAAGGAAAGGGTAAGATACTTGTCTGTTTTATGGCTACCTCAGCAATTTCTTAATGTAAGATTGCGTCGACATCAATTCTACACCGTTCCTTCAACGCATAAGTCGTTCAACAAAATGTCAGTACTATCCTCAGTCAAATTTTTCAAAAATTCAGTGTGTTCATCCTCTCCTTCAATGATATCAAAAAGGGCGTTTATATGATCGGTACTCTATGGCACCAAACCTTCTCGTACAAAAATAAATTCCTTTTCAAAGTCCACCAAGTTAATGTAGAATTCCCTTATCAGAGAAGGAGAATAGCCTGTTGGATGGTCGCAAAATTATTCCCATCCCAGACAAGAGATTGTCTAGCTACTTACTTTCTCAAAGTCAGTTGCGACGACAACTGAAATCCTTGTTCAAGATAACAGTTCCTCTTTAGCATAGTGTCATGATATCGGTCCTTAAGCGCCTTTGACAGGAACATAACTGGCTCTTTGGGTTATTGTTGATCAGCGTTCCTAACCACAGTAGCCGAGGATTCAACCACCTACTTAAAAGGTGTTTTTGCTATGCGAGTACGACCCATGAGTATTAAAATAGAAAGAGTAAGAGTATCTGGTAGAAAAAAATAAAAGGTTGAAGATAAAGAGAATACAGTAACAATGGAGGTTGTGAGCGTGAGATATTAGTCGGCACAAAAAGGATGTTTTATAGACGATGGAAGCGAAGAGACGTGATGATTGGTGATAGTACACTATGCCTGCAAGCAATAAATGGTAGGACACAGATTGTACTTTTTCGAGATGATCCAACGGCTATGGATTGAGATGAATCAACCAGCGTGATTCTTACCCGGAACGTTTCGGTAAGTCATCAATAAACTGCGTCAACAAGTCGTGTTGTCATGCGTCGACAAAGAGGCGATTTTTATTCCTGCATAAAACTTAAAGAAAAAGAGTTAAAAGAAAAACAAAAAGTAAAAAATCAAAATTTTGCAATGACGTTATTAAGAAAATGTGACCAGGTTAATGGTCTCGTGTTGTTCGCTGATGCCTGAGCTATGGTAATGCTTCAATCGTTGGCCATTTACTTTAAATTGCTACCCATCATACAAATCCTTAATTGTCACTACACTATGTGGAAATGCTTCGACAACTTCAAAAGGTCCAGACCACCTTGGGCGCAATTTCCTTGGATGCAATTTTAAATGTGAGTAAAATAAAAGTACTAACTGACCAGGAGAAAATTGTCATCGCAAAATGATGTTGTCGTGCCATCTCTTAGTTTTTTCTTTGTAGATGGCAGCATTTTCATAGGCATTACGCCGAATTTCTTCTAGCTCTAAAATATCTAACAGTCTTTTTCGTCCAATAGCATCGTAATCCATGTTCACTTGCTTGATTGCCCACATGGCTTTATGTTCAAGTTTAACAGGCAAGTGACATGATTTCCCAAAGACCAACTGATATGGTAACATTCCTAACGAAGTTTTATAAGTAGTGCGAAGCGCCCACAACGCATCATGTAGCCGCGAGGACCAATCTCATCTAGATAGGTTAACCACCTTCTCAAGAATACTTTTAATTTGTTGATTGGAGACCTCCATTTGTCCATTTGATTGTGGATGATATGTGGTTTCCATACAATGCTTCACACCGTAGTGTTTCAATGCTATCGCCACTTGATTACAATGGAAATGAGTGCCTTGATCGCTTATTAATGCTCGAGGTGTTCCGAACCTTGTGAGGATATATGTGTGAAAGAACTTCAACACCATTCGAGCATCATCTTTTGGAGTAACGATTGCTTCGACCTACTTGAAGACATAGCCAACAGCTACCAAAATATACACATTCCCAAAAGAATTTGAAAATGGTCCCATGAAGTCAATACCCCAAACGTCAAAGAGTTTAACCTCCATGATAGGTTTTTAAATCATCTCGTTACGTCGAGATATGAAACCGATGCGTTGACATTTGTCGCACTGTTGAACAAAATTGTGAGCATCTCGAAATAACGTTGGCCAGAAAAATCTTGATTTAGGACCTTTGCAGTAGTCCGAACACTACCAAAATGGCCTCTATAAGGAGCATCGTGGCAATGCTTCAGGATGGAAAGCATTTCTTCTTCAGGAAAACAATGGCAAATGATGTTGTCGGTGCATACCTTGAATAGGTATGGCTCATTCCAATGCTATTTCACAGCATCCCTCAGAAACCTAACTTTTCTATGACTTGTGGGACTCAATGGTAGCTTACCACAAACTAGATAATTGGCATCTGCATACCATGGAGATGCATCGACAAAGAATAAATTCTAATCTGAAAATGCATCGACAATTTGTGACAAATTGTCATCTACGCTTCTAGCTTCCAAACGAGATAAGTGGTCTGCTACTTGGTTTTTTGATCCTTTCCTATCCTTGATCTTAACATTAAATTATTACAACTAAAGGATCTATCTAATTAGCCTAGGCTTGGCATCTTTCTTAGCAAAAAGGTATCTCAAACCAGAATGATCAGTGTATACTGTAATTTTTACGCCGACAAGATATGAACGAAACTTGTCAAATGCAAAAACTAATGTCAACAACTCTTTCTCAGTGGTCGTGTAATTTACCTGTGCTTCAGTTAGAGTTTTACTATCATAACAGATAGAATGAAATACCTTATCTTTCTTTTGTCCTAGCACAGCACCTACAGCAAAGTCGCTCGCATTGCACATTACCTCAAACGGTTGCGTTCAATCTGGTGTGACGACAATGGGTACCTACACTAGCTGTTGTTTAATCTTTAAAAATGCTTCCAAACACGCTTCATTGAACAAAAACTTTTTATTCTGCTCCAACAATGAGCATAATGGTTTTGCTATCTTGGAGAAGTCTCGAATGAATCTTTTATAAAATCTGTTATGACCGAGAAAACTCCTTATTCCCTTAACATTATTTGGTGAAGGTAGTTTTTCAATGATTTCCACCTTCGCTTTATCCACTTCAATGCCCTGACAAGATATTCGATGACCAAGGACAATTCCTTAGGTTGCCATGATGTGGCATTTTTTCAGTTCAGAACTAAGTTTGTGTCCTCGCATCTCTTCAGCACTTTTGCTAAATTAAGAGCGCATATATCAAAATTTTGCCCATAGATAAAGAAATCATCCATAAATACCTCTAATGAATCCTCGATCATGTTCGAGAAGATGGCTATCATACACCTCTGAAATGTGGCTGGGGTATTGCACAATCCAAATGGCTATCATCGAAAAGCAAAGGTTCCAAATGGGAAGGTGAAAGTCGTCTTTGCTTGATCCTTCGACGCAATTGAGATCTAGTTGTATCTAGAATATCCATCATGAAAATAATAATAGGCCTTACTAGCTAGCCTATCCAACATTTGATTAATGAATGGAAGTGAGAAGTGATCTTTTTTTGTGGCCACATTTAAACGACGGTAATCCATACACACTCGCCAACCTATAGCAATACGAGTAGAGATTAGCTCATTTTTATCATTACTTACCGCTATGTTACTGCTATTCTTAAGCACATATTGGACCGAGCTCACCCTAGTACTGTCCAAAATAGGGTAGATGATGCTTGCGTCCAACCACTTAATAATCTCCTTCTTCACTACTTCCTTCATTTTCTCATTCAGTCTTTGTTGTTGCTCAATGGACTATTTTCCTTCATCTTTCAGCCTAATTTTATGCATGCGAAAAGAGGGACTAATACCTCTGATGTCCGTTATGCTCTAAGCAATGGCTCTTTTGTGTTGCTTCAGTATTCTGATTAATTTTTCTTCTTGGCAAGCGTCGAGACTTACGTTGACAATTACAGGCAATGTTTCATTGTCACCTAGGAAAACATACTTCAAGTGCATCGGCAATGGCTTTAACTCCAGAGTCGAAGCTTCTTCAACTAATGGTTTAAACACAGGGATCGTTCACTTAGTCAAATCCAAAGATTCCAATTGCCAGTTATGCCTCATCTCACAGACATTAGCTTCAATTGTGTGGTCACATTCAGGTGGGATATTGTCATAAGATGTCACCGCATATTCTACTAGCACTGCTGAGCTTCATGCATTAAATTCCTCTATAATTAGCTTGTCTAGAATATCAATGTGGTGACATTGTTCCTTATTGCGTGACGGAGATGCTTCGAAAACACTAAAGGTTACATGTTCATGATTATGACGCATAATAAGCTCGGCTTTAAAGACATCTATAAGTGTGTGTCCCGTTGCTAAAAATGGGTGTCTCAAAATAATGGGCACCTCCTTATCAGCTTCGCAATCAAGTATAATGAAATCAACTGGGAATACAAACTTGTCAACAAGGCTGAGAACGTCTTTAACCTGTCCTTCAGGTTGTGCTAAAGATCTGTCCACAAGTTGCAATGTCACCGCAGTTAGCTTTAAATGACCAATCCCTAGTTTCTTGAAAGTTGATAGTAGCATAAGATTAATGTCACAAAGAACTTTACCTGAGTAATGGTTTCCAATAGAACATGGAATTGTGAAACTGCCAGGATCTTTCATCTTTGGTGGCAATTTATTTGTCAGCACAATGCTACACCCTTCTGTCAGCGCAATTATCTTAATATCAGAAAGCTTTTTCTTCTTCGATAATAGCTCCTTCATAAATTTCCCATAACTGGGGATTTACACAAGAGCATCAATTAGAGGTATATTAATATGTAACTGTTTCAAGGTAGATACAAACTGTAGATAATCTTTGTCATGTTCTTTCTCCTTGAATCGTTGTAAAAATGGAAAAGGTATGTTAATAGTGGATTGTTTTGTTGTAATCAGTTACATCGATATGGGTAGTTGCGTCGATAACTTCTTAGGGTGAATGGTTGGCATCGGCATGACTACTGATGGTTCCTCATCATGTATTTCTATCGTATCTTCTTTAGATGTAACTTCTCCTTGTTGCTTTGGTTCCTTTGCGTCGACAGGTGCCTGGTTAGAGTTGTTACTGTTGTCGACAGTTTGCTTTCCACTCCATAACGTAATAGCCTTGCAATGCTCTTTACCTTTTTGATTTGGATTTTCAATATCACTTGGCAAAGCACCTGGTTGTCTTGCGCTCATATTAGAAGCCAATTATCCTAATTGTGCTTCCAACGCTCGGATGGAAGAAGAATTTCCTTGTACAATTGCTTTGTTCTCGTAATATGCTCTCGCATTAATGCTTCAAGAGTAGCCAATGGATCTGCTCTTGGTTGAGAATATTGTTGATGCTGTCCTTGCATATTTGACATCGTATTTTGTTGTGGAGACAGTCGAGCTTGTGGTTGCATCTGGTTATATGACTGCATCTGATTTTGTGATCGCATTTGATCAAGTTGTGCATTCAATTGCAGGTTGTGATTATAATTCTAGTGCTATTGACCGTAACTCCCTTGGCTATATGTAGATGTATTCTGACTCCCCCAAGGTTGTTGAGCTCTACTTGAACTGTTGTATGAGTTACTATAGGAATTTCCACGAATGTTATTAACATAGAATACATTTTCAGCATGTTGTGGACAATTCTTATAGCTATGATTGTCGCCGCATATTACACAAGAAAATGTCGGGACATCCATCTATTGGGCTACTTGAATAAGGGCAATATCACTTGTTCCCTTCACGTTTTTTATCATGTTTGCCAAGAGAGGATACCTGTGCACTCAAAGTTGATATAACATCTAATTTCATAACACAAAAATTTGTTTTTTACCTGGGCAGCACGAGAAATCGGGTATTGATAGTCATTTTGTGCAATCCTCTCTAATATTCGCACGGCTTTAGTGTAAGTGCAATCCAACAAAGGACCATTGGCAGATGCATCGACAAGATTTCTTGTCTGTGCATTCAACTCATTGTAGAAGATCTCGATTTGAGTTTCCTTTTGGATTCCATGCATGGGACAACGTCTCAGCAAAATTTTGTAACACTCCCATGTAGTGTGTAAATTCTCATCATCCAGTTGATGATATGCCGTGATATCATTCCGCAATCTAGCATTCATTGTCGGTGGATTGAATCGCAAAAAGAACTGCGTTGCTAGCGCATTCGAAGAAGTAATGGATCCAGTCGGTAAACCAAGAAACCATATTCTTGCCTTTCCTTACAAAGCATAAGGGAATAGTTGCATCTTCAAGGCGTCATCAGGAACACCATGTTGACTGAAAGAAGCACATATGAGTAGAAAAGCTTTGAGATGCTCTCTCGCATCTTCGTGAGGTAAACTTGCATATTGTCCATTCGTGTTAAGCATTTGAAATATAATCGGCTTTAATTCAAAATTACCAGCTTGTATTACTGTCCTAACAACCCCTGGTTGTAAATAATCGAGCATAGGAATAACAAAATCTTTGATTGTCCTATCTGGAATTTGCTCTACTTGTGGCAGCGGTGGTGGTATATTGTTAACTCCTTGTGGCTGCACTAGAGGAACAATATTTTGTGGCAGCAATGGTGGTAGATCGTTAATATTTCCAACCATTTTTCTTTGCTCTTGCTTTTTCCTCCGAAGTGACCTTTCAAGTTCTGGATCAAAACTAACAATGTCCTTAGGATCTCTCCTCGTGGACACAAAACACCTAACAAAAATAAAAAAGAATTAACAAAAGATTAGTAATAAATAAATGGTTAGAAAAGAAACAACTAAATGCAACTACAAAAATAAACATCTATCAAATTCCATCCCCAACAACGGCGCCAAAACTTGATCGTGCTATGAACGTCACAGCAATTTATGTGCAAGCGTACACTATCAATGCAAGATTAGTAGATAGAAATGAATATATCGGATATCAATCCCACAGAGATGGTTGTTAATTGTTTAATCTGTTGAAGCATTTTGAGCTAAAATGAGAAGATTTGTTAAGAGTTATGTCAACACAACTAGGTTAATTATACAAGTTAAGAAGTAAATCTGTCAGCGCAATTAGAATGTCAAATGTCAGAGTGAATTATAGAAAATGAATGGATTGTTGAGATGTTGTAAAGTAAATTCAGAAACTTAAAATAAATTGATCAAGTGTAAAGAAGTGGAGTGGATCACTGACTTCACAAGTGGCAACGCTAAATGTGACTACAAGGTTTCTTATAGATGAGTTGTCACTGCAATTATGCTCTAATGAAATCTTACTAATATCAACTCTCTATTTATCAAAGACTCAAGCACTCATAACTATCACACCTTCCAGTGCTGGTAATGCTTTGCACTCAAGAATAAGTGACTAGAATTCCTTCTTGTCTCAAGCAACTTCCGCTGTCTTACTTGTTAATCTAACTTGTCATCGCACCTTCCAGTGTATGTGACTGCAGTTGCACTTCTGTGATCAAAACAGTTAAATCCAAAGATAAACAAATGAGAAGAATTGAATAAGAATCAAAATAATCTAACATTAAAGACACTTCCGTGTTCAATCAATTACCAATAGAAATCATCAGCATCAAAAGAGGGATTAACAAATGAATCGAAGCATCCTATTCCTAGTCTACTAGAATTCTCCCTTAACGCCTCCTCTTGCGTCGCACCAAGCTCTTCTCGTCAAAAAATGTTGCGCCCTTGCTGGATTAGATCATCATCCTCTAGATCAAGCTTCCATGGCAGCTTTGGATGAGAGAAATTTAGATTTGAAATCTTCACAACTTGATATCATCTTCTCTTTTCGTCCTTCTATTTATAATCACTGGTTCCTTCTAGATCTTCCTCTCTTTTCAAATCTAACACCTTTTTGCAGCTGTAGAAGTTGTTATTTGCCAGCTATGCACTCACGCAGATCTGATTTGTTCTTTGAGCAGTGGCAGATTGTCGCGACATCTCTGGACGCAAATTATAACTTTAATTTGCTGAGACTATTTCTCATTCTCCTGCGTTGGTGCTTCTGGATATGTTAGCAGCGTAAAATCCTTGATAAATTGTAGAAGCATTCATGTGATGACATGTTTGGCCGCAATTCTAGATCAACTTGTGACCGCAATTCTGAATGCTTTCCTACTCTGATCCTCCTAGGTGGATTTCTGCGCTGACAACTTTAGACGCAAAACAAGTGCTAAATACAGTGACATTAGTAGTACAAAGAGATAAAATAAAAGAAATTAAGATCAAAACATTATTGAGTTAGAAAATGTAGACACTAAGTATGTAATGCTAAAAATGCATCCTAAATATGATACTAAAGGACAAATAATACACTAATTTAAGGAGAAATTAAGTGTCATTTCTAATGCTATCAATTCACTTCTGGAAATGCAACAAATTTAATAGGATGAACTTATAAATGCCCCAATAGATTATTTACTCCATAATTACCATAAAAAATATGTGTGGATTTCAAATTATAATCTATCTATTCTCATGATTAGTCTCAAATTATAATAAATATGATATAAAAAATAAATCATAGTAAAATATACCTGAAGATCTTTAACATCATCGTTATCACCTTGGCTATTATCATAAGCACTGAGTGGTTAAAGGCTCTAATGATTACAATAGTACGTCGGCCTCAATTGACAACTGAAAAAAATAATAATTAAATGAGAATCGTGCTGATAACATGTTATAAAATAAAAGAACAGAGAGTAAATAACATAGAGAATTAGAGAGCGAAAGAGAGAGCATATTTTATTGAGCAATAGAAGTGTATTACAATGTTTCTCAAAGGTCTATATTTATAGACATAGAAAGTATAAATGAAATAAAACTCTAATTCTGATGACTATTAGAATTTAAAGTTCATAGAAACTTATCTTGACTACTAGAATTTTTTTAAAATTTTAAGTTTTTTAAATATACATTTGAAATTATTATAATTATTTTGATTTTTAAATTTTTTTTTGAAATTTTTTTGTAATTTTTGTTGAGAGAGAGATCCAATTTGATTATTTTCAAAGTTGACAGGGACCAAATAGGTATTTACTTATTCAAAATGCGATATTCAACTCGATTCAAACTTAAAACTTGAATCGAGTTATTCGAGTTGAGTGGAATAATTCGAATAAATCAATTCGATTAACTTGAAATTCGAATAAATCGACTCGATTAACTCGAAATTTGAATATGTTTTTTTTTTCGAATTGAGTTAAGTTTTGTTCACCCCTATTTAATTTTTTTTAATTTTTGATTATCAAAATGAAAACCTACCAAAGATGGGTGATTGGCTATGTAATTTATCTTATTGCTTGTAAGTAAAAATAATAATTTCTTTTGGGTAAATTATAGTAATAGTTACGCAATTGTTGACAACTTTTAAAATTGACATAATAACAATTTAAATCATCAATATTTATATATTGTGTCAATTTAGTCTCGATTTTAAAAAATCTAACCTTCAGCATTTACACATTATATAATTTTTTTTTGCACTTTTGCTTTTTTTTTGTGACGCTTTTCACTTAAAAAGCTAAAAATAAATTTATCAACTAAATTTGATTGAAAATGTACAAAAAAAATTGAAACACCAAAAATCTGAGATAATAATTTTCATCTTTTCTGATTCTTTTATAATTAACCCTTAATATTACAAATAAAAATAAATCTGCAAAAAAAAAACTAAATTATATAATGTGTAAATATTAACGATTAATTTTTTTAGAATTAATACTAAATTAATATAATTTATAAATATTAAGGATTAAAATTATTATTATGATAATTTTAAACACTGTACTGGTGAAAAAAATTGAATTGTTAAGTTAAAAATTATTAATAATCGGTTGATTTAACTTTGTTTATTTTCTTTTAAATTTTAAAGGGTTGATTCAACTGTACCCGAACCGATCCAAACATCCCGCTTTCTAAACTCAAATGGCAAATTGTTCGTATATAAGCTTTCCTCAAATCTGCAAAGCCCCCTCTTAAACCCTAAATCCCAAAATCTCTGAACTCAAAATGCTTTTGCGGTAGATTCAATTCACCGATCAAACCTTAGCTTTCCCTGTCAAATTTATTTTCCTTTGAGACATAAGAAAAAATGACAATCCATTCGGTTGTAATCCAAAAACTCTTAACAACAAATGCTCACATCGGCCGACAAGTTGCAACCCACCACTTCAAACAATTCGCCTACGGCTTCCGAAACAGACAATCCATTATCGATTCCGACAAGACCCTAATCTGTCTCCGCAATGCTCTCAACTTCCTTTCCTGCCTTTCTCGTGATCCTTCTTCCTCTTTCCTCTTCATCAACACTAACCCTCTTTTCCAACCCATAATCGACGAGATGACCTCCAGAGTCACCAGCTTAAGCCCTGAAAGGGCTAGCAGCCTTTGGAAGATGCGTGGCTTTTTGACCAACAGTTGTAGTCCTAAGAAGTTTCGGTCTAGGCACAAGAAATTGGTTTTTGCGCCAACTAAGATGCCGGATTGTGTTGTGATTTTCGACACTGAGAGGAAAAGTTCCGTCTTTTTGGAAGCGGAAAGGTTGGGGATCCCTATTGTTGCCTTGGTTGATTCCAGTATGCCGTGGGAGTATTATAAGAAGGTTACTTATCCAATACCGGCCAATGATTCTGTTCAGTTCGTTTACTTGATATGTAACATGATCACTAAGTGTCTTACGTTGGAGAAGAAAAAAGGCGGAGCAAAGGGGACTGGGAAGAAGGCTACAATCAAGTATGTTATTATTATTATTATTATTTTTCTTTTTCTGGGTTTGAGATTTGAATGTTTTGAGCTCATATAGAAATTTGAATGTTTTGATAAGGTTTTTTTTTTTCTTTCTAATTTTGGGGGATAGGGTGGGTTTTATCTCTGAACTGTGGGTGCTGTGACCGAAATTGAGTATGAAAATCATAGGGTATAAGGTGTGCATTGGATACTGATTTTATTGATTTAACTAGAGAGGAAATAAGAGACCAGCTAAGTTTGTTAGCAGTAATTGTTGTAAGATTGGATGTGCATGATGGATGGTTTAAAGTGATTTTGAGTTGTGGACATGAGTTTCTCGATATATAGATGACAGAATCATGAGTTATTACTAAGTTGTTCCTTGCTTAAGTAGCGTAATTGGGGATCTTAGTGTAGAGAGAATATCCTTTTCCCAGTTCTTATCGGTTAACTTCTGATAATCTGCAGAATGATAGGTTTATTTCTTATTTTGTAGTTTTTTTTGGAACTCTTGCTCTGAAATTTGTCAATTTTATATGAGTTGAGTTTTCATGGTTTGCTGTTGCATTGTTTCTTCTGTTCTTTGTTTTGTATTGGTACTATTTCCAATTGTCTGGTTTACTTGAAATCCAATATTTGATTAAAGGGACCAAGCAGAGAGCACAAGTGAGAGCGAAGGCAGTGCAAGTGATGAAGTGCTTGTCGTTCCTTATGATAACTTAGCACCTATTTCTTGTGGTAATATTTTCTCATTATTCTTTTACTTGTGAATTTATTGTATTCCAAATATAGCATCAAGAAAAATATAGCAGTACATTAGAGTTCAGATTGTATAATTTGTTTGGATTCTTTCTGTCTTGAAGCAGATATTGCTGAATCTAAGCAGCTTTTGGATAAGCTTGTTGTGGTGAAGTATAATGGAGCTTTGGGAAAGAATATGGGTTTCGGTGGTCCCAAGTAAGCAATTGTCTAACTTCTGGAAGTTTGATACTTGTTTTTCTTTCCAAGAAAAGAGAAGCATTTCTTGATGATTCCATAGTTATATATTAAAGACATGCCTCTACTTAAATGACTATAGTTTCTGTGATGTACATATGTTTTTTGGTTTCATGAAGATGGTTTGACTAGAATCTTGTTTGATATAAATGGTTAAAACTTCTAATTTTGTGATGAAATGCCTTACTTCAAAATATTGTACTACCACCCTTTTGGATGAATCATTGTGTATTATATTAGGCATTTTCACATGAAAAATGCTTAAATACTTTACTACTTAGTTCCTTGGTGAACTTAATATTGAAGAGAATTTTAGAACTGTCTGGTTTTTATTTGAGAAAATGATGTGCTTTCTTTATTTTGGTCTTTGATATGTGAGTCATTCTTGTCATAGAAACATTGGATATTTAGTTGAATTTGTGCAATTCCTTTCTTCTTTACACAGGTCGTTGATTGAAGTGAAAAATGGGTCAACACGTCTTGACTTAATTGTTAACCAAATTCAGGTTGGTTACCAGTTATTTGTTGTATATATTGTTCTTTTATAACATTGGAGCTCACTAGTTCAACATTTTCAATTCTTTGTAGTCACTAAATTCGAAGTACGGATGCAATATTCCTCTCCTTTTGATGAACCCAAAGAACACACATAATGATATCGTAAAGGTGATCTGTTTTTCCTACACTGTTTTGTTCTTAACCTTGTATCTCAGGCTCTCAGCAAAGGTACTCAGCCAAGCTGTCATGTGTAGGCTTTGGAGAAGTATTCCAGCTTAGACGTCGATATGCTTCCTTTTGAACAGGTTTGGGAACCTAACTTTTCTTGTTGTACTGGTTCTGGAAGTTGTTCATACTCCTTAAACTTGTAAATTCCTCTTGATAAATTTGAGAACCTAGCTAGATATTCATCCTTTTGAACAGGTTTGAGAACCTAGCCATTATTTTCTTGTTGCATAACTGGTTCTGGAATTCTTTTCTATGATCCTTAAATTTGTACTTCCTCTTGATAAAATAATCTGATTTGTGTAGGGTGAACATACTCAACATGAATCTTTTGTCAGCGAGGGAGGTGAGGATAAATGGTATGCCCAATTATGCATCCTTCCTTGGGTGCAGCTTCATTATTTTCTTTTTTGTTAATATAAGATTTTACGGTGATGAATGAACTATGATAATGTTATTTAGCAACTTCTGTAAGTCTTGGTAAAGTTCAGAGTTGGCTCTAGAAATCAACCATAACTTATGCAAATTAGGATAGTTCCGCACCTATCACTCTCTGAATTTATTCTTCATATTCACTTTCCTTTTCACCTTGTTATGGAATACTGGTTCTTTTGATCTATTCTAGGTGCAGGCTTTCCTGATTTTAGCATTTTAAGTATCTTTCATTTTGATGAACAGGGAAATGCATGGTCTACTATCAGTATCCTATTTCCTCTCATGTCGATGAACTGGAAAATCATAGTTTGATGTTTAATTGAACACCACCATGGAGCTTGTAGTATTTTAGGCTATTTTTTCCCCATGTGAAATATCAATGCGTCCAAAATTTTATGGAGTGATCTGATAATTGTCCTAATACCCAATAGATTCTTTTTGTTTTTGCTTATTTACTCTGCGGGATTACATTGTGGTTACAATCACCAATTGCTGAAAGGTCTCATCATTACTTTATTTTTTTTGTGCAAAGGCAATCTTCTAAACATGGCACTAATTTCCTTTCCCTAATGAATAGTGGAACTCTTGACATATTACTTGCTCAGGTATTTGTGATTTCGAAAATATTTCATTTTGTTTCTCAAATCCATAATAGAAAGAAATATCCATGAGGATGAAAATGCAAAAGTATGCCAGGTGGAATGCTGATGCAAATTCTTAATCTCATTGCTTCCAGGGTAGGGAGTATGCCCTTGTGGTTAACCCAGATAATGTGGCCGGAGTTGTGGACCCAAGTATCCTTTGCATTGTTCCTATCATTTAATTTTGCGGTGTTTATTAATGACCTTCAATTCTGTAGTTGTGCCCCTTGATTTGATAATTTAGAAATCTTGAACCATTTGGCCCAAAACAGTATTGAATATTGTTCGGAGGTATGCAAGGATGATTTCCATTTATTATAACACTTCAGCTAAAATTTGTTTGTAAGTCTTTGCTGTTTTCAGGTGATGCCAACCACCTCCACTGGTTTAATCAACTTTATGGCTAGTTCGCTCCAAGGGATGTTTAAGGCAAGTGATATCATGAACTGTCTTGATGCCTGATAAATTTGTTTGATATCTATGTATATATCAAAACAGCCTTGATTAACTTTGTTGCTTTCATTATGATATAGCTTGAAGACTTTACTTCAGATCACACTGAAAAGGTAAGTTGCTTATAATACTTATTCACTGAAGAAAAATGAATGTGTGTATATATGCACTTTTTGTCCAAAATTTTATGTCAAGTTGCTCAGAGCAATAGTAGAATTGCGTAGTTTCTTACGGACATTGTTTGGTTAATCTAACTGGTTCATCATATTCCTTTCTGTTTTGTCATGGTCATAATAAGTCGGTGAAAGGATTCAAATTCATTGATACAAGAAGCTTGTAAGTTAACTGCTATGCGCTGTTAATTTGTTCTAATAAAAATGCAAATAGGCTAAATTGTGGTTTCATTTCTCTCAGGTGGCTAAATTTGAAAGCCATTAAAAGGCTTGTAGATACTAGTGCACTGAATTTGGATAACTTTTCTACTTTAAAGGTACCTTTTGCTTAAAATTTTCCAAGACAGCTTTACATGCTATATGAAGCAAGAAACTGATGAAGTTCTTGTTGTTGTTGCATTGTCATTGAGGCAGTTATTTGAAAAATCAATTGGCATTTCCATTCCCCAATCTCGTTTTCTTCCTTTGAATTCTACATCAGACTTATTCCTTCTCCAGGTCATTCTCTTTTATAAACTATAATTTTATGCTACAACCCAAAGAAAGTACTATTTCATCTGACTTGAGGCTCTAAGCATCAAACTTCTATGTTCTACAGTCAGACCTTTACTCATTTACTGAAGGCATGTTAGTTCGAAATGATGCGAGGGTCAGTCCTAGTGACCCTTCCATTGCTTTAGGACCTGAATTTGAAAAGGTGAGGGTTTATGGACTCATGATTATATTTATTGTGGCTGCATTTATTTTCTTGAATATATTATTACATTCTGTTTTACTCATCAGATTAGTGATTTCAAGCGCCGCTTTCAAACAATTCCTAGCATTGTCAAGCTGGATAGCTTGGAGGTGAATGGTGATGTTTGGTTTGGAGCTGATATAGCTCTCAAGGTATCCATATTATTGCCCCTGCATCAATATCTTGCTTCTTTGTTGGGATGTCTGTTCCTTCATGTATTACATTTAAACTTGATGCTATGATCTTTTCAGTGCTGAAAGTTGCAGATAAGTGTTGTGTTTCAGTATTTTCAAATCACTATATAATTTGATATGATAATGTGTTAACTATTGATTGATGGCTAAATTGTGCAAGAGGGAACTTGTATCCAACGGAAGTTCTATTAAGTATTTTAGAAGTTCTTTGTTATCCATTACATAAAATTTCATTTTGCCATAAAATGCTAAAGGTGCTGTTAGTGAGATACTATACATTTAGGAATTTCAATTATGTGATTTGATTCCTTGCTCTTTTCTTTTTGGAATAAAATTGATTATCTGCACTCTTTGATATGGATTGTTGACTATATTTTGAAGCAAATCAAGAGTACAGCCAATACTGATATCCTGTTACGTGTATTGAAATACCATGTTACTGAGATTTGGTCGTGAGTGTCGGGAATATGTGTGTTTGACGTGGGTATGCTAATTTTTTTTCATGGTTTATATGTATTTGGGAGTCTTTAGAGGTTCATATCCCCCTGATACCTATGTCCAGAATGTGTCAGACATAGTACTTAAGAATATTAAGTAGGAGCAAGAAATATACTTGCTGGTGCATGTGATGTGAGGCAATTGCCTGAAGGTTTATATCGAGTTAAATATTGACGGGTTTGTTTTCTTTGTGGTTTTAAGTCATTGCTGTTTTAGCGCTGCTGTGAGTCCTTAATTTCGCTGTTTTAACTCGTTTATGCTTGTGTACTTAAGGGGAAAGTTGTAATCGATGCAAACCCTGGACTGACATTGCGAATTCCTGACAGAGTTGTGCTCGAAGATGAGGTAATTCTTAAGAATATATTTTACTCCCTGATCCCTTTTCTCCCCTCCTGTGTTAGGCACTCAAATCTGTTTGGTCTGTTTTTCCTTTTTGGTGTGTTCAGGAGATCAATGATCCCAGAGATATTTAAGGGAGGGAATCAGTTGTTCCATTTTTAGTGAATGCGTTGAACATGAAGCACAACACAAAAAAGCCTTTGTAATCCTTTAAAATCATGTTATTCAAATTTTGTATTGATCAATGTTATTTGTTATTGGAAGAGGAAATAAGAGTTAGAGCTTTGAGCTGAGTGATTGATTACTCATTATAAGCAGCTTAATGGAGAATGATGGCTCTAACTTCAGAACATGAGAATTGAGACTTGCCTTGTTGTGGCTCCGGTTAGCAGGTGCCCGTTCATCTATATTTGTTTTATAATTTTAAACAAGGTTTTTGTTTGTTTTTTGCATTGATTTATATTTTGGTGCTTTATTAGTAAATTGGCCCCTGAATTATATCTCAATTCTTAGTTTGGTAAGAAATGGTACTTAAAATTGTAAATTATATATGATATTTAATCAAAACTTGCTATGTTTTTATTGGTGGTATTGTTTTTTGGATTGAGGTATGTGTAGGGTCAATTTACTATTAGTCATATATTTTGATGTTGGGTTTTTCTTGGAAAGAAAGAAAACGAGTCAATAGCAAATAACCGGAAAACCCCAAAAATATTGAAACTTGTAGAAATAGAATATTTTTTTAACTAAATTAAGGCTAAACTATTTTTCAATTTTTTGCAATTTTATCACACTTTTAAGGTGTCTTAAAAAATTGTGTAATTTATCTTAAAATTAATGGTTGCATTGTTGGTATATGTTGAATTTCTTTAATTGATCAAATAGGTTTTTTTTTTTGAAAAAAATTAGAGAAATAAGTCGATTTTGCATAGTGAATTAGATGTGCATTTTGCACAGGTGATAGAAAAGCGCGTTCAATTTCAACGGTCATTTCTCCAATGATAAGATTTTGAAACAACCCAATGATAACTTTAATTTCTTATAAATACCCAAATCATTTTTCATTCTTTTCACTCAAATCCAACTCTCAATTTTCTCAAGATTTGTTCGAAATTTTCCAATAAATTTGTATAAAGATATTATAGTTTTATTTTTATTATTCGTAGATTATTCATTTCATATATCATGGCGAGATGAGACTATTACCTCAGAAACTTATCTTGTGGAAGTTGGGTTCCGAGGTTACGGTGCTCTACACGATCACGGGTGGAAGTCTATGTAAAGGTTTCGGTCGATGACTGTTATGAGGTCATGGATCAGAGTATAACTAGGGAGCCAGTTGACGGTTATTATGCGGTCATGAGCTCAAACCTTTTGGATACCTGGAGATGTTGCCTTAAAAATACCATACAGAAGTTTGAGAGTATAATCACAGGGAAAAACTGTGGGATTTTTCGCTATAATCGGTGTAAATTTTTTCTCCATTTCCACGTAGTCGGTATCTTTAACCTTCCTTCTTACCTGAAGGTCGGCATCACCGTGTATGTAGAACTTTTAGGCGGGCAACAACTATTATAGTGGAGTAAAGTTCATGATCCTTTCGGGTCAACAACGATTGTCATTATTAAACAACTCATTAATAATTACAATCGTTGCCGCATTGACTCGAGTTTGACCTCTGCTCCGTCGAAACATCCACTCTCCGTCAGAGAATCCTTTTGTGTCCACCTTAGTGCCAGCCTTCAGATAAGAATGAAATGATACCGATTACATGGAAATAGTGAAAAAAGTATATTTACTACACTAGAAAACCTTTCGTTTTTCCCTATGATTATGATCTCGATCTTATGTATGGTATATATAAAGCATCATTTTCGAGTATCCAAAAAGCTTAAACTCGTAATTGTATAACGACCGTCAATTGACCACCAATTATACTCGAACCGTGACCGCATAACGATCGTTGAGTGGGACCTCCACTTAGATTTTGACTCATGACCATATCAAGCACTGTCACCTCAAAACCAGACTTCCATAGGATAGGTTTCTAAGGTAATGGTCTTATCCCAGCATGACAAATGAAATGCATGTGTTCTAAGATGCATTATCACATCTTCGAGCCCTCAAATCTACCTATAAAATTTTACTATTTTACCCTTAAAACCCTAAACAATAAAAACCTTAAATCCTAAACCAAAAAAACATAAACATAATAATCAACTCTAACCCTAAAAAAACCTTAAAGAATCAGTAATTGAGGAGAGAGTGGAAAGCACGTCCAGCTGGACACGCTTTCACACACACTCTATCTAAAATCAATTTATTTCCCTAAATTTAAAAAAAGGCCTATTTGACCAATTAACAAAAAAAACATATACAGATAATTTAGCAAAAATTAATCTAAAATGTCACATCAACTTACGACTATACTCTTGACACTATTAGTAGCCTAATCATTAGTGTGATAAATCAACAACATTATAAATGTCAAAACTTTGTGACATATAATAAAATCATACATAAACTTTGATTCAATATATAATGTTATATATGGAATTTTGTATTAGTAATATTTTATATTGATATATTGCAATTACAAATAATTATAGTAATACAATATGAAAATAAATGCATATATTCATTTCTATAGATGTGTAAAAAGCTTAATGTATATATAAATCACAACTTAAGGTTTATGTGTATAGTTGCACCAAATAAAAATTCATGTGTTAGATTAGACGCTAAATTAAAGTTCGGATATAAATTAATTGTTTATCTCTTTCCTTTTTTAATTTAGCTACCAAAAGTAAGTGACAAGTTTTGTAGTATAGCTTTAAAAAACCAGCTGGCTTAAGTTTGCATAGCTCGTTGTTTTTCCTATATAAGATGAGATATGCACAAAGCTTCCATTTTTTTCTTTTTTCCTTTAGAATCGACCTCGAGAATACAATGTCAATTGCTTCCATATCCCTTCCTTCCTTAGGCTATTGTTGCCAAAAGTCTCCTCCTTTCTCCCTCAAAATATTATTTTTCTTTCAAAACCCCAAAAACTAAGTTTTCTTTTGCCTTGAAAATCAACCCCAAAATATGTTATGTATTATTTTTATTTCTATTAATTAGGTTGTTTAAACGTAACATTTAGTGTCTAGTATTAAGTGAAACGGTGAGTTTCGTTTTAAATGTCAAATACAATGCTCTGAGAGCTGAGGTTTGGGGTGTTTTTTGTTTAATTGAAATAGTGTGTTTGGAGCCTCAACTGTCATTGTAACAACCACAATTGATTTTTAATTTCCCTATATCATCTTCCTTGGCCTTTTAGCAGAGAAAAACAACCAAGAAACAATTAGCCAATTTGGTTAGTGAATGAAATTCTCGTTTCTTTTCTTTCTCTACTATTCTATATTTTCTCTTCTCAACTCTCTTCTTTTGGTTTCTAGAACCAACCCTACCAAATATATCAGAGCAAGACGATCCTCGATGGCCAAAGAAGAATTACGACTCGATTGCAAAAGGAGGTTGGTCACCTTCAACAAGAGGTTGCCAAGCTTCAGACTAAGTTCTATCAATGTGATACTACTAGAAAGGACCATTGATTTCTCCTTACTTATGGTTTAAGTTGTTCCCATTTGGTCATCTTTAGCATACATTTTTAGCATTTTTAATTTAGTTATTGCATTTTCTAACTTAATGGAACTCAGCCTAATTGTCTTTGAATTTATGATATTTTTACTACTGATGTTGATGCATTAGTCTGTTTAGCATTGCGTCCAAAATTGTCGCTACAGGAACCTGTTCAGAATTATCGCTGCGTGAATCTTTCCAAAGTTTTCGTTACATAAGAGGATCTAGAATTGCGCCTAGAACTGTTGCAACAACTGACAGCTGTCTGGTTAACACACCAGAAATGCGAGAGTTGTATAGCTGGTGTAACCAATTAGTACGGCTAAAGAATGCTAGATCTAGAGGGAAGGACACTTGTACTGTTCAACTACAATAAAATACTGATGAGAATGAGAGAGAAAAAATAATTCTCTTCTTCTGGATTTGATTTTCTTCTAAATCCAAGTTTTCAAAGCTTGCATCCATGGCAGCTTAACTTTCTCAAGGGCGACCTGATGCAGAAGAGAAGGCAGATATGCTTCTGACGAGGAGCATCCTAAGTGCGATGCAAGAGGAGAGTAAGGGAGCAAGTTGAGTAGCCTAGGAATAGAATGTCTCATTTGTTCTTTTATTCTTCTTTCTTAAATGCTGGTAATTCATGTTATTTCAAGTTGTATGGAAGTACATTTGATATTTAGACTAAATGATATCTTATTCAAGCTTGCCTTTACTGTTTAATCTTTGGGTTTGATTGTTTTTACCACGGAAGTGTTATTGCAGTCACTGTCACTGGAAGGTGCAGCGACAAATTAAATTAACAAGCAAGACAATGGAAGTTGCTTGGGGATTGAAGGAATTTAATTCACTTGTTCTTGAATATGTTGCGTTGCCAACACTGGAAGGTGTGGTTAGTACGCATGTTTAAGTCTTAGATCTGATAGAAAAGCCAAGTTTGATAAGACATTCATTGTGCCTTATTGCAGCGACAGTTACATGTTATTTTTAACCTTGTGAGACACACTTAGTTTTTCTGCTAACTATTCACATTAGGAACCCCATTTCATTATTGTTGCATTTTATTTTTAATTTTATATTATTGCTTCGACAAATCAATCTCACAATTTTATTGCATTTACATATTTATTGCACTAACAATTATAGACAAAAAACATCCATCCTTGTGGGATCGATATCCAACAGATTTACATTTGTCTACTATACTTGTATTGAAAGTGTACGCTTGCACATTATTGTTGTGACGTTCATAGCGCTATCATAATGGGACACCAAACTGGATGGCTGCTTGAAGGAATTGAAAGATGATTTTAGGAGGAGCTCAAGTTGGAACCGCAGGGGCCGTTTGAGTAGTATTTGGGCAACCAGAGTAGCTCCTCCTCTGTTGGATAGTCTCCAGATAAAGGGAAAGGAGTCTTAGGTGGGCCTCCACTTGGGTTCTCTTCTAAGGAGGCTCTCCCAATCTTTTCGAGGGTGGATCTGGGAAGTACGAATCCCTCTTATCGTTCAAGTAGTGTGGAATAGGCCTGATCATCGCCTAGGTCAGGTCGGGCCAATACAAAAGTTTAGGCCTATTCTTTAGGCCAAAGCTCGGGCCTAGTCTGACCCAAAAAATGGCCCTAAAATTTTGCCCAAGCTTGGCCCAGATAAAAAATGATAAACTCGAGTCTGGCTCGGCCTGCCCATATTATTATTTTTAGATTATTTTTATATAAAAATAAATTTAAAAATATAATATATAAAATACACTAAAAATATTAAAAATAAATGTTTCCCAACAAATTGAAAATGCATTAAAAAAAATCTTTATACTTAAATAATACTAACATAGTTGCTACTTAGCAAGAAAATGCCTCTAAACTAGTAGCAAAATTAACAATAAAATAAGAGTTATACAATACCCAAACAAAAACAACAAAATAGTAGCAATATAATGCAAAATTGTAGCAAAAAAACAACATAATAGCAACAAAACAACAACATAATAACAGTAAAATGTAGCAGAAAAAAATTTAGTCAAATTTGGGATAGGCCAAAAAAATCTTGCTCGAGGCCTGACTCGTTTAGGAAACGAATATTATTTTTTATCCAAGCCCATTTTTGAGCCAATATTTTTGCCCAAACCCTTCCACTTTTCGGGTAGGCCTTCGAGCCTAGACGGGTGGCTCAACCCATGATCAAGTCTAGTGTGAAGTCAGTACCACGATCTTACAAGTTGGAGTGCCCACAATTTGAATGATCTAATTTCAAGGGGTGGTGGGCCAAGCTGGAACAATATTTTGAATATGGTGACATCACTACTAATGCTAGAGTTAGAACGATCATGTTGCACTTAGAAGGGAAGGTCGTTGGTTGACAACACTTTTACACTCAAAGGCGGGGAAGATTTCACATGCTGACACAGCTCGAGAGAGTGTTTTAACTCAAGTTTATTTTAGGATCACGTGGCTGATATTGTGTCCTTGAAGCAGTAAGGATCAATGGACCAGTACCATGACACTTTTGTCAGTTTACTAAACCAACTCATCTTGCCTGAAACGTACGAATTGAGAATTTTTTATCAGGAACTTGAAAACTGAGATTGGTTAGTATTTGCACCTTTTCATATCCAAATCCTTAGTGTAAGGGTTTCTAACAGCAAGGTAGATGGAGAACATACTCAATAGTTCATCCAAGTGTGGCCTCTTAACAGGGTGGGGAACATCGACTCGAGCATCATTGATGATGCCCTCGACCCCTCCTATGTCTAAGGTTAATATGACAGCACACCATACTATTGGATTTGATGCCCTGAGTGTAGTATATTCGATCTTAAACTTGTAATTTTTTCAAACAGATTGGTTAATAAAACAAATTCATTGATTACATTAATATACTTTGTATAATTTTCCCCACATGGTTTTGCACGCAAAGAAAAATGGAAGAAAAAGTAGCTCATTGGTTGTCTAAATGTTTAACTAATACTAAGCGATATTGTGTGGTCAGATTGTAGTACGAAAAGACAACTTGTATTAGTAGACAAACCTAAACATGTCATTAGTCTAATCAGAAATGAGCAAATCGATTAAAAGACTAATATGTCATCTATCAAGTACAAATGGGGAGATGCCTTGTCTTAGGCATCGGAGCAACTGACTCTTAGAACATCGAGACATAAATGTGACTGACTAGACTAATAGTACATCGAACAGGACCCAAGGAGAATAGATTCTAAATCCATTTATGGATTTATTCACTTGTGACATTCATAATGTGGCATACCTAAATCCCGAGTTGATGGTAGACTATGTATGCATGACTCATACACTATGATGTAAGTTAAAACCTAAGTTCAAATAGATAAGGAATTAAAAGGTGGAACATTAGGTATACGACTTCTATAGTATGTAACATCATTCAAAATAATGGAATTCATAGCCTAAAACATGGGTAAATGAAATCCTCATTGGCATTACATGGTTGATAAAAAGTAAATGTGGCCATGAGTCGTTCGTCTTTGTGATGGATGATTTGATCTCTATATAGTGATTGACTTTTCGTGAAAGAAGATGTAATGGTTACCATGATATAAAATAAGATCATATTGGGAGAACGAATGTTATCCCAAAGAGATCAATGATATCCTATGAGGGCAACACGCTTATGACAAAGTCATTGGACAAGCACTAAGTAGTTGCTTTTGTAATGGTATGTCGTTGGGGAGATCTCAATCACGATACTATAGTGGAATGAATTCGTGACTAAATGAGTTTATAATTAATAGGTGACAATTTGGAACCTAATTATAATCATTTGAGCCTCAACTACATATTTCCAATCAGTCCCTCCGCTAACTCATTCAAACTAGAAATGAATTGTGTGTTTGAATAGAAATGAACATAATGAATAGGAAAAGAGAAATGGGAAACATTCAAGAATGATTATAGTTTTCTTTGAAATGGAGAAATGGAATCATTTGGAAATCAATGTAGGTTTCCAAAAATGGAAATGAAAATGATTCATTTGCAATCCTATATGATTACTTAAAAATGATCGAAAGAATGAGTTTATATTTTTGGACTGTTTTGAAGCCTGAAAATGAAAATAAATCATTCGTTCATATTGAACATTTTGAGTTTTGAAATATTGAATTTATTTTCTCAAAATTTTACCAAGGAAAAAATCGTCAAAATTTTACCATATGTAAAATCATCAAAATTTTACTAGGGTAAAATAGGGAGGAGAAAATTATTTCATATATAAATATTAAATTTTATTTTAGGAAATAGAAAAACTGAATCGAGTTGAATCACATTACAAAGTACTGGGTGAAAAAGGCCCAAGAAGTACTCGTAATTGGATCCAATGCGAGAGAGGCTCAAAAACCCCTCATGGACAAGAAGGGGGTGCCAACCCTAGTAGGAATACTAGAATGTGTCGTCTACCCTAGTCCAATTCTAAGTAGGATGTTGTTTTTCTATTTGAAATAAACCACTACAACTCAATAAGGGTTCTACCTTTTCTTCCTATAAATAGATGGCACCGGTAGAGCTATGAAGACAACTTTAAGAGATTTTATTCTATCAAAAAATAGAGATAATTTATTCTCAACTATTACATATATTTTTTCAGAGTAACAATTTTATCAGTTTCAATTAAGAAGAGAGAATTTTCATTTTCACTCCAAAAGGAGAGAAAACTTTTTTCTAGTTGTGTTTCAATTCAATTGGTTCGAGCCTACAATCGAAGTAGTTCTCGGTACGAGAATAGTGAAGAAGATCGTTTGGTTGAAAGTCGGAAACAATGAACACCCGGTAAGCTGAAAACCATTTTTAAAATCGAGATTTTTCAATAATTGGTATTAAAGCGCTATGTTGTGTTATGTTTTATGGTGTAAACTGAGGTCGAATCTCTCTTCATCTTGTTTGATTAATATTTGATAAGATGTGGCATTCTTGTGATTATTCGCATGTTTAGGAGAATGTATGTGAATAAATGCAATATTATATATATTTGTTATATAATTATTATTTTTTGCCAATGTTGTGGTTCTTAGGAAATAGACCGTGAACTATGATCTCCACATAAAACTATTTTTCATTTATAGAATTCGTGTGAGCTGAAAACGAACATAGGACATAAATGTAATTTTTCCAAAAAGAAGTCCATGACGAGGAGATGGAGCGATGACGGTCGAAGACACAATGAATGCCTTGTGATGAAAAACTATGTAAATTTTTTTTCATTTATTTTCTAGAAATAGAATCATGGAAACTTTGGCTGACAATTTTATTTTATTACCCATCTCTTTATATATATGTTTAATAATTATTTATGATATAATTGTGATATATATGTATGAGATGATCCACAATTGATCTATTAAAGATAAAAAGTGTGGTAATGAGAAAATACATGTGTTGTATTGTTCCATTCACTTCTTTAGGTTATTTGATTATTGTTACAAGTGTGGTAATGAGAAGGTAAATGTCTAGGATTGGATCTAGCAAGGAAAGACTTGGTTTGCAAGTGGTCAAATACGACTCACCTTCCTTTCCTGGGAACCTACCTGGTGTACGGTTCACATTCACTTCTTCAGTTTTTCCTTTAAAAGAAAAACTGTGGATGATCAAAATTGTTTGATTGACTCTTGTGAATAATTGAATGTGAATATTATAAAATTGTCATAGCATGTCATGCATATATGAGATAGCATGCCATATAGTTTAGGAAAGAATGTCACATGTACTTGTCATATGTAACAGCCCGTTCTTCAGTGGTATCGAAAACAGTGATTACGGGATCACAAATCCGACGAAAATTTTTTATAAATGAGTGATTAAATTAAATTAGTCAAAAATAATTTAATTTAGAATTTTGAATTGAAGAATTTTAATTATTAAATTAAAAATTTGTATAAGTGGCTTTAGAAAATGAGGTATCGAGACCTCGTTTCTGATGTTAAGGGTCATAAATATTTTTATTAAATATTTATAGATTCCTATTATATGTGAATTGAAGTTTGACTGGGTAATTTTGATGATTAATTGTTTAATTAAGGAAAAAGGAGTAAATTGTAAAAGGGGTAAAAGTTAATTGCTATTGAATAAAATAAAAGGGACCAAAGTGGTAATTACACCATGGTCAAAAAGTCCAAGAGGTGGAGGATATGATTATCTTCCACTACATTTTGGGATATTTTTTTATTTAGTCCTTTTTAGTTTAAGGCTAATTTGTAAATAAGTGGGTTTAATTGAAATTCAATTATAATTGAAGGATCAAATAGATAAATTAATCTATTATATTTTAGTGGATGGGTTCTTATGAGTAAATTGATCATGAGTATAATTAATTAAGGCTAAATAAATGATTAATTAAACTAATCATGAAAAACTAAATATTTACAAAATTACCATTAAGCATAAAAATGAAATTAAAGAAGAAAAATCACATTTTTTTTCTTCTAATTTCTTCTTCTTCTTCACGCCTAAGACAAGAAAACCTAGGGTTTTTCATGTATTAGCTTGATCTAGATAATCTAGGGGCCTAATTTACGAATCTGTCAAGTGTTGTGGATCTTACCATTTTTGAATATGCTTATCTTCGAAATTTTTTGATAGCTTTGGATGCTTAATGATTAGGTTGGATCTTTTTGTAAAGTGATTTTTGATGAAATTAAGATTTAAGGACTAAAATGCTAAAAGATGAAATTAGGTGTGCTTTAGGTGAAATAATGGATTATAGGGACTTGTATTAGATCATGGTATATTCGGCTGGTATGAGTTGAGGAGGAAATGAGTATTTTGCATGTTTTGTGTTAAAAGGACTAGATTGAATAAAAGGAAAGTATTAGGGGTAAAATCATAATTTTCTCGAAAAGGACCAAATTATGTTAAATGATTTGATTATGTGTTTTTAATGTGAAATTTGAATGAATTTTTGATTTAGATTACAATCGTACCACGGATCATAAAAAAAAATTAGCGGAGTAGTCCCTAAAGTTTAGCGAAACTGTAATTTCATCCGATAAGTTCGTAGTTATAGTTATATATACATTTTTTATTTCTTGTGTTTCACTATTGTTACAGCAAATGGAGAAAGGTTAACATTCGTGATAATGAAAAGGAAAAGAAAGAAGCGAAATGTCAAGCTGCGGACCGGTTATCTGAAATGAAGCGATGGCTAGGATCCTGCATAAGTTGCAGTATCCTAACAGCTTGTGTGAGCAGCATCGAGAGTGAGAAATTTTGGACTGTATCGATGGCTGAGTCTTCGCATATGTTGCGAGTTCTCATCAGCTTGTGTGAGCAGCATCGTATACTGGTTAAACTCTGTCTAGGCTCGTAAGAGCTAATCATTTTGGGCTCGTAATAGCTAATCATTCTGGGCTCTTGTTGGTTGAATGTTGTTTGTGCTCAAAAATGGAGTTAAAGTTTGGAGGACTAAAGAGATTTAGTTCGTTATCATACACATGATTTTCGAATGCATACTCGTTATCATTTTTAAACTGATCTGTTTATTCAGTGAGAAAAATGATAATCGCGAACTTACTGAGCTTAATAAGCTTACTCGTGATTCTTCTGTTGTTTTGTAGATACGTTTTGCTGCCTGAAAATCGGATCATCTCGAGGAAATCACACTATTGCGGAGTTTGTATAGTAGATCTTATATCACTTGGTCTTATGGTATGTACTAGGACGATGTTACCTTTTCTATATACAATGAGTTTGTGAAAAATCTTGTTATGTTTGATGAAATGTTGGATGTAGCCCTAAGTACCTTGTATTGATATAAATCTTGTATTTGTGTTGTCTTGAATGCATAGATAAAAGTTATGATTATATGGAAACAATGAACTTGTGTTTGGTATAAATTCTAGAGATTTAGCTTACTTGTTTCGGTAGAACCCATGTGTGTTTTGGTAGAAGTACAGGGTAGGAGAGAGGTTGTATACTGATTTGAGTTGTATCGGTGGTTAAATTGTGAGTATCGATAGTTGTATGTATAAAAGTATCGGTAGTTTGCATGCTTGTATCGGTAGAAGTTACAAGATCAAAATTTAGCTCTTTGGAGTTTTTAGTATCGGTAGATGCATGACTTGTATCGGTAGAAATGTCACTTGTATCGGTAGAACTAGTACAGGCATCGGTAGAAATTTGCACTGTTTAAAATTGTTCCTTAAACTGACTACTACGGGTACTTGACCTTCAGGTACCGATAGAAGTCTCCTAAAATGTTGGAAATTTCCATTTTTACCCTTGACAAAATAATATTATGTTTAGATATTGTTTTAAATCGTAAGAAATGATTTTTGAATTGAATAAAAATGTGAACAATCGGATATGTGTAAAAGATGAATAGTATAATATGAATAGATGACACCGGAATCCTAACCGGCGGTAATACTCGAGATTTTAGATGTTACATTTAGTGGTATCAGAGCTTACGATTTATTCGTTTCTGGAACTAAATTGACTGTGTGAAATGATCTAGAAGCACATGTCATATGAACCTGTGATAGTGTGATATAGATGGATCTAATCTAACTATTGTTTTACAGATAAGAAAATGCCTGATTCAGAACGAGGAGAAAACAACGAAGTAAATAGTAATGTTTCAACTACTGATTCTGACGCAAGTCGGAGGGTACCGAATATACCGATGACAGAAAGTGAAGTCAAAAACATGTTTTTCGGTTTAATGGGATAGTGGTTTTCAAAATTTGTGAAGAATAATCCTATGATACCACCTCCCCCACCTCCGACTACACAGCCTACTGCTCGACCTATAGCACCTTCCGTAAGGCCTCCACCTCCTCCTACGATAGAAGTGAGGCGTCGTATACCAGTAGATAGGGTAAGAAAATATGGGGCGGAAGAATTTCTCGAAAATGCTGAGGATGATCCATCCAAGGCTGAGTATTGGTTGGAAAATGCTCTGAGAGTACTAAATGAAATGGCTTGTTCACCTGAAGACAATGTTAGGTGTGCTGTGTCATTACTGAAAGATGAGGCATACAATTGGTGGGCAATGATTGTGGCAGTGGTACCTGAAATTGAAGTTACTTAGGAATTCTTCCAAGCAGAATTCAAAAAGAAATACATCAGTAAACGGTACCTAGATAAGAAGAAGGAATTCTTAGAGTTGAAATAGGGAAATAAGACAGTGACAGAATATGAACGAGAATTTGTACTTCTCAGTAACTATGCACGAGAGATTATACCTACCGATGAGGCTATGTGTGTCTGATTTGAAGATGGTTTAAACGACGAGGTTAAAATGATGGTAGGTGATTCTGAAATACGACCATTTATTATCTTGGCAGATAGAGTATAGAAAATGGAGGAAATTTACAACCACAAGAGACAAAGGGAAAGAGGTCCAGAGAATTCAGTAAGAAGATTTCTTCCAAAAGTTTTCCTTTACCACTGATGAAGAAATACAAAGAAAATGAGAACCGAGTGATAGTTTCAACTGGTTACCCGAGCAAGAGCGGGTTAGTACAATCTGAAATTAGATTTCAAACTAGACCGGTTGATAGTGTAGCCAGTGTTCATAATGCACCTAACCTAGCTTGTGAGTATTGTGGAAGATTTCATCCGGGTGAGTGTTGTTTGAAGAAAGGGGCATGCTTTCGATGTGGAGCAACCAACCACATGGTACGAAATTGTCCAGTATCACATGATAGGGAGGAGAATCAGAGTATAAAACCTCCAGCCACACCACAAAAGAGTAGACGATCTGGACAGAGCAGCATTGTAGGTGGAAATCGTAATGAACGTAAAGAAAGTACAAACAGATCCGAAGTCCGACCACCTGCACGGGCCTATGCTATTCGAGCCAGAGAAGAGGCAATTGTATTCGATGAAATGACCTGTAAATTCTATCTTGTTGTGACTGTGAGTAATTTGAATGATTTAGGATTGATTTATTCCTATATTGATACTGCTTAATAACTGATAAAAAAATTTCGAGGACGAAATTTCCCTAAGGGGGGAGAATTGTACCAGCCTGTTTTTCAGTGGTATTGGAAATAGTGATTACGGGATCACAAATCCGACGAGAAATTTTTATAAATGAGTGATTAAATTAAATTAGTCAAAAATAATTTAATTTGGAATTTTGAATTTTGAATTTTAATTATTAAATTAAAAATTTGTATAAGTGGCTTTAGTAAATGAGGTATCGGGACCTCGTTTCTAATGTTAAGGGTCATAAATATTTTTATTAAAAATTTATAGATTCTTATTATATGTGAATTGAAGTTTGACTGGGTAATTTTGATGATTAATTGTTTAATTAAGGAAAAAGGAGTAAATTGTAAAAGGGGTAAAAGTTAATTACTATTGAATAAAATAAAAGGGACCAAAGTGGTAACTACACCATGGTCAAAAAGTCCAAGCGGTTGAGGATATGATTATCTTCCACTAACTTTTGGGTTATTTATTTATTTAGTCTTTTTTAGTTTAAGGCTAATTTGTAAATAATGGGTTTAATTGGAATTCAATTATAATTGAAGGATCAAATAGATAAATTAATCTATGGTATTTTAGTGGATGGGTTATTATGAGTTAAATTGATCATGTGTATAATTAATTAAGGCTAAATAAGTGATTAATTAAACTAATCATAAAAAACTAAATATTTACAAAATTGTCATTAGGTATAAAAATGAAATTAAAGAAGAAAAATCACATTTTTTCTTCTAATTTCTTCTTCTTCTTCACGGCTAAGACAAGAAAACCTAGGGTTTTCTGTTGATGAACTTTGACCTTTGATTTAGGTAAGCAAACCTTGACCTTTTTAGTAATTTTCATGTTTTTGAGTCCGTGTTAGCTTGATCTAGCGAATCCAGGGACTAATTTACGAATCTGTCAAGTGTTGTGGATCTTACCATTTTTGAATATGCTTCTGTTTGAAAGTTTTTGATAGCTTTGGACGCTTGATAATTAGGTTGGATCTTTTTGAAAAGTGATTTTTGAAGAAATTAAGATTAAAGGACTAAAATGCTAAAAGATGAAATTAGGTGTACTTTAGGTGAAATAAATGGATTGTAGGGACTTGTATGAGATCATGGTATATTCGGCTGGTATGAGCTGAGGAGGAAATGAGTATTTTGCATGTTTTGTGTTAAAAGAACTAGATTGAATAAAAGGAAAGTATTAGGGGTAAAATCATAATTTTCTCGAAAAGGACCAAATTATGTTAAATGATTTGATTATGTGTTTTTAATGTGAAATTTGAATGAATTTTTGATTTAGATTACAATCGTACCACGGATCGTAGAAAAGAGAAATTAGTAGAGTAGTCCCTGAAGTTTAGCCAAATTACAATTTCATCCGGTAAGTTCGTAGTGATAGTTATATATACATTGTTTATTTCTTGTGTTTCACTATTGTTACAGCAAATGGAGAAAGATTAACATTCGTGATAATGGAAAGGAAAAGAAAGAAACGAAATGTCAGGCTTCGAACCAGTTATCTGAATTGAAGCGATGGCTAGGATCCTACATAAGTTGCAGTATCCTAACAGCTTGTTTGAGCAGCATCACAAGTTAACAGATTCTGAATGAATAATGAATTATGGATTCCTCCGATGGCTGAGTCTTCGCATATGTTGCGGATTCTCATCAGCTTGTGTGAGTAGCATCGAGAGTAAGAAATTCTTGACCGTATCGATGGCTGAGTCTTCACATATGTTGTGGGTTCTCATCAGCTTGTGTGAGCAGCATCGTATACTGGTTAAACTCTGTTTGGGCTCGTAAGAGCTAATCATTCTGGTCTCATAAGAGTTAATCATTCTGGGCTCGTAAGAGCTAATCATTTTGGGCTCGTAAGAGCTAATCATTTTGGGCTCGTAAGAGCTAATCATTGTGGGCTCGTGTTGGCTGAATGTCGTTTGTGCTTGAAAATGAAGTTAAATTCTGGAGGACTGAAGAGATTTAGTTCGTTATTATACACATGATTTTTGAATGCATACTCGTTATCATGTTTAAACTGATCTGTTTGTTCTGTGAGAAAAATGATAATCCCGAATTACTAAGCTTAATAAGCTTACTCGTGATTCTTTTGTTGTTTTGTAGATACGTTTTGCTGTCTGAAAATCGGATCATCTCGAGGAAATCACACTATTGCGGAGTTTGTATGGTAGATCTTATATCACTTGGTCTTATGGCATGTACTAGGATGATGTTACCTTTTCTATTTACAATGAGTTTGTGAAAAATCTTGTTATGTTTGATGAAATGTTGGATGTAGCCCTAAGTACCTTGTATTGATATAAATCTTGTATTTGTGTTGTCTTGAATGCATAGATAAAAGTTATGCTTATATGGAAACAATGAACTTGTGTTTGGTACAAATTCTAGAGATTTAGCTTACTTGTTTCGGTAGAACCCATGTGTGTTTCGGTAGAAGTGCAGGGTAAGAGAGAGGTTGTATACTGATTTGAGTTGTATTGGCAGTTAAATTGTGAGTATTGTTAGTTGTATGTGTAAAAGTATCGGTAGTTTGCATGCTTGTATCGGTAGAAGTTACAGGATGGAAATTTAGCTCTCTAGAGTTTTTAGTATTGGTAGATGCATGAGTTGTATCGATAGAAATTTCACTTGTATCGATAGAACTAGTACAGGTACCGGTAGAAATTTGCACTGTTTAGAATTGTTCCTTGCATTGACTACTACCGATACTTGACCTTTAGGTACCGGTAGAAGTCTCCTAAAATGTTGGAAATTTCCATTTTTACCCTTGACAAAAATAATGTTATGTTTAGATATTGTTTTAAATCGTGAGAAATGATTTTTGAATTGAATAAAAATGTGAACAATCGAATATGTGTAAAAGATGAATAGCATAATATGAATAGATGACACCGGAATCCTAACCGGCGACAATACTCGAGATTTTGGGTGTTACATCATGCACATATTGATCATACATGATTGGAACCGAAAATTATAAAAACCTTGCATGTTTTAAAATATTGAGTGGGAGAAGATCCCTAAACAATACCTACGACCTCCATTAATGGTCTCTTTTAATGGTATAGCAAGTGCACTACCCCATGGTTGGATTGTTATATGGATTTCATTGAGTAGATTTCCTGAAAGTTAGAAGAATTCCCTTGTGATCAAATGATAATTGGATTGGTCGTTGTGGTAGGCATTATCATGCGATAGGTCAATAAATTTTATCTTTAAAAGAGGACAACTAGTCAAAGCATGCTACTCGATGTGATTGTCTCATGATGTCTCATTTATGGTTATATTGTAACACCAATATCCCATATTCCGTCATCAGAATAAGGTTACAGCGAGTTACTATACACATCGAAACATTTTCACAACATACAGTATTTAAATGTCAATTTAAATTTATTTTGATTCAGATATAATTCAAATTAATATAAAACATACATTTATTTCGTATCATACCTAATACTTTTGAACTTAAACAAATCAGAAAGTTTATGAAAAAGTTGGAAAATTTGTGAAATAAGGGCACACGGCCGTGTGCCAGCCCATGTGCTTACCCATGTATACACTCGAAAAAGAGACACATGTTCATGTCGCTGACTCTGTGTCAAACCGTGTGTGGGTGCGAAAATGGGTCACACGACCGTGTATCAAGCCGTGTGCCAGACCGTGTGTCTATTCTGACTTGGGTCACACGCCTGTGCGTAGGCCGTGTGTACCCAAGTGACTAAAATCAAGCTTAAACTTCACCTATATGTTTAGGGACCTAAACCAATTCATACAACAACTTTACCATTCCTTAAAACACCCTCAAGAACATCCAAATTACATGTCACTTATAAATGAACCAACAAAAATGAATAATTACTAGATAGTGTGACCTCCAAGAGTTATCCAATCGGTAACTCGTATCTGGCAGTTTGCAAGGAAGAAAAATCAAACGAGGTAAGCTTGCTTAAAGCTTAGTAAATTTGTAATAAACTTAAATTCAACTTACCGTAAAATATGTAATTTTAAACCTTTTACAAGATAATTCAATATCATGATCATAAGTCCATTAATTATCTATACGCATCACAAATCTCACAAGGTTAGTGAGTTCGTATTGTAAACATATAACTTTATCATGATATCAAACTTATACATGAACAACACATTGGCATATAAACCAAACATCCTATTTGCACTTAATAATCACCTTTCATTTCATTTATCTAAATCTAATGTCTCAATTCATACATATACTCTCACATAACCATGAAATCATTCCCTATAACCTTTTTCTTATAGCAATTTCATTTTATACATTTAACACATAAAAAATTTATTAAATCTTATACTTACATTTCCTTATTATACAACACAACCTCACAAGGTTGGTGAGTATCACCGAGAAACATATAATTTCAACAATTAATGTAACTTGTGATAACAAGTCGCTATATATATATATATCATCCATCATATGTTCAATAACATACTTTCTCATTCAACCATTTGTATCCACATTTTCCAATTTGCATGTCTTATATATATATATATATTCATTTAAGACTTTAACATCCGTTGAACCAGATTAAATATCTTCCAGGTCAGAGAATACTTAATCCATATGAACCATTGATGTTCAACATAAATCAATAATTCAGAGTCGATCTCATTTAACTTCCAAGTATTTATACTTAGAAACCTTTAACACCTCCTTTGAATGTTACCATAACAATTAACTTTTATTATTTCAATGGATCCTTATAAAAGTATTCAATACGCAAGTTCATTACGTTTAAGCTCGTCGGCTAATGAACGTTTATGATCGTTCATATAAATACGTTTACGCTCGTCAGCATGAATACGTTTACGCTCATCAGCATATATATATACGTTTACGCTCGACAGCATATATACATTTACGTTTGTCAGCATGAATACTTTTATGCTCATCAGCATGAATATGTTTACGCTTGTCAGCATGAATACGTTTATGCTCATCAGCATATATATACATTTACGCTCGTCAGCTTATCAGATAAGAAACATTGCGTTCGAATCCTTTATTTGATCCATCGAAATTTACTTCACATATTTATTTACATATATAACTTTATAAGCATTATTATCGAAATAAAATAAGTTTATAGTTAGCAACTTTTATAGTTAGCAACTTACTTCATATTATACCATTACAGTCTCATATCCAAATAGTTCTTATATATAAAAACATAAGATAAATAATATCTAACATATCATATAATTTAATTAAATCTTTCATTGTCACGTAAATTCAATCATATTCATAGATTTCATATTTTCTAATTATAATACCTAACTTAAACATCATCACAAATTATTCCAACTCATCACATAATTATCTCAAACAATCAAACTCAATTTCAACATAAATAGAGATGTCTTGAGTTATGAAATAACATATAATTAATTTAATAAATTTACGAACTTCCTCAACTAAAATGATTGCCAAACAAAGTTGACGACTATACCAAACTTTAACTTTTCCTCGAATTAAATCTGATTGCTTCGTTTCTTGATCTAGATAATAATTCTCATCAATTTAATCATTCCAATCATTTAAAATATTTAATTCTAGCTTACAACCCATCTAATGTAAAATTACAAAATTATCCCTACATCTTCACTTTCATGCAATTAAATCCTTTAACCAAATTTATAATTTAATCACCATCTATGCAAATAATCAAACTAGCCATTTTATTATGAGTTTATAACAAACAAAATTTTCTATCATTTCCTTTTATTCACTTTACATTTTTACCCATTTTCTCAAATAAATACATAACCCAAAATCACTTAACAAAATACTTATATCTAACCATCAACTTAAATAATTTGTCCTTTAAAATTAAAAACACTTCAAAATCACTAATAGCAAATCCCTAAAACTTTAACAATTTTACAAATAAATCCCCGAGTTAACTAGATTAAGATACCGAAATTCCAAAAACATAAAATCTACAAAAGAAAATTACTAGATTAAACTTACCAATTAAAACTTGAACCTTGAAAACCTTAGGTTTTCTCCCCATTTTTTTCTCCCATTTTTTTCTCCCCTACTTTAGCTCAATGGAAAAAGAATGAAAGAAAGAAAGAAAAATATCTCTGTTCTTTCTTAACAACCCCACCCATTTAATACAACCCATTTCCATTCTTTATTATTATTATTATTATTATTATTATTATTACTACGTACTTACTTTTCTCTACTTTACTTTAATTATTATAAAATAAAACATCCAAAATATCAACACTTAGATCCACCAACCACCACTAACCTTTAACATGGTATATTTATCATTTAAATCCTCTTATTTCTCTTTTTATAGCTATTAGGTACATTTAGCTTATAGAATTTAAATTTTGTTGTTTTTATGATTTAGCCCTTTTACTTAATAAAAAAACCAATCATCAAAATTCACTAACCAAACTTAAGTATACATATAGTAACTTCGTAAATATTTAATAAAAATATTTATGGGCTCAGTTTACAGAAATGAGGTCCCGAACCCTCGTTTTTCTAAAGCCACTTGAATTTAACCATTAATTCAAATAATATAAATTATCACATTCATATTTATTATTATACTAGATTTGACTCGTAAATATTAAATAATAATATTTATGAACTTATTCGTCAGATTTGTGGCCCCAAAATCATTATTTCTGACACCACCGAAATCGGGCTGTTACATATACACTCAAGATCTTCTAGTTAAGTAACTCCCCACTAAGCTCTACTTAAGTTAGAATGATGGTTAAATGTTACACGATTATTAGTACATGTGAATGCCTAAGGAATTAGGTTCATGTACTAATTGGATAGAAATACATGTTCTTACTAGTTTATCATGATCATCCCACGGCGGCTTGATTCAGTGGGTGTAGGAATTATCGTTACAATGTCTTACAAATGTTTTCAAGGTTTAATGTAAGACACATGCATCATCTTAATGCATATCGTAATGTTGCAAAACATTTTCAAACATTTTCTTAATACAAATATATTAATATATGAATGTTTTTATTTTCAGTTCGAAAATGGAACCAACTCCCTTATTGAACATACTGAAAACGAACTGAATGGAAACAACTATAAGGAAGGAAAAAGGAACCTGATAATTGTCCTAAGCTATAGAAACTTAAAATAGTTCTTAATATTAAATGCCCACCGGCCACTCAAGCTGAGGCTAGAAACTGTTGGAAAGATTCTAATGAGATAGCTCGTTACTATATGCTGGCAAGTATGACCAACACTCTTATGGGCTACATTGCCGAGGCCGCAAACAATGAAGCCAATTTGGACCAAAACACCCAAATAGAGATGGTGTTCAAAAGCTTGTCCAAGGATTTTGCTGGTTTTAGGGCTGCATATAACTTTGGTAGCAAAAACTTAACGCTTACACAACTCATGAAGGAGTTACAATCCTATGAGTTGATGTTGATTGATCGTCATCCGGTCCGAAGAGCAGAAGTGAATATAGTTGTTGTTTCTTCCTCAAAAGTGACGGGAAAACACTCTAAGAAAGGCAATACTAAGTTCTTTGGGCCACCACAAGTGGAAAGGAGAGAACCAGAAAGCCAAAAGACTTATCCAAGTCTAAATGCTTCTTTTGTAGCAAGAAAGGACACTTCAAGGTTAACTGTAAAGAGTAAAAAGAATACCTACCTAAGGCAAAGATATGAAGCTCTTGATGATAAAAGGTTGTTTAGTGGAAGGCTTAATAGATCATTTGGTCATTGATTTGAGAGCCACTAATCATGTTTGTGTTTCGTTGTAGGGGTTTGAGGAGACGAAAGATCTTAGAGATAAAAGCTTATCGTTGTAGATCGGGAACAAGACAAGTGTAGCAGCTGAAGCAGTGAGAGATGTACATCTTTATTTTGATAATTTTAGGAAGATTATTTTAAAAGAAGTTTTCTATGTACCAAGTTTCAAAAGAAACTTAATTTTCATTGCTTGTTTATATAAAGACGGCTTGACCGTGAATTTTAATAGTGGAATTACGATATTTAGAAATCACAATCTTATCTGTAATGGATGGATGCCAAATAATCTCTATTTTATCAAACCAAAAATGTACACATTTCTTGAGACTAAAATATCAGATAAAAGACTTAAAACTTCTCACTCTAATCGTAACAGCCCATTTTTCAGTGGTGTCGAAAATGGTGATTTCGGGACCCTGCACCCGATGAGAAAATTTTTATAATGAGTGTTTAAATTAAATAAGTCAATAATAATTTTATATGTAATTTTGAATTGAAGAATTTTAATTATTGAATTAAAAGTTTATATAAGTGGTTTGGTTTAAAAGTCAAGTGGTTTGGTTTAAAAGTTAAGTGGTTTTAGAAAATGAGGCATCAAGACCTCGATTCTAAAATTAAGGTCATAGATATTTTTATTAAATATTTACAAGTCTTATTATATGTGAATTGAATTTTATTTGGGTAATTTTGATAATTAATTGTTTAATTAAGGGAAAATGAGTAAATTGTAAAAGAGATAAAAGTTAATTGTTATTGATTAAAAAATAGTAAAGGGACCAACATGGTAATTAAACCATGGTCAAAAAGTCCAAGCAGTGGTGACATGATTACTATCCACTAAATTTTGGGTTATTTATTCATTTAGTTCTAATTAGTTTAAGGTTAAATTGAAAATAATTTTGTTTAATTGAAATTTAATATAATTGAAGGATCAATTGGGTAATTGGACTCTTCTTAAAGGGTCTAATAATAGAAATGATGTGAAATTCTCTATATTGTGATAAATTGCAATTAAATCCTAATTAAATAAGGATTTACTAATTAGTTTAATTTTTAGTATGCTTGAGAACGGTGGTTTCGAGGCCACAAATTCGATATGTTAGATCGTAAATATTAATTATTTAATATTTACGAGGTCATTAGTATAGTATTAAATTTTGATTTGGAAATTTTATCATTTACATAGTTAAGTGAAAAGGATTAAATCGTGAAAGGTGTAAAAGTTGTATTCTTTTAATTAAAGGCATTAGATTTTAATTGATGGGTAAGGAGAGGTACTTGAATGGTAATTAGACAATGAAGGATAGTAGTGGACAATTTTGGGTCTTAAATTGGTGGAAATTTGCTTAATTATAAAAGGGTAAAATGGTAATTAGGCTAATAAATGTTATAAACTAAATTAAAAGAGAAGAGAAACGGTTATCATCATCATTTTTTTTCTTCTCATAATATCTGAAAACCCTAGGAGCCATGAGAGGAAGTTCAGCCAAGCTTTAAACATTGATTGATCAAGAATGGGTTGAAAATCGGAGCAAGGAGAAAATTATAGAATAGTCTCTGTACTTTGACGATTACTGCAAATCAGTCTGATAAGTTCGTATTGTTATTTTATATATTGTTATAATCCCTTATATTCTCGATTATTATTGTAGCAAAATAAATATGATGAATACTTTGAGGAATTTGAGACAGGAATGAAGAAAGGAGACATTAGGCCTTGGGCCGTTGATTTGTATCGACGTGATGGTTGGGATCCTGCATATATTGCAGTTTCCTAATTGCTTGTGTGAGCAGCATCGTGAGTCGATAGATTCTGGATGAATACTGAATACTGATTGTATGGACCCCTATGATAGCTGAGTTTCTGCATACGTTGTAGATTCTTATCAACTTGTGTGAGTAGCATCGTGAGTGGGTAATTTTGGACAGTATCGATGGCTGAGTTTCTGTATATGTTGCAGATTCGCATAAGCTTGTGTGAGCAGCATCGTGTACTGGTTAAACTCTGACTGGGCTCGTAAGAGCTAACCTATTCAGGCTCATAAGAGCTAATTCTACCTGGGCTCGTATGAGCTAAATTCTGGAAGACTCTGAGAGATTAACCTGATGCTAATGCCATGGGATAACGAAGAAATTTTATTACTCTTTCCGTAACTGAATATGTTATTTTATAAGTTAATTGTTCTTATGAACTTACTAAGCTTTGTAAGGTTACCTGTGTATCTATTTATCGTTTTGTAGATTCATTTGTTATTGAAGATCGGATCCTCAAGATAAATTACACTATCCGGGAGCTTGTTTGGTAAACCTTAAATCACTTGGTTATATATGGCATGTACTAGGAAGATAAACTATATATTTGCTTGAGTTTGACTAAACCATTAGAATGAAGATAGTTTAGAAGAATGAATGATGATGATGTTGAATGCTTAATATAACTTTATTGTTATACTATATTAGTATGGTTAGACATGTGATGAATTATGATGTTAATGATTGGGTTATGAATTTTGGATGATTTATGTAAGCATAATTGTGGTAAGGAAATGAATAGTTGCTTTGAAATCTTAGAGACTTACATTTATTAATTTATTCTAAAAACTTCATACTTGTTTCGGTAGAACTCATACATGTATCGGTAGACGTACAGGGTATACTGAACTTTGGTTACTGACTTGCATTGTATCGGTATAAGTGTTTCAAAGTATTAGTATTTTGGTTACAAGTATCGATAAAAGTTGCAAGAAAAATTCACCTAGCTCTCTGGAACTTGTTGTATTGGTAGAAGTGTGGGTTGTATCGGTAGTGCCCATACTTGTATCGGTATATCTTTAACTTCTACTGGTAGGAACTACAGTTATTTTCCATAGCTTACTGGCTTGACTTCTACCGATACTTGATTCAACAGGTGTCGGTAGAAGTCCCTTAGATTTACATAAAATGACTATTTTAACTTAAATTAAATAGTAGTAATTCTAAACTCGAAAATTTCTTGCATGAATGTTATGTGACGATGTAATGTCATGATAACTGACTATAACCTGAGATAAAGTGTGTTCTTAATTGTACTGACTGTCTATTTGGATCCGACGACCGAAACGGGAAAATGGATGTTATAGGTGTGTACGTGTATCTCGAGCTTGCACATGTTCTGGCACACGGTTAGAGACACAGGCATGTGTTTGAGACACACAGTCATGTGATCCTTGTTGGAAAATTTTCGATTGTGATACTAAGTTCATGTATGATTCAATTTTATCCCTGATTTGGTTGAAATGTTGTAAATGAATGTGTAAGATTTAAATGGAGCTAGTATTTTGAGTTGCTAGTTTTTAATTGTATGGATTTGTGATTAATTTGATATTTAAAAAATTCCATAAAGTTCTGTAAACCCTTGAGACTCTAAACCAGTGATGGTAATGGGTATTGAGTGTTACACTAATGGTAACCGAGAAAAAATCACTAGACTTGTGAAAGACGACATCTTAAGTTTTCTTAAAGAAGTTGAATTCCACAATGTGAATCTTGATTAAAAAGGTAAGATGACTAAGAAATCTTTTAATGCAAAAGGAACGAGGGTCAGAAAAACCCTAGAACTTGTGCACACTAATGTACGTAGACCCATGAGTGTTAGTGCAAAAGGTGATTACGAGTATTATGTAATCTTTACCAATGACTATTTGAGATATGGGTATGCATACCCGATGACCACATGAGTGAAACCTTTGATAAACTTAAAGAGTTTCGTGTGGAAGTGGAGAAACAACTAAGTTTAACCATAAAGGCACTTCGGTCTGATTGAGGCGAGAAATATTTATTTGATGAGTTCTTAGGGTACCTCACACAGAATGAGATTCTATCCCATTTAATCGTTTCGGCACTCCACAACAGAATTGTGTGGAAAAGAGAAGAAATCAAACATCATTAGACATGGTACGTTCGATGTTAAGTTATTCGAAGCTACCAATCTCTTTTTGGGAATACAATGTAATAACTGTTTGCTATATTATGAATGATGTGCCAACTAAGGCAGCATAAAAAACCCCATATGAATTGTGACATGGTAGGAAATTGAATTTTAATCATTTTAGTATTTGAGGATGCCCGATCCACGTATTGGATAAAGATACAAGGAAGCTAGACTCATGGACAGAATTGTGCATGTTTGTAGGATATCCAAATGGAACAAAGGTTAGTTTGTTTTATAACTTAAAAGAGGAAACTATGATAGTCTCAACTCATGCTACTTGAACAAAATTATAAGAATGACTTTAAACCTTGGAGTAAAGAGTTACTTGATGAGCTTTCGATAAATATACTAAACCCTACGGAAACAGTTTTAGAACCAACTCCAAATAGTAGACCTACAAACAATTAACAGCATAGGGAACCTCATCGCAGTTAGGCCTATTCATGGGCCGAACCACCTGCTCAAGTCCGAAGATCCGCCCGAAATTTGGAAGGTTTTGGACAAAAATATTAGGCCCAAAAAATGGGATTGGGCAAAAAATTAAGCCCATTTAAAATATGGGTCGGGCTTGGACTTGAACATTCCAGGCTCGCCCGGCTCGCCCCGATCCGACCCATTTTAAATTTATAACATTTTATATATTATGTAATTAGAACACATTAAAAATTAACTTATAATAAATATGTAATACTACTTTAATGTAAGCATTAAAATAATATTTTTTTAATAAACAGGACATGGCTTTATTAACAAAACTTAAGAGAAAATACAATTAAAGGTATCTGAAATGAAAAAGGCCCATCGTATGGAAGGCTCCAAACCAACTAAAGCAAAACCTAATCTATCATAAAAGAAATGAAAAGACAGTAAAAAAGGAAAAACCATTAATACTAACTGCCCATTCCTCTGGAGAAAGAGACTGCCCGTCACTTCCAATGTCAGGTTCAAAGTTCTAGACAGTTCCTTTATCCCATCACTTTCTTTCAGAAGCCTCTCCTTCTCCTAAGAAACTCTGCCCCCAAAACACCTTAGTGAAAACTTCTCTGATGCACAGATGGAAGAGGCCAATCCTTTAGCCAAACGAATATTCAATCCGACTCTCTGATGTACTCGTCCACCTGATCTACACAGCGTATTGAGGCACGTCCCCAAGCAGGTAACACTCCGCCTTTGATCTCTAACTCTCCGTGGTGATGACATCGGCAAGGCTATTCGTCGATCGTCGCACATGAAGAAACTTAATGCATTGAAAACCTTTGAGAAGAGATTTGATATCTCGAATGTACGAGCTTATCTCGGATCTATCTGGTGAAGCCGATTTGCATTTTTTAATCATAGTTAGGGAATCCCCCTTTATAGTGACTGCTTCCAATTCCAGATCTAAACATGTTTTAATTGCTTCTGTAGACGTGAGGGCCTCCACAGTAAAGGCGGATCGGATGTTGGAATGAAGAACCGCTTTAGAAGCTAACACCCAACCTTTGAAGTCACGGATTACCACTCTCGAACCATATCTAGAGAGTGCCTCGTCAAAAGTAACATCAAAATTGGATTTATATGCCTCTTCCGGTGGTGGCTCGTATAGATTCTTTGGTAACAACAGTCATCTTAGAACCTTCTAACTCACCTATAAATTGTTGAATAAATCTGGCTAGATCTCTAATATTTTGAATTTTATTTTCGTTAACTTGTTTGTTTCTGCCAATCCAGATGGACCATAGCGAACAAAAACCCAATGGAGTTCTAATCAATGCTAAACCTCCACTATGACAGGACATGAACAAAAAACATGTTCCAACATTTCTGTACCATTCCCGTATCTTGGGCACATAGAATGTACAATCAAGTGTGCCTTTGCAGCAAGTTCGACATTGTCGGGATATAATTCTTTGATATACACCAAATTACTATCTTAATTTTCGTAGGAATTTCTAGTTGCCATAGTTTTCTATAAAAAAAAACTTAGATATGGGTTGTAATTCATAGGGAATAGACGTAGAAAGACCTGTAAGTAGTAATTTGTATGCGCTTTTGACTGTAAACTCTCTAGAGGGTTCGCAGCTTCACACTAACTCATCATCATGGGCGGCACTTGCTAGCGGGATTTGAAGAATGCGCTCTGCATCTTCTGCAGCAAAGGAATTAAGAATAACCTCTTTTTTTCATACTCGGTTAGCTTGATCAATTAATTCAGCAACTAACTCGAAATTGCAATCTTGAACTGGATGAGATACTCTTAAATTTAAAAAACCAAGAAGCAGAGCATGATTAGAAATGGAAACGCAATCACCCCTTCCAAACACGCCAATATAAACCGTCATTAAGCACCTTTTTAGTAACCCAAATACTTTTTCAAGTATAAGAGGCATCAAATTTTAAGTCAGAATCTAAAAAATCTATCAATGGATAATACTTAGCTTTCAATACTTGTGTTAACAGCGAATTTGGATTGGTGATGAGTCGTCAACCTTGTTTTTCCAAGAGAGCCAAATTGAATTTTACAAGACTACGAAAACCCAATCCTCCTTCCTCCTTTAAGACACATGACTTCCCACATTCATACCAATGTATCCCTTTCTTACCATGAGCCTTTTACCACCAAAATCGAGCAACTATGCCCTCTGAATTCTCACACAAGGATTTTAGTAATAAAAAGCAGGTCATAGAGTATGTTGGGATGGCTTGAAGAGTTGCTATGATGAAAACCTTCTTACCACCTTGTGATAAAAACCTCATACTCTAATTGTCAATCTTATGTTTCAATCTATCCTTCAAAACCTAGAAAGACGCCCTTTTTTTCCTTCCTACAAAATTTGGCAAGCCAAGATACTTCTTAGAATTCCTTGAAAGGTGAACTCCCATATCATAAGAAATTTGTGCCCTTATTACTTCACTAGTATTTGAACTAAAAAAACACAATCAATTTTTCAAAATTAACATACTGCCCCGAATTGAGTTCATACTCCTTCAAAATTTCCTATAACACTCTAGCTCCATTGGATGTTGCATCCCTGAATAAAATGCAGTCCATCATGACTTGTTTTAACGTCTTTTAAGCGACCCTCATGTACAGCTAGTCGCATAAGAGAAGATAAACCCTCGTTGCAAATAAGAAAAAGAAAAAGACTAAGGTGGTCTCTTTGACACAACCCTCTAGTCAGCCTGACAAAAGAACCCCTCGAGTCCATTAATATTCACCAAGTACGACATTGTTGAGACACAATTCATGATAAGATTAATCTAATTCGTAGCAAACCTATATTCCTCATAATTTCGCTTAAGAAGCTTCATTTTACCATATCATACGCTTTACTCATATCTAGCTTATGAGCCATCAATCCTTCCTTACCCCATCGTTTTTGGTAGAAAGTGTGCAGTAGTTCATAAGCGAGTAGAACATTGTCTGAAATCAGTCGACCTGGGACAAAAACACTTTGTGATTTATCAATACATCTACCTAATACTCTCCGAAACCTATTTGCAATAGATTTAGCTATAATCTTATATAAAACATTGTAAAGGCTAATCGGGCGAAAATTAACCATTGTCGAAGGATTGGGGATTTTGGGAATAAAGACAATACTTGTAGAATTCAAAACCTCTAAATTGGTCCTTTTATTCAGAACATCTACGCAGAAAGAAGTAACCTTCTTACCCAGAATATGCCAAAACTTCTGATAGAACATGGCTAGGAAGCTATCAATACCAGGCCTCATCTCTTTTAAAGCCTTATAGACCTCCTCTTTAGAAAAGCAACCAACAATTCAGAATTAGTATCTTCAAAGATGCATCTGTCAATTCCTAAAAGAATGTACGACATATCGTTTAAGCCCTTTCACGAGGTAAAAAAGATCCTCAAAATAAAGTTTAGCAATCTGTTCCATCCCATTTTGATCACCTATCCTCTTTCCATCCCTAGATTTTAGCATCTTAATTGCATTTTTACTTCTTCTCTGAGATGCCTATGTATGGAAAAATGATATATTTTTGTCACCACTCATTAACTAGTTTACTCTTGCTCTTTACTCTGAAAATAATTCATCTTAATCGATCACCCAATTCAGCTGAATTTTGGTGTCAATAATGTCTACCAAAGTCTCATCATATTGACCGGTCTCTAACAAGTTGTTTAGTTTCTTTGTTAGTTTCTCCTTCAAACCGACTCTTTCTTTTCTTCGATGCCTATCTCAGTTACTCAACCCTACCCAAAGGCTCTCCAGTTCTGACAAGATGTTTCCCTTTGATGTCTTCCATATTTTCTTAACTTCCTCTTCAAACGATGATTCCAATGTCCACCAAGCTTCAAACTTGAAGGTTCGCGATCCCGATCTAATCCCCACATGATCCATTTAAAGCAATAACGGGCAATGATCCGAGTAAGGATGAGAAAGATGTCTAAGAGATGCATTTGGGAAACGCTCCAACCATGCACCATTGGGCACTCCCTTATCCAACCATTCTCTAATTTTTGTCTCCAAGAAGTTGCTTCTCTCCCAAGTATACTATCGACTAGAATAACCAACATCAAAAAGACCACACTCCTCTAAAATCTCTCGAAACATCTCTATTCTTCGGTCATCTCGCGGGACCCCTTTTTCTTTCTCGTGCGCATACTTGATCTCATTAAAATTTCTAAAAACTATCTACGAAATTTCCCGTTCAACTCCTAGCGTTTTGAGCTCATTCCACGAGGCAGTTTTGTTCTGATAAAAAAGAGACCTGTAAAACCCTATGAATCTCCAGCATTCCAATTCCTCTTTTTCTCTAATTACCACATCAATGAAAGTGAGTGAGAAACTTCGCAAATCAACTTGAATTCCTTCTTTCCATGCAAGGCATAACCCACCTTTACCGCCATCTGCACAAACATCTATACCATTCATGTAATCACACCTCTTCCTGACTAGCTCCATTCATCGATTAGTCAACTTTGTCTCTATCAAGAAAACCATCTAGGGTTTATGTATCATCAGCATATGCCAAAGCTGACGCACTGTCCATGGGCTTTCCAACCCACGAACATTCTAACTTAGGGTTTGCATTGCGTCTGGTTGGCTTGCCCATTAGTAGCCGTCGATATTTGTTTAGTTGAAGAAAAGCCAAACTCCACAAGATTACCATTTTCGCAATAACTCTTCTGAGCCCCTTCTATTGTCTCCTATACCTTTACTTGTTTACCTTCGTAAAAGCCATGAATTTCAAGGCTCTAGGCGCTCATAGCTTCCCACTCCATTTTCTGTTTCCTAGTCTCCATCCCCTTTGTCGTGTTGCCATCCAAACTCTTTTTAGGGATCTACTTCTATCCTCTTCTTGGTTGAGAGATCCCCTCATCTAATGTACATATAATTAGATTACAATCCCCTTCTGTATTTAAATCGGGCCCAAGTATAAAGTGGTCCCCATCATGGTCCATCTCATCCAATGAATTTTCCTTTAAATAAGGAAATTTGTCCTTATCCGTTATTTTACTTGATTAGTAATTCTTTATTTCACGTTGCATCTTGGGGTAATTAATTTTGACACAAATACTTCACTTCTCTTATCCTTTAGTAAGGCATTATCCATAAGAGTTTCGACCTTATCTGACTTCTTTAATTCAATCCCTTCTCTACTTGTGGGCTCTACACTAATAAAATCCAAATCGAACTTTACCACACTAATACCACCTTTCCCATCTACATCACCACAACCAATCAACATCGTGCCATTTCCCCCATCGTAGTCATGTCACCCTCCATCGTGCAACCACCATCACCCCTCGATTCTGGGGCCCAAACCATCATTTGAGAAGAGATCACGCCCTCTTTTCTTTCCTTCAACCTATCATAATCCTCAGTACACTCCCCGATATATGAGTATAGCATCATTGTCTTTTTATCCGCAAGCCCCAACGTTAATGAGACTTTCCCCACAATGTTTGACTCTGCCTTAAGAGCTACAGAGAAAGGATAATCATCTTCTGGCAATTCATTCATATTTACAGAGACCTTACAGTAATCCTTCAAATTATACGCTAACCATCCACAATCGAAACAAAACCTCGATAAATTTTCATACTTAAACGGTACCTAACACTTCTGTTGCAAATCCGTCACCACAAAGATACCTTGACGAAGGGGTTTTCGCACATCCAACGAAATTTTAATTCAAAAAAAATCCCCTTTCATTTCAGATTTGATAACCCACCAAAAGTGGACCCAATTACATGCACAAGATCCTTACTGTCAAACTTCGTAGGACATGGACCAATTTTTAACCAGTAAGGGGACAATACCAACCAAATGTTGCTTCTCTCTATATGTTCCACAAGCCTTCGTCCCATTATCATCTCCAGATACTCCCCTAATTCAAAACTCACCAAAAACAAGTTCTGCCTAACTAACTGAATTTCAAACTTCTCCTTTGACTTCCAAATACTTCTCATCTATGCTCGAAAACTATCAGGGTTGTAAGATTTCTTCGTCCAAATAGTGCAAACTATAGTTGGCTTATTTGAAGGGGTAGCCATAAAACTTCTGACAGATAGTTGAACAAGCTCATCTTTTAACAATAATATTTCGTCCTTTTTTTACCGTCATCAAAAGTCACCACCCACCCAAGATTTAGCCACAACCGCCTCTATTTCTCTAAGAAAACTAGTAGAGAGCTTAAAATGGGCTTGGATTAGTCTTTCGCAAATATGGGCGGGTTTGAGCGTAATTTTAAGCCTAGATTTCAGGTTGGGTCAGGATTGGGCAAGCATAAAGTATGTTAATATCATGCTTAGACCTGATCCGAACACGGCTCATGAGCACCTTTAGTCGCAATGGAAGGGTCTTGCGTAGGCCTGAGTTCTTCCAATTCGGTGGAAGTGTTTTTAACATTGAGTTTGTTGAATAGGAAGATAATGACCCACTCACATATGACAAAGCAATGCAGAGTGCTGATTCCAAGCTCTAGGAAATAGCTATGAAGCTGAGATGGACTCTATGTATTCCAACTCAGTGTAGAAACTTGTAGACTTATCGGAATGGATAAAATCATAAGGTGTTAGTGGATCTACAAGAGGGAAAGAATTGTGAAAGGAAAAGTGGAAATTTATAAGGCTAGACTTGTAGCAAAAGGTTATACTCAGAAAGAAGGCATCGATTACGAAGAAACCTTCTCTCTGGCTGCTATGCTTAAGTCAACCCACATATTACTATCCATTGCGGTGGCTCTCGATTATGAGATTTGGCAAATAGATGTCAAGGTAGCATTTTTGAATGACTATCTTGAAGAGAGCATCTACATGATGCAACCCATCGGATATATAGTTAAACGAAATGAGCATAAAGTTTGCAAACTGCTTAGATTCATATATGGACTTAAGCAAGTGTCCCGCTCATGGAATCAAAGATTCGATCGAGCGATCAAGACTTTTGTATTTAAGCAAAAAATAAATAAACCTTGTGTTTATAAACGTTTAGGTGATGGAAAGGTGATCTTTCTCATTCTATATGTCGATGATATTCTACTCATTGGGAATAATATAGGGACATTGTCATCGATTAAATTATGATTAACCCAACATTTTAGAATGAAGGACTTGGGAGAAGCTAATTTTGTTCTAAGTATTTGAATCCTAAGGGATCAAAAGAACAAAGTGATAGCACTATCTCAGGCTTCATACATAGATAAGAAATTGAAGTGTTATGCAATAGCCAATTCAAAGAAGGGAAATCAACCCTCCGTATCGGGATTTCATCTCTCTTTAGAGGATTATCCTAAGACATCAAAATAAAGAGAGAACATGAGAAATGTTCCTTATGATTTTGGCAATAAGAAGTTTCATGTATGCTATGTTATACACACACCCATATATTTGTTTTGTAATGGGGTTGGTAAGTCGATATCAGGTGAATCCAAGACCAAGGCACTGGCAAGAAGTTAAGCATATACTCAAGTATTTATGGATTCTGATCGGGATTCGAAGAAGTCGACATCGGACTGTGTTTTTGTCCTAAGCGACGAATTTATTATGTGGAGGAGTGTAAAGCAAACTTGTACTGGTGATTGCATTATGGAGGCTGAATATGTGGCTGTTTCTGAGGCTACCAAAGAAGCAATATGGCTTCAAAAGTTCCTCATGGATCTTGAAGTTGTTCCTAGTATGGGAAAAGCTATCAAACTATATTGTGACAATAGTGCGACAATAACTAATACCAAGGAGACGAGAAACCACAAGAGGAAAAAACATAGCAATCGAAAGTATCATATCATAAATAAGGAAATTTTGGACGAAATCGTGGATGTAGTAAAGATCACATATGAGGACTACCTCGTGGACCTGTTTACCAAGACTCTACTAGCTAAGAGTTTTAAGAAACACGTGGAGAGCATGGGAATGCAGAATATGACTCATTTGCTTCATTAGGGCAAGTGAGAGACTGTTGGATATGATGCCCTAAGTGTAGTATATTCATTTGAAAACTTGTAATTTTTTTGAATAGATTGGTTAATAAAATAAATTCATTAATTACATTAATATACTTTGTATAATTTTCATCACATGGTTTTCGCACGCAAAGAAAAATGGAAGCAAATGTTACTCATTGGTTTTCTAAATGTTTAGCTAATACTAAGTGGTACTATATGATCGGATCGTAGTACAGAAAGACAACTTGCATTAGTAGACAAACTTAAACATGTCCTTAATCTAATCGAAAATGACTAAACTAATTAAAAGACTAATATGTCTTCTATCAAGTCTAATTGGGGAGATGTCTTATCTTGGGCATCGAAGTGGATGAATCCTATAAGATAGAGACATAAATTTGACTGATTAGACTGACAGTACATCGTTCAGGACCCAAGCAGAATAAATCCTAAATTCATTTATAGATTTATTCACTTGTGATGTTCATAATGTGACATACCTAAATCTTAAGTGGAGGATGGACTATGTATGTGTGACTCGTACACTTTGACGTAAGTTAAAGTTTGAGTTCAATTAGATAAAAAATCGAAAGATGATGGTTAGGTGCACGACTTTTGTAGTATGTAGCGTCATTTACAATAGCAGAATTCATAGCTTAAAACATAGGTAAATGATATCCTCTCATTGGCATTACATGGTTGATGAAAAGTAAATGTGGCCATGGGTCGTTCATCTTTATGATGGATTATTTGATCACTACATATGCTTTCTTCAAGTCCACCTTTACTGCCATCCGCCCTTTCTTACTCTTTTTATGGCACCCTATACCCAATTTGATAGCAAGTTTGAATGTGAAATATCACACTTGTTGCCATAGCAACTCATGCTACGATCACACATTTTTCTTATAATTTTCAAACCAAAGGCTAAGGTGAGAGAAATCTAGCTCGAGAAATTTCACTCAAAGAAGGAGAAGGAATTTTATTGCTCTGTTTTACTCTTTCTATTATTGAATTGTTCAAAGAAACTTAAAAATTCTTGAGAAAACTTCTTAAGATAACTTTGGAAAAAATCAACGATAAAAAGAATCTTAGAAAAAGTACTTTTTAGCAGTTTTATAGTTGAGTAGAAGTATAACTCAATTATTTCAAAATTCCCTTAAAAATATAGTGCACAAAAAAGGAAATAATAACCCTACCAAAATATTAAAAAAATGAAATTCCTATGATAAAAAAATGACACAAGGTTTTTATGTTTTGGTGTTGCAAGCCCAAGATCTAGTTAAACACACTCTAACATCATTCCTCAATTTCTTGATTTGGAGAAATAAGGCTTTTTATGACCAAGTTTACCAATTGATTTTTACTTAGAAGATGCTTCAAATCAATACTTCATGATTCTACCAACTCCATTATGAAATGATTCTTGATATCAATGTGCTTAGTCTTGAAATGTAACAATGGGTTTATGAAAATAGTAATGACATTAGAATTGTCACAATACATAGTTGCAACTAGAGAAGAAACTTTGAAGTCTTCTGGCATATTCTATAATATCCTCAAATTTTTTTTTGGTGAAATAACATCCTCAAATTTTCGATGTCGCTAACGATACTATTTTAAGATACGAATAGTTAATGTTGAGATGAATAATAAATTATAGAATACAAACGATATAATTTCATGTCTTATATGAGTACGCCTATTTTTACCATTGACTGTTTTTTTTCTTACTTTACTGTACTTATTATCTCTTGGTAATCACAATGCATGAACACATAAGGTGTTGATTTCTTACCCAATAGAATACTTCTTGACAAGTTTTTTACCACTCAACCTTATTTTAAGCAAACTCTAAAACAATAAATTCTAACTCCATAGTAGATAAATATGAATAAATTTTATTTTTCCCATGACAATACATAATAGAACCAATTAGTAAATCAATAGAGACTATGGTGTAATTTTTTGTACACAAAACTCAACCTTATTTCTTTTATCCTAATTCTTGCTTTGCCCTCAATAATACACAAAAGGTTCACTAAATCAACTTGTCATCATGGGTTTGGCAAAAATGATGGATGAAATAAAGTTGTAGGTTTTTCCATAATGGTTTTAATGGATGTAATAAAAGGCAAGGTTTTTTTTTTGCTAATCCATTGTGGGTTTGACAAAAACGATGCCTTCCTACTCCATCAAAATCCTTTTTCTTTATTCTCCTTTTTACCATCAATTAGATATAGGATTTCAATTGATAGCTTTGGATTGGGAGTAGATGAGTACCAAATGTTAGAGAAGATTTATAGTGAGATTTCAAATAATCTTGGTTTTTACTTATAACATTGTTTTTTTTTCGGTTGAAAAGAACAGTACAAAGCAAATACATCAACGGGCTAAAATTAACTTGGCATCAACACATTACGATCAACAAGCAATAAACCTTACATCGAAATCAGGAGTTCTTCAAATAACTGTAAACTTGAATTTCCAATTACAACACACTTAGCCATATGATTGGCAATCACATTATGATTCTTCGGTATATGGCGAATTCTTACTTTCCACCTCCTTCTTAAAAACTGGTGTAACAAATTTAGCTCCACCAAACTACTATTAGCGCCTTTACCAGCCAAAAGCGATCCCAGCAGAAGTGCACTAACACAGTCTACTTCTACCTTTCTGAATCCCTTTTCTCAAGCTGTGAAAAGGCCTTCCAAAACCACTCTTGCCTCAACTATAAAAACAAAAGCCTTACCAAATGCCAACGAGTAGCCAAATAGCCAATTTGCATCCGAGTCTCTAAGTACACCTCCAATAGATGTAGTAAGACTGCTAGATGAAACCGCACCACCCGTGTTAAGCTTTATCCAACCCTTCTCCAGATGAGACCAATGCAACAACGTGCACATAAGATTAGGCAGAACCAATTTCAATACCGACTCTGCATAACTCCTCGCCTAAGTATAACCTATATCCACAAGGGCTTGAATACAACTATGACTATTAGAAAAAAAAGATTTTGATTTTTCAAATAATCTAGGTTTTTACTTTTAACATTATTTAATTTATGATATTTAACTTTTTACTATAAATTATTAAGTCTTCGAGTTGTAATTCATTATGTAATTCAAAGGTATAATTGCAAAAAAAACCCTCAACGTTTAGGGTTTTTTGGTTTTGTGCCCTTATCCTTTTTTCATTGACACCCTTCGTTACAATTTTTTTAAAAATCAGCCTAATTTTAATGATCAATGTGAGTTGACCGTTAATCAAATTGCAAGTCAACATAATAGTCCATGTGGCATGCCACATAAGTGCATGACATCATCTATTTAACAAAAAAAATTTCTTTCATTTTCTCTCTTGCCAAACACCATTTTTCTTCTTCAAAACACATGGTTGGCTCATTTCATCAACAAGAATTTTCATTTTCATGATTGTAGTCATGCTTTTGTGTAATTTTGTAAACCCACACCACACTTTCAACTTAAAATCATTGTTTTTTTTCGCTACCATTTTTTCCTAATTTTCTCTCTTGCCAAACATCAAATTTCTTCTTCAATACACATGGTTGGCTTATTTCATCTACAAGAATTTTCATTACCATGATTATGCTTTTGTGTAATTTTTGTAAACGCACACCACACTTTCAATTTAAAATCTTTCCCCCTACTGTGGCTGCCATTTTTTTGCTCTCATTTCACAGTCTCCATTCCTCTCCCTCTCTCTTTTACTCTCGCTTCATCTCCCTTTTTGCTGTAAGAAAAAATGGTTAAGCCAAGTATTGAACAACTGCATGACTATAATCATGGTAATGAAAATTCTTGTAGATGAAATGAGCCAACCATGTGTTTTGAAGAAGAAAAATGGTGTTTGACAAGAGAAATTTTTTTGTTAAATAGATGACGTCATGCGTTTATGTGGCATGCCACATGGACTATTATGTTGACTCGCAATTTGATTAACAGTCAACGTTGACCGTTAAAATTTGACTGATTTTTGAAAAAATCGTAACGTTAAGGGTGTCAATAAAAAAAAGATTAAGCACACAACACCAAAAATCCCTAAACAATGAGAGTTTTTTTACAACTATGCCTAATTCAAATAAGGGATAATGCCATTTTACACCCATGTACTTTGATACTTGTTTGAATGTGGTACCTGAAGTTTCAAAATGTCCAATATGGTACCTAAAGTTTAATTCCATTACACAATCTGGTACCTGTCAGTAACGGTGTTAATTGTCGGTAACGGTGTTAATTTCTGACTGATTTTGCATGGACCAATTATGTGTTGACACGTGGCTGTGGGCAAGTTGAAGAGGTAGTTGCACGGACAGATTAGGGAAGGGTTGTTTTATAATTTGCCCTTCCCTCACTTTTTCAAAAAGCCAAGTTCTTTTTCTTCTTCTTCTTCTTTCCATCTATTACTGCCTGCAAAAACAATAGAGCCTTTCCTCCAATTTTGAACCTATAATAATAAAGGTTTTAACAAATTGAAAGCAAAGTGAATGAAGGTTTTTTGGGCAAATATGAAAACATGTGCCACCTTTGACTGTTAATTAGAAAGGGATACATCCATGAGAAAATGCATTCAACAGCTTCTTCTTCTTCTTCCTCTTTGTCGTCTTCCTATTCTATTATTCAACATCTTCGCTCTTTAGCCTCTTCAAAGCTACCTTTTTTTACCTTTATTTACTTATATCTTTATGTCCAGGTTCATCTCTTTTCCCTTTCCAATTTTGTAGCCTTTTTTTAATTAGAAGATTTTGGATTTCTTTTCTTGCTGGGGTTACTTTTTTTGGGTCCATTTTTTTTTGGATTGGTTTTTGTGGGAGTTTAGGGTTTATGTGTTTTGAAGCCTTTTTTGGATTGGTTTCTCTAGGAGTTTAGGATTTATGTGGTGACCACCTTAATTAATGGATTTCACAATGAATTATTACATCGAGGGTTTGAGCTTCTTGCAATATATGTTTCAATAGCTTAATATGTTGAATTTAATGAATTAAATTAAGAAAATTAAGAAAGTTGAATTCTTAGATCCATGTTGTTTGAAATTTGACAATTGGAGTTTGAATATTTTCCCTTTTTGCTTAAGAATTTAGAATTGCTTCCAAGTTTTATAGAATTTACTTGTTAAATGATGAGAGAATTGTTGGGATGCAGATTTTTGACATTTGCCAATATTAGGAAAGCTGCACAATATGCTATTTCGAACCCAACAATGAGCCATTCGGAATTTAGGAAGTATGGAACAGTTGCTACTATCGGGTTGCGGTTGTTGCAGTATAGAGTGTACTCCCATTATAGGTTCAACATTGGAGGAAAGGCTCCATTATTATTGCAGGCAGTAACAGATGGAAAGAAGAAGAAGAAAAAGAACTGGGCTTTTTGAAAAAGTGGGGGAAGGGTAAATTGCAAAGCAACCATTCCTTAATCTACCCGTGCAACTACCCCTTCAACCTGCCACTACTACGTGTCGACACATAATTGGTCTACATGGCAAAAATTAGTTAGAAATTAACACCGTTATCGACATGTACCAGATTGTGTACCGAAATTAAATTTCAATTACTACATTGGACATCTTTAAACTTCAGATATCATATTCAAGCAAGTATCAAAGTACAGAAATGTAAAATGATATTATCTCTTCAAATAATTACATTTGACACGTTATCATTTTAAAACGATGCTAACAAAAAAAGTGAGATTAAAATTTCGTAATTCAAAAATATAAAAAAATTAATTTTAATTAAATAAAAATATAAAGATTAAAATCCACACTGTACAAAGACTATTTTCAAAATTTTACCTATTCTTAAAATCTGAAATGTTTTTGGCAATTTTTTTTATTTTCTAAATTTATCTTCAAATTTTAAAAATTTCAAATTCAAACTTAAAGAAATTTGCAATTATTCTGAACAAACTGTCTGCCAAAATTCAATTTTATTAATGTTGGAGTGTATTGATATTTAATTTAATAATTTTTCATCTTCCATAATTTTCAAACGGAAAATGCATAGTTAGAATGTAAAAAACCCTCACTTCCTCAGAATCCCAAGTCTCAGTCAGTCCTCCTCAGCCCTCGCTCTTTTCAAAAGGTATTCCTCCATTCACCCCACAACAAGCTTCAACGCCACAATCTTTTTCCATAGTAATGTCTAGGGTTTTCAAAGGTTTGAGGGCGTTGTTAGCCTCCCCAGCGTCGTCTTCTTCTTCTGCAGCAGCAGCAGCCAAGTTTTCTTCTTCTTCAGCTTCTACCGCTACTGCTGCCAAATCAGCTACGTCAAAAGCGGCTCAGAAAACTCCGAAAAAGCCGGTTGCTTCAAAACCCAAGACTGAAAAACCAGCTACTCCTCGAACTACCACTCGACCCTCTGGGATTTTTAAACTTACCCCTGTTTCTCCTGCTTTGGCTCGATTCCTTGGAGCCCAAGAGGCTTCCCGTTCCGATGCTGTTAAGCAGATCTGGAGCTATATCAAATCCCAGAACCTTCAGGTTCTCTCCATCTCTATTGCGTCCTATATAAAGTCCTATTATTTGGTGTAAATAAATGTGCGCTTGAGTAAATATCTGGGAAAATGTTGTTCAATTTTTGTGTACTATTTATTAATGGTTCTTGTTGGGAGTTGTTTGCTTGATGGCTTTCTGAGGTTTCTTTACCCTTTCCATGGGCATTTTTTCCCTCTATAATATATTTATTCTATTTTTTCTGTGCTTGTTAATGATGGGGTTTGGACCTGTTTGGTGTTTATTGTTCAAGAGAAGTTAAGCTGGCAGCTGTAGTAGGATTAATATTATGAATATTCATTTGTTACAGTTGGTTTCATTGATGGAGATTCGATTGTTATGGTTCATAAATCTAAGTTTAGCCCTTTGTAAGAGTATTTGAAATCTATTCTTGGATTGCGAGTTTAAAAGAAGATTTTTTTTCAGATGTTTCCTTTTGTATTTTTTGAAGTGACATGTATAGGAGAAAACTAGTTATAACTGAGAGAAAGGGATGTGAGTAGAAAGCATATTAGTTTCTTCATGTAAGAAAGTGAAGTAAAGGTGAAAGGAAATGAGGGAGTGTTCCAAACGTGATTTTAGAACTTTGGATTCTCTGCTTTAATTATCATAGGTTATCCCACCATAGCCCTTCTTATTGCATTTCCTGATTTTCCACTTTCTAAGGTCATGTTTGGATTTTGGGTTTGAGATTGGAACTCTGTAATGGATTTCTCAGTTCCTGTTTCTTGTGATAAATGATTTATTCGTTTACCTTTCCACAGTTTTAAGAAGCTGACATGCTGGCTCGCCATTTCATTTTCCTATGGCAGGTTATTTTTGGTGTTTGAGTTCTCTTTCTTTCTAGATTTCTACCTCCTAAGCAACATTTTCATCCTCTGCTTCCCTTTTATCCTTTAATGCTTGCTTAAGAGTTTTCATTGGAGAATCCACATTTTTCCACATATCTCCCATGCAACGTGTATTCTGTACACATGATTTAGAATTTAGATACTTGGATTTCTTTTAGGGTTTAATGATTGGTGCTATATAACAGACTAGTTGTCGGTAGAAAAGAGATCATGAGTGAATGAAAAAAAGTATGAAATAATGGTTGTGATAAGTCTCTCTGCTGTCTATGGATCCTCTAACCTCATGCCCGTGTTTCATATTATGTCTATGAAGTTGAGGAAGAGAAATTTAGGTGAATGTACCTGAGAGGCCTCTCTATTATAGGGACCTGATCAAAGAATCAAATAAGGCAAAATCAAAATAGAGTTAACATTTACTGTTTAAGAAAATATCATTTACTGTTTAAAAGAGTTAATATTTTTAAAGTTTTTATGGTTCTGTTAATGAAATGTTTTGTTTAGAATTGAACTGCAATTGAAAATAAAATTTCAAGACATTTTTTATACGGTAAATTTTAACTCTGTTACATTTGGACATATTTGATTCTTTTTAATGGTATAGGGACTAAATTGACCCATTTAATAATAGAGGGACTAATTTGATTCAGTCCCTATATTACAGGGACCTCCCAAGTACTTTAACTGAGAAATTCATGTGGTATATGTTTGTCTTTATCATAGGCAGGAAATGATAATCATGTTTTTACCCTGAACAATAATTTTTCTGTGAACCATTATTCTTTTTATGCAAGATCATGTAAGCTGTTGTTGTCATTACTGTCTTGTATGCTGCTTGTTGTGATGTTAAAGTTGCTGACTTTTCTATTTTATTTTTAATAGAATCTGTGTAGATATTATTTTGAGTGATGCTGACATTGTTGTGCGAGGAAACTTTGTGTAATAACATGCACTAAAATGTTTACGGATACTTTTGCCTGCAGAATCCCGCTAACAAGAAGGAGATCTTTTGTGATGAGAAGCTTAAGACCGTTTTTGATGGAAAAGAAAAAGTTGGTTTCCTAGAGATCGGGAAAATGCTATCCCGCCATTTCGTGAAGTCTAGCTGACTCTATTTTCATGTTTAGCCATTGGTTGCCCTACCAACATCGAGCTAGCTCTTGTCATTCTGAACTGAATTCTTTTTATGTATGTTCATGTTTTGCTTTTCGTTTTGAGAGCTAAACTCTCTCGGGTAGCCCTGCAACTGAGGAAATGTTCTCAGCTGGACTTGTGTAAAAATTCTGTAGGGACTAGGGAGTGAAAAAGTAACATTTTCATTTGGTTTCCTGATTTTCATTTGTACTGTTTATGGTAACCGGATCTTTGATCAACTAGTAGTTTAATCATTCAATCATGATAAAACCATTGTTCATTTTGAATTCAATGGTCATCCTTGTAAGCTGCCTTCCAGTGCAGTGAACCATGCTCTTGCATATATTACTTAATTTGAGGTTCAAACTAATGCAAATTATTAGGTACAAGAAGTTCATCAACAAATCAAAGGTTACATGAAGAGATAATATATATTTATGTGTATATTCTCTCAGACTTGATTAGTTGAGGAGATGAAGAATCCATTGCTCTACAACTGCAGGAGAACCATACCATGGTCTTGATACGTCATCTGAACCAACAGGTGAGTGGTACACTCCATCCAAGCTTATGTTAAGGGCTCCCTCTAAGTGAGCTGATACTTCTGGCACAACTCCATCACCCCATACATCTGCCTCCCCACAAACCTGATTTCATGGCTACAAGCTTACCATCAGATCAAGCTGACAAATGTATAGAAACTTGATTGGAGAAAATGAGTCTACATGGTTGGTTTTGGTGTTAACCTGTTTGTACCCTTGGCCAACAAACCGAGCTTGGAAGGTTGTGGAAACGGGGGTTGAATCTGTCTTATTTTTCACAACAGCAACATCTGATACTTGTTGGTCTTCATCAATGGTGGCCATAGACTCAACCGCCACTTTTGAGCCGTTAACAAAGCGAGCCCCCTGAAGATACCTGCACTTGAACGTGACAATTAAATAAGAACAATACCCCGGACAGCAATTTTCTGCTTTATTAATCCCTGTCTTATCCAAAGTTCTTATATTAAGCAACCGAGTAATGTGTAAGGTTTTATGTGAATCCATTAAATATGTTGGGAGAGTTGACTATTCATGTATTTGGAAGGTTTTTTGAGGATAATCTTCCTATACGTTATTGTCCACGTATGTGTCAGACAAGAAATTCAAGAAAAATTAAGAGTTGGAGCAACATGTGAATGAGTAGAATAAAAAAGGTATTTGGCAACTTGAATAGAGTGAAGTAGAACTAATGCAGAAACAGGACCAGGATCTGGGTTTGATTTTACCTCCCTGCAATGCATACATATTTCAACTCAGGAGTATAAACAGCTTTTTTGCAATGTTGTTGAACATAATATAGAAGGCCCCTTGTTTGATCAATGACCCCTGGCAAACCTTTCGGAGGAGGCCTGCAACATAGACCAAAATACATAGATAAGGCTTTTAAGCACTCTTCTCCTCTTCACTCATTGGGAGGTTGAATGATTACAAAAGAAAGGAAAAGCCAGTGCTTGCAAATGGGATTACAGCAGTTTGTTGACCATCCAATCACCCTCTACTTCTCATTTTTCCAATCCGATACATATTTAAAGGGTCAGATCCTCCAAATATACGAAAAATAACTAAAAAAATTTTACTAAATTCATTTGAACAAACAAAAGTTTCCGAGAGAAAAATAGTTGAGTATTGAAATAAAAGACCTACAAGTGGGGAGTACCAAGAGTGAGAAGCAAGGAGATGTGGGAGAGTCCAAATTCTTCCATGTAAACGCGAGCTAGCCACCCTCCAGCTGAGTGACCAATCACTGACAATTTCCCACCTACAATCACATGCATTTATAGGTTTAGACGCATATTTATATATAATATTTGCATTCGAGTCAGAGTAACGTAACTGAAAGGTAATGGCGAAGATTCATACCTTGTGCCAATTCCTTTGCTTCTTGAACTGCATCATCAACCCTCTTCAAATACCTGCTTTCACACAATATCTAATCATTAACCAAATTTCTATGTCACAACTTGCATACGTTCTGCATTGTTTAAATTGAAAGGGATCTTGAGTTAAATACCAGTCAAGAACAGGCCTAGGCTGCAAAGTGCCTTTCCAGTAGTTAGGGTCCACCAAGCCAGCTGCATTCCTCAGCCAATCAATTCTTGAAACCTTAGCAACAACGGTGGGCACTCCATACTCTTGCAAGGTGAACTCCAACTTCTTATAGTCACCTGTATTATTCCCTAACCCCTGAAATGAGAAAACCCAAAGAGAAAGGGGTCAAATGCAACAAAACATAAACATGTTTAAGCATAAGAAGAAGGTAATAAACGCATGGAAAATCAACAGGAAGGATGACGGCAGGGCGGTAGTTGGTTGAAGAAGATGAGGAGGAGGAAATGGAGGAACACTGTGGTTTGAAATTGAGTGGTGGCAAATCCAAAGCCATGGCTTCCACAAGTTATGGACTTGTTCTCTACTGGCTTATACTGTTAACTGTGTTTTTGACATTTGCTGTTGTAACAAATACTTTGAAGGTCTTCTTTTAACTGATACTTGGCAGGATATCCACCATGGGTTCTGGATGGTTAAAGTACGTAGAGCATTTTCCATTTGTTTTTCTGGGAGGATTATGGGGTTTGATAATGACATGCGATTGTAAATTAGGTTATGATTGTTTACAGGCAAAAGGATTTATGAAAAATATTTTCTTTATTTTTAGGAGAATAACAATTCTTAAATCAAGCTTAATATAATATATAATAAATTTATTTTTATTTTAAAAATATTTAAAATTATTAAAATATTATATTTTTTAATATTATTAAACATATATATTTAATTATTTATATTTAGTATTATAATAAATTATTAATATAATTTATTATTTTAATAAATTATTTAATATTTAAATTTATGTTAAAAATAAATTTTAGAAATAATAATTTTAAATAATATTCTTCACAAAATATTCAATATTAATATTTTAATAATAAATATTTATTATAATTATAAATATATTAATAATAAATGTTTTATAGTTTAAAGGTTAAAATATGTTATAAGTCTATTTACTCTTCACAAATTTGTAATTTAGTCTCTGTATTTTTATTTTCAAGAATTTAGTTCTACTTTTCAGATTTTTATATTTGAAAATCAAGTCTAATTATTGACATTGTTAAATTTTTTTTGTTAATTTTGTTAATGTCATATTTTTAAATAAAAAATACTCACTTGGTAATCAATAATCATGTATCTAAAAAATGACGTTGTAATAAACTTGAATTTAACAAAATATTTTTAATATATGAAAAAAATAATATAATATAAATGTATAGAAATAAAATAAACTCAATTAAACAATGAAAGATAAGAAAATCTCAAATGGATGTTTATTTCATTGAAAACAATTCTTATGAAATAAATTTAAAAAATTTGTCAAACAAGAAAAAATATTTTACACAAATTTATTTAAATACCAAAAAATATTAATTTTTCATAAAAATAAATTATTTTTCAAAAATTATTTTCAATAGAACAAACATAATCTTAATTTTTTTTCCTATATAGGATCAAAGAGGATACAGGCCCGTCTAAGGAGTTGAGCCCTTATAACATAAGCCTACACCCAATCCAACAAACTTTGGAAGGAGGCCCGACCCTTTAGCACTGTTCGAGAAGCTGGAAATTAGGAGGAAATGCCAATGGAAGAAGGTAAGTGATTAGCCTGTAAAATAATAGAGGAAAAATGGTTTCTTCCCTCTGCTTAAACAGTTGTGCTGCTGTCCCAAGGGCTGCAAAACAAACTCTTTCCTCACTAATGCTACTACACAAATTCCCTTCTTCTCTTTGCCACAAATATTGCATTTCCAAAACTTCTGCTTCTCTTTCAGTTTCCATTATAGATAAAAAGGAGCTTAGGAGTACTGACCTGGTGGCTCTCGAGTATGCCGACCTTAACCTCACTGACAAGATTTCACAGGTCCCCTCTATTCTCAACTTTTTTCATCATAATGGGTCATCAGGTTTTTCTCTTTTAATCATAAATTCTTCTTCTTTTTATGATAATGGTGGGTTTCCACCCCCCTCCTTTATTCGGTTGCAGGAGTTGGGTCATGTAAGAATTAGGCAACATGTCAACCCTCTCAGTTCATCTTTCTCCGTGAGTTATTAGTGAATTTTTTGGTTTCTTCTTATTGCTTTCTTGCAATGCAGTTGTGAACAGGTTATTAGATAAGAGAAGTAATGCTTTTGTCTTACTGGCTTCTGTTTTTCATGCTTCTGGGTAGGTGCCAGTGCCTGTACCTAATTGGGATGAAGTCTTCAAGGATCCAACATTGCCACTTATGGTGGATATTGGAAGTGGTAAGTGGTAACCTCTCTATCCATTCAAAATATCTGCTAACTGATGCTATGCTATCCTGTTAATACTTCTTTTAGATCATGGAGAATTATGAAGAGATATTCCATTTATTATCCAATTAATGATGAGAACCCTTTTATCCTATGTTACTTTGACTCGGGTAGGAGTATTGGATATGGAGATGTCCAGCACATGTTCAACATGGTCATTTTCAATTTTCCCATGTTCTTTCAATGTGATTTAAGGGTCCTTTGAGGGTTATATCTCCATATCCGTGTTCGGATATACATCCGACATAGGTACTTAAAGAAAAATGATGAGTCAAAACAACATAAATTTTATCTATGCAGAGTTTGGGATAGGAAGTGGCTGTTTCCTTTTAGCTTCTGATTTTAAATCCTTAAGAATTGAACCATCACCAAGATACTGGGATCCTTGTATGATAGATGAGCTTTTGCATATTAATCCTCAAATGTTGATTAATAACATTGAAAAGCTACAGGAATTTATAACCTGTAAATTGTTTACATTGTCCAATAACGTATACCATTATGATATTTGGCACGTAGGTTAAATTGGGGCAGAGTACCCAGTACCGTAGAGGCCTGGTGCCATGCTCCTTTAGCTATTATTGTTTTCTAACTGAAGTTTTTTGAGCTTCAATATGGTGTCAATAGTTCAAACAGTTGACTTTCATTCATATTATTTTTTATCCAGTCGTCTTTGATAAGTATCTTTCTTTGATGTCTTTGATACGAATGTTAATGGTTAAAAACTTTGTTCATATCGTTCCTTATATCTGTTGAAATTGGCTTCAAAACTTAGTTATTAGCATTGTTGTCATAGGTATCTTACTTTTTGTTCACGGTAAAGCATGGACAAGTACTGATAAATCTAACAGCAGTAAAAAACATTTCTCAGGAAGTGGCAGATTTCTCTTATGGCTTGCGAAACAAAACCCTGATTCACAAAATTTTTTGGGATTGGAAATACGAGCAAAAGTATGGGATATAACTCCTCGGACTAGTACTAATTTACTCTATAATTGTCTCTTCTTTCAGTCTTGGAGTTATGATATATTGCCATATTGGTGGTTCATTTAATGTTAATAAAAAAATTTGTTGGTCCTGCAGCTGGTTAAACGTGCCGAGTTTTGGGTAAAAGAGCTGGGTCTTAGTAACATGTAAGGCTTTTGAAACATGTTTTTATTAAAAAACAGTATTATTGGGGATTTGATCATGTAAGCTTTTATTGCAGACATTTCATGTTCGCAAATGCTGCAGTTTCGTTCAAACAGTTAGTATCCACTTACCCCGGACCTTTGACGCTTGTTTCAATATTGGTGAGTGTGCTTCTGCCCCTGGATCATTCCTTTTAATTTGGTAGGTTAAATGACAATACTCTTATGTGCTATATGCAGTGCCCAGATCCTCATTTCAAGAAACGGCATCATAAAAGAAGGGTTGTACAGACGCCTTTAGTCAGTTCGATCTTAACCAGATTGATGCCTGAAGGAAAGGTATGCTCTTCCATTGACTTAGAATGATAATCGGCTTTTTCTTTGTGGCATGTAAATAGCATAACCTGTCTTAGACACTGTAAATCTATTCCTCAAACTTTCCTGTTTTATGTTGGATCTTATCTCAGGCTTTTTCAGTTAGCTTTTTCAGACTGCCAATTTCTGTTATGGTTACTGCTTATTGTAAATTAAAGTAAACATCATGTGCAGTATGCCTTGATGGATCACCATTTGCTTGGACTCTCAGAAATAGAACAAAAAGCAGATCGATGTATTTTATCAGGGCATTTAAGAATAGTCTTTGCTATATCAGTTCATAGAGATGTATATGGCTATATGCATGAATCGTTAGAAGGCACAGCCCAAAGAAAGATATCGGCAAGTGGGGTTGTAAGCTGCACAAGCATAAAAAGTTTCTATTTCTCTGCATTTGCTTCCAAGTCTGCTAATTCTTATTACACAATTGCATTTTAGAACTACACAAATCCACTTATCTCCTAAAAAGTCCATTGGGTAGCTTGGTGGGAGGGGTTTTGGCAACATCTATCAAACAGAGCTTAAATCATCTATGTATATTTAAGCTCTAAAATGTTCTAATATAAGATTTATCACTGTATTTGGACAGGTTTTTATACAATCTGATGTTGTAGAAGTTGCCGAAGACATGAGAAAGCAGTTTGATGAAGAGTCTGATGTACTTCAACACATCGACACAGTTGACCCTAGCGTGTTATGTGACGATGAGGGATGGTTACTGCACAACCCAATGGGTATCAGGACGGAAAGAGAAATCCATGCTGAATTCGAAGGTGCAAAAATTTACCGGAGGTTGTACCAGAACAGAAAAGGGTACTAGATTGAGGCAAAGTGTACATGTAAATGTAGAGGCAACTTAAAAGGCTGAAAGAAGAAAGTAGTGTGCATTGTAGGAATTTTGGTACTGCCTTGAGAGAATATCTTCAGGTTAGGCTGCAAACCATTGTGTTAATTTGGACAGGTTTTTTTTAATACATTTTGGAGGATTTTTGGAAGCTTATGTTTTCTTACTTAAATCCATAAAATCTATATTCCTATGGTTCAGATTGAGCTTATGCATGATATTAATATATTTTATGCTTGTCCAAACCCAGTTCAGCCCAAAATATTAGTTTAAAATTTTACTCAAATCCATTCATATTTGCAAAAGATTAATCCAAGCATATTTTATGTCCAGACATATTATTTTTTAAATTTTTTAAAAATATATTTATATTAATTATTTTAATATTTAATAATTTTATGTATTTTTTATTTATTGAAAATTTTTATATAGTCATCTTAACATTATTTTAATAGTTACATTAGAATACTATTATATATTTAATATGAGTTTATTTTTTAATGTGTTCTAAAATAAATTATATATAAAAACAACATAATATAAAGTATTATAAACTTAAAAACGGGTCGGGTTGGGCTGGACTCGAACCTTGAATATTTTTATTCGAGCCCAACTTATATTTTAAACGGGTCTAATTTTTTATCCAAATTTATTTTTCGAGTTTAATGTTTTTATCCAAACCCTCTAAAATTTTGAACAGACTTTCAAACTTGGATAAATAGTCTAATCCATGAACAGGTCTACTTATATATAAAAGGAAGGTCAAAGTAGCACTCCATTGTACTCTTGTTTATTTTTTATTTTTAAAAAATGGTTAAATTTTGGTCTCTCTATTATGCTTAAATTGGAAGTTTAATTTTTATATTTTAATTTCTAACATAATTTGATCTTTATACTTTTATAATGTTGTTGATTAGTTCAAATAGCTAATATCATTAATTTTTAATTAAAATATTATGTGGGTATATATATAATTTGATTTTTTTATGAGTCTTAAAGATTTACATGTGGTTTTTCATTTTTTTAGGTTTGCATTGCTTTTTATTTCTTGACATTACAAGTCAATAACCAAATTTTATATTTGACTCTTACATTATGTTGAAACTTGATATTTAATTTATATATTTTAATTTTTTTACATTATGTAATCTTTATATTTTTATAATGTTATTAGTTAGTTTAAATAGTTCATATTATTAATCATTTCAATAAAAAAATATACATCCATTTTTTTAAAAAAATTTATTATGACGAGTTTGAACTAGTGTTTTTAAGTAAAAAAATTTAATTTGTATTTTTAATTTTGAAATGTTACATTAAAAGATTTAATAGAAATTTAATGATGATAACAATTGATTTAGGCTCCGTTTGTTTGCCAGTAAAATAATTTTCGAAAAACATTTTCCTTCTTTCCTGTGTTTGTTTGCTGGAAAATCAATTTCTCAGGTAAATGATTCTCCAAAACACGAGAAAATCAACCCTTTTAAGGAAAATGTCTTACGCATTTTTTTCGGTAAGATTTTCAGGAAAATCCCTCTTCCCCTTCCCCCTTCATTGCCACCCTGACCCAGTGCTTGTCGTCGACGTCTTTCCCCTTTTCGCCTCTTCTTGAAGACGATGGTCTTAACTCCGTTACTATTTCTATGTGTAAGCAGATGGAATTCTGTGATCTGATGATCTATTTTTCTTTTCATCTCTTTCATTCCTCCAATCCTTTCCATTGTTTCCTTTATTTTGTTGTGAATCCCTTTTCTTACAATTGCTTACAATCAAGTGGGGCACGAATGACTTAAACTGGACTTAGTGAAATGGTTTTAGGATATACTAAATTTCTTTTAAAAGACAATTTATAATATATCTCATTTATTTCAGTTTTACAGGACAAGAGCTTGTCAGATGGTATATTTTTCCTTGAGCTTCTTAGTGTTGTTCAGCCTAGATCTGTAAATTGGAGTCTTGTTACTAAAGGAGTAACAGGTATGTTCTTATCTTACCTAATTGAAGTTTGTAAATCCTGCATAAATTACACTTACACTTTTACTCATGTTTCCTCCAACGTGCGAGCATTGCAGATGAGCAGAAAAAGTTGAATGCTACCTACATAATTAGTATTGCGAGGAAGCTTGGATGATCAATATTTTTGCTTCTTGAAGACATAACTGAGGTATCTTTTTCCTGTAGATGCAAACTTCTTCCTCTTTTTTCACTTCATGGCGTAAAAATTAGACATTATTATATATTTCCCATAGAAGTGAAATTGCATGCGTATTAATGTAACAACTAGAATAATCCATGAAAAACCTATGGAAGTTAACAAAATGATACAATCAAGCTGTTGAAACCCGAAACGTGAACCAGTCACTACCATCATCTGTAATGCCAAACCGAACTCGACCATTATTGTTTCTCTTCTTTTTTTAACATGATTGGGACATGGTTGCAAGTAAACCAAAAGATGATCCTCACATTGACTGCAAGTATCATGTACTGGTTCTTTTTTAGAAGTACTCTCTGAGAACATAAAGTTCAGATAAAATACAATGAGTTTTTTGTAGAACTCTATGTAATAAGTTTAGATTATTAAAATTATAATGTTTTGGAAATGCTTGTTTTTAGCCTTGAAATCGCAAATGCCATGCCTTCTTACGAGGTAACTTGGTTCATACTTATGCATGTATATGTAGTTTACATATTAGAGGATTTGCCTTCCTCTCTTAGCTGTAATTAAATGACCTGATAAATGACCAATTATATAGCATATAATCCTCAGTACTTTTGAGGATTGTGAAAGTTTTTCTCCATGAACTTCATTTTTAGTTCCTGATATTGATGATGATGGAGTTGTTAGGTAAGTATTTGCAGATTATTAACTCAGATTTTGTGGTTTGATCTCCTATTTGCAAATTCTCATTTCCTAATATTTTCTTTTTGCAGAGCTACTGAGTTTGTTCTATTCAAACTAAAAGAAATGGGGAAGATTTGCCAACAAGATATCTCAGAAATGAGTTTGTTTTCATTAGTTTTCTACGCTTTTTTGCATCTGTTTTCACAACATCATTGAAGTTTTTGGAATGGACATGCAGATTGCAGAATTTTCTTCTAAAAAATGGCAGCCCTCTTGCCACTCAGATTCCTCTCTTACCCAACTCTTCATCCTCTGCATCCGCTTTCCCTTGTGCTCTCACTTCCCATAACACAAGGCCCCATAAATTAAGAATTCATGCAAACTTGGATAATTTTCATTTTCATTTTGAATGGATGACTTGTATATTCTAAAGTTTTTACCTTATAATGATTGGTGAGAAACTGGTTTTGATTTGTTAGAGGAAGGAGAACTAGAGCTCAAGCCTAAAGGAAAGAAGAAATTTATAACAAGAGAAGAAGAAACAGAGCAATGAACTTTTTTCAGCCACATGATTTGGCTTCTCAATTATTTTACTTGAGCAATTCATGTTCCAAGTGATTGAATCTTAAAAATTAAGTGCAATTATTAGCAAACTGCAGGAGAAAGGGAATGAGAGAATCCCATGAAGATTCCTCTTCCTTACATTATAATATTTGGAATGTCAACATCCTTCGTAATCTTAACCATTGCTTTTGCTAATGGCTGGATTAAAGTGCCTATTCGATGAGTTTTGAGAATTGAGAATCTAGGTTTTTCAATGTTGTTTTACTCCAAATGCACCTTTCTAATGTAAGCATATGTTGTTAACACACCCTTGTTTTGAGTATTTATTTTGATTTGTTTTCAATTATGCAAATGTTACAAATATGATGTTGTGATTTCAAGATTTTGAATATTGTTGTATGAAAAATGAAAATTATCTGTTTCTTTTGAAAAACTTCAATAATATCTGAATTTGTTTTTTGGCAAGCTTCATTCAGTTGAAGGTGCAATCTTGATGAAGATTAAGCAAATTGTACAAACAAGGTTGATGAGAAAGAATTTAACAAAATAATTGAGTACTATTATACAAGAATTTATATTTGTTCATTTAAAACAGTTTTCCTGAAATATTTTCAAAAAATCTGCCAAACAATAGAAAATATTTTACACAGATTCATCCAAACACCAGAAAATATTAATTTTTCCTGAAAAGCAATTTATTTTCCAAAAATTATTTTTTGAAATTTATTTTCAGTCAAACAAACAGGGTCTTAATTTTTAAAATTTAAAATGTAAAAAAATTTAAATTCTTAAAAATAAAATAAATGAATTAAATTTTAAATATACGAAATATGTAAAAATTTAAATATATTTTAATTTTTACTACATAATATAATAAAAACAAATGTAAAATATGAATTGAAATGTGATGTTTTGTACGGAGTAAAAAATAGTATGAAAATGAGTGTCGGGCAGATGGCTTGAACTGACACTTTCAAACCCCTTCTCTAAATTAACAATCCTTTTATACTTGGCTTCATTAAAAAAAGAAAGAAAAAGATTTAGTGATGGACGTAAAGTCGAGAGAAAATCTTACATATATTCCCCATTTGTAATTCAAGGTTAATAACCTTGTGCGTATATATCCTTTTTTTTTTTTTTGGGTTAATTAGCCCTTTTTTTTAAGATTTAAAGAAATTAAAGATTTTGAAAACAGAGTGTAAAAGTATATTCAATTGGACGATTTTTATTGACATGTAAGAAAATACGTATATTAAAAGATTTTTTTTAAAAATTATAAAAAAATATATTTAGTTGGACAAATTTTTTGATAATTATGAGAAAAGCTTATTTAGCTGGATGAATTTTTTATACTTACCCTTTAAAATTGGTTTATTTTTTTTAAATATTTTAAAATTAAACTATTTAACTAATTAAATAAAACTATATATATATATATATATATATAAATTTAATCATAATTCAATATTGAAACTTATTCTAAAACATTATCAAGAAACCACCTGGAGCCCCCTTATTTCACAACATCCAATCTTCAATTAAATAATAAACGAATCAAACCAAAAACAAAAAAAAAAAAGCATGTGCCCACTGCCCACTATCAACGACTATCCGTTATCATTACCTAAAAATGATTAAATTCTGCTATAAGTGTATGTACTTTGAAAAAATTGTATATCAAACAAAAGGTTTCATTTATAAAATCATAAAAAGTTTAAAAAATATTAACTCTATTCAATAGTAAATAATATTTTTTTAAAACAGTAAATTTTAACTCTATTCTAATTTGATCTTATTTTAATTTTTTAATAATACAGGTATTAAATTGATCCGTTTAATAGTATAAGGATTAAATTGATTAAGTTTATACAACAGAGGGATGTGTAGGGTGCATTCACCAAAAAGAAAGTGAATATTCCTTAATGAGTAAGAGAAAAATCAAAGAAATAATATGAAAAAAAAAAAGAAACCGCGTCTTTAATTTTTTTTTATACATAAAAGCAACCGCGTTGAAGAAACGCAAAGCCAATCACGTCACCATTCAACAATAAATGGGATTTTAAATTTTAGATGATAATTATCTTCTTATTTTATCATCTGTTTCCTATAAATATTGGTAGAAAATTTATTATAGGGGTAACTCGTCCTAAGAAATCTCTCTCATATATTTTAAATTCGAAGAATCTGCTACACCGAAGGTAAAACAACAAGGCCGATTTCTCTTCGTTACATCTTTTCTTTCCTTTTCAAGAATTGCATCTTTTGCTTGTGATCCCAAAATCTGGGTTTCCTCTTCTGTCAATCAGTCAATTCATGTAAGCTTTCTCCCACTTCTTTCTTATTTTTGGTGTTTCTTTGATCTTTAATATCCATATTTTTTTCTCCCGATTTTACTAATTTTGCTTTTTTTAATATTGTGTTGTCTATGGATTTCTTTTTGTTTAATTATTTTTTACATAAAATGACTTGAATTGGTTAAAAAATCTGGTGCCTGTGGTGTTTAATCACTTTCTTCTTGTTTGTTTGTGTTGTAAGTATATTCATGTGGTATTCTAATGTCGTGTCAAATTTCATTTGGTAGTTTGCAACATGGTTCTTGATCTGATACTATGATCTGCTTTGATACTTTTGAACTTTTTGTTACTGCACAGAGTCTGATCAAGTTAATAACGTTAGTTAAGATCAGGCTGAGTAGCACAATTAGATCATTAATTCATTGTTGATGGAACTGGAAACTCGTATCTTTCTCATAAATGGTACTTAAGTTTACAATACATTGTTGATTATGAAGTTTGAATGCTGTTGAATCTTATTGATATTCATAATAATAATAATAATAAAAGGATAAACTATAAAAATAATCACTTTTGTTTAATTTAAATTATATTTTAGTCAATTATTTTTCAATATTATATTTTAATCACTTACATTATTATTTTGTTTAATTATTCCTTTTAGAAAGCAAATATTCCTTTAATTGGAAAACAAAAACTGTTTTGTCTCTTTTTTTTTTACAAAGTGACTACTTCCTAACAAAATGATAATATTAAGTAACTAAAACATAACATTTCAAATATAAATGATTAAAATGTAATCTGAGACCAATAAAAATGATTTTTTTTGTAGTTTACCCTTATGAAATATTAGGCAAGCTTTAATTAGTCTGTTAATGTTATTATTTTTTATTATTTTCTTTTGTTTGAATTGTGTTTTAGCTGACAATGTTATGTTTCTTTGATTCATAACAGACTTGTTACTCGAATTCGTTCATTTTAAGTTGAAGAAAAATGGGAGGTGGTAAGGAAGGTGAATCAAGTGACAAAGGGCTGTTTTCTCATCTTGCTGGCTATGCCGCTGGACATTATCCTCCGCCTGGATCCTACCCTCCACAAGGATATCCTCCTCAAGGATATCCGCCACAAGGCTATCCACCGGCTGGTTATCCTCCACCTGCGGGATATCCTCCTCATGGCGGATACCCACCTGCAGGATATCCTCCTCATGGAGGATACCCTCATCCACCTCATGGTGGATATCCACCAGCTGGTTATCCTGGTATGCTCCATCTCCCTTCATTAATGGTCTTATGCCTGCTGTTTCATTTGGCTAGTGTATCAATGAGTTGACATGAATGGTAAAATTTTACAGCACACGGTTCGCATGGACCTGGGATGGGAGGATTATTAGCCGGGGCTGGGGCTGCAGCTGCTGCTGTTTATGGGCTCACCATTTGTCACATGGAGCTCATCATCTTGGACATGGGGGATACTATGGCCATGGTCACGGAAAATTCAAACATGGGAAATTTAAGCACGGGAAATTTGGGAAGCGGTGGAAGCATGGGATGTTTGGTAAACATAAGGGCAAGTTCTTTGGCCGGAAGTGGAAGTAAAAACTCCCATCTCCTATGTCCCATACGAATCTTATCATACTAGTATGCTCTTTTAACAGTTACTGACTCGGTTCCCCTCTAATAAACATGGATTTGTTTCGCTTGTTATTTGTGCCTGGCATGCTAATATTATCACAGTGCTTATATATATTGGAAATGGAGTTGCTATGTTACTCGAAACTCGGGTGTGTGTCATATATTGTATATATGACCATGTTAATTTTTTTTTTTTTTTGAATAGACTATGTTCATTTTTTGATACTCATGTCTGAAGAGTAACCGGTGATCACATTAAGCCAATGTATTAACCAGTCCAGTTGATTGTGTGATTGATGAGAAAATGAAAATAGGCAGGCCATTTGATGGGTGCAGCTGAATATTAGTAGCTAATATGAAAACCAATGTGTTTTTTTTCTTTTATTTCTATTTTAGGTGCTAACTCGACTGTTATCCTTTTGTTGAAATTTTTTAGTCTGAAATAAGATTTTCGTTTTTTCTGGTAAATTTGATTAGTTTGTGATGGATGATAACTTTATCTTCGCCTTCACTGGTTTGAAATTTCTTTTAACACATAGTATTAATTACATTATATTTATTTGAAGTATTTTTATGTATGGAGATTATTCTGTTATGTATATAATTTAATAAAAAGATATTAAAATGGTTGGGTCGAAACTAACAAAGTTAACCATGATAACTACTTCTCTCAAAAGGATGATAGCATAAGTTTGTGAGGAAGGGTTTAATCGTAAGACTCTGTGATAGCAAAACCCTGCATGCACGAACATATGGGCTTTCATTAACTAGTAATTATGTCGGGATATATTTGGGAATAAGGCTAACCACTATTCTTTTACTTGCTCAAATTTAGTATCAATAAAATTAATTTAATTTTATGTGTTAGCTTGATGGTCAAAAGTGTTTATTATTTCAGGTATGATTTATGTTCGAGTTGTGTTGTTGTTAGAGCTTTATCTTTCTCTTATTATTCACCAAAAAAAAAACTAAAGCTATTTTTATATATGTTAATAGATTTTTTTAAAATTTTCTTTGCTATAATATCTAAAACTATTTATCATCCTTTTATAAAACGTGGTTGAACAAATTCTGCTTCTTGAGTTTTTATTTTAATCGTTATAGTAGTTTAAACCTTTTGGATTAATAAAGCTCACCTTTGGACTAACATATTAAAGTGGCAAATTAAGTTAAAAGATTTTTAATGAGTTGAATCAGTTTATAGAATATTATTTACTTATGTTTGATTCGAGTTTTAAATTATGTTTTTATATATATAAATAGTTAATTTAAATAAGTAAATAACTCTTCTATTTGTTTTTTTACAATCTGATAAATAAGCTGTTAAATGAAAACAATTAATGAGAAGTTGGAGATTTTAAAATTTTTCGTATTTACAAATGATGAAATACAAGGAGTATAAATACAGAGGCAGAAGAGAGATCTTAGTTTATTTCAACTCTATCCTAACTCAATACAGTATCTAAACTAAGTGTAGTTACAACATAATTCTAAAGAATACAAAGCTTTTTTAAAGGTTAACTCATATAAACCCCTTTTTAAAGTGTAATTTTATCTTTATTAATTTAAAATTTTGAAGGACTTAAATGAATATTTTTTTATTTTAGGGGAAGTTGGGGCACCTGCTAACCCCCTAAATATGCCCTTGACTTGGCATATCTTTTATGATAACTTCAGCTAACAAACGTTTGCAACTCAAATTCATAGATTGAGATTGTAGTAGTACAGATTTTTGTATCGCCTGCATAATTATTTTAATTTTAAATTTAAAAATTTTAATTAATTTTAGATGATAAATTTTTAATTTTAATTTTAAAATTTTGGGCATAAAAAATAATATTTAAATTAATTTAAGATTTGAAATTTAAAATTGAAATTCACGATTTAATAATAAGAGTATTGATTCTAAAAGTCAAGAGTGCTATCTCTCAGATCTCTTAAAGGTACAAGGGTGGTTGTGGTTAAGGTTTTGGGTAGGTGGTGACTTTGGATGGTAGAAGATGGTAGTGATATGGCGTTGTTGGAGGAAGAGCTCTTACAGTTGTCTTTGAGTAGTTCGAAGGTTGTTCCTCCTGATAAACCTTCATTTGTTTGTTCGGTTTGGTGGAAAAAAACCTATAATCTGGATGGCTTTCGGGCTCAGATGCGGAGTATTTGGAAGTTAAAGAAGAAGTTTGAAATCTAGTTGATTGGGTAGAACTTGTTTTTGGTTAGTTTCGAATCGAAGGAGGATATGGAGATGATTCTGGAAGGAAGGTCGTGGCTCTTCTGCTAGCAGGTAATTCTCTTTTAGACGCTTGTGAAGCCGGTAGAGAGGAGTAAGATTCGTTTGGTTACTTCTTCTTACTGGTTAAAGATCGGTCCATGCCCTCAGACTGTGATCGTAAGGAGCTTATACATGCTATCGGTTCGATGTTTGAGGGTGTTATTAGTTCGGAAGTTAAGGGTGATTTTTTCCATTTGAAGGTCTCGCCTAATGTCCATAAGCCTCTTCGATGAGGTATCTTTATCTTGACGGATTCTCAACAGAAGTGCTAAGTTCCTTTTAAGTATGAGAATCTGCCAGGTTTTTGTTTTGGTTGTGGAAAATTAGGCCACAATGTGAAAGATTGTAATGAATTTTCTAAAGAACTGAAGGATGCTCTTGAGGAAGAATTTCCTTTCTCTATTACGTTGAAGGCAGAATCCAATTTGATGAGTAAGGTTTCCTTAGTTTTAGGAGGTGCGGGTCGAAGGACTACAGGGAATAATTGTTTCCTTAGGACCAGACTAGAGTATAGTGGTGGGAAGGAAGTGACTTGTAACAGCCCTCCTTTGGTGACTGAGGTTGTCGATCGTGGGAAGAGTAATAGGTGTTGGATTGATGCGGATAGTGCCATAAGGGAGGCGATCGATAGGTTGACGGTTAGAGGGGTAAGGTGGATCGGGTGGAGGGAAAAAAGGTGGTTGAGTCCATTTTGAGTTTTGAACCGGATAAATTACCGAGTTTTGATGAGATTATTCCTATGAGGTTGGATAAAGGGGGAAGCTAGTGGACAGTTTTTGGAAAAAGAAGTATTTGGATTAAACTCTAATGCCCCAAAGTTGCATAATGAATTAGAGGGTTCTGCATTTTATTAGAGGCTGGATAAGGATGAAATCCCTTGCTTGAAGGCTCATATGGTGGACGATACGAAGCATGATGGAATTGTTAGGACAAACACTTCTGATTGTGTAGGCTCAAGAGAGCCTGTGATAAAAGAGATCTTAATTGGTGAGGTTTTTTCGATTCTTAAAAGTAATTTGGGTAGTGATTTCATACATAAAGGGGAATTTAAAAAGTGCAAATTAGAATGGGAAGCAGTGAATTTACAAAATAATAAGATGGAGGAATCCTATGTTAGTAAACGTATGATGGTTCTACCTGTTTCAATTGAAGATGAGACTGTTTGGTGTGATAATGGGGTTGTGATGGATAACGGTGTTTTGCAACTTATAAAGATATCGGTGGCTACCAAGGGGTAAGTCGACTGGAAATGAAAACTTTAAGTTGGAATGTCCGTGGATTGATGAGTCCATAGGCAGTATGCTAGCTTTGGCATGTGCTGAGGTAACCCCAAATGGTCTTCTTGATGGAGATAAAATTATTTACTAAACGAATGGAGATTGTTAGATGTAATGTGGTTTTTCGAATGGAGTAGAAGTTAATGTTGATGGAAGTAAAGACGAATTGTGCCTTGCTTGGATAGAGGGAATACATGTGGATTTATGATCTTTATGATCTTCTTTTATTGATGTTCTAGTATGAAAGAAGGACAGGGAGTTAAGTTGGAGGTTTATCGATTTTTATGGCTCCCCTTTTAAATAAAATAAAAGCCTCTTGGGATGAGCTGAGAGGTTTTGGGGTTGAGTCAACTTTACCATGGGTGGTGTGCGGGGATTTTAACGAAATCATATATGCCCATGAGAAGGAAGGGGAGATCCCTCATGATAATCATCGAATGGAGGCATTTAGGAGAGCATTGGAAGATTGTGGACTATTCGACCTAGGGTATTCGGGCCGTTGGTATACTTGGGAACGTGAAAATTTTGTGGAAACAAATATTAGAGAACGATTGGATAGGGGTGTTGCCAATGGTTTTTGGTTGGACAGGATTCCAAACGCGTCTCTCAAACATTTATCTCACTCTTATTTGGATCATTGCCCATTGCTATTGCAATTATACTAGGAGGAAATTCGGTCGAAGACCCGGGATTTCACATTCGAGGCCTGATAGACATTGGAAGAGTCTTTTGAGGATAAGGTACGGAGGCTATGGGATGCATCTACTGGTAGTATTTTGTCACGATTGGAATGTCTTAGGAGGGGTTTGAGCATGTGGGATCGACATCGTAAAAAAGAGAATGGGTTTGAAATCGGTGCTTACGAAGAAACATAATGATTTATTAAAGGCGGATAGGAGCAACGACTCTTTGGAGGACATCATTGCGATTAGAATCCAACTTAAATGGGAGATTGATAAGGATGAGTTCTATTGGGAGTAGAGGGCAAGGATTAATTGGCTTCAATGTGGGGACAAAAATTCCTCTTTCTTTCACAAATGGGCTTCACAGAAAAGAGGACGAATGCAATTAATTAATTGAAGTCTACGAATGGTAGGAGAGTGGAGGATCAAGATGGGTTGGCTCAGGTTGCTAGTCCTTACTTTGAGGACCTTTTTACTTCAAGATGGAGTCTGAATGACATGTCGCATTTACTTTTAGGTATTGATGTTTACATCTCTGAGGACATCAATGATGAATTACTATCTGCGTTTACTAAAGAGGAGGTCTTTACGGCTTTAAATGATATGGGTCCTACTAAAGCCCTAGAGATTGATGGTTTTTCGGCTTTGTTTTTTCAAAAGTTTTGGCATATTATGGAAGGGGACGTTACTTCTTTTTACCTTAATGTCCTTAATAAGGAGGCCAAATTTAAAGCCCTAAATGCTATGAGTATTATTCTTATTCCTAAATTTCCCAATCTCTCTACTATGACTAGTTTTCGACTCATTAGCCTGTGCAATGTGCTGTACAAAATTATAGCCAAATCTATTGCTAATAGGCTTCAGAGAGTTTTGGATAGGTGTATTAACAAGTCCCAAAGTGCGTTTGTCCTAAGCGGTTGATTTCTGATAATATGCTACTAGCTTATGAACTATTGTATACTTTCGATCAAAAGAGGAGTGGTAAAGAGGGATTGATGGCACTTAAACTCAATATGAGCAAGGCATATACAAGAGTCGAATGAAATTTTTTTGAGTGGTATTATGGCCAAGATGGGCTTTGCGGTGAAGTGGATTAATCTTATTATGTCTTGTGTCTCCTATGTAACTTACTCGGTGAATGTTAATGGAATTGGTGACCCGATTTTTAAGCCTTCTAAAGGTTTACGTCAAGGTAATCCTCTTAGTCCCTTTCTTTTTCTTATTTGTGGTGAGGGTTTATCAACACTTATTAGATTAGCAGTTCAGGATGGACATTTGAAAGGGGTATAGGTAAGTCGAGAAGGACCCTCAATTTCTCACCTTCTTTTTGCTGACGATTGCATCTTGTTTGGGCCTGCTACTTTTCATGGCGTGAATGTTCTTAAGGATGCCATACGAGAGTATGAGCATAATTTTGGGCAAAGTGTAAATTTTGAGAAGTCAATAATTTTCTTTTGCTCAAACACTACTGACGCCATCAAAACTCAAATTGTCGATAATTTGGGAGTTCATATTTCGAGGAATTTTGAGAAGTATCTTGGGATGTCGAATATGGTGGGGAGAAGGAAACGTACATCTTTTCAAACTCTAAAGGATTGATTGAAAAAACAGATCAACGGGTGGTGTATGAGATTCTTATCGCTTGGGGGTAAGAAGTTTTTATAAAAGTCGTCCTTCAGGCCATCCCAACTTACTCTGTCTTGCTTTTTACTACCTAGTTCTTTGTGTGATGAGATGGAAGGGATAATTGTGCGTTTTTTGTGGAAAAAGGCTTATGGTAGAAGAGGTCTTTATTGGTGTGAATGGAAGAAATTGTGTCTCAAAAGAAGAAGGGGGGCTGAGATTTCGTAATCTGAGAAAATTTAATTTGGCTTTACTAACTAAGCAAGGATGGTACCTCCTTACTAATTCATACTTTTTGTTAGCCCAAGTCTTGAAGGCCAAGTACTATACTACAACGAAGTTTTTGAAATCTGATTTGAAAGCTAGCGCCTCGTATATTTGGAAAAGTATTTGGGCCACAAGGAAGGTACTTGATGAAGGCTTATGTTGGTAAATTGGGAAAGGGGATCTTATGTCCATTTTTACGCATGCATGGTTATTAGGTTCTTCAAATTTTAAATTATCTTTCCTAGTTCTGGGTTGTTCGATTGAGCTAGTTGCAGGTTTAATTAATCATCCTACGCGCACATGGAAGAGATGTTATTTTACATACCTTCGCTACCGATGATGCTGAGCGTATCTTACGTGTTCCACTTGCGAGTACTGCCCATGAAGATGAGTTAGTGTGGAGCCGAGAGGCTCGAGGGAGTTCACAGTTCATGGCACTTATAATTTTCTAATTATAGGTTCATCTGGTCATACCTTTACTGATTTACAGCTTACTAGTAAGCAATTTTACAAAAAAACTGTGGCAACTAGATTTGCCTACTAAAATAAAAATAGCTATCTAGTGTTTCTCTAAAACCCTTATTTCGACGATGTTGAATTTGTTTCGGAGGCATCTTGTTATCGACGCCATGTGTCCCTGATATGGAAATGGCACAGAATCGTTGGAGCATGTGTTCTGCTCTTGTTCAGTCTCTGCAAAATTTCGACTTTTATCAGATATTCAGTGGGTCAATTCAGTAGTTGTTGATGAGTATTTGAGGAGGCTTACTTGGGTTTTTACTACGGCCATGATTTTCTAGTGTCAGTATTTTTGTTGCGCGCTCTTGTCCATCTAAACGAACATGAATAAGGTAGTAAATGGATAGAACTTCCCAAAACAGTTGAGATCTCACACATTTTGTTACACAGTATATGGGAGAGTTAGATGGAGTCAAATTACCTATTGCCCGTCATTCGTTAGTGTATGTGTCATGGGAGCCGCCTTTAAATGGAAGCTACAAGGTGAATTTTGACGCCGCCTTTAATGCAAAATCCTTTCAGTCTGGATCAGGGGTGGTGATTCGAGATTCAAGAGGCCTGGTGCTAGCATCTAAGATGACTCTCCACTCGAATGTCCGGACGGCCATCGCAACGGAGGCTTCACATGTATTGAATCAATAAAAGTTTGCTTATATCTAGGGTTAGAAGCACCCACTATCGAAGGAGATTCCCTTACAGTGGTTAAGAAATGCTATTCGCTTTACCAGACAGATAAGAGATAGGCCCTCTGACTAGAGACATCAAGACTCTCTTAAACAGATTTCAAAGATTCAAGATCTTGCATGTGCGTATGTAATAACTCGATTTTCAATGGTGTCGAAAATAACAATTTTGGGATCACAACTCCGATGAGTCGAGTTGTGAATTTATTTATTTTTAATATTTACGATGTTGTTAGCATCGTATTAAAATTTGGTTATAAAATAACGTTTGGATAGTTAATTGAATAGAAAGGATTAAATTGTAAAAGGTGTAAAAGTTGAGTTGATTAGTTAGAAGGACCAAATGGTCAATTAAACCAAATGGATTAAGTTAGTGGAATGGTATGAATATTTAAGTGAATATAGCATAATTAATTAAGTTAAATAAGGGGATAATTAAGCTAATGATGAAAGTCACAAAATTTACAAAATTGCCATTGTTATATAAGTAAAAATAAAAGAAGAAATTAGCTTATTTTCTTCATCTTTTCATCTTATTCATTTGGCAAAGAGAGGAAAAACCTAGGGTTTCATTATTGATACTTTAAGCTTTGATTTGGTAAGAAAACCTTGATTGTTTTTAATAATTTTTATGTTTTTGAGTCCGTATTAGCTTAAGGTAGCTAACTTAAGGACTAATTTGTGAATTTTTCAAATGTTATAAATCTCACAATTGTTGAATATGCTTGTTCTTGAGAGCTTTTGATGGATTTGTATGCTTGATGATTAGATTTATTGATTTTATAAAGTGATTTTTGATGAATCTAGGGTTTGAGGACTAGATTGTGAAATGGTGAAAATACATGTCTTTGTTGTGAAATAATTACATGTAGGTGTTAGGTGAATACCTATAGATATCCAGCTGGTACAAATTGGAATGAAAATGATTATTTTGCATGTTTTGTACTTAAGGACTAAATTGAATAGAAATATAATAGTTAAGGGTAATTTCCTAATTTTCCCAAAATACTTATATGCATAAATTGATCAAATTACATGATTTAATGAGAGAATTGGTTGATTTATTATGTTATATCGAGATCAAGCCATCGATCGTGGAAAAAGGAAAATTTCAGAATAGTTCTTGAAGTTTCACTCAAACTACAATTTCGTCCGGTAAGTTCATAGTGTTAGTTTATATTCATTGAATGCTACTTTGTGATTTCACTATTGTTGTAGTAACTCAAGGAAGTTAATGTTCGAGAAGATTGAGAAACGAATGAAGAAACGTGATGTCAAGCCTGAGGCTAATTATCTAATTCGATGCGATGGTTGGGATCCTGCATATTTTGCAGTTTCCTAACAGCTTGTGTGAGCAACATCGTGAGTCGACAGATTCTGAATGAATACTAATTATATGGACCCTTATGATGCTTAAGTTCTGCATATGTTGCGAATTCTCATCAGCTTGTGTGAGCAGCATTAGGAGTAGGTAATTTAGACCGTATCGATGGCTGAGCTTCTGCATATGTTGCGGATTCTCATCAGCTTGTGTGAGTAGCATCATATACTGGTTAAACTCTGTCTAGGCTTGTAAGAGCTAACTTTATCTAGGCTCGTAAGAGTTAACCTTATTTAGGCTCAAATGAGCTAAACTCTAGAAGACCTGAAGAGATCAAATCCAATATCGTTATCACGGGATTATGAAGACAAACTTATTATTATCTCTATATTGAAATGGGATTGCTATATGATGATGTTATTGCGAACTTACTAAGCTTAAATAGCTTACCTGTGTATTTGTTATTGTTTTGTAGATTCATTTTGTTATCTGAAGATCAAATCACCTTGAAGAATTACACTATCCCGGGAGCTCGTTCGGTAGTATTTACATCACTTGGTTATATGGCATGTACTAGGATGATGTTATCTTTGTAATGCTTGATTTTGGTTTGGTTGGTACATGGGAAACTCTATTTGAATATAGAACTCATTTTGTATGCTTGCTTAAATGTTGAAAGTAGACAAAATGCATTAAAATGTAATGGAATTTGTATTCATGAACACTTGAGTTGGTTCTATTGTACCTTATGATATTGCAAATTAAGAGTGTTTGATGAATTTGAGAACTTGTGTGAATATGTGAATTTTGCATACTTGTTTCGGTAGAACTCTTGCATGTATTTGTAGAAGTACAGAGTAGGAGAGAGGTTGATTTCTGACTTGCATTGTATCGGTAGTAACATAAGAAGTATCGGTAGTTTTGTTCATAGTAGTATCGAAAGTCTGGGTACTTGTATCGGTAGAAGTTGCAAAGTAAAACTTCTTAGCTCTCTGGAGTTTGAAGTATCGATAGTCGCATGCATTGTTTCGGTAGAAGTTACCCTTGTATCGGTAGAACCATGACAACTATAAGTAGGAAACTGCAGCTATTTCTGAATTGTTTACTGATTTAACTTCTACCAATACTTGTCCAATAGGTGCCGGTAGAAGTCTCCCAGGATTGTGGAAATGACATTTTTGCCCTAAATGGATTATGTTGTTTATTTGATAATTTATATCGTGTTTGATTTGTTAATCTATTTTATCATATTAAAATGAAGAAATATTGGAAATTAGTCCATGTTAAATGATCGAAAAGACCTCGAGGCCCTAACTAACGACAGTAATGGGTTTTGGGTGTTACAACATCGATCGATAAATAGCCTCACAGATCTTTTGGCTAAAGAGTGCTTAAAGCAAAAATTGGAGAGTTACCTGTTTGGTTCGGTTCCTGAGTACGCGATTCGGATCCAAATGGATGAATATATCCGAGAGCCGGACTAAGACAGCCTGGTTGGCCTTCTTGCGCTCCCTCCGGTGTTCCCCCTCTTAACACTGTTGAATTTTTGGCTGGAAGTGGAGTAGTGGTTGTGGAAATCTCGGGTTCCCAATCTGAAGTTTTTTGGGATGAAGCTTGTCTTGCGCGTGGATGCTTGCATTCTAAAAGTGACGAGTTTTTCTTCCTCGGGGAATGGGCAATGTTTTTTGACGTTTGGTATTTGGTTTCCTTTTTTCATTAGTTTCCTTTTCTTTAAAGATTTAGTTCTGCCGATTTCATTAGGTTTTCTTTCTTTATTATTTTTACAAGTGTGGCTTTAGAACATTTAGGCCTATACTTGTTAAGTTATTTTGTTTTTATTTTATATCAATAAAGCCCATATCTCGTGTTTTTCAAAAAAAAAAAGATTTGAAATTTAAAATAAAAATATTTAAATAATTTATATAAATTTATTTTATTTTTAAAGCATAATTATTTCATTTCATTAAATATTCAAAAAAAATAGAAATTGCACAGGTGTAATGGAGCAAGTCTTAAGACTTGGCCTTCATATTGTAGCTTTCTGATTATTGACTTGAAAATCTCAATATGAGAAGGGTTTAATCTTGAGACTTAATGCAATTAACCTCAAAATTGATTCAAAAATGCTTCAAATCATCCCTAAACATCATCATTTAGACCAATAAGTTTCAAATAATTTTTAAACCATTTCAAACTCATTTAAACACAATTTGAATTCATACTCATGTTCAAATCACTTTAGGCACTGAAAATCAATTTTAAAATATCAATATTATTTCAATTAACATATGACTACACAAGCTAATGTATTTACAAACATATATACTAGCCCAAGTCTTTATATACATGCTAATACACTATTATAAGCTAATACAAAATCAAAGACTTTACACTCTTCAAACCTTGTACAATGATGCAATTCTCACAAGATACGATCTCAAGCTTCTCGAAAAAGTCCTTCACCTACACGTTTAAACAACTAACGTGTAAAACCCAAAGAGCCTAGCAAATATACTAAGATTTCGTACTTTACCTTATTCCATATTAATGTTTAGTCTTTTATAAACATAAGGTCTAGTTTCAATTATGTCACTTATTGGTTCTTCATTAAGACTCGAACACTCAAGTATGAATCGTTTTATTTATTCATTTCACTTATTTAAGACGTGATTTTCAATTGTTAACATTTATTTATTTAATGAGCATTCACTTACACCATACAATTTTTAGTTCCTTTTTCTTGACTATGTATATTTTTCTATCAATGGAATCTTACCATGAAACTCTTATTTCATAACCTTGTTATTATCATATTAATTCACATAAGATTCACTAAACATATTTTAGCCAAGTCACTTTAACATTTACTATCCTTGATACAATACTTATTTATTTATATACCTTTTATTAATATTCATGTTTATAGTCTTTAGTTGTAACACCCAAAAACCGTAACCATCTCCGGTCTAGGGTCTCAAGGTTCACAGAACTTTACGAGTTTTTTTTAATACATAAAAATCAATCATTCTTACTATCACAATGTAGTACCCAAACCTGACATCGTTGCTGGTTAGGGTTTCGAGTCTTTTCGATTATTTACCATTGAATAATTTCCAATATCACTTCATTTTCATATAATTAAATAAATTAATATATCATACATGAAAATAATTATGAATTTAAATAACAATACAATCTATTTAGGGCAAAAATGTCATTTCACAATTCTAGAGACGCCTATCGGTACCTGTTGGACATGTATCGGTAGAAGTCAAGTCAGTAAACAACTTAAAATAGCTGCAATTTCCTACCGGTAGTTGGAAAGGTTCTACCGATACAAGTATGACTACTACCGATACAATTATTACTTTTATCGATACAACAAACTCCAGAGAGCTAGAAAGTTGTACCATGTAGCTTCTACCGATACAAGTGTTCAGACTACTGATACTACTATGCACAGAACTACAGATACCTCAGAAACTTATATTGAAAAAATTCAAGTCAGTAACCAAAGTTCAACTACCCTGTACTTCTACCGATACATGCAAAAGTTCTATTGAAACAAGTGTGCAGAATTCAAATACACATAAGTTTCCCAAGACAACTGATCAAGAACACAACTAGCAAAATCATCACACGATAATACTTGTTCCATCACATAACCACAAATACAAATGAAACAACTCAAGTATCCATGAATTTACATGTCATTACATTACAATGCATATTTGTCTACTTATAACATTAAGCTAGCATAGAAGTTTAAGTTCAACATTTAACGATGATTTCAACAATGAATCCAACAATCCAAAATCAAGCATTTCAAAAGATAACATCATTACTAGTACATGCCATATAACCAAGTGATGTAAATACTATCGAGCGAGCTCCCAAGATAGTGTGACTTATTGAGGATTCGATCTTCTAGCAACAAAATAGAATCTACAAAATAACAACAATTTCATAAGTAAGCTTACATAGCTTAGTAAGTTCGTAGAGTTTAATAAATTACTAAACATCATGTTTTGAATAGTATTTAACTCATTCGAACCAAAATAGGGCCTTGCTTCCACAAGGTATAATCCAAAATTTCATCCTCATGTCTGTATCAACTCTGTTACCAGTATACGATGCTGCTCACACGAGCTATCGAGGACTCACAACATATGCGGTACCCAGCCATCGATACAATATGCTATAATCTAGAATTTCATTCTCATGTATGTATCAACTCTGTTACCAGAAAATGATGCTGCTCATACGAGCTGTCGAGAACTCGCAACATATGCGATACCTCAAAATATCATTAAAATCGCTGCCAACAACCCACGACATTTGACTCTCACGGGCCAAATATTTCAGAATGTCCCATGTAATTGATTTAGAACACGGATTCGGTGACTCATAAAAACCCTTAAACCTCTACTTGCGTTCCTCCTCCAAAATTTCAACATCAATGTGATTCTGTGAAAAACTTTTTAGATCAACCGCTATGTCCTCCTTCCACCTAATACACAAACCACCTATTGTACCTTCGTCGGGAGATCAATTCCATTTTGAAAGCCACATAAACATCTTAATCGTTCCATCTTTTTACTTCTCAACTTGGTCTCGATCAGGAAAACCATCTAGGGATTAATCGATTTCAGCACATGCTGAATTCGTCTTCTAGTTCGAGGATTCCCCATTCCTCAAACATTCCAACTTAAAATTTTCATTACACTCGGTCAGCATGTTTCATGGCAACCGTCGATCCTAATTCAGTTGGAACTATAGCCTACTCCAAGGCTTTTTCATAAGAATCCTCAACCTCTAAATTACTCAAGACTCCATCATTCCCTTTAATTTTCTTACCCTGCATCCTATCATCCGAAACTAACCTCTGTTCTACAAGATCTTTTTTCCTTTTCCTACTCACTCATACATCATATTTTTGTTTCGCTGCTTCGCTGCTTCGCCCCTAGCAAATCTTTTCCACCATTTTAGCAATCGACGAGATTTATCCACATTCTTTTCTATTCGAACCCTGTTAGGTTCATTTAATTCCTCCATTAGCCGTGACCCAGTTAAAAGCCCATCATGTTCCATTTCGTCCTATTCAACCCCTTCCATAAACGGTTGAGCCCTATCATTCCACTCCTTATTAGTCTTAATTTCTACTAAGTCATACCGAGAGGGAAATGGCACAAATTCTTCTCCACAAAAATCACTCCTAAACCTGGCTGAATCCTTATCGATCTGTAATACCCCACGCATATCATCCCTCGTAGCAATTTCCAAATCAAACTCATTCTCCTCCAAGTCAACTCCTATCGCCAGTGTCGAACTCAGCTGCACTCCCCCTATCGGAGAACCAATTTGACCAACTGAGCGGTCCTCAATGTCGAAGCATCTTCGTCCTCAACCAGGTAGCTTTGCGGCACTACTTTCCTTATGTTAGAGCTCAACTTTGAGTTTATCTTGCTTAACATATTAACTTCTGCTTTAAGTGCTATCGAAAAAGGCAAATCGTCTTTTGGTAAATTCTTAATCGCAACTGACGTATCTAAACAATCTTTAAGAAGATATCCCATATGACCACATCCAAAGTAGAAACCCGATAAACTCTCATACTTGAATAGAATCCATGATTTCGCTCCCGATCCTTCTTGGATAAAAATCCCTCTCCTCAATGGTTTATGCACCTTCAAGACTACTTTGATTCGACAAAACTCACCCTGGATTTCTAAATGCAATAACCCCCCAAAAGTGGACCCTATCGTATGCATCAAATCTTTCTTGTCGCACTCCGACAGACACGATCCCACTTTAATCCAAAAAGGAGATGAAGAAAGCCAAATCCTACTTCTCTCCTTTGTTTCCACTAATTTGTCAAAAATCATTAGGTGTTTGTGAAAAAACTAAGGCCTTCCTTCCATAATTATCTCCAAATCCTCCTTCTCTTAAAAAAATAATCATAAACAATTTTTTTTGTAGCTTTTTGGATATCAAACTTCCGCTTTGTCTTCCATATATTTCTTAATTGAGCCCTTAGACTGTTCAGATTATACAATCGTTTTGTCCATATTGTTCCAAGCAACGTCGGCTTTCTCTTAAATACAATAGAGGAGCTCTTTACTATTAATTGAATCAACTCCTCCTCTAGGAGCGAGATGTGGTCCTTTTCCCCCTTCGCCATCACCGATTTTCCCAAAGTTACCACCCCGTCCAACCCTAGCCACAACCTATGCCGTTTCTCCAAAAAAATTAAGAGAGAGCACTCTTATCCTAAGGAAAAACTTTCTTATTAAACTTAGCATATCATGTGTTTATATTATTTAATAGCTTTAATTTTTATAATTTATATATTTTTAATACATTAATGATTCAAACTCAAATTATTCTTAGGATAAGTAAGATCCAACTAATAGATTAAAATTTGAGTTCATAATATATATTTAATTTCAAAAAATAATATAAAAATATGATATTTAATGAAAAAAATTAACAAAATATAAAACTATTAAAAACATGTTTGGAATATGGACAATTCAGGTTAATTTCAATGTGAAATAATATTTATATTTTTTTATAAATTTATGTGATTTTAAATAGTTTTGGATTTTTATATATGTTTTAATAGTTTTGGATTTTTATATATGTTTTTAATTTCATAATAATATAAAAAACATTATATGTTATTAAAATATATGAAATTACTAAAAAGGCATTTCTAAAATATATGTTATTAATCTTGACAATCATTTGTTCAAGTTCATTTCAGGTGTAAGAAATATACTCTTTTTTAAACTTTACTTTTAATTCAATTTTCACAAATCGCTTACATCATTATCGATATAACATTATTTTACATCTATGCATTGCATAGACAAATAATAATACTTATCCATTGTTAAAATAAATTGATGTATTTACTTTTTTAAATATGTGTGAATGAATCAAAATTAAAGTTTCATGTATGTGTTTGAACCACAATCAACGTTTTATGTGTATAATTGCATCAAATCAAAATTTATGTATCAAATTGCACATTAGGCCAAAGTTTATGTATAGTTTTGATATTTATCTCACTTCATAATGTGAAAAGAAAATTAGAAAAGATAGAAATTTAAGGGTAGAAAAATAGAAAGATCGAATCCATAAGCGTACTTAGTAGGAAATATGAAAATTTTAAAAGAAAAATTAATTGTTTTTCATCCATTGTTTGGTAGGGTTTAAAATTAAAAGGAAAGGAAATAAAACTTTTGAAAATTGCATAAGTTTGAACTAACACACACTCTTCTCTCAATTTCTTCACTCTTATCATTTTAATTTGAAACGATTGGTTTTTATGCATTAGAATAAAAATGGTTATCTCTCATGTTTTCTTTCCCTCTCACTCTTCTTCCATACCAAGTATACTCAAAATTTATTTTCTTTCTGCTTTCTCCTTCCATCCTTCTACTTTTTCACTCAACCAAAAACACCATTTATGTGTCTTGAATGTTCTCTCTCTCTCTCTCTCTCTCTCTCTCTATATATATATATATATATATATAAAAGTGTTAGCAATTCATTGTAAATAAAAAAATTTAATTTCAATACCATCACATACGAGACCTTAGCTTAATGGCAATTTATTTTTTTTTATAAAGGTTTATATGTATACTCGAGAATTTGGTAACTTGTATCTAGTTGGTATCTAAATTTAAAAACCTTCAACACTATGGAAACTTTTTTATGGTGAATGTACTTGAGAGACCCTTCTATTATAGGGACTTGATCAAATTAGTCCCTCTATTATTAAATGTGTAATGATTTGATTTTTAGTGGTGTCAAAAAATAAGGTTTTGGGACTCTATTTTCGTAAATTGAGTTCTTAAATATTAAATAAGGATACTTATAGAGTTAAGGTATTGATGAGTTGCAATTTGGTTATACAATTTAATCGAAATTGTAAGTAATTATGGCTTAGGGACTAAATAGTAAAAGTTTAATTGCAATAGGTTTTTAATTAGATTAAGGCTTGAGGGCTTAAATAGAAATTATCCAAAGGAGTAAAATGGCTAATAGACCAATTTTAAGTGGATGATAGTGAGATGTAATGTTAATTACCATTAGATTAAAGTAATTAAGGATTAGTGATTAATTAAAACTAAACTAGCTATATATACCGAAGATAGTGGAAAAAGATGATAAAGCATCATCTTCTTCATATTTTCACCACCATCCACTCTAAAAGCCATGGGAGAAAGCTTTTGGAAAGCTTTACAAATTCGACCACCATTTTTAGGTAAGTTCGTAGCCAATTTTCATTAATTTTTATAGATTTGAGATCATGGGAGCTTGATTTAGCTTGCCTATGTACTAACTTTTAAAACTCTCAAAGTTTTTAAATGTTTCCATTATTGAGAATTGAATCAAATTGGTGTGCAATTGTTAGACATTAAGCTTAGTATATAAAAAGGACTAAATTGTAAAGCTTAATTATTAGTTTTGTACATTAGAGACCAAATTGAATAAAATAAAAAATTGTAATGAATTGTTGATAGGGATAGAAAATAGAAGGTCCCTAGTGAGTCATGGTGAAATCGGATTCTAATCTAAGGCCTTAAATTGAAAGTTATGATTGCCATAGTTTTAGGGACTAAATTGAATAAATTGCAAAGTCTTTTTGTAACACTCTAAACCCGGCCTAGAAGTTTTAACCAAATTTGGCGTAGTTGCATTAACACCTTGAAAATCTGTTTTGCGTTTAGACATTTTTAGTTATCGATTACTTAAGTAAAAACCAAAATGAATACAAGTCAATTTCAAACCCGAATATATAGTCATAGTCAACTCAATGCAAAACAATCTGAGCTCCCGTACACCGTCCGATTCCACATCAGATATCTACTTGAAAAGATAAGACAATTGGTGAGCTACAAATCTCGGTATATACCCAAAATCAAATACAATCAAATTGTAATAACATAGGTAAACTTAATGATATTTACACAACCAGTACCGAACAGTTCTAGAGTATCGTAGAGTTGTCAAATTATGAATAAAAAGAATCCTACGTGAAGTTGGACTCGATATCACTTCACATCTCAATAAAAACACAACACATAACCACTAATGCAGAGACGAATTCAGTTCAGTCACATAACAAAAGGTCAAACAATACGAATTCAATATCTCAGTATAGAAATAATACATGTACAGTTATAGATACAGTCATGTCAGAGATACAGTCGAAGCAGAGATACAGTTATAGATGCAGTCATGTCACAAATATAGTTAAGGATGCAGACATGATATAGATACAGTTATAGATGCAAACATAATACCCCCGTCTGTTATACATCATCTCTGTCCAACCCAGCATACTATATAGTGACGGTATGACACATTGCAGCGTTTATAGTGTCACTGCCAATTCAGTGGTAACATTTTAATGTTTACGATGTCACTGTCGGTTCAGTTAAATATTCTCAAATGGCTTAACCACTAAATCAATTCAGTTCAATTACTTCCTTCACTTCACAGTCCCAACCCATGCAGATGTCAAAAACATATGACAAATATGTATAATCTATCAATAGACGTGATCATACAATCCTAGTATAACAGTGTGTTGAGATTATTCGTAATCATTTTGTACAATTATCCTCACACCACATATCCTTAATCAAAATAGTAACATAGAAGCGTACCTATATGCTTAACAGAACACGAGTCGTACCTGAACAGAATGCACACTATAACGTATCCAAACAAAGCCACATTGCACGTTATTAGTTCGCTATTAAGTTTCTTATATCAATGTAACCTTCGTACATATAGCACTTTTAAAACTAACAGATCACAAATATTGAGTTTATATCTTACTACAAACCATGTGTCTCAAAACCGTGTACTCACACCCATGTGTCAGCCCATGTTCCCCAAAACAATATACACACACCCTGACACACGCCCATGTGACAGCTCGTATGCCTCAGAACAGTATACACATACCCTAACACATGCGCATGTGCCAGCCCATATGCCACACACACCTTAACCCACGCCCGTGTGCCAGCCCGTATGCCTCCAAACAGTATAGACACACACCCTGACACAAGTCCGTGTGTCAGCCCGTGTGCCACACACATCCTGACCCACGCGCGTGTGCCAGCCCGTATACCTCCAAATAGTATAGATGCACACCCTGACACACGCTCGTGTGTCAGCCCGTGTGCCTCCAAATAGTATAGACACACACTTGGACACACCCCCGTGTGTTAGCCCTTGTGCCTTCAAAAAACACCATTCCGACGTAAAAAAAAGCAAGCAATTCAAAGGGGTTTTCATACCCACCTATTATGCGACGATGTAGAAGCAACCACTTATGATTTCCAAGCCTAAATGACAATCAATTGTTGAATCAAATCTCTTAACTGAATTAATTCTTAAACTAACATCAAACCAAACTATGTCGAAAACTTCGACGTAAAATCTTTAAACCGAAACTTACCGATAATCGAATTGAACTTAGAAGAAGAGGTCTGAACCCGTACAGAATTATTTTAGCATAAGATGGCAAAAAGGAAAGCCATTAAAAAGAGGAGAATAAAAATCGTGAATGAAATAGAGAAAAACAAATGAAAAAGAAGAAATGTTCTTCTTTTCTTTCCTTTTTGAATTAACCATAGAGGTTACGAACTATTTAAAATTCAAATCAGTTTTATAAAATGGTACAAAAATATATTTCCTTAACATATAGTAGAGGTTCGAACACGAAACTGAAGAATAGACAGATGCATAACCATTGAACCACTAGGCTCATCATTGATATCAGTTGATCGCAATATCTTATAATCCATATGTTTAGAGGTGGATGTTTAATAAATGGATGAAAACAAAACAAAATTTCAGGAAGTAGGATTCGAACCCAAAACCTCACACACTTAACCAGAACATTTAACCATTGGACCAAATCAAATCACTTATCAAAATTTCTCAAAATGTAGCTCAAAATTGAGAGATAACCACTCACGGTTTCAATAACTCGATTTCTTCTAACCCGATTTTTGGGATGTTACACTTTTTAATTTGGTATTTGATTTTGATTTGGCTATAAATTGATTCCGTGATATGTTTTATGATTATTCGTAGCTAACGACAACACTGAACAACCGAGAGGGAAAGGAAAGCAAAAATTGTTTACGAGTACGCAAAACCTCGATTTGCACTTTTATGATTTGGGATAAAAATATTTGATTTTATATGCATGTTTATTGATTATTGAATCATTGGGGTGAGTCTATTATGATAATATGAAATGTTTTGATTGAATTTGATATGAAACATCAAGATAGAGGACTAAAATGAATAAAATGAGAAATGATATGAAATACTTAAATTATGATATGTGATATGAAAATTATATCAAAATATATCTTACAATATGAAATGGGGTTGTGATTGTGAAATTCATTGAGAAACGATATATCTACTAAATTTCAAAATAATTGTTATGCGATAGAACAATGTACATGGTACGAAAATGTATATGTGATAGAATATAGGGTATGAATATGCGATTAAGATGATTACAAGTATGGAAATGTTTATATCTATAATTGATGTCTGTGTAAACATAGTAAAAGGTTAGGATACGATCGGCATGCTAATAGGGTTTTATGCATGCTTATACGAGATATGTGATTATACGGAAATCATTACAAATTATATCGAGATCTAACATTTTTTGTGAATCATAGAGTATTATATTTCTCTAAGGAGTCCTTGGTGTAGTGGAGGGCATGTATATGCATATGAGAATGCATTTGATGCCTACGGGCTTTGCACTTCGGTGCTCTACTGTGGTGTACCTGAAGCTCTTACTAGCTATCTGGTGTGGTGTAGTTTACTCGTGTATCTGAGTCTATTTTACTAGGGTTTCATTAGGTGTAACATTATATTTGAAATTGGAAAAGTTATAAATGATAATGAAATTGATTAATAATAGAATCTAGTGCCGAAATGAATATGAATGAGTCGATAGACTCCAGAAAGAGGTTCAGACGATATGTTAAACGAGTTTTGATATGAAATGAACTTGATACTGAATGCCATAATGAACGGATTATGAATGTTTTAAATTGTGAATTGGTATTGATAGCTAAAGGCGTTAAATAGGTTTTGGTATATGTAATTGGAATTGATCATTCTTTCGCCATAATAGCTGAATTAGTTTGCCTTGATAATATACTTATGTTACAATATAGAATATGTATTAGTAGGCATTGAGATTATAAATATCATAGCATGTTATAAATCTTACTTTATGTTGTATTATCTTGAATAATGAAAGTATCACTGAGCTTTATCGCTCAACGTAATTGTTTGTTCCATGCACAGGTGCAAGTATTTCTCGAAGCCTCAAGAATTGAAGTTAGCATCCAAACCACCCTTTTTTACTCAACAAAGTTTGTATGGTTTGTTCATTTTGGTTTTGTGGCATGTACCTAAGGACTTTTAGTTAAATGTTCCAAATGGTTAAGTTGTACATGACATGATCTTATGCAAATGTTTACAAATTATGTTTGGGTATGTTTATATAGTTGGTTTGGATTCTTAAGGTTAAAGATTATGCATTTGAATGAGTTTTTAGTTGGTTTTTGAAGTCTACCATTTTGGCACATTTTCACTTGGTATCATTTTGTAAGTTGATGTTTTGGTTGCATGAGACTAAATATATATGTGTTTTCATGTCAACCAAAATTGTAACAAGTTGGTTTTCGAAGGAATAGGTTGTCACATCATGGCAAGAAACCCTTGATGTTGCGACGAGAAATAGAGCAAGGTTCACATTACGACGATATAGCCTGAAGTCACGAAAAACCCTAGTTAGAGAGTCACATCACGACGAGAAAATCATCGAATTTGCGATGTCAATTCAAAGTTTTGTAATCTTTTCAATTTGATTCATTTCGATCTTGGATTAACAAAAAAGCTTTCGTAAGCTCGTATAAGACTCGAAAATGATAACACAATGTTTAAAGTACATGATTTACTTGTATTTAATTGTATATTGACATTGAATTGTAGATTGTTGATTGTAGTTTCTCTAACAACTAATGTGACACTTGTAGCTCGAATTTGGTGATCAAATCGAGTATCGAGATGTTACAAAATGGATCAATTTAGTCATTGTACTATGACACTTGTAGCTCGTATAAGACTCGAAAATGATAACAAAATGTTTAAAGTACATGATTTACTTGTATTTAGTTGTATAATGACATTGAATTGTATATTGTTGATTGTAGTTTCTCTAACAACTAATGTGACACTTGTAGCTCGAATTTGGTGATCAAATCGAGTATCGAGATGTTACAAAATGAATCAATTTAGTCATTGTACTATGACACTTGTAGCTCGTATAAGACTCGAAAATGATAACACAATGTTTAAAGTACATGATTTACTTGTATTTAATTGTATAATGGCATTGAATTGTATATTGTTGATTGTAGTTGCTCCAACAATTAATGTGACACTTGTAGCTCGAATTCGGTGATCAAATCGAGTATCGAGATGTTACAAAATGGATCAATTTAGTCATTGTACTATTAAAAAAATCAAATAAGATCAAATTGGAATATAATTAACATTTATTGTTTAAGGAATATCAATTACTATTTAACAGAGTAAATATTTTAAATTTTTTTATGATTTTATAAATGAATTTTTTTTGTTTGAATTTGAACTACATTTCAAATAATAATAATTTTCAAGAAATTTTTATATAATAAATATTAATTCTCTATATAATTCAAATTTATTTAATTTATTTTAATAATATAAAAATTAAATTGCACGAATTAATTTAATCTAACCTTTATAATACTTTTTAACTTTTTCTTGGCAACAATGTTGGAATGTAATGATATGGCTTTTCAACAACCAATGAGTTTATGAAACATGACATAATTGTGACGTCATCATCTAAATATATATGTTAGGTCAACAAGCATATTAAATATATAAAAAAAATTCTGTATTTTAAAAAAAAATTAAAACTTTTAAATATTTAAAAAATAGAAGACATAAAAAATTAGAAAAAATTAGAAAGTTATAATAAAAATTTATATAAAAACTTAAAATTTTAAGAGGAAAAATGTCAAAAACCAATTTCTTCATTTAAGTTATTATTCAATGCTTCTTTCCTTTGGAGCCAAACCAAGTGCCAGGTTTTGTGTCTTTGGGTTGAAAAGGCAATCTATAATACACGGAATTATAGAAAATTCTAAAATACAGAAAACATTGGAGAGACTAAATAATGGTTATTTGCATTTGATTGAATTGGTTCGATTGGATAAAAAATTAATTATAGTATTTATTTGGAGAAAAGTATTAAATTGATTGATCCAAGAATTGGTACGGATCGATTAAATTAAAATTATATTTTTATTTATTTTTTTAATAATTTATTTAATTAAATTAAATGAATTGATCGAATCGATCAAATTGATTAAATCAACAAACCAATAATTTAAACGATTCAACTATCAATTGGATTTTAAAAACCTTAGACTAAACTAATAATCTAATCCCAAGGCCACGCATAGCTCATTGTACCACTTTTAGCAAATCAAAGCTCACTTTACAACCTTACACAACTCTCTCTCTCTCTCTCGAATCCAGCTAGGGGTAGAAACTAGATAATGATGTTTGCAAGTTATTCGAGTTTGATTCGAAAAAAATTCGAATTCGATTCGGTAATTATTAAGTTGAGCTCGAGCTATTGATCGAGTCGAATTTGAGTTTAGTAATACTTGACTTGGACAATTTGCGAGCCTTGTTGAGCTTTACATATTTTTATATTATTAAATTAAGTTATTATCCTTAATATATGCTATTAACCCTAAGCTTTATTATAGGGCCGAGCTTGAGTATAAAATTAGTAAAAATACTTAATCGAGCTCGAGTAACTCAATTATATTTCGAGTAGAGTATCGAGTTTCGAATTTCGAGTTTTATAAAAATATTTTTTTATATTTACAGTTTTTAATAATTTTTTAGTTTTTTTTAATATTTATGTATTTATATATTTTGAATTTGTAGAATTAGAATCAAATTAAGATAATATGTAAAAATTGATGGTTAAATTTATTATTATACCAATTTTTAAACTGTCGTCATCACCCTCCCGTCAAAAACTTAATGACACTTAACGGAAATGGACAAAAAAATGAACCTAATTAGTTGGATGACCATTTTAATTTTTTTCCTTTATAATTGAGTGATCGAAAAAAATACAATCGTAATTGAGTGACTATAAATATAATTTATAAAAATTAAAAAAAAAAGGAAATAAGAAAATGTAAAAGCTTAGATATGCATAACCTCATGTGTGACGCAATTGGAAGAGGAGTATATAGTAAATTCCACAAATTTAACCCATTATTAAGGAATCTTTCATGTGAAAACAAAATAAATAGTTTAAAGTTTGGTTTTTACATCCCCTAATTTAAGGTAGTTTGGAGGGTGAATCTCAAACATAGCTTTGCATAAGTCTCCAATCCCATTGTCAACCAACATGCATGCACGTTACAACAATTATTTTTTTTCACTTTGATATTGATATATAAAGTATATATTTAAAGACTTTATGTATTTATATAAATTTTAAATTGTATTTGTATTTGTATTATTATTACTTTTATCTCGTCGAGTTTTAATTTTATTTGGGATTTGAATTTGGTAATTATTTGATATTAGAATCAGGGCTGAAACAAAAAAACAATGAGTCGAAATTAAATTATAATTTTTACGATAGTAAAAATGTAATTTTATCATTTTAATAGTCTATATCTTTATAATTTTTAAAGAATTAAATCAAATTTTTATATTTCTAAAGGTCAAAATGTAATTTTACTTTTACTAATTTAAATTTTTAAAAATTTTAAAAGACCTAAATAGAAAATTTTTCATTTTAGAAGGGTTAGGGCCCCTGCCAGGCCTCTAGTTTCGCCCCTAATTAGAGCTTAAACCTTTTTTCGCCCAAGTTAATCTTTAAACTTAGCAATTGTTATTATATTAGAGTTTAAACTTTTTTTTTGTGTAAGATAATTCCTAAACTTGAAAATTGTTCTCACATAGAAACCTAAGGGTTTTTTTTGTCCATGTTAGTTCCTGATATTTGCTTAAAAAAGTTAGATCAATATAAAGTTCAGGTTCCAATATGAGAACAATTTTCAAGTTTAAGGATTAACTTGTATAAAAAAATATTTAAATCCTAATACTAGAGCTTAAATTTTTTTTGGTCCAAGTTAGTCTTTGAACTTAACAATTGTTTCCATATTGAGACTTAACTTTTTTTTGTCCAAGGTAATATTTCTTGAACTTAACAATTATTCTCACATTGAGACCTAAGTTTTTTTTTCCATGTTAGATCCTGATATTTGCTTAAAAAAGTTATATCAATATAAAGTTCAGGTCCCAATATGATAAAATTTTCAAGTTTAAAAATTAACTTTTAAAAGAAAAAATTTAAATCTTAATGTGAAAACAATTGTCGAGTTTAAAAATTAATTTAGACAAAAAAATATATATCTCAATATAAGAATAATTATAAAATTCAAACCAAAATAGTGGATTGACCCATTCTATTTATAAGTGTATTTTAGAATTATGGAATAAAAGTCAAGTAAAATGGAGAGGTCCATTGCATGTGCAAGCAGGAGGGAATTGGGGCCCAAACCACTCTCACATGTAGTAGGTGGTTTGTTGTTGTTGTTGTTGATAACTCTTAAGATAAAACCCTGGAAAATTTAATCAAAATGGAAAAGGGCCAATTGAAAAACTTTAAGAATTCATAATCTATTGACTTTGTGGAATTTGACTCTATTTGTTTTTCATTTCTTAATTTTTAAGATTCCCCTTTTAAAATTTTAAAATATTTTCCAATCCCTATATTTTCTATCTACCAAGATTGTGGCAGTTGTACTTCTTTTATCTTATAACAAAAAATTAGAGGATGATTGTTTGATGATTTGGAGAAAATTATCCCTATTATATTATATTAATGCATTTGATTGAATTTTAGTTCGATTAGTATGAACATTGTTACCAATATAAGATAATATAAGTTCGAGTGATCTGAATCACATTATCTTTCTATTTATGGATTGGAGAGGGGCTATGAGTAGTAAGAGTTTTCAATCGATTAACCGACCCGAACTAACATTAATTGAATTAACCAATCCTTTTAAACTGTAAATAGAACTGAAATTTTTTCAAAAAAATAAAAATTAACCAAACCTAACTTTTTAACCAAATTAACCTTATTTGATGGCTTGATGGTCAAGAGTATTCACCCTCTTAGGTGTGGCCTAGGTTTCAGTCGCGCTAATCGCCTTTATTGTTTAGAATTTATTCTATTATTGTAATTCAAAAAAAAAATTTTACATGTATTAATTACACATTAAATCTGTGTAAATTTAGAATCTATTCCTTTTATACTATTAAAAATATGAATTTTATAATTTCTTTTTCAAAATTTTACTTTAAATAATCACATATCCATTTTAACATATTAATAATTTATATTATTTTTTACATTGTTAATGAAAAGTTTTAATTTCATAAATAACATTCAAATACAGTCATATATTTTTTTTTATTATTTTACTACCCATTAAAAAATATGTGTCACCTATTTAATCTTGCATGTGAGCTGTGAATTTTTTAAACTTCTAACAATAAAATAATTTTCTTTTTATATTTTTTTGAAATACAAGAACAAAGTAAATTCCGAATAATAAACATGATTAATACAATTTAAATTTAGACCACATTTGAAATAGTAAATATCCTAACCATCGAGCCATCCCGTTTTTATATTCACCATTGAAAGAAATTCAGTAAGCAATAATCAAATATGAGTTTGAGGCAATATTTAAACGGCAGCCAAGTATAAATCAATATCATGTGAGGGAAATTTAAAATAAAATAAAATAAAAAGAAATATTTTGTGTGTTTAAGTCGCCCTTGGCTAGTCCAACAAGAAATTCAATAAAATAATATAATATATTATTCAAAGCGGATAAGGTGAGGAAAAGTAAATAGAAAAAAAAACAAAATCAATTTTCTAATATCAAATTGAAAATCACAAACCCATTTTGTACTTTTAACATCAATTTGACCATAATAATAATAAGTTTTGGTTGTAATTCTTTTTTCATATCTATAAATCTGAAAACAACTATCACTATAAAAAAAAATAGGATACATTAGCAATATATATAGCTAGGCAGCGTTAACATGCTTTTTTAAATGCGACTCTTGTATATTTAAAAAAAAATTGAGTTTTAGTCCGATTGATATAAGTATTGTTATCAATATGAGAGAACGTGGATTCAAGTGCGTTGAATTGCATTATCAAAAGGGTTATGGATAATTCTAGATATTGTGTCAAAAAAAACATATATTATCAGAATCTATAATAAAACTATTAAAAAATAAATAAAAAAAAGAAAGAAGAAAAAAGAGAAGGTATTATTGTAATTTTAATATCATACTTTATGTATAAATACATATGTTAATAATTTATTTTATATATAGCATGTTCATTTTGTGTTTATATAATTTTTAGTTTTGTATTGTTTTTGTTGTAATTTATACCATTTCGTCTACCTAAAACATAAAATTACACACACAAAAAGAACTTAGATGGTAAACAACTTCTCATATAATGAAAAATCAATTCAGCACTCTTAATTTAAATTAGCAATCAATTACATCCTTAAAATTATATTTTTCATTGAAGCTCTTAACTACTGTTAAGTGATGGCATGACGATTGATATAGAATAATGTTGATGTAGTAGTTGACGTTGACACTTGATGACATGACATATTTTGTCATATATGTCATGTTTGTAATATCATAAAATTTTCGTTTCAATGCCTAATAACTATTTTGCAGACACGTATAGTAAATTATTGAGGAAACTTAGTGTTAACTAACATCGATGATCGAAAAAATAGTGAACTATTAATAGAGTAAACTAGAAGGTTTATTCAACTTGATCTTTACAATTCACCCGAGCTTAAATTTATATACAAAATGTTAAGCCTACTAATCAACTAACAAACTAATTGTTCTAACAACTGCTCTAGCAAATCGTTAAATGTTAACTACTTTAACAAATTAACTTAGGTGAGCTTGCAAATTCAGTGAACTCGATGTCATGGTGAGCTCGCATAAGTGGTGAGCTCAGACTTCACACTTCGCACAGTCCGCACTTGTGATGAGCTCGCACTTCGCACCTCATACAATTTACAATGCTAACAAATCTACAACACAACTCGTAGTCCAAAGTTCACATAACTCGCACTTCAACACTTGGAAAAAAGTTCGTTGATGAATGATAGTATGGAATTAGTTTGATATTTGGAAAGGATTATGAATATAAATATGTGATTTTGACTATATATGAGATATGTTATGAGATTTTGATGTGTATAAAGAAATTGCCTTAGTAAACTTAGTAGATTAATTAGAATACATTAATATGTCAATAGGGATTAGTCGCGCACTTGTGTATGGGTCCATGTTGTGTGTTGGAATATGATATGATACTTTAGTGCATAGCATGCATGTGCAACTTGATTGTGTTTGGAGGGAACCCAGTTTTAGTGCAATATGTATATGGATGTGTTTGTATGAAAATCTCAAGCCTACGAGTCTTATTTTACTAAAGTTTATTAATGTAATAGTCTGTTTTTTAGTGTTGTCGAAAATAGTAATTTCTGGATCATAAACTCAATGAGAAATTTTTATAATGAGTGTTTAAATTAAATAAGTCAATAATAATTTTATATGGAATTTTGAATTGAAGAATTTTAATTATTGAATTAAAAGTTAGTATAAGTGGTTTGGTTTAAAAGTCAAGTGATTTTAGAAAATGAGGTATTGGGACCTCGTTTCTAAAATTAAGGGTCGTATATATTTTTATTAAACATTTACAGAGTCTTATTATATATGAATTGAAGTTTGGTTGGGAAATTTTGATGATTAATTGCTTAATTAAGGAAAAAGGAGTAAATTGTAAAAGAGGTAAAAGTTAATTGCTATAGATTAAAATTAGTAAAGGGACCAAAATGGTAATTAAACCATGGTCAAAAAGTCCAAGTGGTGGTGACATGATTACCATCCACTAACTTTTGGGTTATTTTTTCATTTAGTCCTAATTAGTTTAAGGTTAAATTGAAATAAAGTCTATTTAGTTGGAATTTAATATAATTGAAGGACCACTTGTGAAATTGGACTCTCCTTAGATGGCCTAATAATAGAAATGATGTGAAACTCTTTAGATTATGGTAAATTACAATTAAATCCAAATTAAATAAGGATTTACTAATTAGTTTATTTTTCAGTGTGATCGAAAAGGGTGTTTTCGAGGTCACAACTTCGATGTGTTATACTGTAAATATAAATTATTTAATATTTACGGGGCTATTAGTATAGTATTAAGATTTGGAGACGAAATTTTATTGTTTAGATAGTTAATTAAGTAAAAAGGATTACATTGAAAAAGGTGAAAAAGTTGAATTCTAGTAATTAAAGGTATTAGATGTTAATTAAAAGGTAAGTTTAAGCCCTTAATGGACAATTAGATCATCCTTAATGTGAGTGGACGGTCTTGACTAATTTTAGTGGGAAAATTATGAGATTTTAAAAGGTAATTTTGTAATTTCATCAGAAAATCTAATTTAATTAAAAATCAAAAGACTAAAAATTCACTTTTTCTTCCTTCTTCTTCTTCTTCTCCTTCTCCAAACCGAAACTCTAAAGAAACCATGGGAGACCATTCGTCCAAGCTTTGAGCTTCAATTTGGTGAGTGAAATCTCATCTGTTTTTAGTAATTTTTATGTTTTTGAGTTCGTATTAGCTTAATCTAGCTAACCCAATGACTAATTTGTGATCTTTTTCAAATGTTATAAATTTTTCCATTGATGAATAAGCTTCTTCTTGAGAGTTTATGGAAGATTTATAAGCTTGGTTGTTTGATTTGATTATTTTGTAAAGTAGCTTTTGATGATTTAATTTTTAAAGACTAAAATGTTAAAGTGATAAATTTGTAAGGACTTGAGGTGAAATAACTAAAAAAGTGGGCTGTTAGTAGGCACTTAAATATTCAGCAAGCTGAAAATTTAAAATAAAATATTTAATTTGCAAGGTTTGAGCTAAAGGACTAAATTGAATAAAAGTGAAAAGTTAAGGGTAATTTTGTAAAAATACCAAAAAAGCTTATTTGCATAAAATGATTTAAAAATTCATGTTGATTTAAATAATTGAATGAAATTATTTTAATAGATCAAGATCGTGTCACCGATTGTGGAAAAGGGAAAATTACGGATTTGTCCTTGAAGTTCACTTTAATTGCAATTTCGTCCGGTAAGTTCATAACGTTAAATCTGCATTTTAATAGTACATTATTGTATTCTTTATAATCGTTGTAGAATATGTTATGGTACGTGAAATTGAGAAAGATGAAAAAGAAATGAATGAAAGAGATATCAGGCTTTGAGCTGGTGATTTGAAATCAACACGATGGTTGAGGTATCGCATACGTTGCGAGTTCTCGACAGCTCGTGTGAGCAACATCGTGAGTCGGGAAATGAGAAATGAATCCAAGAATGGATTACAGGCTACGATGGCTGGGATTTATGCATAAATGCATATTCTCGACAACTAGTGTGAGCAGCATCGTTAGAGAACAATTATATGCACAGATATCGTATCGATGGCTGGGGTACAACATATGTTACGAGTCCTCGATAGCTCCTGTGAGTAGCATTGTATACTGGTAATAGAGTTGATATAGACATGAGAATGAAATTCTGGATTATAGCATACCGTATCGATGTTCTTTTGAAAAAATGGGAGGAGTGGCATGGGAAGCTGGGAAAATGGAGAGGTTTCGAGAAACATTAGAGGAATGTAATCTGGATGATTTAGGCTTTATTGGAGCATGGTAAAAATGGGAGAGAGGCAATTTTCAGTACAATAATATTCAGTAATGTCTTGATCGTTTTGTGGAAAATATGGAATGGTGGTCAATGTTTCTATTGTATAAATTTTCCCATCTTACCCATTCATTCTTCGATCATTGTCCAGTGCTTTTAACAACTAGTGAGGCAACTCCATCTTGTCGTTTCAATGATTTTAGATTTGACTAATGGTGATTATTAAAAGAGACATGTGAGGTAGAAGTTCATCGATATTGGAAGGAGAGCGTGGGGTCTATTCCTCAACGTCTTAAATCCCTGGGCCTTGGATTACAGAATTGGGCTCTATATTTGAAGAGCACTAAAGCAGCGCGATGCTGCAACTTGGAGGAATGAATTCAGGATTTAACTGATATGGAACGAACAGATGACACATTGGGGGACCTGCTTGAAACAAAGTTGGAGCTTAATTTTGAGATCGATAAAGAGGAATTGTATTGGGAATAGAGAGCAAGGGTGAATTGGCTAAAGAATGGGGATTGAAATACTACTTTCTTTCAGAGATTTGCTTCTCAACGATGTCGGACAAACCAAATTAAAGAGTTATGGCGTGACAATGGCACTAGTACAATGGACGAGATGGAGATTACAAATATTGCTAAGGGTTATTTTTAACAGTTATTTACTACAAATGGGGGTGCGACGGCTGAGGTAGGTTTACAAGGAGTAAAACATTGCATCACAGCCAGAATGAATAGTGAGCTATTGGTAGTATATATCGTAGAAGAAGTTTTGTATGCATTGAAAGAGATGGCCTCATTAAAGGCGACTGGTGAAGACGATTTTTCGGCTTTATTTTTTTAGAAATTCTAACATATAGTGGGACTAGAGATTGGAACATTCTACCTTCAAGTATTAAACAATGAAGAATCAATCGAAGAAGTAAGTTTAACTCTTATTATCCTAATTCTAAAGCTTGTGAAACTCAAGAAGATGTGGGATTTTAGATCCATCAGTTTGTGTTCAGTTCTTTATAAGATTATCTCTAAGAAATAGCTAATTATTTTCATAAGGTGCTTAATAATTACATAGATGAATGATCGGCTTGTAACATCATAACAGTTGTGCAAAAGGACACATGTCGATGCAAGTATAGTTGATAGACTATTTCTATTGAATTTCGATCCCACGAGGAATGGATTCTTGATGTTCAGATGTCGAAGTAACTAATATTAGAATTAGATGAAATGCAAGTACAGACGTCAACGCAGTTAAGTCAATCTGCACACTAAAATAGTTAGTATTGTCAATGTAATCAAGGTTAATTGTCAAAGCAACTGAAAGTAAATCAAAGTGTTGTTGAAATGTTGAGAATTCAAATGTAGAAAAGTAAAAGTGTGATCAAGTGCAAAGGTCTGGAGTGGGTCACTGATTTCACTAAGTTGCAACGCAGGATATGTCGACAAGGGTTTGAATAGATGAACTATAGTAGCAATCGAGTTCCAATGAAATCTTACCAATATCAATTCTCCATTTAGTTAATACTCAAGTACCCTCATTACCCCACCTCTCGGTGTGAGCAACATTGTGCACTCAAGAATAAGTGATCAGAATCTCTTCTAATCCCAGATAACTTTTGCTGTCTTGCTTGTTAACCTAACTTGTCACTGCATCTCTCGATGTCGGTAGACTGTAAATGCACTCTCGTGTTTGATGCAATTAGATCTAAGAATAAACAGATGAAAAGAATTAAATAAGAATCAAAGTAAATCTAACAATGAAAGATACTCTCGTATTCATTCAAATGTCAATAATAGTCCATCATCATAAGAAAAGAGGAGTTAACAAATACATTGGAGCATACTATCTCTAGGCTACTCGGATTATCCCCTAACGACTCCACTTGCATAGCATCAAGCACTTCTTATTAGGAGTTGTTACTCGTCGACTCAGTCAGCTCACCGTTCTCCAGCATAAAATCTTCAAAAACATAAAGTAATTGCAGAATTTAATTCCTCCACCTCTTGATGATTTCTTCTATCTTTTCCCTTCTATTTATAGGCTTCAAAATTACAGATTTATTCCCTTTCATTCTTAGATCCAGATCCGTTTTGCAGCTGTCAAAGTTTGTTATAGTCCAGCTGTGCACTTACGCAACTTTGGTGTGTTCTTCATATATCTGTAGGTTGTCGCTACATTATTGGATGCGATCTGAAATCCTCAATTACGGTGAAAACGTGTGAATTTCTTGCGTTGGTGCTTCCAATTGTATTCGCAGCTTGACTTTACTCATCCAAGTATGGTTTCTATGCGGCGACATCGCCGGTCGCACTTTCAAGCTGATCTTGTGGCTGTATTCTTCTTCCAGCATTGATCTTTTGATATGATTTCCTGCGCTGACAATTCTAAGATGCAATATATAGGTTGCTTGTAGCGACATTAATACATAAAAGAGATAAAAATAACAAGAGTTTAAACCAATCAATAATGAGTTAGAAAACATAAAAAATTAAGAATGAAATGCCTAATATGCATACTAAATATGGCACAAAAGAGGCAATTAATACACAAATTTAGGGAGAAAATAAGTGTCATTTTTTATGCTATCAATGAAGCACAAAGTGCTTTTAATCCTGTGAGAATAATAATAGATAATGTATTACTATCCTATGAGATTCTACATATAATGAGGAATAAGCGTATGGGTCGAAAAGGGGCTTTTGCTCTAAAACTTGACATGAGCAAAGCCTATGATTGGGTAGAGTGAGATTTTTTTGGAAGAGGTTATGTTGAAGATAGGATTTCATGAGAATTGTGTTACCTTTTTGTTGAAATGTGTTAACTCAATTTCGTATAGGGTATGTATAAATGACGGTAAGGGTGAGCAGTTTTACCCTACACGAGGGCTTCGACAAAGGGACTCTCTTAGTCCTTATTTATTTTTCATTTGTGTAGAGAGGCTTTCAACTTGCATGCGAAAGGTTAGAGAGGAAAAATGAATTAAAGGAGTAAGGGTTTGTAGACGAGGTCTACTTATCACACACTTGCTATTTGTAGATGATTGCTTGATGTTTGGTGAATCAACAGAGAATGGCACTAAAGAGATGAAGAATGTTTTAGAAAGATATGCGAGTTTTTTAAGGCAAAGTATAAACTTTGACAAATCGACAATCTTTTTTAATGCTAATAACTCGACCCAAATGAGGGAAGCAGTCTTGCAAGTCTTACAAGTACGATGTTTGGATAATCCAGAAAAATACCTAGGTTTACCGAATATTATGGGCAGAAATAAAAGGAGGAGCTTTCAAGGACTTAAGGATTGTATGGTGGAGAGAGTTCAAAATTGGTTCACACGTATGTTGTCACAAGGCGGGAAAGAGGTGTTTATTAAGAGTGTACTTCAATCAATTTCAACTTACGCTATGTCGTGTTTTTTATTTCCAAGTTCTTTATGCAAGGAGATGGAACAAGTTATGAGTAATTATTGATGACAACATCAAAAAGGAAAAAAAAGCATCCACTAGTGTATTTGGAACTGATTTGCCAAAGAAAAGACAATGGCGGAATGGATTTTTGTGATTTTGCCAATTTTAATTTAGCCCTATTAGCTAAACAGGGGTGAAGGTTAATGGTGTTTTTGAATTCATTATTAGCCAGATCATTAAGAGCAAAATATTATCCATATTCATCTTTTGAGCAAGCAGGATTAGGAAATTACCCATCCTATACTTGACGCAATATTTGGGAGGCGCGGAAGGTGCTCGAGAATGGCCTCATGTGAAGAGTGGGAGATGGAGCAGATATCTCGATATAGCATGATGCATGGGTCCCTGGTTTAGTGAGAAATAAAGTGCACAATTCAGAACTAAATACTATAGTAGTTAAAGTTACTGATCTTTTAAATCCAATTAGCAGATAGTGGAGAGAAGAAATAGTTACCAGGGTGTTTCTGCGGGAAGAGGCAGAAGCAATTCTCAAAATTCCCTTAGCTCGAAATCCAATTGCTGATTGCTGGGTGTAGATATGGGAGCCGACTGGAGTTTACACAGTGCATAGTGTTTATCGAAGCCTTGTGGCTGGCAACTCAACCCAGTCCGTAAATACAACATAAATGATGAAACGAAAAATTTACAAATTCCTCTGGACTACAAACCTAGCTGCAAAAATTCACATTATAGTATGGAGATTTATTCACAATTTTATACCTACATTTACAAATATACTCTATAGAAGAATTGGATATACGAGTCTATGTCCTAGATGCAAACATGAAGATGAAACCATAGAGCATGTTTTTCGAGATTGCCCAACTGTACAGGAAATTTAGAGCTTGTTAGGATTATCACTATGTGCATAAATGGAGCAGAGTAATTTCATACAGTGGTTGGAAATGGTTGGAAATGTTACTCACCAGGAATTCGAAAGATCATCATAAGTTTATCTTCTATGGTCTGTGGGTAATTTGGAGTGGTTCTAATAAAGATCTGCATGAGGGTGTCTATCAGTCAGTTCTCGGTTTATCTCAATTTATACGAGGGTATGTAAATGAATAGACAGAAGCACACTTATAAAACTTCATTTCTTACTTTGTGGAGGAGAGTTGGAGTACATCGAAGGTAGGGCCGGTCAAAATAAATTTTGATGGAGCTTTTGATAGTACAACACATGTTTTGAGTTTTGGAATCGTGGGTAGAGATGCCAACAATTTGGTTCTAGGGATTTGGATCTAGGCAAACTCCCATATAGCAACACCGTTTGCAGTGAAGGCTCTAACGTGCCTAAAAGCCCTTCACTAAGGTCTTAAAAAAGGATTTCGGTGTGTAGTAGTGGAAGGCGATGCCCTAAGCATAATAAAAAAGGCACAGAGTGAGGATGATGATTGATCGAATCTTTGCTTGTCTCTGGCAGACATCAACATGTTAGAAAGGGAGTTCGACTCCTGTATGTTCATAAGAAAGACGCACAAAGGAAATAAGATAGCACATCTATAACATCCCGTTTTTCAGTGGTATCAGAAATAGTGGTTTTGGGACCACAACTCCGACGAGTCAGATTGTAAATATTAAATATTTAATATTTATGAAGTCACTAGTGTCATATTAAATTTTGGTTAAGAAATTTTATTGTTTAGATAGTTAATTAAGTGAAAAGGATTAAATTGTAAAAGGTGTAAAAGTTGTGTTCTATTAATTAAAGGCATTAGATGCTAATTAAAAGGTAAGGTAAAATACTTGGATGGTAATTAAACCATGAGGAATTTGGGTGGATGGTAATGGACATGAGAATTGTCAAATTTGGTTAAAATTAAACAAGGGTAAATAAGTAATTTGGCAAATAAACATAATAAGGTAAAAACATTAAGAATAGTAGTCATCTTCTTCATTTTAGCATAAAGAAAAGAAAGAAACCCTAGAAGAGAAAGCTTGAAGTTCGGCCAAGCTAAGTACATCACTTGGTAGGTGATTTTTCACCCGTTTTTAGTATTTTTTACTTTTTTGAGTCCGTATTAGCTTAATCTAACTAGTTCGGAGACTAATTTGTGAATATTTCAAATGTTATATATTATGCCATTGATCAATGAGCTAGTTCTTAAAAATTTAAGGAAGTTTTATAAGCTTGGTTGTTGGTTTTGATGGTTTTGTGAAGTAATTTTTGATGGTTTTGTTAAAATGGTAAGAATACATGTATTTGATGTGAAATAATTGCATGAAGGGGTTGTGGGAAGACCATATAGTGCTTGGATGGTATGGGTTTGAAAAGAAAATGGTTATTTTAGTTGTTTGAGGCTTAATGACTAAATTGAATAAAATTAAAATGTTGGGGGTAATTTTTTAAAATACCAAAAATGTTGTAATTACATAAAATGACTTAAATTTTATGTTGAATAGGATAATTGAATGATTTATTGTAATAGATCAAGAACGAGCAGTGGATCACGAAAAAGGGAAAATTACAAACTAGTCCTTGGAGTTTACTCTTAGCGATAATTTAGTCCGGTAAGTTCGTACTATTATTGTTTTTAAAATTTTAATATCGCTAATTATATTCAAATTGGAGGTATTCTTGGACAATTGACCAAATGGAATGCTTGGGTAGGGCGATATTTTGAATCTTACTCGAGGTAGAACATTATTCTACTTCTAGCTCGGGTAGAGCGATATTTTGAATCTTGCTCGGGTAGAGCATTATTCTACTTTTGGCTCAGGTAGAGCGATATTTTGAATCTTGCTTAAGTAGAGATTATTCTACTTCTAGCTCGGGTGGAGCGTTAATTTGTTTCTAGTTCGAAAAGAGCGTTATTCTATAACTGGGCTCGAATGGACTATATATTTTATACAAGGAACAAGTTAATGTGGATTTTTGTGTTGTTTTGTATATTTCATTTTGCTATCATAAGATCGGATCATCTCGAAGAATCACACTATACCGGAAGCATCTTCGGTAGATTTTATATCACTTGGTTATATGGCATGTATTAGGATGATGTATTTTGTATTTGTTTGAGTATGTTTAGAACTATATGGATGATGATAGTTTAGAAGAATGGAGTTCAATTTGATGTTAAATGCTAGGTGTGACTTGAGTGTTTGGCATGTATTTTGAATTGATAATGAGTTTAATCAAATTAGTGAATGAATGTAAATGGTAAGACATTTATATGTGTATTGATTGTTTGATTTAAGTTAGGTATCCATAGGACTATTAAAGGTGGTGTGATATATGCATGTTAAGCTAGTTGTAAGAATTTTTGCATGATTATTTGGACAGTTCGTAGGTACACACGGCCTAGTACACGGGCTACCACACGGGCATGTGCCTTGGGAAAATTGGTGCATGTCTCACACGGGCAACACACGGGCTGGGGCACAACCATGTGGCCTTATTTCGCATGGACACACAGCTCAAGACATGGTTTGTGACGCGGCCGTGTGTTGGTATTTCAAGTATGCACACGGTCTGGGGCACGACCGTGTGGCCCTTGTTTTGAGAAAATTGATGTTTTTGTTTGATGTTTCAATTGCAATTCAATCTTGTCCTTATAAAATTTGAGTTGATGTAAAAGAGAATGAAATATATTTAATTGAATTGTAATCTATCGTGTTGAGTGAAACTTTTGAAATGATGTTCTAAATTGTATTTGTTTCGGTTGTAAATGATCTGTAAGCCCTCAAAACCTTAACTAGCAACGATGTCGAGTTTTAAGTGTTACAACATCTTTTAGCAAAATAAGGGATCAAATTACTGGTGAATATGTACCTTGACGACTAGTGGGCTCCTAATATATAATCGGTGTGTGGTTTAGATTTGGAGAAACGAGGACTGCTCGAATCTAAAGAAAAGGGCTTCTGAAACCCTAAAATACAGATGGGATAAGGAAGAAAGATCAAGAGTTTTGCAGAAAGTGAGTTTTGGAAATGGTATTTAGACGCTTTGACGTCTAAAGGGTAGATGATAGGACTCGATTAAATCATGACTGGGCATGACGTGTAACGTTGAGGGGTGGACTTTGTTTTTCTCTTTTAGATTCATAATTTTTGTTTTTTCTAGGCTTTCATTTTAGTAGTCCTTAGTTTTTTTTTTAGGATTTGCAATTTTTTAAACTATGTTTTCTTTTCTATGTTTTAAACCCAACGCATTCTATAATAAAAGTCTCAGTTTTTGTTTTAAAAAACATGATATGCTATAAAGAACTAAAAATTTAAAAAATTACTTAAAAGACATGTTTAGAATAAATCTATACAAATTGTTGTTTAGATTCATTTCAGGTGTGAATTTTTATTTTAAGAAATTTCTAAATGTTTTTATACTTTTGCACATGTCACTGTTTGATTGGTTGTCAGTGTTACATCAGTACAAACTAACAATGTTAGTATAGATGTACCAAAGTGTGTGACGAAATACAAGTTTACGTTCAAGCTAAGTGAAAAATGAATCAATTACCAGCTAAGTACATGATCGTGCTATGAACATCATAGCAATTTATGTGATAGCGTACACTTTCGATGCAAGAATAGTAGATAAAATGAATCTATCGGATATCGATCCCATAGAGATGACTGTTTATTGTTTAATCTGTCGAAGCATTTTGAGTTAAAATGAGAAGATCTGTTAAGAGTTATGTCCACACAACTAGGTTAAAGTTGTACAAGTTAAGAAATAAATATGTCAGTGCAATTAAAATGTCAAATGTCAGAGCGAATTATAGAAAATGAATGGATTGTTGAGATGTTGTAAAGTAAATTTAGAAACTTAAAATAAATGGATCAAGTGTAAAGAAGTGGAGAGGATCATTGACTTCACAAGTGACAACGCTAACTGTGACTACAAGGTATCTTATAGATAAATTTGTCACCGCAATAATGCTCCAATGAAATCTTACTAATAACAACTCTCTGTTAACAAAGACTCAAGCGCTCACAATTACCACACCTTCCAGTGCTAGTAATGCTTTGCACTCAAGGACAAGTGACCAGAATTCCTTCTAGTCTCAAGCAACTTTCGCTGTCTTGCTTGTTAATCTAACTTGTCACCACACTTTCCAGTGTCTGTGACTGCAATTGCACTTCCATGGTCAAACAGTTAAATCCAAAGATAAACAGATGAGAAGAATTGAATAAGAATCAAAGTAATCTAACATTAAAAGACACTTCCATGTACAATCAATTGTCAAAAGAAATCATCAGCATCAAGAGAGGAATTAACAAATGAATCGAAGTATCCTATTCCTAGTCTACTAGAATTCTCACTTAATCATTCCTCTTGCGTCGCACCATGCTCTTCTCGTCAGAAGATGTTGGCCCTTGCTAGATCAGATCACCGTCCTTCGGAGTTAAGCCTCCATGGTACCTGACTTTTAGAATGAGAGAATTTTAGGAATTGAAATCTTCACCACTTGATGATCCATTTTCTCTTTCATCCTTCTATTTATAATCACTGACATTTCTAGATCTTTCTCCCTTTTCAGATCTAACTCCTTGATGCAGTTGTAAAAGTTGTTATTGCCAGCTATGCACTCACGCAGATCTGGTTTGTTCTTTGAGCAGTTACAGATTGTCGCAACATTTCTGGACGCAAATTATGATTTTAATTTACAACGTCAATTTGTCATTCTCTTGCGCTGGTGCTTCTGGATATGTTAGCAGCGAGAAATTCCTGATAGAGATGTAGAAGCATTCATGTGACGACATATTCGACCACAATTCTGGATCAACTTGTGACCGCAACTTTGAATGCTTTCCTACTCTGATCTTCTAAGGTGGATTCTTACGTTGACAACTTTAAACGCAAAACTGATGCTGAATGCAGCGACATTAGTAGTAAAATATGGCAAAATTTAGGAAAACTAGGCCAAGGTCCACTGAGTTAGAAAATGCAATGAACTAAACTAAAAAAATGCTAAAATATGTACTAAGGACAACTAAATGGGAACAAATTATCCTATAAATGGGGAGAAAACATGTCTTTTTTAGTACAATCAGTACAAGTGGACAAGTTCAAAGGATAAAGTATATATTAACCTAATAAAAAATAAACAACAATTTTTTTTATAATAAGCAGATGTCTCGTTAGAAAACTACCAATAAAATTGATAAGTGGAAAAATCCTAACACATAAAATCTGTAAAGCAAAATCTTTAAAGCTGGAAGGAACCAGCATGATGGATTTGTGGAGTAAAGTTGTAGAAGCAATAGAGTTAGAGCTTCTCATAATGTAACACAAAGGAAACAAGAAAATCCATAATCCTTACTGTAGGAGAAATCAAACGTAATATGTGTGAGATATTGATAAGTGCTAAAAGTAACATGTTTTAACCTCATTCTTAATGTGTTTTTGGATGATCATTCGATGTTATTTGTGAACTTTATGCACATAATCTTTTAAATTCATGTTTTGATGCTTAATAGATCACTTTGAAGAAAAATGAGCGAAAATCAGAGCAAGCTACAGAAGCCACACAGGCTGAACCATTCCACATGGTCAGACCACACGGCCGTGTGGTAGGTTGTGTCGATTTCATGAGATTATGCACCAAATAGCGAAAAATCACGATTTTTAGGTTTTTCGAATATTCTAAAATGTATATGACAAAAATAAAAAGAGAGGAGGGAACTGTTAAGATTGAAGATTATCATTTGATTTCTTAGGAAGTTATCATGAGTTTATTTCTTTCGGTTATATTTTATCTTGGATATTTTTATTTTCAAGAATGAATTAATTTTATAAATACCTAGGGAGTTAAACCCTATGATGAATTCTATCATTTGATTTTTATTTTACGCAATAAATACTTATTTTTTTTGTTCTCAATTATGTGTGCTTAATTCTTGGTTTGATATCTCTAGATTATTAAATCATGTTTGATGTGCTTAAATCAGTGGTTGAATAGACCCTATTTAAGAGTAGATCTTGTATAATTGAGTGGAGTTGCATGCAATCTTAAAAATTGGACAACATAAATCTATTAGATTACAGACAAATCTAATAAGGGAATCCATAGCATGAGTTAATGAGATAATAGGAGTTTTAATTAGAAAGAAATTTCAATTAATAAACCTAGAGTTAGTTGTTCTTATGCTCGAAAGAGATATTTGCGTAATTTAGGGATTTTTATGGATCAAATTATTAAGTAAAGAAATTGCGTAATTTAGATTGATAATGACAGATGAAATCTAGGTGAATTCTTTCTTGAGTATTATTTCGCTTCTTGGTTATTACTCGATTATTTTCCCAATTTTTTTATCATGTTTGTTAGTAATTAATTTAGTTAATTTTAGTTTTAAATAAATCACTCAAATTTATCAATTAAATAATAGAAAGACGGTAATTACTAGTACTTATAGTCCTCGTGAGAACGATATTTTTGCTCATCATAGCTATATTATTAAGTGATAGGTGCATTTGCCTTAATCAAATATTTAATTAGTTTTGCGACGCATCAACTATCATTGAATTCACTTCAAGGTACACTACAGACCATGTGTCATGCACGTTCAGACACAAACTGAATCTACAAAGTAAAACTATAAAGGTTGTAATGCAAGACTTGTAAAGTAGATCTATAGAACCTATAAAACAAAATCTTTAATGTTGAAAGGAGCCAACATGATGAATATGCGGAATAAATTTGTAGAAACAATAGAGCTAAAGCTCTTCATAATGTAACTAATAGATAATATGAAATTTGCACCAAAAAACGTTATGAAGACAACTAAAGCTCCACATAAATAAAACTCAACACAAATGGGAGAAATCAAAACCAACATATGTGCATTGTTAATGACCTAACATATGGAAGGAGAAATAAAATGATATTGTAGAGATAGAATATATAGTAGAGAGGAAGCTTCAAAATCACAGAAAAGATTTTGAGCTTTCACAAAGATAAAACCTACAAATAGTCACCAAAGTTGCACTAAAAATGACATTAATGAAGCTGAAGCTTTACAAGAACAAAATATGCAAAAGAAAACATGGTGGAGAGACAAAACACTACAAAAACTAAATTTGAAGCAACATGAAAGTTATTCATATGAACTTTTAAGCAAAACGTTCTTTCTTGCAACTATAGAATCCTCTATCTTGGGTAATATACAATGATGGTTCATTGGCTAAAGATACAGCAAGAGCAAGGATCCTACTCATAAATCTTAGGGGACAAGAATTATAATATTGTTTAACTCTATCTTTCCTGCTTCAAACAATGCTACAGAATATGAAGTCTTCATAGCAAAATTGGAATTAGAAAATTCTCTCACATTGGAGAACTGAAGGTGCTTATGTACTTTCAATTGGTGGCAAATCAACTCCTCCATCAATATAAAGTCAAAGACTAGACATTGGTAAAATACTTGGATATCCTTAAGAACCTAAATACACATTTTGAAGATGTACCATTGAGAGAATCACACGATTAGACAATAAAAAAGTAGTTTGTTTTATCCAATAGTTTGAGCTTTCACAAAGATAATGTTGAAAAATTTTGGTTTAGAAAATAGTTTTGCTGCAAAGCAGAAAGTTAATTTTTTTCTAAAGTGCTATTTATAGCAATGAACTTTTTACCAAGTTCATACATGTGTTTTGGAATATGCGGTATAAGATGTTTACTAGCTTTCAACCTACATGAAAGTTTCTGTTATTCTCGAACCTCAGCTTGCTTAGAGTGTATGCTCTAATTCATGAACTGATCAATACCACGAAAACTTTCTATTGATATTCACCAAAAAATCAGTAACTCTCAAAATGATAAAAATTGAAAAGCAAACTCACTCAAAACTAGAATTTATTTAGAATAACATATCTTAATTTTGACAGAGTGTTGACACTTAGTGTGGTGTGTTTTTTTACCTAGCCCATAGTCTCTATATAGAGAAAATCACAAGATTTAGACTTGAACAAGGATAAATAAAATAGTATTATTTTAATAGAAAACATTTAGTCTCATTAGGATTACAAGGGGTGGGCGACGCACACCTCATTAGGGATTCATGTTTCCCGCCCATTCCATTATAAATAGGCCTATTGGGTCTTTTTTTATATTAGGTACAATTATATGTTTCTCCTTGGTCCTTTAAACGTACTCATATAATTTTACCAACCCTACAACTTGTTTTTTGTTTTTCAAAATGTTATTTATTTATTTTTCCTAATTAAATTTGTAACAACTTGATTTTCAATGGTGTCGGAAACGGTAGTTTTGAAACTCCATTTCTGTAGTGTGAATTTGTAAATTTAACGTTTAATATTTATGAGGCTATTATTAAAGTTTATTAAATTTTGGTTCTTTAATTTTGTTGAATTGATAGTTAATTACGGTACAAGGACTAAATTGTAAAAGTCTCATCACTATAAATTTTTAAATTGCAAAGGGATCAAAATGGTAATTAAACAATTTTATTTTGATCAATAATGGAAATGGATGTTTTCATCACCAAATTTTGGTTAAAATTTATTAAGGTTAATTAAACAAAGTTTAATTAATTAATTAAACTTAATTAACACCTAATTAAATAATATAAGTTAAAAATGATAAAAAAAATGTTATTTTCTCTCCATCTTCTTTTTCATGTCGTATGAAAGAAAGAAACAAATCCTATTTTGAAGTTCAACTTTCGTGTCTATAATTTGTAAGTTCAATTAAGTCATTTTCTTGTAATTTTTATGTTTTTGACGTTATGGAAGCTTGATTTAGCTAGCCCATGTACCAATTTTTAAAACTATTAAGGTTTCTAAAAGCTTCCATTGACGAGTTCTTAAATAAATTGGTATTAAATTGATATATTTTAAGTTTAGATATGAAAAAAGATTAGATTGTAAAGTTGAATTATTGGTTTTGTCCAAAATGACCAAATTGTAAAAAATTTATATTTGATGTGAAATTTCTGTAATTATTGATAGTAAAGAGCCCTAAAAGGATGTAATTGAGATCGATTTTGGAACCAATGCTCAAAATTGAAAGTTATAACAATTTTAATTTTTGGGTCTAAATTGAATAAAATGCAAAAGTTTAGGGATATTCGAAAAATGAAAGTGGAATGATTCATGCATATAATAGGATGTTATAGAATGTTTTTAATTGATAAATTGAATAGAATTATTTTATAGATTGAGAATTGAACCAAATCGAATATAATCAAAGAAAAGGCAAAATTGTTGATTAGTCTTTAAAGACTTTTTCGTTTGTTGTTTTTCCATGTAAGTTCATATGTAACTTACTATTTTGTTTCATTTTATAATTAATTGTAATTATTTTTCTTATTAGTTTATATAAATGTGAATTTGGTTAATTTGGAATCAATTGGACTAAATTGCAAAGTATGAAAAATATGGTTTTTTTAAAAATAAAACCTAAAATATTATTATATGAATCAAAAAGAAAAATGTTTTGGATTTCACTAGGAAAATCCAATTGAAAAAAGAAATTACATTTCCTATCTAAAGCAATTTCACTTAAACTGTGGGCAGCTTTATTACACACGCGATGAACCCACTTTACAAAACAAGAATTAAAATTTTCAAAAGGTTCTGACACTGACTCAGCAAGTGTCCAATTATTGAGACATCAACAGGCTTTTTATTAAAGCGGTTTATTATTGTCGCACTATCCCCCTAAAAAACCACATTTTCTCAGTTGTTTTCACTAACCCACGTGAGACTTTGCATGATAGCCAAAGCTTCGGCCTAATTGGAGTTCGCCACGTCCTCTTGAAAAGTCATCCCTCTACCATTCACAAAACCATCGTGATCACGTAACAGAAAACCAATACCTGCCTCTTGATTTTTCCAAGCCGCATCAAAATTAATTTTGAAGGAGCCAACAGGGGGTTTCATCCAACGAGCAGAAGGAACACCTCAAGGGATCATGGGTTCATTGTACAAGTTATGGAAACGAAACTCATCATTAAAATTTATAGTCCTTTCCCACACCACTTTAGGATCGTCTAGCACACCCCGAAATAACAAATTATTTCTAGCATTCCATGAGTTCCAAAGCACAGTAATCAGACACTCAAATGCTTGCTTGTCAACAAGCCTCATGGAACTCTCAAGCCAATCAATCCTAGTCTCTCATTCAGTCGAGAGGATGCGCCCATCAATCCCCCCGATTTTCAAAATAGCTTGTGTGTGGTCACAATCTCTAAGGGCATGTATAATAGTCTCCGTAGCATTCTTATAGCGAGGGCAAACCTTATCATGCAAAGGGTTAATGGAAGCAATCTTATCGTTGGTAGGAAGAATATTGTGGCCAATTCTCCAAGTAAAAACTTTAAGCTTGGGGGGAGCTTAAGTTTCCAGGTGAGCCGCCAAAAGAACTTGTGAGGGCCAAACCCCACCTTTCTTAATATCAACCAAGAGTAGCTCGATTTTGTGGTGTAAATGCCCCACGGATCGTGAAACCAAATGACTCTGTCCTTGGGGCTGTTCGGAAGCAAAGGAAGCTGACATATCTTCCTAGTCATCTTGTCACCATAAAGCACCCTGACCCGATCCTTATCCCACTTGCACTCATTCTGTAGCCAAAGATCCCGCACAGTCTCGACATTATTATCATGGTCAAGATGAAGCAGGGAACTACCCTCCAGAAAAATATGGTATTTATTAGTAGGTACAGAGTACCAAAATTGAAATGGAATGTTTATAAGATTTGTGTGACATGTATATGCTTTTACAAGGATTGAAATGATATGATTATAATAATAATGCCTATGTGAACTTAATAAAGGATTAGGATACATATGATATGCCATTAGGGTCAATTATGAAAATGATTAGGGATTTATGTGGTTATATGAGATCCAACATTTGTTGCGGATTCTCGGCTTATATGTATAATTGGTTTAGCTTGGACTGGTAACCTCGATACAATTTCAGCTTGTGCGAGCAACCCTGATCATTGTCAGCTTGTGTGAGCAATATTGTCTCGTGTATCCGAGTTCGTTTTACTAAGGTTCTTTCACGCGAAAATGTAACTTAATGGAAATGAAATTATTGAAATGGATTGAATACGAATTAAATTACATATGCTTCCAAATTGAATATGATTTGTGTTATACATGGTTTCAAATTGCATTTTTGAATATGATTTATTGTTTAATGATCATGATATGCAAAGTTTTGGACTAACCTATTGGTTGTATATGTTAATATGCATATGATACTTTAAAGTGTGCCAAGGGATGCCTTAATAATTTCTAAAGTGTAAAAATGTTTAGTTTGTTGTACTGTTAATGTAAGGTAAGTAAATTTCATATGAGCTTACTAAGCATTCTATATGTTTACTCCGTTGTCTCCCTTCCTTGTAGATTGTCAACTTGCGGAACGTGTCTAGCGGATCACTCAAAAGCTCACACTATTTCATTTTCAAATCGGTATCTTTTTTATCGCTTAAGTATGATTTTGTGACATGTACATAGGTGTTATGTATTTGTTAAGCTTGAATGTTGGTATAATTTTGAAACTTATCAATTGCATAATTTTGGAAAATTTAATGCCTAAATGGATGTTTATGCTTTGGTAAACATATTTGAGCTATGTTGGTGACCATTGAAATGATATAATTAGATGTAAATAGGTATGTTTCAAGAAGTTTTGAGATAAGTAAATGTTTGGCAATTGGCAAATTGTTTGGATTATATGTCATGGTATTGAAATGATGATTGAATAGGTGATATAGATTGATATGAGATTGAATATGGTTATTTTCATTTTTTTGGTATGAATTTGTGATGTTTTGGTGCCGATGTTTTAGTGGATTGTTTTGGTATCACGATACCACACTTGGATATCACAATAACTACTTGTTATATTTTGAAATATTTACAATTTGATCTTCAAGTTGGGAAGTCTGGCTATTGTCTTTGATATTGTGATACCAAACCTTATATATCACGATACTCGCTTGACTTAATTTGAAGTTTAGCTATTGCTTGTGGAATCACAATAATAAGCCTTAGATATCACGATATCCACTTGGCACATTTTGAAAATTTTTAGTTTAGTCCTAATTCAACCTCGAGTTAGTAAAGAGCTTTTGTAAGCTCGATTAAGGCTCAGATTTAAATTGTTTATCATAATGTGAATCTGTTTATGATATGATTGAATGTTTGAATGATTTATTTAACGTGAATTTGACGGTATTTGCTTCGACAACGAATGTGGCATCCTATAGCTTGGACCCGACAATCGGGTCAGGTAAGGGGTGTTACAAAATTATTTTCTCAATCCAATTCTATTTTCGTTAAATTCAAGATGATTTTACTATACTAGAGTATATGAGTAAATAAATTTAATTTACCTTGTTCTCTAATACTATGATGACTAATTAATTGAATTTCACTTTAAACTCCAATTATTTAATTACAATTAATTAAATAACAATTCAAAGAAATTAATTTAATCTCTAAGTAATCTCTTACTTATAAAAATAAAACGTATTCACTTTGGATCGTGATAGATACAATCTATTTCTCTAATTCATCGTTTTCATATATTCATCTCATCGATTAAATGTAAGCCAACAAGATTGTATCGAGCTAGCAGAGAGATCGATTGGACATATATAGTTAAGACCCACATAATTTGTAATTAAGTTTCAACTCATAATTTATTAATTACAACATTATTTAGTCAAAGAGTCATTCCACTAAAGTAAAATGATTGAGCTCTTCCTATTATATACCATTATGAAAGCTATTTATCAAGTGCTTGTCTGATGAATTTTTCATAAGTGTGTTACTTTCATAGGATATCCTTAATCTTTTTAGGTTAAATTCGTCCACCTAATATGATCTTATTATATCTCATGGTAATAATTACATCTTCTTTCATGAAAAAGTCAATCACTAACATATAGCAATTAAATCATTTGTCCTAGACAAATGACCTATGGCCACATTACTTTTCCATCTATCACGTAATGCTAATGAAAGGTTATCATTTACCCTATATCGAGTTATGAATTCCATTATTATAAATGAAGCAATGTCATGCAAAAGTTGTATACCCAATGTATCAGCTTTTGGCTCTATTACCAATTAAACTCTAGCTTTCAATATATTAAAGCATACAAGTAATGCACACATAGTTCGTCACTTACTCAGAATTGAGGTAAGCCACACTATGAATGTCACAAGTGAATAAATCCATGAATGGATCTAGGATTTATTCTACTTGGGTCCTGTCTAATGTATTTTTAGTCCAGATAATCACACTCATGTCTTTATTTTTTGGGAGTCATCAGCTTTGACACCCTAGACAATTTATCTCCCACTTGAACTTGATAGACAACATAATAGTCTTTTAATTGATTTGCTCAATTCTGATTAGGCTATGGGTCTTTCAGATTACCTACTAATATAACTTGTCTTCTCACATTATGGTCCAACCACATTATGCAACTTAATATTAGTTAAGCATTAGGTAATTAGCAAGCCAATATTATCTTATTCATTTTGCTTTGCGTGCAAAAATCACTGAAGATAAATACAAATGATATTAATGTGAATGATGAAATTTTATTAGACCAATCTTTTCAAAAAATTACAGTTACATATGACAAAAAACTACCTAAAAGCACTAGATTCCAACAAATAAAACCTACAAATAATCACGAGAGTTGCACCCTAAAAACGACATCAAGGAAGTCAAAGCTCCACAGGAACAAAATCTTCAAAAACCATGTAGGAGAGCCAAAGCTTCACAAATAATAAATCTAAAACAACATGATAGTTGTACGCACAAAATTCTAGGTTTAATGCTTACTCTTGCAAGCAACTACAAAATCCCCTAAAGCACATAATCTTAAAGCTCTAGATAACTCAACTGTTACATGTGATTCTTCTAAAGCAAAGGCATATGGTCATTTTTGAACCACTTCTCTTCTTAGGTAATGTACATTGATGGTTCATCGACTAAAGATAAATTAAGAGCATGAGTCTTATTTATAAATCCAGAGAGACAAGAATGGAAATACAACTAAACTCTAACTTCTCTTGCTTTGATCAATGATGCGAAATATTAAGTGCTCATATTAGAACTGAAATTAGATAAGTCTGTTAAATAAAAGACAGTATATAATAAATATAAATATAATTTAAATTTAATAATAAATTTTAAATTAATAAAAATAAAAAAATAAAAAAAATTTACGCAGTATTTGTAAATGGATTGTAAAACAAAAATCCGTTGAGGCCTGTATGAAAAGTCTCCTTAAGACATATTCGCCCTCTCCTAGGTGTTAAAGAACTTTAGACGTCTATCTCCCAGGATACAACAACGATCACTCAGCACAACTTTCAGTGAACAAGCGAATTCTAATCAAGCCTCCTCTATCTCAAAAAAAACTGGAATTTGAGATAAAACTAAGAATAACTATTTGAGAGAGAGAAAAAGATTGTTTTCTTTTCTTCTTGTGTAAAATGAATAGAGAAGTAGGCTATTTATAGTGAAAAATAGTTGAAACGTTTTCATGTAAATTAAAACAAACATAATGGCAGGAGAGTTACAAAATAATAATAACTGGCGAGTTGCAAAAAAAATATTAAAAGCAAAATAAAGCTATAGTAGCTGCCTTTGGAATACCAAAAGACAATTTTGTTGAAGAGGAAAAAAATATTTAAATGGGCAAAAATTTAATAGGCCCATAAGGCTAGATTGGTCCAAACATTTCGCATCGTCCACATCATGCAAGTATGCCCCTAACTCATTTTTGGTTTCATCCACAATCCCCTTACGCGAGAGTAAGAGCTTTGGTTTAGTCATTTACTAACCAACATGTTGCTTCTAGCTTATAAACCCTTCCCATATACCACACTTTTAACAATGTGGGATATGAGGTTTTAAGTACCACTTTTCCTTAACAATCTCTTTCATGTAGCTTACTTTGAGCTTCAATTTCTCATTCATTACTCAACCATTTTGAGCATATTATATATCGTTTTAAAAGTCTCATGGAGTAGAATGTAATAATAAAATTTATTATTTAGAAGCTCTAATTTAACCCATAAATAATATGCCTTAAAGTTCCCTAGTTAACCATTATTTTACAACAAAGTCTTTAGACATTGGAAAATTGAAGGTGTTTATAAACTCTCAATCGGTAGCAAATCAGCTCAACAATCAACATAAAGTCAAAGAGCGAACATTGGTAAAATACTCAGACATCCTCAAGAACATGATTACACATTTTGAAGATGTCATCGTTAAGAGAATCACATGGCCAAACAATACAAATACAATCCATTTACGTGTGGTGTATTACAAGTGTGACAGGTCAGTTGTAATATTTTTAGTATTACAATGGAACACACGAGTATTCCAAGGATCGAACCCAAGAGAGTTATGTGCTCAAGTGATTCTAAACTATAACATGCAATTCAAGAGTCTAGCTAACTACTCATTAAGTGTTGTATTACGATAAATCATAATTGAAGGTGAATTAAGCTAATTAATTATCTAAAAACAGAAAGGACTAAATTATAAATCACGCAAACTATGAAACTAACAAACTCGATAACAGACAACGATTAGTTGATTTCCATGTTGTTGGTTAGGCTTTGAATTAGGAATCTAAATCACTAATACTCCTAAATTGGTTCAATTTTACCTTTCGGTCTCAATGTTACCAAATTAGACAAATTAGTTCGGTTTATCTCTCGACCTCACCAAATTAACCTAGGATAATCTAATTGGTGCCTAATAAGATCTCCTCTTGATCTCACTTATCTAAATTTTCTCTTATGGGTGTCAATCCTCAGTTTTGAATTATACTCTATTTAGTTTAAATTTTATAATTTTATCCCTAAACCCAAAAAATCACTTACCCAACATTTTTGTCAACCAACCACTTAGAATTTAGCTACTCATGTTTATATCTAAACACCCTAACAATAAGTAATCTATCAAAAATTGCATTAACTTAAACCTAAAGCAAAGCAATAAAACCCCAAGATTTCTTGCAAAAGCTTGAAGAACATAATAATGACAGCAAGATAGATAAATAAAAACACTAAAGAAATGATTTTTTAACAGGTAAAATAAATTAAAGATGAATAAGATTAAACCGAAGGATTAAAGTGTAACTATAAGGAAAGTTGAAGTATTAAAAGGTAATTAACACCTAGCTACAATAAATTTAACTAACTAACTAACTTAACATAAAACCAAAAAAAAAAGAGCTTTAATAATACTAAAAAGATGAAGAAAACAACTAAACCATAATCTAAAAAGATGAATAGTTTAAAGGTTTCTCCTTTTTTTAGCCAAAAGAAGGTTTTTTGATATGATTGCAACCTAAAAATTTTACCCAAAATGCCCCTCAGTGTGTATTTTTATTGGTGTTGAAATTGGACAAGAACTACCCTTGCAATCAATTTTTGTCTCCTCTCATTAGGGGTATTACAATACTAATGGTCCGATATCACGATATCCATGAAAATCTTGAAATTGGGGGTCCTTAGGAGGTTGGGTATCGCGATACCCAAGGCTGGTACCGCAATACCATTGTAGATGGCATCAATTCTTCTCGTTTCAACATTGTCAGGGGTATCACTACTTTCATGCTTTGATATTGTGATACCCCCTTCTAGGTGATGTTTTCATTCACGTTCGAGCCACCGTTAACTTCCTACAACACTCAATTAATCGTTAGGGTCCCTATGGCTCATTTGGCCAACTCGGGTTTCAAAAGTAACATAAAATGCATTAATTCACTGATTAACATGAAGAATTAAAACTAAGTAAAAATATGTAAAAAAACATTCAAATTGCTTGAGAATAAGCTCATTAAGTGTAATGGAGAGTCTAATTTGACGTATCAAATTACGATAGATTAGGCAGATTGATTATCTAAGAGTTTGAGGTTCCATAAAGATAAAACCTACAAATAATCATGAGAGTTGCATCCAAAAATGACATCAAGGAAGTTGGAGCTCCATAGGAACAAAATCTACTAAAAAAATCATGGAGGAGAGTCGAAGCACCACAAAAACTATTTCTAAAACAAAGAGTTACACCCATAAACAACATGGAAAAGAGGCAAAAATCCATGGAAACAAAGCCAACAAGCAATGTGGAATAAGTAAAACATGGGAATTGCACCCACAATAACATGAAGAGAGTTGAAGCTTTGCAGAAACAAAACCAACAAATAACATAATAGTTCCACCAAAAAATAAAATGAAAGAAGTCGAAACTCCACAAAAATAAACTAGCAAATATTACAATAGTTGTACCTAAAAAGCCATAGAAAAAAAAGTCAGGGATTCACAGAAATAAAACAAGAATGAAAGTTTAAACTTGAGTTTATTCTAGTTACAATAATCTCAAAATTTTTCATGACCTCAAAGTCATTAAGTCAAAATTATAGTTTCATAGTAGCCTTAGAATTGTAACCTCAGAGTGCCCTTAAAATATTAACCTTAAAGTGGCCTTAAAATATGGACTACAAAATCATGGTTGAAGAATTTGAACTATAGATGTTATTGCAGACTACATATGTCATTGCAAAAACTAGACAATAAATGTGATTATAGATAAAAGATATAAAATTGTGATAGTAGAATTATGATTGTAGAATCTAGGCTACAAATCTGATTATAGATTATGTTGGGAAAACATCATAAAACACAAATATGAAGGAAGCTTTAAGAAACCTAAAAATGGAGGATGCTTCAAGAAAATCATAAATGGATATTAAATTTGGTTGGGAAGCTTCATGAAACCCAAAGATGAAAACTTTAAGAAACAAAAAATTGAGGAAGCTCTAATAAACCCAAAAAATAGAGATTAAATGTACTTGGAAAGCTATATAAAACCCAAAGATGAAAGCTTTAAGAAACCCAAAAATAGAGAAAGTTCAAAGAAATCCAAATATGTAGATTAAAAATATAAACCTTAACAAACCCAAAAATTGTAGGAGCTTTAAGAAACAAAAAAAATAGTGATAAACTTAAAGAAACCAAAAATGAAAAAGGGTCCAAAACACCAAAAAATGTAAGAGAGTTAAAGAAATCAGAAATGGGAAAGGGTTTAAGAAAAACCAAAAAAATTAGAGGAGCTTCATAAAGATAAAATCCCAAATATAACATGAAAAAGCCAAAACTATAACATCCTGTTTTTCAGTGCTGTCGAAAACAGTGGTTTCAGGACCACAATTTCGAATAGTGAGTCAGTATTTTATTTTTATTTAATTTTTATAGAGTTTCGACATTATCATATTAAAATTTGGTTAAGAAAATTTATTGTTTAGATGATTAATTAATTAAAAAGGACTAAATCATAAAAGCTACAAAAGTTAGTATTTAATAAAAGTTAGTATTTATTAATTAAATGTGTTGAATGGTTAAGGAAATGTAAATAATGGATTTAAAAAGTAAATATACCATTTAGAGGTATAATGGATGGTTTTTGGTGTTGTTTTATAAGAAGGTATGCTTAATTTTTAAGGGTAAAATAGTAAATTAATAAATAAATGAAATTAAACTAAAACTAATGATGGAAAAAGCCATCATCTTTCTCATTTCACTTACTCAAAACCGATTCACCATTGTTGAGAAGCAAGAAGTTTCGGCCAAGTTTATTTTCATTGCATGGTATGTATTTTTTCATCCATTTTTAGTAACATTTATGTTTTTGAGATCATTGCAACTAAGTCCAACTAGTCTGGGTGTTAATTTGCGAAACTATTAAATGTTTTGAAATGTTCCATTGTTGATTTTGAGATATTGATGAAGTTTACAGATAAATTATTGAGTTTGGTTGTTAAATAAGATTATTTTGTAAAATAGTTTTTAGTGATGTTGTTGTTTAAAGATTTAACTGGTAAAGTTGTAAAAATATCACGGTAATATTATGAAAAAGAGAAATTGTGGGTGTTTCTTGAGTAATAGGAAAATCGGCTAGCTTGGTTTAAGCTTAATTGTGTTCAATTTGATAAATTCAGGTTTAAGGACTAAATTGTATAAAGGGTAAAGTTTAGGGATAAATTGTAAATGTGACAAAAGATTTAAGTGTATAAATTTATTTTTATTTGGTTTGAATGGATTTAATTAAGCTAAATTCTACTCTAGATCAAGAATCTCAACGAGTGGAAGACGTACAAGGAAAAGGGAAAATCATCGATTAGTCCCTGTTAGTCGAATCACTTGACAAGTAATTTCATAATGTTATCTTTGGTTATTATTCATTATTAAATTTTGTTAATATATAAATTAAAACTATTGAAATGAAATTGGTTTATATGAAATATCCTGAATTTCTGAAATGATTTCGATGGATCGAGTAAAAGTTTCGTACAGTAGATTTCTGGCTGAATTTTTGTTCTGGATTGAGCTCCAACATTTTTTGCGAACTCGGATATACATGTGACTCGGATTTAGCCTGGACTAGTAATCCGTTGTTGTTTTAAAGGTTTAGCCTGGATTGGTAACCTTACATGCATACATAGCCCTGGCCATGCTATTTTTTTTGTGTTGTCATTGGTTTAGCCCGGACGGGTAACCTGACACATTTGCTCTGTATTTGATTAGCTCATACGGGAATCATCTATTTATGTACTTATGTATTGAACAATTTTACAAAGATCTATCAGAATAATGAAGGTTACTTGATATGGGAATCTTTCATTGAAATAAATGAATTATGAGTTCTGAATATTCATATGTTTAAATGTTTATTAACTTGGAAGTATTGAATCATACTGCAATAAGGTTGATGTTAGATTGACTATGTGCAAATAGCTATTTAATGAGTATGGTAAATTAATGAATTGAATTATGGAAGCTTACTAAGTATTTTACATACTTATTTCTGTTATTCTTCTCAGTAGATTTTGGATACTCAAAGTGTGTCGATCAGATCAACAAAGCTCATACCTATTGTCTTTTTTTGGTAGATTTTGAAGTTTTAAACTGTGGTTATTTATGGCATGTATATATGATGTTTGTTTTGTTAAGTATGGAAATGTTTTGGTATTTTGGTTGTAAATTCTTTTATGTGTAAAGTTTATATATGTATTGTAGGTTTGATCCCTTTTAGTAATGTGTGGTAATGGTCATATTGAAATGGTATTTAGGTTGATATATGGTATCAAGTTATGATGGTAATGTTGTTGGTTCATGATGCCTATATTGATGAAATGAATGGATTTATGAATTTTGATTGCAAATTGATTTGGTATGAAATATGGTTTTAGTTTGATAATTGAATTTTGGTGTCAATGAGGGCACTTTGGTTTGACACTTGGGTTGTATGTTTTGATATGTTTTAAATTTGATTGAATGTGTTTTGAAGTATATAAATGTTTGGTTTTAGGTTTGGCTTGGTACCCAAGTAATATGTGAAAGTTTGCCTTGGTTTATAAGCCATTTTAGGTGCATACGACCTAGGACACGGGTTGTCACACGACCGTGTGCCATACACGATCATACCACACGATCTTGTGTCTTACTGATTTTCAGTGCAGGTTGGTCCACACAGTCACTCTGAGCTACACGGCCTGGTGACATGGACGTGTGACCCCTACATCTAGTTGAACACGGTCTGGCACACAACCTGCCACACAGTCGTGTGACCCTACTTCAAGTTGTATATGAGCGGGCACACGATCTGCGACACGATCGTGTGACCCTAACTTCGAACTGAGCATGGCTTGACCACACGACCATGTTCTGAAGCCACACCACCTGGACACACGGTCGTGTGACCCTTGTTTTCAGTTTTTACCCTACTTTTTGTTTTGTTTTAGATTAATCCCTAATTGTTTCCAAATTATTTTTAAGGCTCTGTAAGGTAAATTTAATGCTCGTATTTGTATTAATGCTATGAATGAAACTTAGATTTAAATGTTGTTTTCAAAATTAGTTAATGAATAGTTTAACGATGTTAATAGTTTTGTCAAGTGTTGTAATACTCTTTAATCTTAATCTGACGACAGAGATAGGTTAGGGGTGTTTACAAAAACTCTATATCAAGTTAGAGCTTGATGAAAATACATGAAAAAAACTGAAACTTGATAGTGCAAAAGTTAATGTCTTTTTCAAGCTAGTATGGATCGGGCTTATTGAGATATTTCGAGGAGCTTGATTCCATCTGCAAGACTAAATAGGAAACTAAGGGGTGTTAGAGTTGACACTCTGATAGTTCTATGATGCTTAAGACAATTAAGGACCTATGGTTGTAAAGAGAGTAAACTATCTTAGCTAAGTGAAGAAGATAAAGATTTGAGAGGGATGATACCTTATGGTCTTATGCTTGGTCCCCCAGCTTGCTTCTTATTGGTTTTTGGTGTAAGGAGTGGTCCAACATTTAAGGGCGAAGTTATAATTTTATAAGAGGTAAAATGTAAATTTATCATCGTATAACTTATAATTTTATTATTTTTTACAAAGACTAAATCAAAGTTTTATTATTTTAAGGGTTAAAGCACAATTTTATCATATATTAATTTAAATTTTACAAAATTTATAAGCTTAAATAGAAAATTTTCCATTTTAAAGAACTAAGACATTTTCTTCATTAAATTAAATATAATTGATAATGCTTGACAACTAGCATATTTATCTTTGTTCATGTCTAACAACTTTAAAATTAAATTACACAAAACAGTCTTAGAATTTTTGTTACGTATGAAATGGGTTTATTTAGTAAAGAAACACAATAATTAAGGTCGAGTCTTGAATAATTTTTTTTATATTAAATTTATGTCGGTTGATTTGAATTATTATTTTGTAAAAATTTTGAAGAGAAAAGAAAATTATTTATAAGCACTACTAATAGTAATAATATAAGGTATACTTTCAATATTAAGTGAACAATAGAAATAAAAGAATATATAAATGAACAATAATCAATTCGTATTTTTAAGCTGGTTCACTACGAGATTAGATAAATTTTTATTTTGATTATTTAATTAAAAAATATATTTAGTTATTAAATTATTAAAAAAATTATTGATATTATTGAATTGTTCACAAGTTCTTATAAGTAATTCGCTTGTTAAGTTTTTATTTAAAATTTTTTTACTTGTAAGCTCTAAGAAATCATTCGACGATCAGTACCTATCGACGAGTAAAAAACATATTTTAAATTCAAATCGATTTGACAAGTAATATCGGAGATTGGAGAAAAAATTGTTGAATTTTGATTTGCGAATTCTTGATTTCCAAAGTTGTGGATCGTAGAAGAAGAGAAAAAGAAAAACTTTTGATTGGTGCAGAGATAGTGTGAACTGAAAAAATATTAGTATAATTTTAACAGCTCAATCACTTAAATAAAAACTTTTGAATAGTTTAGAGATCAAATTGTTACTTTTTAAATTAAGTGACAAAAATAAAATTTTTATTCATAATTTAATGATTAATGATGTAATTTACTTAAAAAAATTCTTTTTTTATCTTAAAATATTTTGGAATTGACATAAGAAAATTTGGAAATTGTACGTCTTCTTTTTGTAAATATAATATAGGATAATTTTAGAAAATAAATTAAAAAAAATTAAAATATAAAGTATAGTCATTAATTAAAAAAAAAAACAAATTGAGAGCATATGTGTCCGAAAACGATACCTTCTTTGCTTAGCAAATCGACCAAACCCTTGCGTTGGTTACAGCTGTATTCACGTCCTCTCTCTCCTCTAATTTTTTTATTTTATCTCAATATTTTTGTATTTAGTATTGTATTTTATTAAAATAATTTTCTCTTCTATTCCGCCATTGATTTAGTACTTGTAGGAAAAAGACAAATTCTTTACTTTCTGCCTCCATTTCGTGACAATTATGCAAAAATAATATTTTAATTACTAAAATATTTACATGCTCACATTCGAGAAAAAAAAATGAAGCCAAGAAAGAGGGGTTTATAAAGGAATAAAACTACAGAAAAATTAAAAGGAAAAAAGAGTTTCCTCGTGATCTGTGAAAAAAAAAGTCTTACGTGAAAACCCAGATTGCCTTAAAGCCTTTTTGTTCCATGTTCTTATTTTTCGTCGTTGAACGACACTGATTAAAAGTTTACATTCCTAAAAAAAACCATTTTTTTGGAGTAAAAAGAACATAAAGAGAGAGGATTTTGGGGGGAAATGATGTTTTGATATGTTTTCCTTTCTGGGAAATTTGTTTCCTTCAGCTTTTTTATGAAGAAACAGCTTCATTCAAAGGTGGGTTCTTTTTATTTTTATTTTCTTTTGTGCTTCTACTTAACTTCAATATGAATTTTGGTTTTTGAGGGTGATTATGTGTGTGGGGTTGTTCAAGTGAATTTGACTTTTGTAAGTTGATTGGCTGCCGACTTTTAGCTGGTTTTTTAGTTGAGTTTAATTGTCTTTTTGGGTTATGATTGCAAGTAACCAACATATGTTTGTTGAAATTCAATATAGGTATTCCATTTTAAGTTGAAATTGTATGTGGGGTTTCTATTTTAAGTGGGAATTATTGGTGGTTTTTCCATTGGAGTTCAAGTTACAAGGCTTTTGCTTTGGTTGGTTGATGGAAAAGTATGTTAAAAGATAAGAAATTTGAATTCTAAGCAACATGTTTGTTGTTTTCAGTTGGGATCTTATTAAACTGTATAGTCTTTCAGATGGAAGCTTAATTATGGTAACATTTTTTGTTTAGCTAAGGTCAGTTGGCTGTTTTAAGACAAACTTGAATGAACCAGATTGTATAGCTAACTACTTAATGAATATTTAGAGAAGATGTTGATGGCTTCTTTTAATTTATGTGATCAATTTCATGGTCATGGAATGATGAATGGGAAATTTGCTAGGAAAACTGATGATAGATGGTTGGCATCTTTTCTGTTAGATAGGAAAATCTATCATAGATGGCTGACAGCTTTTCTTGACTGTTTCTAGGCATATATATAATTTTTCTTGACTGGTCTTAGTTACAGAAACCTCTGGAATTCAGTTCTTTTGGTGATTACGCGTTCAACTTTTGCGTCTACATTCTATGTGGCTTGGATGAAAGAACCAGTGTTTACAATGCAAAGGTTTCAGATCAATTTTAGGTTGACGGATCTCCTTGTTTCCAGTTTCTTAGTATTTCAATCATCTTTGAAGACTGTAAAGTTTTTAACTTAGGGAACAATTTGAAAATTAACAGAAGCATAAACTCTTTAGGCTACTTGCTTAGCTTGGAAGCAACAGCTGATATATAGACATTTACATTAATTTGTAGGAGACCCTGGCGGTTAATTTTTGCATAGATTTTCAAATTGATGAGACAAACAAGAGAACTGATCAACTGAGTTTTATGATAAGATCTTCATATCATACTACCACTGATGATCATGGCCTGGAATACTTCTGGCAATAAACTGACTTATTCATTTATCGCTGCTGAAAAAACGTAGTAAATATTATTTACCTTTCTAGTGTGAAAATGACCTTAATTGAAATGGTCTTATATGTAAATGAAAGTTATCTTATTTCAAGCTATCAACATGTGAAGATCTTAATTTGTTTGTGTGATCTAATTATTTTATTGACTGCTGAAATGACAGGGTTGAGTTGCCATAACCTAAAGCTTTTTATACAATGGGGAAATATTTATGACAAAAATGGATCCTCAGGCTTTCATCAGGTTGTCAATAGGCTCTTTGGGTCTGAGGATTCCTGGATCAGCCCTGAAATCTTCGAAAACTGGAATTCGTGCATTCTCTTCACCATGTTCATGTGAGATACGACTCCGAGGTTTCCCTGTGCAAACAACATCTATTCCCTTAGTGTCCTCGCCCGAAGCCACACCTGATATTCACAGCATTACCTCCAGCTTTTATCTAGAAGACTCTGATGTGAAGGCTTTGCTGACCCCTGGCTGTTTCTATAACCCCCATGCTTATCTGGAGATCACTGTCTTCACAGGGTGGAAGGGTTCACATTGTGGTGTTGGAGTCAAGAGACAGCAGATTGGGACATTCAAGTTGGAGGTGGGTCCTGAATGGGGTCAAGGGAAGCCTGTGATTCTTTTCAATGGATGGATTGGCATCGGCAAAAACAAGCTGGAGAGTGGAAAACCAGGAGCCGAACTTCATTTGAGAGTACAACTCGATCCTGATCCAAGATACGTGTTTCAGTTTGAAGATGTGACCATGCTGAGTCCTCAGATAGTACAGCTTCAAGGTTCCATCAAGCAACCAATTTTTAGTTGCGAATTTAGTCGAGACAGGTGATGTAAAACTATTATTGCTTCGTCCATCTTCCATTTGTTGAGTTCAATTTTAAAAGAGTTGCAATTACTCAGTTTTAAAAAATATATATTTGGACACCTTTAAACAACTCTTACAACTATATTCAGGCCGCTTAAGAAAAATCAATAAACAATTCTTTATTATTGTCTACTCATTAGTTGACTGTTAATGAAATTTTAAATGGTTGCTTTGAGGTGGCAGGGTAGCAAAGGTGGACCCATTAGGCACTTATTGGACAGGTTCGGCTGACAGTTCAGACATAGAGACGGAGAGAAGAGAAAGGAAAGGATGGAAGGTGAAGATACATGATCTCTCTGGCTCGGCTGTTGCGGCAGCCTTCATAACCACTCCTTTGTGCCATCAACAGGTTGTGATTGGGTTGCCAAGTCCAACCCAGGAGCTTGGTTGATTGTTCGTCCTGATATTTGCAGGCCAGAGAGTTGGCTGCCTTGGGGAAAGCTTGAGGCGTGGCGTGAGCGTGGAATCAGAGACTCTATTTGCTGCCGGTTTCACTTGCTGTCTGAAGGCCAAGATGGAGCTGATGTTCTCATGTCCGAGATACTCATTAGTGCCGAAAAGGGTGGGGAATTTTTCATCGACACTGACCGACAAATGCGGCAGAGACAAACTCCAATACCCAGTCCACAAAGCAGTGGAGACTTTTCAGCATTAAGTCCGATTGCAGGTGGTTTCGTAATGAGCTGCAGAGTCCAAGGGGAAGGTAAGAGTAGCAAGCCATTAGTGCAGCTAGCGATGCGGCATGTGACTTGTGTGGAGGATGCTGCCATTTTCATGGCACTTGCAGCAGCTGTTGACCTCAGCATTGAGGCATGCAGGCCTTTCCGAAGAAAGATAAGGATAGGGTCCCGCCATTCTTTATGAAAAAAGAAAAAAGAATGTATTTCCATGAACAAAGAATGGCTCTATATTTGTGTTGATTTGTGTAACATTTGGCACTGTGTATAGATATTGTGGTTGATCAATTCCTAGCTTTCAGACATAACCAAACTCTAGTCTGCACCGTCGGCTGTCATTGGTGCCAAGTTTCTAAAACTGCTAATGGCGATAAGACCTCATGGCATCCACTGGTTGCAGTTGGCACCTGTGATACGGATCAGGTGGCTGAGGCAATGGACTTTGAGACAAACCTAGTGATGCTACATTCAATTAATTTGGTCCATTGAAGCACTAACAAGAATTTTTTTTTAATTAAAAAGAAATCTAACATGAGTGCACATTGTAACACAATCTAGCACTCAGTAGTTACAGTTTGAAAGAGGCTAAGTTTGACAAACTAAAGGGAGAAGCTGAGCTGAGCTGAGGTGAGAGGTAAAAGTTGCCTCCCTCTGCTCCCTGCAAACTGCATGAATCAATAATGGACTCTTTAGGTGTTTCTTCCTTCTCATTTGCTTCCTCCAACTCCGCCTCATTCATCAAATTCCATTTGTTTATTTGATAAATATGATGGGGAATCCAAAAATCCCATAATAAAGAAACTCTTCCATTGCTTTTCCAAAGTATTTGGAAGGCAGACATCAATCAATAAGAACAGCTTCAGCTCTAATTAATCATAATAATGAATGTACAATACCAAATCCCCTTAAAGGTCAGGCGATGAAGCCTCCAGCCGCTTGGTCAATCAGCCAGCATCCCAAAATAAGCCATAAATAAGAGAAATATTTGTTTAGAATAATAAATATTTTTTCAACTACATTTCGAAACTTTAAAAACGTTTAAATTAAAGAGCTCGTGAGCTATTTATGGTGTTTGTGTTTGACACCATTTGCTTAAATGGTATCAATTCAAACAGTATGGTACAAGAAAATCTTATATATTTACATAATTAACAATAATCTTATAATATTTGGGTTCACGATTCAAATAACCTATAGCTTTAATTATAAAAATTTATATAAACTTAACTTTTAGAAAGACTTATGTTAGGTTATATCAATTTTTATAATTTGTAAATTAAGACGAAAATAATATAAATTTATAATACATAACTTTTATAAATAAAGTTTTTTAAATTGTTCAATAACTTTCATAACACTTCTTAAAATAATATAATTTTTTACAAAAAATTTTTAAAATTATTTTTTTATAAATAAGTTATGATAAAAGAACGTTTAACATTTTTTATGAATAAGCATATTATTTTTATAATATATAGCATGAATACATAGATAAATTATGTTCATTCTTCTTGTTATAAATTTTTATAAATAAATATATTATAACACTTAACATAAATTATTTTTTATAATAAACTTTTTTTTTCATAATTTTAGAAAATTTTTAAGATTTAAATAATATAATTTTTTGTTATAACTTTATAAAATAGATAAATTATTTTTATAATATATTTTTTTTGTCATAATCATCCCAAATATTCTTATGTGTTCATACTTATAATATAATACTTATAACTTGTATAAAAAATAAATTTTTAAAATTTGATTTGACTTTAATTACCTGACGTGATTATTCTAATTCTCACCCCTCTCTCTAAAAATTGAAAAGTGTAATTGGAGTGCTTCAATTACACCTGATTCGGTGGGACTCACAAAGTATAATGGTTACACAAACCTGTCATCCTTACGTGATTACAAGCAATACCACTCAAATCCAATTACCGGGTGGCTTTCTAAAACTACTTAAGTGCTGTTAAATCTTTGGTAGGAGGGTGATGTGATCGTTAAAAATGGTATAATAACAAATTTAACTCTCAACAACTTTTACATATTATATCAATTTAATTATAATTTTTAAAAAATTAACCCTTAATATTTACAAATATGAGTGTGATCCGAGAAAGCAAAAACATTGAAAGAAGGTGTTGGCTACCTCTCAGATTTTATATACAAAGCTGCTAAGCTTCAGTTTTTAGGCTTTTTCAGATCAAATTGAGTAACCCTCAAAAGATGATGGACAATTAAGATTATTTGTCTATTGTGAGGTTTAATTTTTTAAAATTGATATAATATGTAAGAGTTAAGGATTAAATTTATTATTATATCGATTTTTTAACGGTCACGTCATTCTCCTTTTAGAGATTTAATAGCACTTAACAGAAATGGACAAAAAATATCTCTATTAATTTGGTGACCAAATTAAAAAAAATTGATAGTTGAGAGAGAAAAAGAAAAAAAAAGTAATAGTTGAGTGACTTGTGATGTAGTTTAGCCAAAAAGAAAAGAGAAAAAAATATAATGTTAAAAGGAAAATACAAAGTTAAAAACCTTTGTTTTTGTTTGAAATAGAAACTGGGTTTTATTTTACGTAGGAAATAGTTAGGTAATTAGTGTAACATAATTATGCTTTAGGTACTACTTTTAATTAAAAATATTTTAGTTATTTAAGTGAAAAATGCAGTATAGTTTAATTGTCAATTTTGTATCTAAATTTCTTCTTTATAATATGTAATATTAAGATATTGTGTTCACCGTCTCAAATGTGATTTGGGTTCGAATCGCGTTAATCGTTACTTGTAATTATGTGTGTGCAAGTATAATTACATTTCTTTTATAACGATGATTGATGATTTTTCTAGATTCATCTGTGTCATTCTATTAAGTTATTCTATTAAAACAAATGATGAAACCTATGAATGTAAAACTATGATTGAAAATCGAAAGGAAAAGATTATTAAAATTCTTTTTCAAATTCATTTTCTATGTAGTTAGATTTTTTTTTTCTTCGTAACATATTTGTAAGAATGAAAAGTACAAAGTGTAGTCATTGATTGGGATTTAGCAGGAGAATTCATGGCAGTTGCAAAAGTGTAGGCTAGGCTCCATACTTCTCTTCCTCACTGACACTTCCAGAACAAGAACCATCGCTACTGCCACTGCAACTCATCAATGACTTTCATGGATGCTTATGTCTTCCCTTTCCTTTAATTGCATGAAGATTCAAAATATACCAAAACAAAATCTAGTTTCAGAAAACAGGTTTGCCCTCTGCAAATGGTCTTCTAAATAAATTCAAATAATCCAAGGTGATTAAAAATCAAATTTATATATTAACTTTAGTCTAACGTACAGTTTGATATATTAATTTTGATTTGATATAATTATATACATAAAACTTGAATTGTGTTTATATGTATGCATAAACTTTTGATTTTAATTTAAACATACACATTTTCAAAAATGAATACATAAATTCATTTTTATGTTGGATTAATGTTAATATAATCGATTGTATATGCAATATATCAATATAAAATTGTGCTAATTCGATAATATTATTAATGATTTATAAAAATTAAATAAATCGATAATGCTATTAGTGACTTATAAAAATCACGTCTACAGATTGGATCAAAATTGATATTTATCCCCTAAAAATAAAAGGTTGACTATCTTACAAGGCATTTTACAATCAAAATTGAGATTTAAGACTTCAAAAAGAATTTAAGATCTATAATTGATTTAAACTTTTTTTCTGTGCCACTTTATTTTTTTTTCGTTCTTGATTAGCAAGCGGCGACGTCAGCTTTAATGATGGTCGTCGACCGCCGGTATTTCTTCCCTTTAATTTTTATATTCAGTTATTATTTTTTTTTATATTTTAATTTTTTTCTAGTTTTTATTTGCCTTTACGATACTTTTTCCTCTGCTTTATGGCATGCTTCTGGCTTATGGGACGTTTTCGTCTACCTTTGTGGTAGATTTGCGTTCGTAAATAATTTTCTCATAACGCTTAAATAATTTTCTCATAACGCTTAGCTCTGATTTGCGGGTTATCGATAATTTTTTAATATTTTGATCCTCTTTTGTGGTTCGTTTACTGATGCAGTCAGATCTATTTTGCGAAGCAGCTTACAAAATTATTGATTTCACTCACCACTCCTACTTTAATCCTTGAGCATTTAGGTAGATAGAAACAAGAAATTTTGTTTCCTACTTTCTTTCTTCAATGTTTTATTTTATCTCTGTCGTTGCAACTCACTGGACGTATTACTGATCAAATGTTTCGCTTTTTATTTTTTTTAAATTTTTTTTTGTTCTGTTGTTTTTTTGTTACATTTTAATTTCGTTTAAAATATTTTTCTATTTTAATTTCTAATAAATTCAACTAACATATTATTCAAAAAAAAAAAAAAATCTGTAATTGATTTATCTGAGGATGGTGTGAGCAGAGTGAAACAACATAATAGATTGAAAATTTCAACAAAATTCAGATAAACAATGGTAGCATAAATTTTACAATAAATATCATTATGCCTCTATCTATGAAATTAAATGTTGAACCACAATTCCTTGTCGACAAATGATATATGGTCATTGAGGCAGAAGCTACAACAATTGTTCATATATAATCAACACTGAAAAGCAGAAGTACAACATGAACCGGAATCACCTCTGGATTCAACGATGGCTGGCCTGTAAATTTCCTGCAATTCCTTTTTAAATTTTACAGGGAGATGCTACAATTGCACAACAAATAACCCTTTCCCAGGCAATTTGGCACACATAAACCTCGCCATTTCCCAGGCAATTTGGTCAAGAATGTTTCCTCTCCCACTTGCTTTCGCGTCGACCATCCCTGTCTCGCCTCTCTAATACCTGCCTAGACTTGCTCCCTCTAGACCCGTGTCGTTGGGATGGCCCGAAACCACCAGATTGCCCTCCATCGAATGAAGATACTAACTCTGGATCACCAACACTACCTGTATCTCCAGAGTCCTTGCTTCCATCGAGATTTTCTTCATAACTGCTGCTACATTCATCTGTGCGGTCACGAGACTGTAAAATGGTGGGGGGCTGCCCAGAAAATGACCGTGATCCAGACAGAACCGTGGGCATTGCAGCCATTGATGTAGTTTCAGATTGCAAACTGCAACTAGTTCGTGTGATTCCTTCATTACTTGATCTCCCATTTTCCCTTTCTCGGTACCTTTCCCGTGGCCTACTGTAGATGAAAGTGTTACATAACGTACAAGGTATTAGCATTGTCAAGGGTTGACAAGTTCCATGCAGTGACAATAATTTTGTATTAAAATCACAGGTTATTATTGTTAAAGGAGAACATAGAAGGTAGCGCTTACTTAATAAGCATCCTAATGAACAAGATTTAGCAAACCAAGTACCAAGAAGCCCTTTATCACAGATATTCAATTAAACAGGCACAAAAAAGTATATCCTTATTCTTAAATTAGGATAGTTATATTAGCTGCTAGTTAAAAAGTTCAGATATCAAAATGCTTAATGTGTCTTGTCCTACGTTATTCAGACTCAGGTATGAGTGCTGCATATGGATATATGTATGACACAAGTATGCTCATTTTCTTAAGTTTCTCCATGTATACAGAGGATCTTTGAAGTGCCACATCCAAATATCCATGTCCAGATATGCATTAGGTATATCTCATCTGCAATCTCATAAATTTTAAAGGAAACAAAAATGAGCAAGTTGCACCTAGAAAGACAATGAATACTTTAATATGCAAAGCAACAATTATGATGCTCACAAAGACAAATTCAGCCAAATTCATCAAGCCAAACAACAGTAGCTTAAAAAAAGCAAATAATGCAAGTATTCTCAAAAGCAAATTATGGACAACAGGTTACCTTGCAACTTATTGCTTTAGATGAATAATGTTACTTTTAGTCACAAAGTAGGTAATGCTCTATGAATGAAGTCTTATGCACTGGGGACAAAACCGAGATTTAGTGATCAGTTTGAAAAAGATGAACATCGCCATACCTACTATGAGATGAAGGGAAGTCACGCCTTGAAGACCTTAGTCCAGATTCGGCCTGCTCCAATTCTCGCTGAAGTTCTCTCTGTATTTGACAAGATAAAAAGACAAAAATGATTTTCCTGTACTTGCAGTCTAAGTTGCCAACAACTTGAACATTCATGATAATCCAAATCGCACTTAATTAGAACAGAATAGGAGTAACAAGAGGATACATATTCAGCACACATGGTATGCAAAGGTATCCATGGTCCGTGACAGTGGTTCTTTGACATTTTATGGGAAGAAAATAGAAAGGTGTACTTAAGAGACAATAAAGGCATTTCAGCAGAGGATCACTGACAAGTTGGAAGGCACAGAAAAACGCTCAATAAAGTTCATTTAAAGTCTAATTTTACTAAAATGCACCATGCCTGTGTTTGCCTCTCCTTTTCCATATCCAGATTATGTCTTAGTTCCCTTGTTTTAGCACGTTCAAGTTCCAGCAAGCGCTGTCTCTCAATCTCTTTTTCAGCTTCAGCTGTCCTTTCCCTGGCACACAAATGGCAAAGCTGTTGGTAACTGTTGTAGACATATTAACTCTTTAATCATATTATTTCAACTCCGAGAAAGTGAAACATGAGCAAAACCTATCAAGTTCTTGCAAAAGCTCAGATTCTCGCAAAGCTGCCTCTTCCAGGTATTTTCGACGAGCACGTCTCATAAGAAGTTTTTGTTGCCTGCGAGCTACTATATCTTCTTGAATTTTGTTTTTCTCTCTGACAGAATCAGATAAAAATTATGACCAAAAAAAACAAAATCTCTGGCACACTAAGCAAGCAAAGTCACTGAGGCTGTCAGCAGTGCATTTGAAATGAAATAGAAACTAAACAAGCCGGATCTTGATTAGTAGGTGAAAATAAAGACAACATTTACTGACTTTTATTGTTGTTTTTTTGTAAACATAGAGCTTCAAAGTTGAAGTAGTACTTACAAAGAATTAATGCACTCCTTGATCTGCTGAAGACGGTTTTCATCTCTCACAGGAGCTGGGAAAAAATAAAGTTGCATAATAAATAAAAGCATCAGGGGCTTATATTAAGATCATTTTACTTGTAAAGGGGAAAAAAGGAATGACAAAAACCATATTAAGAAACAGAAAGATTACTGGCAAGATGTGGAAGCTGGCGCCCTTCAGAATCTTTCAATGATTCTTGCAGTGCAGGTTCTTTTCGTATAAGATCCAATTCCATTTCAGCCTCTTCTAGTTCCTGTAGCATATGAAAATCAAATATGGTATCTGGAAATGAGAATGGTGGGAACTGGGAAACAGCAAAATGGTTACCCAGCATACCATAGCCTCTTCGTCCATTTTCTTTGCAAATATATCGAAGTATGACTGAACAGAAGTTAGATTAGCAAGGACCTGTCATAAATAAATTATAACAATTATAGATAATGTTATGAAGAGGCAAAAAGACAGATGAGGCAACATCAATTATATCACAGAGGAAACAGAAATTGGAGAGGCCAAGAGGAGAAAACTATAAGGTAAGCTTCAGCTAAAAGGAAAATCTTCATCAAAAACTAAATACGGGAAACGTAATCACTCTTACCTGAAGTATTGACTCTCGAGTGCACCCAAATTCAGGGTCAAATTGTTTTGTGCAACTTGAGGAGAGCACTTCTTTCAGGACCTTCACAGATAGTGTAGGTCAGTTTATTATGATAATGGTTACAAGTTAATACCCGCATATTGTGTGGATCAAGAAATCCTTATTTTATTTTACTAGCATAAAAAATTGCACGGATGTATTGGTACAAGTATTAGCATATAAAAGACCACTTTCCTTTCTTACAGCCAAACACCATATCATGTCCTATATCTCTTTGCAACTGTACTAGCACATACCTCTTTAGCATCATCTCCTTCATTTCTCAATCTACACAAGACTTGGCATGCCTTCTTTTCGAGATCTGGAAGTCTGCATTCTAAAGGAGCAATGGGGAGAAAATTTGATTAAAATGCACTTAACATTCACTTAATATTTAGGCTAGATTTATACAAACAAAATTTTACGAGTACATACCTGCTTTGGAGAACCCTAAAGTGTCAATATTTTCCCAAACTTTTTGAGGAATCAAAGAAATATCTTCAGCCGGAGAGTATAGACAAGCACTAATAATAAGTGCTAATGAAAGTTTAAGTAATGGTCCCTCACAAATAGGATAAACAAGTTGGCCCAAACCATACAAAAGAGTATCAGCTGCTGCAAGGAAGGATTGTAACTGGGGCCTATCAACAAATGGAATAAAATCTACAAGAAGTGCCATTGCACAAGCCCTCAAGGGTAATGATGCATCTGATGATGCCAGAACAGCTACCTGACCCCATGTACTTGAGACCAAAAGTGATAGAATCTTTTCAGGAATGGAATGACTTAAACCTGGTGAAACTATCTTACTGCAAATATTTGAAGACTGTAGACTTTTCCCCCCATCTACATCTTGTCCTACCAATCTACCCAAGTGCTGAAGCACTATGAAGCGCTGCTCAGGTTCAGGGTGACCTAGCATTGTAACAAGCAGATTATCTAGAGGAGCAATTTCACTTTCATGAAGATTCTGGAAGCCTCTTAAGGATAATATTGACAACCATTTATCAGTTTGCAAGCGCCAAGAGATTTTTGGTGCCTTGCAACAAAAGTTTTTTAATGCAGTACAAATAGGATCAATAACATCATTAAGTGGAAAATTAAGGGGCACGCCAAGAAGGCAATCAAGCATCACAGATGCAACTTGCCAGCAAGTGTTTTCTTGGAGCAACAAAATCATTCCAGCAAGACCTTCAAGACCAGTTTTCCACTGAGCTGGCAACTGGTCAATTGATTTAGAAGCCAAAGAATTTTCACTGTTATCCCCTTCAGCATTATGAATTCCTGGAGCAACTGAAGACAAACATCTGGAGTATACAAAACACTGTGCCAATGTAATAGCAAACTTCTTTGCAAGCTGAAGGTGAAGAGACCAACACTGCTCAATAGTTGGATAAAGCTTAGGAATGAGGCCCTCCAAGTCTTTTGTGAACTCCTTTATTTCCTCTTCAGACAGATGGTAATCTTTTTCGTCCAAGACAGCAGCATCAGTGTTGTTACTTTCCACCTTCTCAGAAGTTTCATTTAGACTAGAGCAAGGTAATATATCATTAAGAAACCACATGAAAGATTCTGAGCCAGTTTCACCAAGTGTCCTGGAGTCAGAGGAGCCAGGCAACTGAAGAGGAATAAAATTAGAGGCCCTTAAATTTTGAAGTAAGAAAACTTTGCAACTTCCCATGACACCATTAAAAGCACAGAGGTAGTCGTGAAAAGTAGTAGTTGGCTCAAAAGCAGTAAAATCAGCCCATAATGTTAATGATTGCAATATTTCTCTTCTACGTTGGAAGGATAAATCTGAAAAGACAGAAGCCAATATGAAAATTGTCAGTGCTCTGCTGAATACTTTCTCAATAGAACCGTCTTCATTCTCATTTTTTTGTCTGATGTTACTGAAGAGCTCATCAAAGCATAAAGACTCAAAATTGTGACAAGAATCGCCAACCAATAATTGCTCCTCATCTGACACCTTATGCAACGAATATGTGATAATTGGCTTTAACAGATGTAATACAGAATCAAGAAAAGACACGTCACAATAGGAGGATCTACAAAGGGATACCAAAACGTGCACCACTCTTGGTATCTCAGGCACCAGTGCTTCCATGTGCTCCACAACAATGGCTTCTAGAATGTAGAGGATTATTGCTTTGGCATTCTTCGCAACATAGCCCTTCAAATGATTAGAACTCTGCAAAGTAGCTTGATGCTTTTGAACAAATGGCCATGAACACAAATCAGAAAACCAGCACAAAATATCAGGCACAACAGCAGTAGGTAGCGATTTCAGCTGCAACCCAACAGCTTCCAAAATGATTTCCCCAAATGCTTCAAACTGATTTTTCATATTTGGAAAGAATTTATAGAGATCAGGGTAGATTACACGGAAAGATTGCTCTCCATGCTGCCCATCAGCAAGCTCGATGCCATTAGAAGTCAGAGACTCTTGTTTAACCCCAGATTTTTCAATCCTTTGATCTTCACGATTACGATAAACACATTTATCTACTACTGCAAGCTCATCTGCGAATATAGAGAGTAAATATGTCAGGTCCGACATGTCCGAAGTTAGGAAAAGACGCTCCTCTATGAATTGTTTTTGCATTTCGAGATACTGCCATCCAGCCAAGGAAGCGAACAAGAGGAGAAGTAGAATGAGAAAATGTGGATATTTTCTGCATCCAAGCTGAAGGAGGAATCAAGTTCCCATGGCGGAAGCCATTATTGATATTAACGGCAAAATCTGATGCAACACCACCACCACTTGAAGCAATTACCAATCTTTGCAGCAGTATCCAGCGGCGTTGTATTCCATGTACCTTTTCAGGATTCAGTTGGCACTTGCTTTCTTTTAACTGACAATACAAAGATGTTAACATCCCATTAAGGTGGCTAGCCGATTTCAATATGATATCAATCACATGTGTAGGGGTGCAGTATAGCTTAGTGGCTGAGTGCAACAGAAACACAAGACAATGTATGAGAATTTCATGCAAAGAATGCTGTTCTCCCTGCAACCGCTTAATCAGGAAATTGCACAATAAGGCTTGATTTTGTCGAACCAAGGTGACAGCATCCACTGCCTGTATATCAAAGTGAGACATCTCTATGACTTGTTCATCAGATTCTGCATAGTAGAATTGAGAATCATCTTCGTCTGACAACTTTTGATGATATTTCCTGTCTAATTCAGCAGCCTCAAGCAGTACTTTAAGGACAACCTTGTCTCTATTCTTTTCAAGATGAGCAATTGATTGCAAATTACTGTTAGTCTTTGTAGAAATCTTTCTAAGCTCTGAAATTTCAAAAACCTTTGGAATTTTAACCCCACTAAAGCTCATCTGGTTCATAATATTGGAACTGGCTTTAAGAGATATCACAAAGAAAGGATTGACATAGCATTCAGCAGCCAAGAGCAAAGCATCTATAGCAGCATCATGGCTTTCAATAGAAATCTCAGGTTGTGAGTGTAAATCTGAAGCCAACCGCTGAAATTCAGATGCCTTAAGCTCACAGTCCCGGAAGTTCATAAGCTGAAAATAGTCTGCTTGCAAATTGTAATATTCAGCAGTGAAACCAGAATCTAAAACTATACTGTTTTGAAATTGAGTAGAATTGGTTTTTTCAATGTCTTTCTGTTCTGAGTCTAACTTTGCTTGGTTAAATTCCAGGACATTTTCTTTAGGACTGCTACAAACATTAGTCAGATTGATAGTCCGAAGTTCTAAAGGGGCAAAAAGAAGACTAACATCTTCTAAAACATCCATCTTAGTGGCTGAATCAGGCACATCTATCTTGCCATCAGAGTCAGAATGGTGGACAGAAGAAACATTTGATGATTCATTGTCAACATCTTTAGAAATGGAAGATTTGCACATGTCAATCTCAGGAGGTAATTGTATGCGAGGTTCCAATATTGAGAGGAGGACACTGCATTGACAGTTGAAAGAACCCATAACTATGTAAACAGTTAAAGTAACATACATCATGAATTTAACAGTCTTGGTTGAAAGACTAGTTCTCCAATTTTCAAGGAAACATAGGAAAATTTATGTTTTCAATGCTGCAATTGATCTGAACATTTCCACACATTTGCAATAGCTAATACTATAAAAGATGCAAATTATCAATCTCCTAGTATATATTATAGGTCATCATCCAAATTATTTCTTGATGAGATGCTAACATTACAGAAGTTCAAATGTCCAGGTAACCTTCGCCCCCAAAATATTGCAAGAGCAAATCATTATATACCAATAAAATGACACAGTACGAGATACCTTGGGGCAACTGATTGAGACCTCCATTCAGATTCCAGAGAAGGAAGAACAGCTGGTTTTCGAGTCGCTGTATGGATGATGTTGAGGGCAACCAGACAAGCTTGCTCTTGCTTCTCCATAAAAGCAAATGATACATCACCAAAGGCTATTTTGCTTGTTGATGTATATATGGCAGGATCAAGAAAAGCTCTAGCATTTCCACAAGAAAGAGAATATCGTGCTTCACTTCCTGGAAGGTGAATGACAACACAGTTAACATGATTTACAAAAATAAAATCAAATATATTGTGCTTCACTTCCTGAAAAGACTAGCATTTCCACAAGAGAATATTGTCTTAGATGGTAAATCAGAAGAAATCAATTATTTTTCTCTTAAAGAGGTATTATGCCAATGGTGATGAGTATGTTCCCACTGAAATTGGACAGTTTCCACACAAAAATAAACACATACACAAATACAGAGAAAGAAAAGGATATAATCCAGCACCTTGTACTTGCCAAGTATATCATCCATGTGACCAGACAGACCTAGCACTATGTACTTAAGTGCAGCACGAGCGCGGGCACGAGCACGAGCGCTTGAGTGGCGGGCTCCCTGGCAGAAGATTTTGAAAGAAATAATACAACTACATTACATAAGAGAAATGAACAAAAAGATTGTCGCAAGCAACAATTTCACTGCATAGTGCATGTAGAAAAGGAAACATAAAGCTGATTCCAAACTGCTTAACACTCTCCTTTATCAATAGGACCAGTAATAACTAAAGCTAATGAACCAACACTTCGGTTACAAGAACAGGACAATAAACAAGGAGCAAATAACAAACAATTCCAGATAACACTACGTTAATCATTGATTGTAGACCAATTCATCAAAATAGATGGGCATGCCACTATTTGATAAACGGACTGCCTCTCACGCACGCACATTCCAAATTAGTCAGATTTCTAGGGATCTTATATTCATGGGTTGATTCTCCTGAGATACCAGGAATGATGCATGCCTTAGCTACGGGTTTGCATATTTTGCCGCATGAAGCATTTGCAGTTTGGCCAAAGGGACATGTAAACTGCTTAACCATGTAACATAAAAAGTAATAAAAAATCTAACTAGTTGCAAGTATCACATACCCCCAACCAAAATGAACATCAAAACAGCTTAATATGTTAAACTTAACCTATCGCATCCCTGTGTTATGCACCTTGGCATAGGATCTAGTCACGGGTCTAGACGAGTAAGAATTCTTGCTTCGACCTATGGTTACTCAAAGAGGCAGATTTGTCCTTGACTAAACCCCTCCAAAAATAACGTTTCTTTTTTATAGAATAATTGCTTACCTCTTTATTTCATATTGGCAGCCTTTTATAGACTGTTAATAACAAAGGAAAGGGTCCTAATTGACATAAAATAGAATTCCTAACTTAGAGTTTATGAAGGAAATAAAATATAAGAGAAAATAAGCAAAACTAAAACTCTTAATAAAACCTGATATAATAAAGAAAATAAATAAACTAAAACTCTTATTGCAATAAAAGCGTCCATATCACCCTGATATTGCAATGATGCCATAACTGTTAAGCATTTAAGCCAGATGGGGCTATAATGCATTCTGAACTTGAGATAGAAATTTTGAAAAAGGAACCTTGCCATTAAAAAAAGGGAATGAAATGCACTCTACTTGGAAACATTGCTTCAAAACTAATCTGAATTGGATACTTCAAAATCCAAAAAGCACAGAAGTTCATGGATTTTATTTTTTATTTAATTCTCAACCAAGCATGGAAAGTGTAAGGACACCAGCAATTAACAGCATAACAAGAAATTCCATACATTTATAAACTGTAAATATCATTCATATAAATCTCTTTGGCTTAAATTTTATTCTCATTTGAACACCTACATAAATGTCTTTAGTAAAATAATCATGCCTTATTACCTTATTACCTATCTTTGAATTCCATTTTTCAGTAATTTCAAATTTTTGTAGTAATACCTGGATTATACCCAAAAGGTCCTCCATGAGTTCCACCGTTAAATCAACCTGAAGCCATTAAGTTTCAAAAACAAGAAAATTAAAATTTTTATTAAAAGGACAATTATAAACTGACATGGCAATTGTGGTGCATCACCAACCATAGATTATACTATGAAGACTTGCTTCAGACCAACCTTTGCAATGACCTGAGTTATCCAGGGGCTAGCACACCACAACATAGATCAATCAGAACACATGCAGCCTTAGCCTGTAGAAGAAGTTGAGATCAAACAGATTTGTTTCTTTGAGTACAAAAATCTTATGAAATCTAAGCTTTGAGATGTAGGGAATTTTTTGCTTGTACAGAGAGAAAACAAGTTAAAGGGAATAAGTCCTACAAGCTGCAATAAATAGATCATATTTTGATCAAAAGCATGTACATAGTTGGTTGACAAGTCAAATGCTTTACATATTTACAATAAAAAATGAACTTGGCATGTTGGAAGGTAATTTAACTGGATTTCTTTCTTATGGTTACATACATACTTACACTATATTTGCAGGGCATACAGCGCATTTTCTATATTGCACAAGCTTATGCAAGTACACGGTTTTGTGTGTCAGAGGAAGAAAGATCATGATAATTTGAATATTTCTGTCAAGGTAAATTAAAATGACAGGCTATAGAAGAAAATGGGAGATTGACTGCTACTGGGATAATTAAATGAACTGAAATTTACATACATGAGATGGTGAATATGAAGATAAGTAGCCAGCACAGGCTTGAAGAAGTGGCTGGTACAATGAAGAAGATGCTGTCACAACAATCTGCAATCAGAAAGCACAGAAAATAGAAATCAATCAGACCAACATCATTAAGCTAATTTTTCTTTTTCTTCAGAAAACACATTTAAATGAAGAGCAAGAGCAACCTGCGAGAGAGCTTGTTGAACAAAAGGCTGTTTCCACAGAGAAAAAGTATCATCAACATGATCAGAAGGGCTGCTTACAACAGGACGAAGTGCTGCAACACCACAAAGAATCAATGCAAAACAGAAAAAAGAATCAAATACATTCAATATAACAAATTCATGAAATTTAGTCCAAGATGCGCATTACAACTTAAAAATGTCTAATGACATATATTTGCTGTGAACAGAAATAATTACCAATTTTTATGACGATGCAATATTGGCTCATCAACAGAATTCATCATATAACCAAAGTTATCACCTCTTTAAAAGCTGATATGGATTTAGTTAGTCTACCTGGAAGCAATGCTTGTACAAGTGGTAATGCAGACCAAAGTTCAGAAGTGCTGTCTAATAATTTGCTGCAGAGCTGGGGCTGTAAAACGTAGAGTGAAAATATAAATTAATAGATCAAGATGACAAAAATCATCAAAGTACAATAATCCTTGAAAGTCATCATATCCTGAAACTGTAATTGACCTGTGACGCACAAGCATAGAGAACATGTAAAATCCCTTCTTCCACAGCTCCCACATCCAAGACATTAAGAATTCTAGTGTCCCACTGATCATCTATCAACCGGAATTCTTCCCCAAAAAATTTTGAGTAATCAGAAATGGGAAGAGGATTAAGTAACTCCGATTTTGATGACTCATCCAAACTGGTGTAACCTCAGTCGAAGAGTTTGATTCATCTGCTGTCATAACAGGTTCTATAAGCTTCTGAAGCATTCTACAAGCCTGAAGACATATGTACGTTTAAGTAAGCATATCATCTTTAAAATGAAACTTCATTACCAAGGTAAAAAAGCAAATGGGTGCATTACCATTCTGTAAACAGTTCCTAGATTATTATCTTTATATGCTTTTCTCAGCAGCAAAAAATTGCATCTGGACGAAACACAACAGAACTGGAAGTTGATAAGACAAAAGATGAGGTGTTCCGAGATCTCCTTGGCTTCCCATGTAAAGAAGGAAAAGGGACATTAGTTTTCTATCACTCATAACTAATCAGCATAGAAATATCAGAGTGATACATAGAAAAATCAGAATCATGCACAGGTATCTCTGAAGACAACTTTAACTTGGATAATGCTAGATATAGAAGTTGTAAGGCTGGGAAATTCAGAATAATACATAGAAATACCAGAATCATGCACAGGTATCTCCAAAAAATCTAATTTAGGGAGATGGGAAATATCAATCTTAAAATGAGCAGATATGAAATATAACACCAATAACAATCTCAAAATAGCAGTTGATTATATGCCACCTTCAACCATTTTCACATAAAACCCTATAGCATACATTAAATTCTAACATTTCAGCAGTCAAGACCATAGAGCAGCACTCAAGAAGAACTATAGAAAATTTTAAGCTCAGATTAGTAGGTAACTTTGTATTTCTAGTCGTTATTTTCCATTTCACAAAGCCATATATAATCCCATGAATTGTCCTCTCCAAGCTCTCTTTCCATTAACAAAAATAGAAACCCAAAACCCTTAAGGAAATATATAGACTATATTAGAAGAATAAAGAATATCTAAATCATTCTATCAAATAAATAAAAATGAAAATTAAAGCAACTACCAATGATCAGTCATAATTATGCTTAGTGAATCGAAGGTCAACCACTGCAATGAAAAGAAAGAAGAAATTACAACAAAGAAAATAAGATACCTCAAAGTTAGAGGAAACAGTCAATGATGACAACAACTGAGTATTTCTAGGAACTTCAGAATCAGCAATATTGCCTGTAGATCTGGCAGTATCTCTGTAGTTACATCATGGGACATATACTTGAAAAATCACCAAATAGTCTAAACCATGATAAATAAATTAATGAAGAGGTTCCAAATTTCCAAGAAAAAAAAAGGCAGGATAAATCTACCTTTCATTCACTATGTTAAGTATTGGATAAAATGGACCAGCAAGCATTGCCAGAAAACGTAAATTGGAATCAGAACCATCAGAAAAACTGGCAAAGTCTGCCTGCAAAACAACAAATCTGGTAAGAAATGCAAAAGCAATGGCAGAGGAATACCAGAAAACAAACAAAAAAAAAGGAAAGGATAGATACCGATCATTTAAGGAGAAAATGTACCTCAAGATGGGGAAGGAACACATGTAATCGATTTGTCATGTCTTGAAGCAACTACAAACTAATGAGCATCAGAAGCAGTGATGAAAGAAACATGATGATCAAGGCAGCAAACTGAGGAGCATTATAGGCAACATTTTTAAGATGCTCACCTGAAGATACATATCATGAGCATCTTGTTTGTTTGACATAATGTACGGCAATAGGTGATTAACAACTGGCTGAAACTCTGGTTCAAGACCATTCACTGATATCCCAATCAACTACAAGGCAAGAAATATAAAATAATAAGCACTTTTAGAATTATCAAAATCATCAATTAAGAAAATGTAAATTTGACTGAAAGGTAAATAGCGGTAATTAGCATCTCTGTAACCATCAAATGGCAGTGCCTGTCATATTTTAACCTCTGATTCAAATAAGAATGCCAAATTTGCTATTACTTTCATTTTCATGATCTCTCTCTTGCTACAATGACAGGCAGCAAAGTTTTAAGCATTTATTACTGGAAACTTGGTCCTCTAAACCCATATATCCAGGTTCTATAAGTCATATAATACATTTGTGAGGATGACATGTTCTGTTAGTAGAATAAAACCATGTTACCATGACCAGGGGTATGCTCAATTTTTTCTAATTTTCATAATAGGAAGGTCATGCCCCCTACCTATGTCTAAACATGTGCTGTACAGAGTATTACATGGAAAATGAAGCTCCCAGGTGACATAGAAATCACAAGGCCAGATGTGCTTCATGGAAGTTGACAAAAACAACCTCTTGTTGACAAAAGATATCGATACACCCTCGTAAATGCTTCACAGCATGATAAATACAAAATGTAATTAAAACAAATCTTAATAACAGAAAGGGGGTAAAAAGACCTATTGTAAGCATGAGAATTATCTACCTAACAATAAAAATGGAGTTTATAATTAACTACCGACTACTTTTGACAACATGACGAAGACTCAATATTGTCCATACAACATAAACAGAATGCTTATAGATGTTTACTTTGGGGGGGGGGGGGGAAGGCCAGTTAAACAAATCCTTCTACACCAATTTCTACAACAAATGTTCATAGGATTCAACAAAAAGGTCAGAATGGAACATTGTTTTTAGTGTGTAACTAATAATTTATCATGCCATTGCTCACCATGTAACAGTTAGGAACCATAGCACTAGATTTTGCCTTTCCTCTTTGAAAGAAAAAGACAATGATGCTATTCATGTTCAACATAGTGATGCAGAATGAATCCACAGAGTAAGACCCCTCAAATCTGTCATTGAAAGAACTATATAACTCTCACCTGAATAAAAAAATTGCGATTGGGTTTCCTCGTAAACAAGATATTCGTACATAACGGCATGGAGTGTAGTTCATAGGATACATCATATCACGGCGAGGTGCTTCACAGCGAGGTCGAACTTTTACAAATGTCTCTGGCTGTAAAGAAAACCCAGTCACGCAATAAAAAATTTTGAAATAAATTGCAGTTTGGAATCCCACGTGTAGCAATGCTATTGAACCCAAAAAAAGTAACAAATGGTAATAAAAGTAACGAATAAAGGTGCAAGAATGCAAGTCATAGCTATGCATAATTAGATTATTTTCGGTAAAAGAAGATGATTATTAATTGATTAGCATCAAGAACCTTTAAAATTAGGATTAGTTTTATTCAACAGATAGGCAAATAATAACTATTCTGCATTCTAGTCTAGCACTTTTTCTAAGCTATGAACTCCTATACGTAAAGCTATTTTCAGGACTTCTTGGCTAGGATTTGGATTATTTACTCTAAGCTTGCTCCATTCACCTGCGCTCTTGCAAGTCAAATCACCTGTTACAAGGTCTTAAAAAATGAATACTTCTATGATCCTTTAAAGGCTTTTTTGATGTTTTAGTAGACTTCAACAACCATGGATTAAATGCAATTAGCCTGAGTCCTTTTAATCTTCTGTTTCCTCACCATATTGATGAACAAGAAAATCCATGCAAGATGCTTTATTATGTTTTTCCCCCTTTTCCTCTCCAATTTCACTATTTGCTTCTCATTAGCCATGTCAATTAATGCAGGAAATCTAAGGCTAGAACTCCTAGTAATGCAGAAAACGGTGTCTCATAGTGAAAATTGATGTTAATTATTTTACAACTAATGATGTTGATTAATTATAAGCCAAAGAGTAAATAACTCCTGAGACTCCATTTAGAAGCAAAAAGTTACTAGCATTTACTTTCTAGGTGAAATTATAACTTAGCATATCCAAAACATCACAGCTTTAAGCAAAGACAGCAGTTGGAAAAATCCATATACATCTAGAATAACCTTGATGATATGTTGTATAAAAAAGTTGCCAACAGTTATGTTAACAAAATAAAGTGATGCTTTAGATATAATCAAATTAGACCAAAGGAAGTCAAACCTAAAAGGCAATTAGTTGAAGACCGAACCTTATAGCGTAAGCCAACAGCTATCTCCCATTCAAGCACAGATTTGTTATAAATCCGTATATGTGACAACAGGCAAGGTTCCTGTGAGAAAGGAAACAAAGGAGAAAAATTTTCAGACAAGGCTAAAAAATCCCAACAGCATAATTAGAAATCCAGTAAAGAGATTTGACATCTGCAACGTAATTAGAATAAACCAGGGGAAAACAAGAAACTTAGTTGGAACAAGTTCACACACAGTAGTATTTAATATCTCGCTTTTATAATGTTAATGGAGTTTAGAACACCAATTAGAAGGAAAGAAAGAAAAACCAGAGCATATATGGGCTTATCACGTTATCACTTTTTAGCTCCTAGAAGTATAAAAGCATTTATATTCATGGTGCCCTAACTTCACAATTTGAGCAAAAACATAAATAAAGACAAGATTTGGTATTAACTTCTTGCTTGATCCTTCAATCATTGCTCTTGTTGAAAAACCAACGTTCAAAATAGACATGTTAATTAAACTAACAGGCTTTGCATTCATGTTCAAAAGGAGAAATTCTGTAAAAATTCATTCAAACGCCAAAACAAAACAATAAACAGACAGAACCCCAGAAAATCAAACCTAAACAAAATAGGACAAAGAACCCCAAAAGATGAACATATGGATACAAAAACAACCCAGAGGTATTTTCGACATAAAAACAAGAAGATATAAACAGTTACTTACATCAAGCTCAAGCAAGATCCATTCCTTAGTATTGGTAGCAGTGGACCAATGAGTCCTGAGGTCGGTGTCGAGCACATGAGAGGCTTTCTGAGAGGGTGACTCTCGAGATGTTGCTTTCACTTTGTAACTCAATGGCTTCACCCTTGGCTCCAATTCTATCTCCATTTCTTTCAAATTTCTTCCTAAGCTCCCAAAACTTTATTCTTCCTCTTCTATTCTCTCGTGTTGAAGCTTTCTGGGTTTTCAATTTAAAAAAGTGCCTGTTTTTCCTCCAGACACAGATTGTGAGACAAATAATTTCTGCTGCTTATTTAAACAAACAAAAGAGAAGACCTTTTTTTTTTCTTTTTTTTTTTTACAATATCGGGAGAAATTTGAGAGCTTTTCGATTTCTTCAATCAAATGTTGGGCTTAACTTTTGAGCTTTACGGATCATCTATATTTTAGATTTGGGCTTAGCAACTAAATTGGGTTTTTAGGATTTAAGATATGAGCTTAAGTATTATTTTGTTTTTATTTAATTGAGGTTTAAAAAATAGTAACGGACTGATTTATAATTATTTTTTTTGAAATATAACTGGGCCATTATTTACAAAGCAAGGTATAGTACATAAAAGAAATGAAGCAAAAACAAAAATCCAAACATAAAAGAAAAGCCCAGTAAAGTACTCCCCCAAACCAAACAAAGCAAACCCCTAGAAAGAATAGTGGGGGAGCTTCAGCAACCTAAAAGATCTAGAGGCAACGGTTGTCGTCAAAGCCTCGTCAAAAAAATAGAGCGCAAGCCACAAGCAGCGTCGCGCACAACAGGTCAATCACCGAAAACAGCATAAGGGAAGCAGCAGAATCTTCACAACACCAAGCAATTACAGCAGTCAACAAAATCCCCTTTCCAGCTCCCAAGAGACGAAAAGGCGATCCCTAACTTAGGAGATACTAATCTCGTCGACCAAAAGAGAGCGACAATCTATCGCCACCATTAGGTAAGCGAAATCGGACACCCGTCCCTCTAGGTAAGTAGAATACCCACCCCGACGAAAACCTTCTATTGCCAACTGATGAGCTATCGCATTTTCGACTCGAGTGACGTGCAAGAACTGACACAAAGGGAGATGTACAGCCAGAGCCTTGATTTCCCAAATGTACGGTCCAATACTCGAAGGATCCCTAGGCGAGGCGGAAACCTTGTGAATGACAAAGAGGCACTCTCCTTCAATTATCACATGCTGCAGGCCCAAGTCGACAGCTAGTCGGATGACAGAAAGACACTCCAAGGCTTCAGCGGCAAAACTGGTATGTATGTGATTATGAACCAAAGAATGGGAACCATTGACAGCGCCCTAACAATCCCTGACAACTAAACCCGTGCAAGATCACCTTTGTGTAGCATTGAAAGTTGCGTCAAAATTTATCTTCAACCAAGATCCTTCCGAAGGTAGCCACCGCTCGGGCCAACACTGCGGACGGGTAGCTTCGCTTGAACTGCATTGTACTTAGAGAGTCAGAATGGGTTTTGGCTATCAATGTTTGAATTTGGACTATATTTGCTTCATGCACCTGTAAATTTCTAACATGCCATATCTACCACAAAGCACACACTAGAAGTCAAGCAACTAAATTAGTAGATAAACTCAATAAATAAAAGAGCCAATCTTGAAACAAAGTGTCCTGAAAGTCACTAGGCCAATGTATTTGTAGATCATCTTAGATACTCGTAATTGACGAACAATCCAGAAAAACATGCTCTAATGTTTCAAAGCCGAAAATCGTTGTCGCCGCTTGTATAAGTTAAAATAACTAGGTATATAACCATTAAAAATGCAAAAACTGTATGTTTTGTTTTTGTTGGGAGTGGAATCGTCCACAATTTTTTGTAAAAAGGTTTGTAACGGTTCTAGGGCAGGGTAGTGATCGAGGAAGGAACTAAACGATAAGCACTACACTCAAAAAACTGACCAGAAAGCTCTGCGCCCCACACCGAGACATCATTGCATGCAACCCTAGGCAAAGTAATAGTCAACACTTTAGTAGCCATATTTGAACCCAACTCTCTGGTAAGACACTGCTCATCCCAAGTCCGAGTGCTCTATTGAATGAAATCAGAAACAAAATTAAAAGAGGAATTAATTTCCAAAGATAGAATTATTTGCACAGGGATATCTGAAATCCAAGCATCCTCACTTACTCGAATGGTAGCACCTCTACCAACACGCCAAAGCAGCCTTGAATTCAACACTCTTTTAACCGCCCAAATGCTTCGCCAAAGGTAAGAGGGGTAAGTCCAATAACTAACATTGATAAAAAACCGAATTCAGGTAATATTTAGCCTTTAAAGCATGTGCCCAAAGGGAATTAGGAAACATAAATAGGCCCCATCCTTACTTTGCCAAAAGAGCCACGTTAAATTTACGCAAATCTCGAGAACCCAAATCATCATCAGCCTTAGGAGCACAAAGTTTTGACCAAGTGCAGAATGAATGCCCCCTACCCTTAAACTTCTTCCACCAAACGTGACCAATAAGATGTTTCAAGTGCTGGTAGAACGAAGTCGATAATAGAAAATAAGACATAGTGAATGTAGGAATAGATTGCAAAATGCTCTTAGCAAAGACCTTTTTCCCAACTTACGACCACAGATGAACACAGTAGCTATTAGTACGGGATCGCAATCGGTCCTTCAATATCTGAAAAACCCTCTTTTTATCATACCTAATAATGTTAGTGATCGGCCCTGAACGTACTCCCGTTCGGTTTAGATTTCGGCTTTACGTAAGTATACGGGTCAAGTTGTAAATATAGTGTGTTACAATAGAACACTTGGTAATATTCCGAGGATCGCACCCAAAAGAGATGTAGGCTATAGTAAATAAAATCCCTGCAATGAATAAAATTAATTAGTACTGATTTTAGGGTTTATAGTACGACGAAAAATAAGAGAGTTGTTTGAAAATATAAAAATAAAAAGGTAAAAATAAAATAAAATAAAGTTTGAGTTTGTAGAAATTCTTATAAACGGCTTGGGGAGATTAGATCGTTTTCATATGATTTCTTCAATTATTGGGTTTGGGGAATTTTCCTCCAATCAACTAGTCACTACCCTAGTTGGATCTCTTGATCTTCCGCCAGCATAGCAAGTCGATAGAGATTACTTATCGCTAGATGTCACAATCTAAACCAATTTGGGGAAAAGGTGTTCAGGGATGGGCAATACCAATTTTGGATTCATTCCCACCTAGATGACTTTCTAGGGTTATCAGGCCTAGTTTTTGTTTAATATTCTTCCTTTCCAACACAGCTGATCCGAAAGGTAAAATCCCTGTAAAAAATAATTAATTATTCATACTTTCACTTCCTAATTCCTCAAAATGGAATTAGTTCCTCATGGAATTAATTCCTCAAAACGCCCTTCATTTAATTGGAGATTTACGTCCAGAGGTTGATGTCGCGACACACCAGGTCCTGTGTCGTGACATAGGCATCAATCTCCACGTGAAGCGTCATCCTACAGGCATTGTCACGACAAAGCTCCATTGTGCCACGATAGAGAAATCAGATTTCAAATTCCTTAAGTCTGGTCCCTTGGTTACTACGTAACTCAGCCTATGTCATAACGGAGTGATCAATTTCCTTTTAGTACACTTCTTATGGTCTCCTGCACACTCACCAAGTATGTTAACTAACCCTTAATCCTCATTTGGTCTTAAAGACAAATAAAACGTCATTTTAACACTTAGGTTACTCAATTTATTCGAATATGAAATCTAAACTAAATCCTACAAAAACATAACGAAAATATTTGATTTCAAGCTCTTTAAGTGTGAAAAATAGTTCAATCTGTTAGGTATGAAATCGGCAGATCAAGCTCCCCTACACTTAAATCTTTGCTTGTCATCAAGTAAACAAAACAAAAATAAAAGAAAATAAAGAGCTTGAGTTCATAACTATACAAAGAGGGCTCATAGCATGTAGTTTAGGTATCATATATTTCTTAATAACTTTGACATGATAATTAAGCAACTTTATCATTTTTTATTAGAAACAATATAAGTTTAGTGAGTTATAAGAAATACACATATTAAGATCTCATCAATATGTATCTGTTAATGCCAGATATAAGTATTTTAATTATCCTAGTATAATACAAACAACTATAATGAAATCATGCAATTTCCATATGTATTCATGCATAAAGTTGTTTAAGTCACATAAGGCTTTTCGACTTGTAATATGTTGAGGCTTAGGATAGGCGTGAATTTCAAAGAATAGTTAAGCACAAAAGGTTACAAACACGAAAATAATTTGGTACATTGTATTGTTCCCCATTCTTCCCTTTTATGTCCTACTCCGTCTCACCTCCTTATTTCTCCTTCTCTCACCATCCTTTTTTCTTCATTTTAGGATTCTCAAAATAAAATAATTCCTTTAGCTAGCCTATGAGTATTTTTTTTTTGGTTCTTGAGTAAGATTTTTTTCCTTTTTGTCTTATTGGTGACTTTATAATTCTATCACTATTCACATGTTGTCTTACTCATACTTCTTTTGTTTCTACTCATTCTTTTTCTTTTTGATTTTTCTTTACTTTTCTTATTCTAGATAGACTAAAGTTCATATATTATATTGAGTTTCCTAATTTTATTGCATAATCTTCACCTTAATGTGTCTACCTACCCTCAATACCAATGGCCATACATTTATTTCCATGCAAAACAGGACCAAAGAAAATAGTATACACGAATTTTTCGTTTTAAGGCTAAAGAGGCTTATAGTGCGGTTTAACAAGAAGGATCATAAAGCTAAAAAATGAGTACTAATTGGAAGTTCAGAGTAGAGTTTGATTTTTTAGCTCTAGGCGCGTCCAAATAATGTCTTAGGTCATCCCTAAACACCTTATTATGCACAAATATCAATTTCATCACATAATTTCAAAATTATCATTTATCATATATACTATCATGCTTGTTTCCTCATATCTTGCACATCACTTGGTATTGATAATACCTTTCTATCTATACTTTAATATAACCTATAGAACTTAAAAGTTTCATGCTCAAAAATTAAAAATTCCTTATCATAATGCCAAATTTATCAATAAACACAATAAACCTATTATACATGCTCTTAACCAATCACTTGTATTTCTACAAGCTCAAGCACACTGATCGGCCTGTAAATGTCACAACATTTAAGGGCAAGCGGACACTTATCGATGCAAGTATAGTTGATAGATTTGCTCTATCGGATCGATCCCACGAGGATAGAGTTCTTGATGTTCAATTGTCGAAGCAACTAAAGTTAAAATTAGAAGAATTGTTACTAAGAATGTCAGCGCAATTGAGTTAGATCTGCATAACTAAAAGAGTTAAATTGTCAACGCAAATATGAAATGAACTGTCAGAGCAAATTAAGATAAAATGAATAGTTGTTGAGAAGTTTGTAAAGATATGCTGCATACGGTGACATTAGTAGTATAAAAGAGGCTAAAATGAAAAGAATTAAAGTCATTCAACATTAAGTTAGAAAATGCAAATATTAACTATGAAATGTTTAACATGCATACTAAATATGATACAAAAGGAACAATTAATACACAAGTTTTAGGGAGAAAATAGGTGTCATTTCTAATACTATCACACCTCCAAACTTGAGTTTTTACTTTTCCTCAAGTAAATAAAAGTTAACAAAGTCACAATCAAAATTGTCACCGCAATCATCATTCTAGCAACTTAAGTTCTCTGGAATCCTGATGCATAAATTGCATTCATATGATAGAATAATGTGCCGACAATTTATAGATATGAACACTCAAAACAGCAACTTCACTAATGTTAGCATCATGCTTTGAATCTCAACCTTTCTTAACCAATACAATATTTATTGCAATAAATATTTTTTGCTTTTCTTTTCTTTTTGCTTTCTTTTTCTTCTTCTCTATTTTTTTATACGTGATTGAGAGATGTCATTGCATTACTATACCCTTATTCTTGAGAAGTAACGATGGGGTGCAACAAACCCCTAGGAAATATGTAATTGCGCTGACACACACTCTTGCAATGACAACCTTTGGCTAGATAATTTTTCTAACACATGCAATGGAGTGTTCTCCCTTAATAAATCACAATGCGCTCACATTGGAGTGTCTTATTAATAGTAACTATCGTTGCAATTGGTAAGTTAATTCAAGATTCAAAGATTAATACTACCCATTTATTACTAATGCAATCCCAATCATTCATTCAAAAATAGAAGGACTCACTATTCATTCACATTTATCTAATTCACATATCAGCATTCCAAAAAATTCAAGATTTATGCATAAAACAAAAATTGTGATCACATTTTTCTTGTAACTTTGCATACTTTCATTGAACTAAAAAGAGAAGTAAATTCTTCAAATATGTGGGTGCAATTGCATTTCCATTTCACACAAATTTCCCCCCAAACTTAATGTTTGCATTATCCCCAATGCACTAACAATATTATACAAATTAGAATGGAAATGCAACAACAGTACAAATGTACTAACAAATAAAATGTAGTGACAAATAAAAATGTAATGACAACTAAATGATATGCATGCAACTAACTAATGAAAAGTAAACTAACTCATTGTTCAGTAGTCGATGAAGTGGCTGCGTTGGCTTTCTTCCTCTTCTTTGGGCGCTCTACTTTATGCTTCTTTTTCTTTTTATCCTTCCTCTTTCTTTTCTTATCCTTGGAGTCAACCGGAGAGCAGATTGCTCCTCTATAGCCGGATGAGTGGAGGCTTCATCGATAATCACGTTGGATGGGTGGACTTCAGCAAGTGGTGCCATATAAGGCACAATGGCTAGAGGATTAGAATCCTCAATGCTGCTAATGACTGCCTCGGCCTGGCTCGCTTCAGGTAGCGCTGAGTGTTCAACGGATGCCCCCGCACTGGCATGTGCATCGACAAATTCTTTCTCAAAATTTGTCGGGCATCTTCCTTCTCTTCATTCTTCTCTTTTTCTTCCTTTTCTTCTTCAGTTTCTTTTTTCTCCTCAGGTTCCACCTTCTTGGCTATGCATTCCTCATATTTTTCCTTTCCTTCTCCTGCTTCTAAACCCACAGATGCAACTGGTATGCGCTTATCCATAGTAACAGCTTTTTTTCCGCCATGTTAGCCCCAAGGCTATTTGAAAACTCATCCTCGAACAGACTGGCGATAGTTTTGAAACAATCCTCTATGTCCTTGGATTATCCCTCATGCTCCTCATCATTGGAGATATGAATTCTAGTAGGAGATGAGATTGAATGAGGTCTACCTTCAAGAGTGGGTTGGTCGGAGGATGATGTGGCTTCCTTAACAATCGGGGGAAACACAAGGAACTCTGGTATTGGATGTGGGCTTAGATTCCTCAATGTAGCGATAATGGCTTTGTTTCATACCCGAGTGTAAGCATATAATAGGTTTTTCCTGTAATCCATCTTTTCTAATACGCTGACAAGTCACATTTACCGTATATCCATGCAGTCAAGGAGTTGTTCTATCTCCATCAACTTCTTCCCCATTTGAGGGTGTATGGGCACATTTTCTTGCTTCTTCTTTTTCTTTCCTTTCCCTATTTCTTTCTTCTTGGGCATCTCTTTCACCATAGGCGTTTCTTGCCCCCTTGTCATACGCTCCATCGAGATGTCATTTATGGGTCCTTTGTTCTCCAGCACCTCCTCACCATCACGGGGCACAATACCTCTTTGTTTGCATAGCAGCATTATTAAAGAAGGGAAAGGTAAAATACCTGTCTGCTTGTTCGCAGCTTCAGCGATTTCATCATGGAGAATTACACCGACATTAATGTGGCGTCCCTTTAGAATGGAATGCAAAACGCACATGCGATCCAACGTCGCAGTGGTGCTATAGGTTGATGGCAAAATGCGACAGTTAACAAAGTGAAACCACACATTGCTTTGAGTTGTAAGATAACATCAGTGCATCATGTAGTTATGCGGACTTTTGTCAGTCTACACTACGCCCTCAATGCATAAATCTCGCAGCACCAAGTCAGCACCTTCATCAGTTAAAGCCTCTAAAAACGCAGTATGAGTATCTTCTTTCGCCGTGATGTGGAAGAGTTCGTTGATATGGATGGCACTCCAGGGCACCAGACCCTCATGTACAAAAATAAACTCTTGTTCAAAATCCACTAAGTTAGCGTAGAACTCTCTTACCATAGTAGGGGAATAACCAGCTGGATGGTCGTAAAAAGATTCCCAACCCAGGCAAGAGATTGCCCTTGCAACTTGTTTCCCTAACGACCATTGTAGAGATAACTAGAACCCTTGTTCAGGGTGACAGTTTCGCTTGAGCATCACTTCATGATATTTGTGCCTTGCTGCCTTTGAGATGAATAGAATAGGTTCTCTCTATGGCGGTTATGCAGCGTGATGAACCACAGCGACTGTTGATTTAATAGAAGATTTTGAAGGGATTTTCGCTCCTCTTGTTCTGGCCATAAGAGCTAAAGAAAGAGAGTAAGAGTAACAGGCAGAAAAATTATAAGAGCAATAAAGAGAATAATTACTGCAATAATGGAGGTTGTAAGTAGAAGAAGAGAGTCGATAGAAGAAGGATTTTATAAACTCTAAAGGGGAAAAGACGTGATTATCACAATTGGAGTGGGAAAACGTTACGTCTACAGCCAATAAATGTCAGGATTGCAGATTGTACTTTTTGGGTTGATCTAACAGTTGGGGATGAATGGAGATCAACCAACGTGATTCTTGGCTAAAACGCTTCGCTGAGTCATCACATAATGCGTCGACAAGTTGTGCTATCAGATGCATCGACAAAAAGGAGATTTTTTTATTCCTGCATAAACTAAAAAAGAAACAAATGAAAATAAAAAGCAAACAGTAAAAGTAGAAATTACAATGACATTAAATAAATGTGACCAGATTAATGGTCTCGCTTTGTTCTTTGATCTCTGGGCTTAAGTAGTGTTTCAGTCATTGGCCATTTACTTTAAATTGGTGACTGTCATTCATATCTTCAATTATCACCACACCATGCTGGAATACTTCAACAACTTTGAAAGGGCCTGACCAGCTCAAACGCAATTTACTTGGATGTAATTTTAAACGTGAATTAAATAGAAGTACCAATTGACCAGGGTTAAATTGTCGCCACAAGATGATATTGTCATGCCATCTCTTAGTCTTCTCCTTGTATATGATTGTATTTTCATACGTATTGCGTCGAATTTCTTCCAGCTCGAAAATGTCCAACAACCGTTTTTGCCCAGTAGCATCATAATTCATGTTCAGTTGCTTGATCACCCATATGGCTTTATGTTCAAGTTCAACTGGCAAGTGATAGGATTTACCAAATACCAACTAATACAACGACATTCCTAATGGAGTTTTATACGCAATGTGAAGTGCCTAAAACGCATCATGTAACCGCGAAGACCAATCTCTTCTAGATGGATTAACCACCTTTTCAAGAATGCTTTTAATTCATCGATTGGAAACTTCGGCTTGGCCATTTGTTTGCGGATGATACGTTGTTACCATATGATGCTTCACCTCATAGCGCTTTAAAGCTGTCACCACTTGATTGTTATGGAAATGAGTGCCTTGGTCAGTTATCAATGCTCGAGGTGTTCCAAATCTTGTAAGGATGTATGTGTGGAAGAACCTGAACACCGTCCAAGCATCGTCTTCCGAAACCGCAATTACCTCGATCCACTTGGAGACGTAGTCAACAGCAATTAAAATATACACATTACCAAAAGAGTTTGGAAATGGTCTTGTAAAGTTTATACCTCAAACATCAAATAACTCCACCTCCATGATAGGTTGTTGGAGCATCTCATTGCATCGAGATATAGAACCTGTGCATTAATATTTGTCACATTGCTGCGCAAAATTGTGGGCGTCTTGAAATAATGAGGGCTAGTAAAATCCTGATTGTAGGACTTTTGCAGCAGTCTTGACACCACCAAAATGGCCACCAAAAGGGGCATCATGGCAATGCTTCAGGATAAAAGACATCTCTTCCTCAGGAACATAGCGACGGATAATGTTGTCAGCACATACCTTGAATAAGTATGGCTCATTTCATTGATATCTTGCAGCATCTCAAATGAATTTGATCTTCTTGTGACCTGTTGCACTCAAAGATAGCTTACCACAAACTAAATAATTGACAACATCAACATACCATAGAGATGTGTCGACATAAAATAATTTCTCATTTGGAAATGCATCCACAATACGTGACTGATTGCCATCTTCACTTCCAACTTCCAGACGGGATAAGTGGTCTGCTACTTGGTTTTCGGATCCTTTTCTGTCTTTGATTTTAATATCAAATTCTTGTAAAAGTAGGATCCATCTAATCAATCATGGTTTGGCATCTTTCTTCGCAAAAAGGTATCTCAAAGCAGAGTGATTTGTGTAGACTGTAATTTTTACATCGACAAGATATGAACGAAACTTGTCAAAAGCAAAAACTATTGCTAGTAATTCCTTCTCAGTAGTTGTATAATTTATCTGTGCTTCAGTTAAGGTGTTACTAGCATAATAAATGGAATGAAATACTTTCTCCTTGCGTTGACCAAGCACAGCCCCTATAGCAAAGTCATTTGCGTCGCACATTACCTCAAATGGTTGTGACCAGTCTGGTGCGACGATAATAGGAGCTTGTACTAGCTGATTTTTTATTATGACAAATGCGTCCAGACATGTGTCATCATACAAAAACTTTTTATTCTGCTCCAACAATGAGCATAGTGACTTTGCAATCTTGGAAAAATCTCGAATGAATCTTCTGTAAAAACCAGCGTGACCAAGAAAGCTTCTTATTCCTTTGACATTTGTAGGTGGCGGTAACTTCTCAATGATTTTTACCTTTGATTTGTCTACATCAATGCCCAGACATGATATTCGATGGCCAAGGACAATGCCTTCAGTTGCCATGAAATGACATTTTTGCTAATTCAGCACTAGATTTGTATCCTCGCATCTCTTCAATACTTTCGCCAGATTGTCGGTGCATTGGTCAAAATTCTGCCCATACACAGAAAAATCATCCATGAATACCTTCAATGAATCTTTAATCATGTCCGAGAAAATAGCCATCATGCACCTCTAGAATGTAGCTGGTGCATTGCACAAACCAAGCGACATACGTCGGAAAGCAAAAGTTCCAAATGGACAAGTGAACATTGTCTTTGCTTGATCTTCTGGCGCAATGGCTATTTAATTGTAACCAGAGTAGCCATCTAAGAAATAGTAATAGGCTTTTCCAACTAGCCTATCCAGCATTTGGTCAATGAATGGTAATGGGAAATGATCATTCTTTGTGGCCTTATTTAGACGACGGTAATCTATACATACTCACTAACCTGTAGCAATGTGAGTAAGGATTAGCTCATTCTTCTTATTACTTACTATTGTGATGCCGCTCTTTTTGGGCACACATTGGAAAGGTCTCACCCATGTGCTATCTGAAATGGGATAGATGATTCCTGCATCTAACCACTTAATGATCTCTTTTTTCACTACCTCTTTCATTTTCTCATTAAGACTTCATTGTTGCTCAATGGATTGCTTCCCTTCATCTTTCAGCATGATTTTATGCATGAAAAAAGAGAGAATAATACCTCTGACATCTGCAATGCTCCAGGCAATGGCTCGTTTGTATTACTTCATATTGCGATAAGCTTTTCTTCTTGACTCGCATTGAGGCTTGCGTTGACAATCACGGGTAATGTGTCTTTGTCACCTAGAAAGACATACTTCAGATGCGTTGACAAAGGCTTTAACTCCAAAGTAAGAGATTGTTCAATTGATGGTTTAAACACAGGGATCGTCCTATTGGACAGATCCAAAGATTCCAATTGCCAACCCTGTCTCAGTTCACAAATATTAGCCTCAACTCTGTGGTCGCATTGAGTTAAGATATCACCTGTGAATTTCACTACATATTCGTCTGGAACTGCTAAAATTCGTTCATTGAGTTCTTCTATAATAATTTCATCCAGCACGTCAATGTGGTGGCATTGCTCTTTACTCATTGACGGAGATGCTTCGAACACACTGAAGGTGACATGCTCGTCATTGTGACGCATAATCAGCTCGCCATTGAAAACATTAATGAGTGTGCGTCCTGTTGCTAAGAATAGGCGCCCCAAGATAATGGGCACCTCCTTATCTACTTCGTAATCAAGGATGATAAAGTCAGCAGGGAACACAAGCTTGTCAACTTGGACGAGGACATCCTTAATCTATATTTTTGGTTGTGCCAAATATCTATTTGCAAGCTGTAATATCATCGCAGTGGGCTTCATAGTTTAAATTCCTAACTTCCTGAAAGTGGATAATGGCATGAGGTTAATACTAGCTCCTAAATCGCGTAAAGCCTTACATAGATAGTGGTTTCTAATGGAGCATGAAATTGTAAAGTTACCAGGGTCTTTCATCTTTGGTGGCAACTTATTTGTTAGCACAGTGCTGCACCCCTCTATGAGCGCAATCGTTTCAATGTCATAAAGCTTTTTTTTCGATAGTAGCTCTTTCACAAATTTCCCATAATTGGAGATCTGTACAAGAGCATCCACTAGAGGTATATTAATGTGTAATTACTTTAAGGTAGAGATAAACTTCTAATAATCTTTGTCATGGTCCTTCTCCTTGAATCTCTGTGGAAATGGAAAAGGTATATTGTTAGTGGGTTATTGTAAAGGATTCGGTTACACCGACATGGGTAGTTGCGTTGGCATCTTTGTTGGTTGAATTGTGGGCATAAGAGTGACTACAGGTGGCCCCTCTTCATTTATTTCTATTGGGTCTTCCTCATAGGTAACTTCTTTTTGTTGCTTTGGCTCAGATGCATCGACATGTACTACATTGAAACTACTACTTGACTCAGTAGTTTGCCTTCCACTTCTCAGTGTGATAGCCTTACAATGCTGCTTCCCCTTCTGAGTTGGATTTTCAGTGTTGTTAGGGAAAGCACCTGGTGACCTTATGCTCAGGTTAGAAGCTAATTGTCCTAACTAAGCTTTCAACGCATGAATAGAAGAAGAGTTACCTTGAACGATTGCTTCCGTTCTCGTGATATGCTCTCGCATCAACGCTTTAAGAGTAGCCAACAAATCTGCTCTTGGTTGAGATTATTGCTATTGCTGTTGTTGATGTTGTTCTTGCATATTTGGCATCGTATTCTGTTGTGGCGGCATTCGAGCTTATGATTGCATCTGGTTATATGAATGCATTTGATTTTATGATCGCATCTGGTCATGTAATCGCATCGATCTGGGTGCATGCAATTGCGGGTTGTGATTATAGTTCTGCTGTTGTTGGTTGTTGTTGTAACTCCCTTGTCTAAAATTACCTTGAGTTGAGGCATTTCCATATCTAAATGTGGACGCATTCTAGTTCCCCTAAGGTTGTTGTGTACGATTAGGATTACTGTATGAGTTGCCATAGGAATTTCCTCTAATGTTGTTGACATAAAATGCGTTCTCAGCATGTTGTAGACAATCCTCATAACTGTGGTTGTCACCGCATACTTCACAAAAAAATGTCGGGACATCCATCTGTTGGGCTACTTGAATAGGGGTTACTTCACTTGTTCCCTTCATCCTGTGCACTCAAAACTGATATAGCATCTAATTCCATAACATCAGTATTAGTTTTCACCTGAGCAGAACGAGAAATTGGATATTGATAGTCATTCTGTGGAATTCTCTCTAATATCCGTACGACTTCATTGTAGGTGCAATCCAACAATGGACCATTAGCAGATGTATCGGCAAGGTTTCTTGTCTGCGCATTCAACCTATTATAAAATATCTCGATCTGAGTCTCTTGTTGAATTCTATGCATGGGGCAATGTCTCAGCAAAGTCTTGTAACGTTCCCATGTAGTGTGTAAGTTCTCATCATCCAGTTGATAATATGCTGTGATATCATTCCGCAATCTTGCATTCATTGTCGGTGGATTAGATCTCAACACGAACTGTGTTGCTAATACATTCCAAGAAGTAATGGATCCAGCAGGTAAATCAAGGAACCATGTTCTTGCCCTCCCTTGCAAAGAATAAGGGAACAACTGTATCTTCAAGGCGTCATCAAGAACACTATGTTGACTAAAAGAAGCACATATGAGTAGAAATTATTTGATATGCTTTCTAGCATCTTCATGAGGTAAACTCGCATATTGCTCATTAGAATTCAGCATTTGAGACATAACCGGTTTCAATTCAAAATTACCAGCTTGTATTGTCGGTCTAACAACCCCTGGTTGTAAATCATAATGCACAGGAACAACAAAATCTCTGATTGTCCTGTCTTGGATTTGCTCTACTTGTGGAAGCGATGGTGGCAAATTATTATTTCTTTATGGCTGTATTGGAGGATCTACATTCTGTGGCAGCAATGGTGGTAGATCATTATTGTTTCTAGCCATTTTCTTTTGCCCTTGCTTCCTTCTTAGAATAGTCCGTTCGAGTTCTGGATCAAAGCTCACAATATCCTTAGGATTTCTCCTTGTGGACATGTAACTCCTAAAGAATTTGAGAGAAAATCAAAAGAAAGTTAAACAGATTAGTAAAAATAAAAAGTTAAGTAAGAAAGAATAATTGCAACTACAAAAATGAACATCAAACAAATGCCATCCCCGATAACGGCGCCAAAACTTGATTGGCCTGTTAATGTCACAATATTTAAGTTCAAGTGGACACTCGTCGATGCAAGTATAGTTGATAGATTTGCTCTATCAGATATCGATCCTACGAGGATAGAGTTCTTGATGTTCAATTGTCGAAGCAACTAAAGTTAAAATTAAAAGAATTGTTACTAAGAATGTCAGCATAACTGAGTTAGATCTGCACAGCTAAAAGAGTTAAATTGTCAACGCAAATATTAAATGAATTGTCAGAGCACATTAAGATAAAATGAATAGCTATTAGGATGTTTGTAAAGATAAATTCAGAACTTAAAATAAATGGATCAAGTGTAAAGAGATGGAGAGGATCATTGATTTCAAAAGTCGTAATACTAAATGTGGCTGCAAGGTAACAAATAGATGAATTGTCATTGTAATTATACTTCAATGAACTCTTACTGCTATCACTTCCTCTGTTTAACAAAGACCTAAATGCGAGTAACTACCACACCTTTCAGTGCTGGTAATGCCTTGCACTTAAGAACAAGTGGCCAGACTTTCTTCTTAGCCTCAAGTAACTTTCGTTGTCTTGCTTTTTGATTTAGCCTGTCACTGCACCTTCTAGTGACTGTGACTGCAATCGTACTTCTGTGGTCAAAATAATTAATTCCAAAGATAAATAGATAAAGAGAATAGAGTAAAAATCAAATTAGATCTAACTTCAAATGGTACTTCCATACTTAATTGATAATCAACAATATTCGTCAACAATTAAGAGGTATCAAAGAAAAAAGTCGAAGCATCCTATTCCTAGTTTACTATAACTATTCTGTGACAGCTCCTCTTACGTCGCAGGTAGACACTCCTCGTTAGAAGTCTTGCTCCTTGCTCGTTAGATTACCTCCCTCCGAACCTCAAGCTTCCATGGTAGCTCGTTAGAGATTTTAGAGGTTTTCCAGAATTTTAGTCTTCACCACTTGATGCTTATCTTCTTCTTTTCTCTCTTATTTATAAGCTTTTGGGAATTTCAGATCTTCTTCCTTCTCAGATCTAACCATTTTTGCTACTGTACAAGTTGGTTAATTCCAGCTGTGCACTCATGCAGATCTGGTGTGTTCTTCAGGCATCTGCAGGTTGTCGCCACATCTTTGGGCGCAATCTCTAATCTTTACTTGCGGTGACAACTTAGCATTCTCCTGCGCTGGTGCTTCCAGGTATGTTTGTAGCATGAATTCACTTGTACGAGGTGAAGGTCTTCATGCGGTGACATCTTTGGCCACAATTCCATGTTAAATTTGTGTCTACATCTTTGCACTGACAGTTTCAAACGCAAAACTTATGTTGCATACGGCGACATTAGTAGTATGAAAGAGGCTAAAATTAAAAGAATTAAAGCCATTCAACACTAAGTTAGAAAATGCAAATACTAACTATGAAATGTTTAACTTGCATACTAAATATGATACAAAAGGAATAATTAATACACAAGTTTTAGGGAGAAAATAGGTGTCATCCCCTTCAGTGCCTCTCAGTCGCGACATTATTAACGGCTAGTCACGACATTCTCCTCAGTCTTGATTTTTGTCGATTCTGCCTACTTTGTTGCGATGAGAGGGTCTCCATGTCGTGATGTCGGCTTTAGTCTTGCTCTTTTAGGATTCTGCCACTTTTGTTACGACAAAGCTAATAGTATGTCGCAACAAACCCCTTTTTTCTGTTAAAAAACTAAAAGAAATACTTGTTAGAATGATATACAATATTATACATAAGTTAGTACCACCTATTTTACCTTTAAGTCTTACTACCAGATTCGTCGGTATGCTTACCCTTGTCGAACGGATCCAATTTTGGTCACCTTTTTTCCACTTCTCTTGGGCTCTTTCCAAATCTTTCAATCGATCCCTTTCCTTGAATTGATTAATTATTTCATTATTCATGAATGAGATTCGATTGTGCCCTTCTCCCTTATTTAGTTTGAGCAGATGACATCTTTCATTGTGATCCTTCGTTTCATCGTTTTTATCCCCACATTTTAAGGTTTCCACCTCACCATTTATCTTCATAGTGAGCTCATTATTGTTTAGGTGGATGGTAGAACCTGATGTGGTTAAGAATGGTCTTTCTAGAAAAATAGGGATATCCCCATCTTCTTCTAAATCTAAACTAACAAAGTTCGCAGGGATGATGAAACTTCTTACCTGGACTAAGACATCCTCTAAAATTCCCCTCGGTTGTACAAATGACCAATATGCCAGTTGTAACATAACTTGGGTGTTCTTGAGATCTCCACTTTGATGCTTTTCGAATACTGACAAAGGCATTAGGTTTATGCTTGCACCAAGATCACACAGAGCCTTGTTAAACTAAAGATTTCCTATTTTAATTGGAATAGTAAAGTTGCTAGGATGCGTTTACCTCCACTTGCTCGCCTACCTTTATTTTTCGACGCTGTGTCATGATTTCTTTTAAAAAATTGGCATATTTGGGTACCTTTTCTATCAATTCAATCAAAGGTAGGTTAATATTTAGGGATTTAAAAAGGTTGAAAAAACTTACAAAGTTGTCTTCATCTTGTCGGTTCTTTTCTTCCAACCTTTTTGAGAAAGGAATTGAGGTACTCTTTCTTTAGGCATATCTTCCTTTTGTTATAATGCATCTTTTGTGGATACCTCCTTATGTTTGATGACTTCAGTGTCATCATCAGACGGATGTTTATGACCTCGTGTGGTTCCTTAGGCTCTTCTTCATCCTTAGGTCATGCTGGGCTACTCAGTACTTTGCTCGATCTCAATTCAATCACTTTAACTTGTTCTTTACCTTCCTTACGAGAATTATTTTCGGTGTTGCTAGGGATTCCTGAACCAATTTGTCTCGAAATATCACATACTTATCAATTGATCCATTCTTTCATCTAGCTTTCCCACAGGTCTGGTGGTATTAGCATAATCAGATTGAACTTGTTTTACATCCTCCCTCATGGAGTGTATCTCCCTTTCAATTCTATCCATTCGTTGTCCACATGCAGTATGGTCACCTTGATTTGCTTTTTTCGGCTGTCTCTATAGAAATGGGGGTTAATAACTAGGGTTTCTTGCTTGGTTGTTGTTACTATTTCCCCTTGGCTTTCTCCCCACCTAAAATTGAGGTGTTCTTTCCATCCTGGATTGTAAGTATTTGAATAGGGATTTCGAGCAGTTACGTAATTGTCCTCTTTCGGGTTTATGAGATAGTGATAAAGAGGCTTATCTTTTCCATTAGATGATGGTGCTATTGTAGTAGACTCGATTCGGTTCGATCTCTCTAACAATTATTGGTATTTATCATCTTATTTTATCATTTTTATCGAAGCGGGTTTATTTGCATAAGTGAACCTCTCAGTAGGCCACTGACACGAATTCATTGCCATATTTTCTATGAGCCCATAAGCGTCATTATACATTCGATTCATTAAGGCTCCCCTTGTCGCACCTTCTAAAGTAGATCTGGTGGATGCATCCAACCCATTATAGAAAGTTTGTAGTTACATCCATGGCATATCGTGATTGGGGCATTTGTGTAATAGCATGTTAAGCCGTTCCCATGTCTCGTGGAACCCTTGACAATTCTCTTCTAAGTTGAATGGCTTTTCCTATGGGGAATTTTTTTTGCAAAAATTTCCCTACCAGTTCATCCCAAGTCTGATGGATCCAGGTGCCTACGCTTCTAGCCTTGAAAAAGCATTATCAGTTAAAGAAAAGGGAAATAACCTTAAACGAATGGCATTGTCAGTAATACCATTAAACCTAAAAATATCGCACAATTGTACAAATCGTTTCAAATGTAAACTGGGATCTTCAAACATTGTCCCCCTAAATTGTAAATCATTCTTAATCACTTAAACCATAGCCAGTTTTATTTAAAAGTTATTAAAAGCAATAGTAGGTCTAGTAATACTCCCTTGAGTTATATCTAGAGTAGGTAAAGAGTACTCCCTTATAGTTCTTTGTTCTTTCGCTATCAATTCGTTTGTAGGGAGTTGTGGAGGTATATTGATGTTTTCAACGTTAACCACGAGATCTTCTATTGGATCTACTTGTTCTTCTGTCTCCTCTGGTGGTGGGTTTTGCATAACCTGTGGGTTTTTACAATTATATCTGATTAGTGATTTGGGGTTAGAAATAGGGTCAACCAAGTTTCCTTGGTTTCTAGTCATAAACCAAAATTAAATAAAAATAAAATGAAAATGAAATGCGAAAAATAGTAAAAATAAAAACCCGTATCTATAACCTAAAACTTTTCTAATTATTTTATAAGCAGTGAAAGAATAAAATTTACTAAAGTGTTACCTCCTAGGCAATAGCGCCAACAACTTCATCGCCCCCGAACATACTTCCATTTGACGTAGATTTCGGCTTTCTGCAAGTATACTGGTCCAGTTGTAAATATAGTGTGTTACAACGAAACACTTGGTAATATTCCGAGGATCGTACCCAAAGGAGGCGTAGGCTATAGTAAATAAAATCCCTTTAAAGAATAAAATTAATTAGTACTGATTTTAGGGTTTATAGTATAAGAGAAAATAAGAGAGTTGTTCGAAAATATAAAAATAAAAAGGTAAAAAAAAAATAAAGTAAAGTTTGAGTTTGTATATATTCTTATAAACGGCTTGGGAAGATTAGGTTGTTTCTGTGTGATTTCTTCAATTGTTGGGTTTTGGGGATTTTTCTCTAATCAACTAGTCGCTACCCTAGTTGGATCTCTCGATCTTCCATCAGCATAGCAAGTCGATACAGATTACTTATCGCTAGATGTCACAATCTAAACCGATTTGGGGAAAAGATGTTCACGGATGGGAAATACCAATTTTGGGTTCATTCTCACCTAGATGACTTTCTAGGGTTGTCAGGCCTAGTGTTTGTTTAATGTTCTTCCTTTCCCAAACAACTAATTCGAAAGGTAAAATCCCTGTAAAATAACAATTAATTATTCATACTTTCACTCCCTAATTCCTCAAAATGGAATTAGTTCCTCATGGTTTCTTTATTCATCAATGAAATAATATATAAGAACATATGAGTGCAAAAGAGAATGAAAAAGAAACTAAATTGTATTAAGCGATCTATCGAGAAAGACTCCTCGATCGTTTGCGGAAGTTTCTACAATCTCGTTTCAAAAGTGGAAAATAAATAAAATGAAAACTAAAATTTAAAGTCTAAATAATGGTATGTAAAACCCTAGTGCTAAAGGTCCTATTTATAGCTTTAGATGACCGTTTTTCCTCAACCCTAGGTCAGTTGCCGTTCCTCGTATTTAAGTGGTCGATGTCGCGACACACCAGGTCCTATGTTGCGACATAGGCATCAGTCTCCACATGAAGCGTCATCATACAGGCATCACGACATAGCTCTATTGTGTCGCGGCAGTGAAGTCAAATTTCAAATTCCTTAAGTCTGGTCCCTTGGTTGCGATGCAGCTCAGCCTATGTCGTGATGAAGTGATCAGTTTCCTTTTAGTACACTTTTTATGGTCTCCTGCACACTCTCCAAGTGTGTTAGCTAACCCTTAGGCCTCATTTGGCCTTAAAGATAAATAAGACATCATTTTAACACTTAGGTTACACAATTTATTCGAATACAAAATCTAAACTAAACCCTATGAAAACATAATGAAAATACTTGATTTCTAGCTCTTTAAGTGTGAAAATACTTGATTCCAAACATGATGAAATAGACTCTACTGAAGCATCATCCACATTCGTACTAAAAATAATGGTTGATTTGTCAAAATTCACGCATTGCCCCGAAGAGCATTCATAAGTGGATAGAATCTGTTTTAGAACCATAGCTCCTCAAACTATAGCCTTCCCAAACAAAACACAATCTTTCACGAACAACAAATGCGATATAATAGGCTCTCCCCTACAAAGGCGGACACCACACAAAAGAATATCCCGAATTGCTTGACGCATAAGTGACATCAACCCCTTGCAACAAATTATAAATAGATAAGGGCTTAAAAGATCCCCTTACTTGAGTCCCCAACCTGGGAAAAAAGGACGACCTATCTTACCATTCATAAGGATAGAGTAAGAACCTGAGCGAACACATCAAAGAACAAGAGCGACCCATTGATAATGAAAACCCATACATAACATCATGTGTTCAAGAAAATCCCACCCCACCTGATCGTAGGCCTTGCTCACATCTAACTTTAATGCAAAAGTACCCGAAACCCACTGAGGATTTCATAGGCGAGCATAATATTGTTCATAATTTGCCTTCTCGGAACGAAAGCACTCTGGGCCCCATCCACATAGTAATACCAATTGAAACCTGTTGACCAGTAACTTGGAAACAATCTTAAATAGAACAACACACAAACTAATTGGACAAAACTGTTGCATGTTGGTAGGATTACAAACCTTATGCAAAAGAGCAATGAGAGACCTATTGATAGCAGCAAGAGACTCCTCACCATTCAAAATCCAAAGGCGAAACTCACTAACATCACTCCCGACAATGTGCTAGTACTTTTGATAAAACAGAGCAGGAAAGCAGTCAAGACCAAAAGCTTTCAATGGAGCCATATATTTCAAAGCAGATAACATCTCGTCCATAGTAAATCGAGCAAGGAGAGTTTCATTCATATAATCAGTAATACAATACTCAACCCCCGCCAAAATACTACCTGCATCTCCAACCCCTTGAGAAGTAAAGAGATGCTCAAAATACAAGGTGGCCACCTCGAGGAGACCCCTCTGATTCGACACCAAATGACCATCATCATGAACCAAACATCTGATAGTGTTAGTGCATCATCAAAAAGAAGTCGATCTGTGGAAGAAACTCGTATTACGATCACCCATCTGCACCCAATTTACCTAAGCTCGTTGTTCCCAGTAAAGCTCTTCCTTGTCAATTACCAAATTCAGATCCACCTTCGTAGCCAACAAATCAGTAATATAAACATCATCGCAACCACTTATAGTAAGATCTTGAACCTAACGATGTAATCTACGAATATCGACCCCCTCCATAACCGTATACCTTTGGCTTAATAATGCAAACCAATACCCAAAGCTATTAATCTATCCGGAAGACTACCCTACTACAACCCCAAAGATGACTAATTTTCGACTCATAAGATTCCTTCAACACCCACCAGGCCTCAAATTGAAAGTGGCTCAAATGAGAAAGCATCGAGCAATCCGTATCAAGCAATAAAGGATAATGGTCAGAGATAGTATATGCGAGATGCTGCAAAGAAAATGTTGGAAATCGATCTCACCATGTAGAAGTAGCCACCCCCTATCTAGGCGTTCATGAATGTTGTTGTCCTCAAAATTACCCAGTTCCCAAGTAAACCAGGTGCTAGAAAAACCAGTGTCATCCAAACAAAAATCCCCCAAAACCTGACAAAAAACGTCCATACGTCGAGCATCACGTAAGAGCCCCCTATTTCTCAAAGGAGTAAAGGATTTCATTAAATTCACCATACACCAACCACGTTAAACTTTGATCTGACCCCAACAATTGAAGTATGGACCACGACTTAGAATGATATCGAGCATCAAAAGACCCATAAAACTTGTAAAATGCCAAAGAGCATCACTGTTCGAATCTTGAAGAGTCACATTAATATGGAAACGAGAGTAACTGCCCCAATCCACCAAAACATTCATTTTCCAATCCCATCTCAAACCCTCCTAGTGCCATCAACCGTAACTTCAAAACCATTGAAAAAACCACATTAATGCCTTACTAGCATCATATGATTCATATCTAACTTTATCACCATAAAGAAGACAATATGGGGTTTGTGTAATTTCAACAAATGTCAAATTCTGCAAACAACTCGTGGACTCCCCAACCCACGGACATTCTAGCAAAGAAGTTTCATGGTTATCGGTCAGCCTGCTCCTTGACGGCCACCGATACAGATAAAAGACGAGCGTAAGGACACTCATCATCTTCCACTGCAGAATCTGAACTAGCAAAAATAATCATATAGGAACCAATAGTACGTTATCGCTTCTTACCCTCAAAACCCATTAATGGTGTATCTTCCAAAACCCAACCTTTAGAACTCGAAATCGGACCACCAATCGAGGGACCAATTGCTTCACCAAACACACCCGCTAGATTGGAACCCTACCCTGGATGCAATGTGATTCTCTACCGAACCAGTCGAACAATCAATACCCACAGAACCATTAGAAACCCCCTTACGAAGCCAAATGTTATCACCTATAGTCGAGCGACGACTCTATGCTCTTAAGGAGATATCCCATCCCAAATCATCTAGAGTTATGTCCTTCGTTAACCAGATAGGGCAAAAACTATCCTCATGGCCCAAGAAGCCACATAAGAAACAAAATAGGGTAAGTTTCTCGTAACAAAAACAGACATATATAGAGTGATCAAGAGACAACAAAATCTTCTTTCGATGCTTCAACGACGCACAAATGTCCAACCATACTCGCACCCTTAAATATGGAATAATCCCATTAGTCGCTTATCGTGCATTATACTCCACTTATTGACCAATAAAATTCCCTAATTGACAAGCTATAGCCTCCGAAAAAAGGCTAAGGGGTAACTTATGAATCTGCACCCAAAAGAAAGAGAAATTCAATAGGACCAGTAGCGGATCCTCTCCAACCTAAAGACAATGAAAGACTAATAAATGGTTGTTGAACATTCAAGGCACGCCATGAAGAACCCTCTCAAAATCAAATTGTTCAGAAAACAAAATAAAAGAAGCTCTTCTCCCAAATCATAATTTGAACCCCACCCAAAGGGTGCCGCACATTGGCCAAGGTATTGCGTATGGATGAAAAGTGAATGACACTTACAGTAGCAAAACATCTCATAAAAATAATGTTCATACACTGGTCGTTAAATTGTCGAAGAATCCGAAAGTTGTAAACTATCATCTTCCTCCTCCGAAATCTGAAGACCAACCAAATTAGTCTCCATAATGAAAACCCCCAAACGAAACTGCCCAATGAGAACACAGATAATAATCGGAGCAAACAACATATGCAACAAAACCAAAGACTGACAATAAAACCATAAGCAAAATGAGGAAGACGTCGAAAAACTAGAAAACGTGGGTGAAAACAAATCAAACACAAAACGGTGGAACAAGCCGATAGAGGAGACGTGTCAGAACCAACAGAAGTTTTTATTGAAACTTATTATTGTTCAAAGACTTAAATGTTTATAATTAAAATTTTTAAATAATTAAGAGGGTTAATATATTATTTGATATTAGAGTTTGATTTCAATATGCAATTTGGTATTTAAGTGTTTTTATTAATTTGGTACTTAAATTTGACTTTAACCTTCACTTTGGTACTTGAGTTTTTCCTATTTGATACTTGATTATTTTTGTCTCACTTACGTACTTGAATTTGATTTCAATGTTCAATTTGGTACTTGAGTTTTTTTTGTCCCTATTAAGTACCTATACTTTTTTTGAATAACAATAGCTGCATTCATTAAAACCAAAGGGAAGATAAGTCAAGGGTCTTAAAATCGTCCCACCAACAATAATAAAAAAAAAACTTTTAAGAAACCGAAAGAAAATTAAAGTAAGCAACAACTTACAAAAAATTAAAATAAAGAACTTAAAGACGCAACACCCTTCTCCCTTGCATACGAAATGACCAATAAAGCCAGTTGAAGACCTCCGTGAAAATCTTTCACCAACCTTGTTGCATGTAAACCGGTTAATCAAATTCAAAGAGAAAAACCATTTTGGTAACACCTTTAGAGTACAGATAGCATAATCACCAAAACCCAAACCTAAACATTGCCCAAATTAGGTACTAGGTAACCACAATGCCAATCTATTGTCATCGTTTACTCCACTATTTTCAGCGCTTCTTCCATCCAGTACCATGGCTCCAAGAATCGGCGCCCTTCACTTGCTAAAACATGTGCTACTATGTTTACCTCCCTTCTAGCAAAACTAAAGGTAACTCATTAAAAAAACCCATATTTTCCTTAATTTCTTGGATAATCGGACTCAACACCGACCTGTCCACTATGTTGGAGTTCAATTTCTTTACAGTTTTAAGTGAATCCCCCTCAACTTGGACTAAATGAAACCTTAGTTCCTATGCAAAAATGACAATCAACGCAAACGCTCTTGCTTTTGCTACAAACACATCTGCAACACCATGATGTGTGTAAGTACATGCTCTCATAACCTGTCTAAATGCGTCTCTTGCTAGAATCCCAAACACTGAGGTTTTTGACATAGCATTAAATATGCATAAAAGTTTATCTTTATGTAGCCCAGATAATGTGGCACTTATATTTCCTCTTTAGGTAGGAACATAATTGTCCTTATCTCCTCAATAACCTATATTTCTAGTAAATATCCCATTATAAACCCTGTCAACCCCTTCAATTTTTGCCTAAGACCCTCATGAACTAATTTGTTTTGTGTGTACAAAATATCCCAATAAGAAATTACCATTATCTTTCTAAATCTGATATATACATTTATGAATGTCTCTTCTAACCTGACCGCCTCCGAATGTACTCCCATTCGGCATGTATTTTGGGCTTCCGCAAGTATACAGGTCGAGTTGTAATATAGTTATAATGAGGTAATGAGTACTTCGAGGATCGTACCCAAGGGAGGCGAAGTAATAGTAATTTCAATCCCTGCACAGAATAGAATTAATTATTCTTCTTCTTAGAGTTATAGTACGAAAGTAAAATAAAGGTTTTGGGTTTTTATACTAAAAAAGAACATAAACATCAAATAAAATATGGAAAGGAAATGAGATAAGGATTCGATAAATTGATTATATGGGGGATTAACTCACTTTGGTATAATTTCTTCAATTGTCGCTTTCGGGGTTTTTGTTAATCAACTAGTCGCTACCCTAGCAGGATCTTTCGATCTTCCACTAACATAACGAGTCAACAAGAACTACTTATCTTTCGACCTCACTGTTTTGATTGGTTTGAGGTAAAGGTATTCACAAATGGCCAATACCAATTTTGGATTAATTCCCACCTAAATGACTTCTTTGGGTTGTCAAGCCTAAGGTTTGTTTCACATTCTTCCTTTTTCAAACCGTTGATCCATTTAAAATCCCTGTACAATAATTAAATAATCATACTTCCACTCCCTAATCCCCCACAATGGGATTAGTTCCTCATGGTTTCTTGGACCATTATAAATTCAATAAAAAGATAGAACATAATAAGAAATAATGAAAACATAATTGAAGAAACTTAGGATTTGTATTGCAATCTGTTGGGATGAATCCACAATTACTTATGTGAAAGCTACAAATCTCATTTCTGTAAAAACAAAAATAGAAATAACTAAGGAAATAAAAATGACTAAACTTAAATTACAAGAGAAAAATTAAACTAAAGAGAAGGTTTGAAAAAATAAGTGCCAAAGAGGTCTATTTATAACATTTGGATGATCATTTCTCTTAACCCTAGATCAACTGTCGTTCTTCAAGTTTAAGTTGTGTTATGAAGACAAAAATACCCCTCACTTGGTATAATCCCACATTTAGGAGTCGATGTCGCGACATGGCAAGCAATCTACTCCTTGGTGAGTTTTCTAAGTGTTGTCGTGACACGCTATGCTTGTGTCACGACATAAAAGACAACTTCAGGTTTCTTTGATTCTAGTCCTTGTGTTGCGATAACGCTTGTCCCTTGTCTTGACATAGTGATCAGTTTCGGTATAGATTATATTATAAAGGTCTCCTGTACACTCACAAAGTCCGTTAGCCAACCTTTAGGCCTCACTCGACCCTAAAGTCAATAAAAGGCACCTTTTTACACATTTTATTCACTTATAAAAACTTTAAGCAAATCCTAAGTAAATCCAATGAAAATGCCTAATTTCAAGCTCCTAAAGTGCGAGAACAAGTTTAATCTGCTAAGTCAAATTACAGTAGATCAAACTCCCTCACACTTAAGTCATTGCTTGTACTCAAGCAAACAAAAATAAAAATAATAAAAGAAAAACATAAAGGCTTGAGCACATATCATACTAGTACTAGGTTCGAAACATCTACCTTCGGCATTTTATATCTTCCAATAACTTTAGCATGATGAACAAGTAATCTTACAAATTTTGATTAAAACAATTAAGTTTAATAAGTTACAAAAGATACAAATATTAAGATTTTATCTGTATGGCTCCAGCAATGACTAATACAAGTACTTTAATTATCCTAGTACAATAAAAATAGTTGTAGTGGAATTATATAATGTCATAGTCATTCATGCATAGATTTATTTAGGTCACATACTTTTTTTCAGCTTGTAATGTTCTAAAGCTTAGGATAGGTATGAATTTCAAAGAAAGGGTAAGCACAAGAGGTTACAAACACGAAAATAGTTTGGCACATTGCATTGTTCCCTATTATTCCCTTTTAATATCCTGGTTCCCGCTTACTGCCTTATTTCTCCTTCTCTCACCTTCCTTATCTCTCTAATTAGGTAATCTCAATATGGTCTAATGCGTTTAGTATATGAGTATTTTACATTCATGAACAAGTTTTTCTTGTGACTTTGTGACTTTATCACCTTTCATGCTTTTTTCTCACTCAAAATTGTTTTTCCATTTTTTTCTCATTTATTTCTACTCTCCTTTTTCTTCTTTTGGATTTTTCTTATTTCTCAATTTTGGCTATTCTAAAGTTCATATTCAATATTGATTTTCCTATTTTGCTCTTGTTTTACAAACCTGACCTTGATGTGTCTACTTACCCTTAATACATATAGCCATACGTTTATAATTGTGCAATTTAGGACCAAAGAAACAAGTAAACTCAAATTGACTTTTTAGGCTTTATGGTTTGTAACGTGGTTCATCAAGAAGGGTCAATAGGCTCAAAGATTGGTGCTAACAGACAAGAATCAGAACAGGTTTGCTTTTTTTCTCTAAGTGTTTTCCAAACAAGACCTTAGGTCATCCCTAAATACCTCAATATGCATAAGCTTCAATTTAACCATACAATCCCAAAAGTATCATTTATCATATATACTAGTATGTTTGTTCCTCATATTAATCATGTCATTAGGTACAAATAATATCTTATGATCTATATTTAGTGTTACCCTATAGAACTTAGTAGTTTCATGCTAAAAAAAAATTAAAAAATAACTCATTATCATGCCAAATTTATTCCAAAATACAATCAACTATGTACATGCTCCTAACCAATCACTTGTATTTCTACAAGCTCAAGCACATGACAAAAACAAAACAAAAATAAAAAGTAAAAAAAAAAATTTCATGTTACCCCTTACACTTTAGAGAACACATTTTCCATAATGTGTAGCCCCTCAAAACTAAGGAAAGAATTTACAGGATTGATCATGAGTGGCTCTTCAACTAATGGTATGTTCCTCTTCCTTTTGGCGTGAATAGCTCCAAAATGTCATGTCTTCTTTGTATGGGATTCCTACATAGAAATTAGAAATAAACATGCAAAAATAAATCTAATATTACTCCTACTCCTACTAGTAAATAAGTCCTCAAAAATGCAAATTATCCCAAATATTATAGGTCTTTCAAAATAAAGTCTTTGATCTAAAAATTAAAACGATTAATTCTTCTCTGAATCAATCGAAAGATATTGTGGTTCCATTAGAGCCTTGCATTGTGGTTCCATTAGAGCCTTGCCCTTTCTCGAACCATATTTTTGTTGGGAGCTTCATCCCTTTAACGGTTGTTATCTCATCAGGCTTCGTATAACGGGTCCCTTGGGAGTGGAGTATTGTGGCTAAAACATTGCCTCATACTCGTCTTCTGTTATCGAATACTCTTGGGCGACTTTGCCTTCTTATTCATCATCTCTTTCCTCCTCTTGCACCGATTTTGATGGGAACATATTTGGGGTAGTTTGGTGTGCGAAGTCCATGCATCTTCGCGAATTCTATGAGGACTAGCCTCGTTTCCTGTATCCATTAACTCATGTCGTCGAGTTTACCTTCCATGTTGTAACAAGTTCTCCCCGAGCGGTTACTTTGCCTTCCCGTTTCAAAGATGTTGACATGTCCATCTTTTCTTTCCTCCTTTGGTTCCATTCAATTATCTGCTTTCGATGAAGCTTGATGTACTATTTGTACATAGAATCCCCAATTATACTCTTTTTCGGCTTCAAGAACTGCTCGTTCTCAGTCTTTGGGATTCTTGGCTTCTTGCATAATGTTGTGACCAAGTGGGGAAAGAAAATTCTGGCATTTTGGCTTTGGGTGCATCGCTTCATCTCTATCTAGATCTATCACCCTATATAGATTTTTTGCGCTGCAAATTTCCATATAATAAAATAGCTCAGAAAGTATTAACATTAGAAACATTCAAAGTAAGTACAATTCGAGTTCCAAGAAATTGCATCCACATTTTAGCAACTGGAAACATTACGGCTTGATTAAAATTAGAGGATGACCCAGTATCTAGTTTATAGTTCCAACTTCCCCTACCTTGTGTTTGAAATTTGATAACTTCCTCCATATCTATGTTCTTAAACATCTCTAGATCAATACTATTTATATAGTCATTCTCATAAAAAGGAACATTGTAAATTTCACAAATTTCATCAGGGGTGATGGGGACCTCTTCATCTCTTACCACTACCTTTGCAATGTTTTTACCATACCCTCCTCTAACTATTTGGTCTTTAAGAGATGTGTAAAATTCCTGAACTATAGGTATGATAGCATTACCTATTGGGGTAACACAAAACTGTTCCCATTGAAGATACCTTACCAAAGTCCAAATTTCTTTACAAGTATCATGGAGGGTTCAAAGTCACGTTCTTGAATTAGAGGTCATCCTTAGATGGCTAGGAAATATCTCTCAATTTCGATATTTCCAAATCGTTCAAGATCGGAGACATCCTGAGATTTTAGCACTGTGGTCTTGTTACTCTTTCTTATAGGCATCCTAGTTCAAACAATGAACAATAATGAACAATTATCAATGGAACAATAAAAATCTAGAGATACTTGATCATCGTTTTCTTATTTTCTGAATCGCTAAAATGTCTCTCCAATGCTGGAATCATCCTCTTAGAATTATTTTCCTTGAATAATGAGGATGAAGATTTGGGGTTTTAAAGAGGGGTTAGAAGACTTAGAGATTTTGAAAGAGGTTTAGAGTGTTTAGGCTTTGTTAAATTAGTGCTAAGGAGTTAAATTACGTTTAGTATATATAAGGTAGTCAAAATATAGGGTTTTAGGTTTTAAAAATCGAGTAAAATGTTGTCTAAGCTGTTCGGTTACGCGAGTGGGTCGGGTTAACCCTGCAAAAATTACAGCTGATGTCACGACACCTGAGATTTGGTTTCACGACGTAGTTCTCAGTATGCTTTTGTTGGAACACATACACCTTTAAGTTGTGACATACCCTCCAATTTTGAAGTGTTTTATAGTGATAGTATTCTTGCATATATGTCGCAACATCATGTACTCATGTTGTGCCATAGAGGTGTTTTGGCTGATGTGAGTAGTCTGGTTGCTCTGTCGCGACTCTGGCAAGGCGTGTTGCGACTTCCATAGCAGTTTTTGTTATTGTGTTTCGGAGACTAACTTGAAAAAAATTTCTCAACGTTAATATGTTAGTATAGGCATGAAATAAAAATACTTTAATTAATGGCTGTCAGAATTATCTAGCATGTCGGTCAGTGTGCATTTCGACATTTTGGAGAGATTCATTCTATCACTATTAGTCCAACATCTATTATGCCATGCTATCGGTTGGCATTTATCTCCCTCTGTACTTGCCCTTTTGACCAGCATTAATTACAGTCGCTTCTTTTCGTCGACCATATCTATTAATGACTTGTATGAATTGGTACCACCACTCGATTCTGTAATTACTTTCACTGTTGTTCCAATAGTAAAAAATATTTTGTTGATTGTGGTGCCATAATAGCTACTCCATGACTTCCACTAACAAAAATGATCCTCTCAATGGATTTTCATGTGATTGCATCAATATTGGTGTAGATGTAGTCCTTTCTAATCCCATTCCTAATTGTCTTCGCACATTCCCAATGGATCGAACATTATCTCTTCACATGGTTCTTGAAAGAATAAAAAATTTTGAACTTTCCAGAGATGTGTTTCCTTATTTGGTGAAATCATAATTACTTTGACATCTGAAGAGTGATTTGATTGTTCATGAATGTATATCTTTCCTGTTACCTAAAGTGTATGAAAAATCCTGATATTATTGACCTCTCGGGGAATTTGATTCAAAAGTGAGATATTGCATGGTATTGCTAATTCCATTCAAGGATTAATCCTTTATCTACATATTCTTCAAATTCCAAAACTCCTTTAGCGCATTTGTCTATAGCAATTGTTAATTGAAGACCCATACTTTGTAAGTAGAGGTTATCCATATGCCCTGCATTAATTGAAGAAACCAAGTCATCACCATATTGATGCTTACTTTTGATTTTAGGATAAGTTCAATTTCTTCCACCGATGATATCTCTTTTGTATGTATAACGAATTCACAAATATGTTCCTTAAAAGATTCAATCTCTTCGTCTTGAACAATGGATAACCTCTCCTCTTGTTGTACTTATTGATCAGGCTCTTTTTGTTTTCTTTCCAGATATTCATCACAATTCTGCTCAGGTATTGGGATTTTTCCTCGAAGTTGACTCAACTTGTGTATCAGTAATCTCTGATTTTCTTGTATCTCTAATAGTAAATAATTTAAGTAATTTTATTTGTGTATTTTTATTAAATTATGAGCAAAGTACTTCTAATTTCTTACTTTTTCTTGTCAGGTACACAAAGTGATGATTGCCAAGAAGATCTATTGCTACCCGTTTCTTCTAGCTTGTGTAAATGCTTGTTTTCTTTAATTTTCTTGATAAATCTTTCAAGGGAATACCCAAATTTCCAGATCTAGAATTGGTTAATGTGTATTTTTCCAACCATCAAAGCGTTTTTAATTACGATTTTAAATCAACTTGATTTGCCACCGTTGGTAGTGGTGTGCCGTGCCTATAGGCACCAAAAGGGGATTGTTGTTTCTTTAACTTACACCACTTATTTCTAGTAATACCTTGGTTTCTTGAACCCTTTCTAATCAGCCTATAATAATGTATAATTTAGAAAAAAATCAATCTTGATCGTTTGGCGACTCAAGTTTGACAATTCAGGAAGCGTAAGTGTGGTTGATTATGGGCTAGTTCGTAGTTTCGATTTAGTTGTTTGGGAAATTGATAATTTATTTGATTAAATATTTTAATGATAAAATGTCTACTGATTTTTTAGTATTTAATTGTGTTAGGTGTCGACTTAAATGCCCCAAATCAATAGTGAAACCGTTTGACGTTCATGCGTGCGTTTCGTACCAAACCAATGTAAGAAACCTAACTAATTCAGATGTGAAAAATCGTTATAGTTGTGATGATTGGATTGAATCCAAAAGAGGGTGTTAAAATTTGATTAAATGATAGTTTTTAATTTAGGTTCATTGAAATCTTAAAGAAAAACTGCGAGTTTTGCCAGAGTGCTGCAGTAGAGCGTAAAATAAGGTGTGGTTCCTTACTTGTTAAATTGAATGTTTTAATATAATTTTTAATATTATAATCGTTGATTAATCTTGTTGGTCAAGCTTGGTGATGGTACTAGAAAGAACCATTGATTTCTCCCTATTTATTGTTTAAATTGTTCCCATTTGGTCATCTTTAGCATACATTTTTAGCATTTTTATTATTTAGTTATTGCATTTTCTAACTTAATGGAACTCAGCCTAATTGCCTTTGAATTTATGATATTTTTATTATTGATGTCGCTGCATTAGTCTATTTAGCATTGCACCCAGATATGTTGTTGCAGGATCCTGTTCAGAATTATCACTACGTAAATATGGCCTGAGTTGTCGCTGTATAAGAGGGTCCAGAATTACACCCAGAACTATCACAACATCTGATAGCTATCTAGTTAACACACCAGAAATGCGTGAGTTGTATGGATAGTGTAACCAACTAGTACGGCTAGAGAATGCTAGATCTAGAGGGAAGGACACCTGTACTGTTCAACTACAGTTAAATACTGATGAGAATGAGAGAAAAAGAATCTTTTTTTTTCTCGCGGATTGATTTTCTTCTAAATCCAAGTTTTCAAAGATTACATCCATGGCAACTTAACTTTCTCAAGGGTGATCTGCTTCTGACGAGGAGCATCCTAAGTGTGACACAAGAGGAGGTAGATCTGCTTCTGACGAGGAGCATCCTAAGTGTGACACAAGAGGAGAGCATGAGAGCAACTCGAGTAGCCTAGGAATAGTATGCCCCATTTGTTCTTTTACTTCTCTTCCTTAAACGCTGGTAATTCATGTTATTTCAAGTTTGTATGGAAGTACATTTGATATTTAGACTAAATGATATCTTATTCAAGCTTGCCTTACTGTTTAATCTTTGGGTTTGATTGTTTTTACCACAGAAGTGTTATTGCAGTCATTGTCACTGGAAGGTGCAGCGACAAATTAAATTAACAAGCAAGACAACGGAAGTTGCTTGGGGATTGAAGGAATTTATTCCACTTGTTCTTGAATATGTTGCATTGCCAACATTGAAAGGTGTGGTTAGTGCGCATGTTTAAGTCTTAGATCTAATAGAAAAGCCAAGTTTGGTAAGACATTCATTGTGCCTTATTACAGCGACAATTACCTGTTATTTTTAACCTTGTGAGCCACACTTAGTTTCTGCCGACTATTCACGTCAAGGACCTCATTTCATCATTATTGCATTTCTTCTTTAATTTTACATTATTGCTTCGACAAATCAATCTCAAAATTTTATTGCATTTTCTTATTCATTACACCGAAAATTATAGACAACAAACATCCATCCTCGTGGGATCGATTTTTGACAGATTCACATCTGTCTACTATACTTGCATGGACAGTGTACGCTTGCACATAATTGTTGTGATGTTTACAGTGTGATCAAGTTTTGACGCCGTTGTCGGGGATGATGTTAGTTTGATGTTTATTCTTGTTTTTGCATTCATTCTTTATTTTCTAATCTTTATTTGTTATTGACTTGTTTTCTTATTTTTTTTGACTACTTTTACATATTTTTTTAGATGTTTTATGACCCGGAGAAATCTTTAATTTATTATTGGCTTAGATCCTGAAATTTAACTCACCATTCGAAGGAGATGACAAGAACAATGAAATATGGCTCTGCTAGGAAATGATGCAGTCATACCATAATTGCCGCCACAAAATCCTGTTATACCTCCTATACAACCACAAAACGTGAATAATCAACCACTACCGCAAGAAGATCAGATGCAAAATTGAACTATTCGAGATTTCATTGTTCCAATTTTGGATGATTTGCAGCCAGGTGTTGTGAGGCTAGCTATTCAAGCTAGAAATTTTGAATTAAAAGCCAGTCATGCTCCAGACGTTAAACTCTAATGGGTAGTATGCTGGATTGCCTCATGAAGATGCAAGAGAGAACCTTAAATCCTCTCTACTAATTTGTGCTTCTTTCAATCAGCATGACGTTCCAGATGATGCCTTGAAAATGCAGCTATTCCCTTATTCATTACAAGGATCGGATTGTACTTGGTTCCTTGGACTACCTGCTAGATCAATCACGTCGTGGAATGCGCTCGCAACTCAATTTGTTTTACGTTTCAACCTGCTGACTATGAACGCTCCTCTTAGAAACAATATTACTGTGTATCATCAATTGGATGATGAAAATTTGCATACTAAATGGGAGAATTATAAATATCTTCTTTGACGCTGTCCCATGCAAGGAATTCAACAAGAGACGCTAATTGAAATTTTCTATAATGGGCTAAACGCACAGACAAAAAATCTTGTCAACGCATCTACTAATGGTCCTTTGTTGGACTGTACATATGATGAAGCTGTGAGAATTCTAGAGAGAATCGCTCAAAATGATTATCAATATCCGATCTCTCGAGCTGCACAAGTGAAAGCAAAGCTTAGAGTTATTGAATTGGATGCTATATCTGCTCTAAGTGCACAAGTCTCTTCGCTTGCAACCATGATAAAAAACATGAGGGGTACTAGTGACGTTGCACCCATTCAAGTTGCTCAAAAAATTGATGTCCCTACATTTTATTGTGAAATTTGCGGTGACAACCACAGTTATGAAGATTGTCCACAGCACGTGGAGAATGCTTTCTATGTTAATAACATCTGTGGAAATTCTTATGGTAATTTCTATAATAATCCTATAGGAAATTAACAGCCTTGGGGAAATCAGAATGCTGCGACATTCAGATATGAAAATTAATCCAATCAAGGTAATATATACAAGGAAATTACAATTCGCAGTCGCAAAGTTACAACTAGAGTACTCAGATGCATTCACATCAAGAGCAAATGCAGCCACATCAAAATCGTGTACAATCACAACAACCTTTAATGCCAAATCTGAATGTACAAGGACAACTGTAGCAACAGTACACACAACCATGATCTGATCCTTTAGCAGCCCTAGAAGCCTTAATGTGTAAGCACATAACTCGAATGAAAGCCATTGTGCAAGGAAATTCATCCTTCAGCCGAGCGTTAGAGGCACAATTGGGGCAAATTGCTTTAAATTTAAACACACGACCACTAGGTGCATTACCCAGCGACATAGAAAATCCAAATTCAAAAAGGAAGAAGCATTGCAAAGCTATCACTCTTCAAAGTGGTAAATAGACTACCAAGCCAGCTACTAGCACTACTACAACACCTTTAGATACTAGTGACGTGAATTAGGGTGAGAGAGTTGTATCTAAAGAAATGGTAGATGAACTGAAGAAAGAAGCTCTACAAATTGTCACCTCGATACCTACTATTAGATCGAAAAAATTGTTGACGCAACCTGATATATTCATACCCTTGTCTTTTCCACAAACATTTAAAGACAAGGAGCATGATAAGCAATATCAGTAGTTTTTGACTATATTACAACAACTTCATGTCAATATCCCTCTTGTGGACGCTCTTGTACAGATTCCCAATTATGAGAAATTCATGAAGGAGCTCCTGTCCAAAAAGAAGAAGCTGAATGATATTGAGACAATTGCGCTCATAGAAGGATGTAGTGCAGTCTTGAAAAATAAGTTGCCACCCAAGATGAAAGACACAGAAAGCTTTATTATCTCATGTTCGATTGGCAACCACTACTTGGGTAAAACTTTATGTGATTTAGGTTCAAGTATCAACCTTATGTCACTGTCTACTTTTAGAAAATTAGGGATTGGTCATATGAAGCCCACTCCAATGACATTGCAGTTAGGAGATAGATCGTTGGCGCAACCTGAAGGACAAATCAAGGACATCCTAATTCACGTGAATAAGTTTGTGTTCCTAACAAATTTCATTATACTTGATTGCGAAGCAGATAAAGAGGTACCCATAATCTTGGGATGCTCATTCCTCGCCACCAGATGCACTCTTATTGATGTGTACAAAGGTGAGTTAACAATGCGACATAATGATGAGCATGTCACCTTTAGTGTTTTTGAAGCTATTCCCTACAAGGAAAAAGAAGAATGTCACACTATTGATGTGTTGGACGCTTTAATTGAGGCGAAATTAATGAGCGAAGCACATGCTTTCAAAAGAATTTGCAGTGACATCGGATAAAGAATTTTTAACTAATTGTGACTGCAAGGTTGAAGCGAATAATATTGAGCTTAAGCGTGGATGGCAATTGGAATCTTTAGATTTGACTAATAGAATGACTCCAATCTTTAAGCCATCTATTGAAGATGCTCCTACTTTAGAGTTGAAGCCATTGCCTTATCATTTGAAGTATGTTTTTCTTGGCGACAATAACACTCTACCGGTTATTGTCTCTATAACATTAGACGCAATTCAGGAGGAAAGTTTGATTGATATCTTGAAACAACATAAACGCGTGATTGCCTAGAGTATTACCAAAATTAGAGGCATTAGTTCCTCTTTTTGCATGCACAAAATTCGATTGGAAGATGAAGGAAGGCAATCGATTGAACAACAAAGGAGATTAAATGAGAAAATGAAAGAGGTGGTTAAAAAGGAGATTATCAAGTGGCTTGATGGGAGAATTATTTACCTAATTTCTGATAGTAATTGGGTAACTCCAGTTCAATGTGTCCTTAAGAAAAGTGGTATCACTGTGGTGAGCAATGGCAAGGATGAGCTAATCCTTACAAGCATTCCTACGGGTTGGTGAGTATGTATGGATTATCGTAAATTAATTGCAGCCACAAGGAAGGACCACTTTCCACTTCCTTTCATCGATTAGATGCTGGATAAGCTTGTTGGAAAAGCCTACTATTACTTCCTCGATGGTTATTCTGTCTACAATCAAATCGTCATTGCGCCGGAGGATCAAGCAAAAACAACGTTCACTTGCTTTTTTGGCACTTTTGCTTTTTTCGAATATTGTTTGGTCTTTGCAACGCACCGATCACATTTCAAAGGTGCATGATGGCAATATTTTCAGATATGATCGAGGACTCATTAGAGATATTTATGGAAGATTTTTCAATTTACGGAAATACTTTTGATCAATACGCTGAGAACTTGGCTAGAGTTTTAAAGCAATATGAAGACACAAATCTTGTGCTAAATTGGGAGAAATGCCACTTCATGGCAATTGAAGGCATTTTCTTAGGTCATCGCATTTCCAATTAGGGCATTGAAGTGGATAGAGAGAAGGTAGAAATTATTGAAAAGTTGCCTCCGTCGACTAATGTGAAGGGTATTCGAAGTTTTCTTGGACACGCAGGTTTTTATCATCGATTTATTTGAGATTTCTCTAAAATTGCAAAACCCCTCTACTTATTGTTGGAGCAAAATAAAAAATTCGTGTTTGATGATGCATGTGTGGATGCATTTATGCAAATAAAGAAGTAACTCATGAAAGCACCTATTATCGTTGCACTAGATTGGTTGCAACCGTTTGATTTAATGTGTGATGCAAGCAACTTTACGATGGGTGCAGTCTTAGGACAACGTAAGGAAAGAGTATTTCATGCTATATATTACGCCAGTAAGACTCTTACAAAAGCTCAAATTAATTACAATCCATAGAGAAAGAATTGTTGGCGGTAGCCTTTGCTTTCGATAAATTTGCCTCATATCTTATCGGCGCAAAGGTTACTATATTTACTCACCATTCTGCAATGTGATATCGTTTTCCAAAGAGGGGCGCTAAACCACGGCTAATACGATGAATCTTATTATTGCAAGAGTTTGATATGGAGATCAAAGATTGAAAGGGATCAGAAAACCAAGTGGCAAATCACCTATCTCATTTGGAAGTTGGTAGTGAAGACGGAAATACACTTCAAATTATCCACGTATTTCCTGATGAGAAGTTGTTTGTTGTCGACAGAACCCCGTGGTATACGGATGTGGTTAATTATCTAGTATGTGAGAAGCTACCTTAGGGTGTCACAGGCCACAAGAAAGAAATATTTCTTCACGATATAGAAAAATACTATTGGAACAAGCCATACTTATTCAAAGTATGCAATGACAATATAATTAGGAGTTGTGTTCGAGAGGAAGAGATGCTTTCAATCCTGACGCATTGTCACGATGCGCCTTATGGAGGTCATTTTTCTGGCTTAAGAACTGTTGCAAAGGTTCTTCAATCATGATTCTATTGGCCTTCATTATTTAAAGATGCCCACAACTTTGTGCATCAATGTGATCAATGTCAGCGCACCGGCTCTATCTCTCGACGCAATGAGATGTTATAACAGCCTATCATGGAAGTTGAACTCTTTGACATTTGGAGTATAGACTTCATGGGACCATTTCTAAGTTCATTTGGAAATATCTATATTCTAGTTGCTGTTGACTATGTATCAAAGCGAGTGGTGGCCATTGCAGTCCCAAAAAATGATGCAAGGATAGTGCTGAAGTGTTTCCCCAAGCATATACTCACTCGTTTTGGCACGCCTAAGGTATTGATCAGCGACCAGGGCACTCACTTCCACTGCAATCAGGTATCAACCGCACTAAAGTAGTATGGAGTTAACCATAGAATGGCAACCACTTACCATCTGCAAACCAAAGGACAAGCTGAAGTATCCAATTGACAAATTAAGAATATTCTCAAGAAGGTGGTGAATCCATCAAGAAAAGATTGGTCTTCTAGACTTGATTATGCGTTGTGGGCATTACGGACAAAGTACAAAACCCCACTTGAAACGTCGTTGTATTAGTTTGTCTTTGGAAAAGCATGTCACGTGCCTGTTGAATTGGAGCATAAAGCAATGTGGGCGATTAAGCAAGTGAACATGGATTACGAGGCTGCTGGGAAGAAGAGGCTGTTAGACATCACTAAACTTGAGGAAATTAGGCGTAATGCTTATGAAAATGTGGCAATCTACAAGGAAAAGACCAAGTGATTGCACGACAAAATTATTTTACAGCGATAATTTACTGCAAGTAAACGGGTGCTATTATTCAATTCTTGACTGAAATTGCACCCAGGTAAATTACGCTCACGTTGGTCTGGACCATTTGAAGTTGGTGAAGTATTTCCTCATAGTGCAGTCACAATTAAAGATTTACATGATAGACACCAATTTAAAGTGAATGGACAACGGTTGAAGCATTATATTGGCCATAATGATCCCAAACAGGAAGAAACCATTTTAAAGTGGTCACATTTTTCTAACCTCTCTTGACATTTTTATCATGTAATTTTAGTTTCTTTTTCTTTTTCTTTTTATTTATCTTACTTAGTATTTTTGAAAGATAAAGTTATCTCTTTTGTCGACGCATGCAGATCTCCTTGTCGACACATCTCGTGTGCTTGCTGACTCATCAAAAAATCAAAGTATATCAGGAAATAAATCATGATGTTTCATCCCTCAACACCCAACCGTTGGATCAGTTTGAAAAGGTGTAATCCAATTGGACGCATTTGTTATTACAGACCTATTGTCCTTTCTCTGCTGCATAAACAAATACGTTTCTCCATCTACTCTTTTCATTCCTTATAAATAACCTTTCTGTGCTGACTGTGCTATTCAAAAAACTTCATCTTTATTGCCAAAATTTTCTTCAAGCTTACACCTTTCTACCTTACGACCACCTTTGATTACCAACAAAAATGGCCAGAACTCGTGCAGCGAAGAAGCCAATGAAATCTGTTACGAAATCTTCATCTGTCGCAGTAGTTCATGAAACAGAGCATCCCCCATCCAAAGAGTCTGTGATTTTCCTTACAAAGGTAACCAAAGATCGTTTCCAAGAAAATATGCTGAAACGAAACTGCCACCCAAAGTAAGGTTTCCAATTGTCGAGACAACAAGAACTTGGGAAACAAGTTCATAAAACCATCACAAAGCTGGGATGGGAAATTTTTTGCTAACACCTTGGAAGCTACTCACCGTCCATGGTATGTGAGTTTTATGCCAATCTCACTGACTCTGAGTCAGAATTTGTGTTTGTCTGTGAAGGTTTGATACCATAGGATGACGCATATATCAACGCAATATACAACACAACAGTAGACGAGGATGAACATGTGGAGTTTATTGAGGAACTCACTAAGGAAGGGGCTGATTTTTTGGTAAAAGATCTTTGCGTTGAAGAAGCCTTGTGGACGGGCTTGAATCCAAATAACTACACAATGCATAGGCTATTTTTAACGTTGCAGAGCAAGGTTTGGTTTCTCTTTGTCAACTGTAGACTGATGCCTTCTACCCACAGCACAACTGTAACACTTGATCGAATGTGTCTGATACATTAGATCATTAAGGGGAGGAAGATTGATGTTGGTGCAATTTTGCACCAAGAGATTGCTAATTGTGCAGCCAGAAAAACTAGCATATTGGTGTTTCCCTCTCTGATAGTGTAGTTGTGCTAGCAACGGAGAGCTGTACCCCGTGATGGAGAAGAGATTTTGGAAAACAAAAGCCCCATAAATGAAGCTTCCATCGAGCGCATGAGTCGGGGGAAAGACACTCCCACAGTGAAGGAGGCAAATACAAGAAGAAGAAAGGGCAAAGCAAAAATGGAAGACAAGAGTGCGGATGTGACTGCAGATCCATCTTTGTGGTATAAAATGAAAGAAGTTGAGAAGATCGCAGACTCTATAAACTTTAGGCAAATTAAACTTGTCGCCACTGTTGAAGATATGAAGAGGTCACAGAATTTATTCTATGCCTACACCAGGGCATGAAATAGTGATGTTGTGACCACATTGAGGTGAATGAGTAAAGCACCTCTTCTTGAGTTTCTTGTCTTCCCTCTGATTATCAGAGAATATGAGCCTTCAACTGAGGAGGCTGACTCAGGGGATAAGGACCATTTTGTGGCTTCCCCTCAAATGGTGAATATTTCTAATGATGAAAAGGAGGTCGATTCGTGGAAAGTGGAGGAATGTCTAAGGAATATTGTGAGCTTATTTGATGATGACTTTACTGCTAGTCTAGATGCCAATGCAGCTGAGGAAAAGGCTCCTACTGATGGGGAGGAAACACAATTGGAAGAAGTAGAAGAAGAGAAAGAAAAAAGGAAGGAAAAAAAGTCGAGGCAAATTCAACTGAGGAATTTGTTCCTGTACTTGAGGTTGTGGGTGCAACAATTGAAGATTTGGGGCCACCTAAAGCGAGTCAGGTAGAGGCTGTGAGTGCAATTAATGAGGATCACAATCCTTTGGCTATCGTGGTCTATACGGGACCACTCAAAGTATCTATCCAATAGAAGTCACAATCGATGATGCTGGGACACAGCCCGATGTTGAGGAGCAATCTGAAGATCAGGCAAAGCCAAAAGAAAGAAAAAAGAAGCACGCCAAGGATAAGAAGTGCCATAAAGAAGAGAGGAAGCGCAAGAAGAAGAAGCATCATGCAGCCACATCAACGGCTGCAACCAATTGAGTTAGTTTTATTTCAGTTTTTAATTTTAGTTTTTTCATGTATACCATGTAGATGTAATTCTTAGTCTGTTAGTTATTATTATCATCACATTCTCATTGTCATTGCATTTTAATTGTCACTGCATTTGCATAGTCATTGCATTTCATTTGTCTTTGTAATTTAATGTCAGTTCATTCGGGACAATGCAAACTTTAAGTTTGGGGGGAATGTATATGGGGCTGGAAATGCAATTGCACCCACATTTCAAAAATTTATGGAAATGCAATTGCACCCACATTTCAAAAATTTATCTTTTTGAGTTTAATGAAGCATGCAAGATTATTGCAATTGTGCTTGAATTTTTTTTCGTTTGATGCTTAATTCTTGAATCATGTGAACTGTTAATGAATGAGTTGGATGAATTTGATTGAATGTTGTATCTTCAATTCTTGGATGAATGATTTAGATTGCATTAGTAAAGGATGAATAGTATCATTCTTTGAATCTTGAATGAATCTGCCATTCAAAACTACTTGTATATAATTATAGTTATAATTAAAAGACACTCCAATGTGGGTGTATTGTGAACTGTCAAGGGGGAACACTTCAATGCAAGTATGAGAAAAAGTAATCTAGCCAAAGACTGTCACTGCAAGAGTGTGTGTCGGCGCAATTACATACTCCCTGGGGTTTGTTGTACCCCATCGTTACTTCTTAGGAATAATAGTATAGTAATGCAATGACATCCCTCAGTCACATAAAAAAAGGAGAAAAGGAAAAAGGGAAAAGAATATATATATATATTACTGTACAAGAAATGTTGTTTTGGTAGAAAGAAATTAGGATTTAAAGCATGATGATGGCATTGATGAAGTTACAAATTTACTTATTCATGTTTATGAATTGTCAGCACAATATTCTATCATTTAAATGTGATTCATTCATTGGATTTTAGATGATTCAGGTTGCTAGAATGATCACTGCCTTGATAAAATTTTTGCTATAACCTTGCTAATTTCTATTTTACTTGAGGACAAGTAAAAACTCAAGTTTGGGGATGTGATAGTACTAGAAAGAACCATTGATTTCTCCCTACTTATTGTTTAAGTTGTTCCCATTTCATCATTGATCGCGCTATGAATGTCACATCAATTTATGTGCAAGCGTACACTGTCGATGCAAGAATAGTAGATAAAAATGAATCTATTGGTTATTGATCCGATAGAGATGACTGCTTATTATTTAATTTGTCGAAGCATTCTGAGTTAAAACGAGAAGATCTGTTAAGAGTTAAGTTAATGCAACTAGGTTAAAGTTATACAAGTTAAGAAGTAAATCTGTCAGCGCAATTAGAAATGTCAGAGAAAATTATAGAAAATGAATGGATTGTTGAGATGCTGTAAAGTAAATTCAGAAACTTAAAATAAATGGATCAAGTGTAAAGAAGTGGAGAGGATCACTGACTTCACAAGTGGTAACGCTAAATGTGAATACAATGTATCTTATAGATGAATTTGTTGTTGCAATTATGCTCCAATGAATTCTTACTAATATCAACTCTCTATTTATCAAAGACTCAAGCACTCACAACTACCACACCTTCCAGCGCTGGTAATACTTTGCACTCAATAACAAGTGACCGGAATTCCTTCTAGTCTCAAGCAACTTCCGCTGTCTTGCTTGTTAATCTAACTTGTCACCGCACCTTCCAATGTCTGTGACTGCAATTTCACTTCCGTGGTCAAAACAGTTAAATCCAAAGATAAACAGATGAGAAGAATTGAATAAGAATCAAAGTAATCTAACATTAAAAGACACTTCCGTGTACAATCAATAGTCAATAGAAATCATCAGCATCAAAAGAGGGATTAACAAATAAATCGAAGCATCCTATTCCTAGTCTACTAGAATTCTACCTTAACAGCTCCTCTCGTGTCGCACCAAGCTCTTCTCATCAGAAAATGTGCTCCCTTGCTAGATCAGATCACCGTCCTCCGGATCAAGCTTCCATGCTAGCTTTGGATGAGAGAAATTTCGATTTGAAATCTTCACAACTTGATATCATCTTCTCTTTTCGTACTTTTATTTATGATCACTGGTTTCTTCTAGATCTTCCTCTCTTTTTAGATCTAACACCTTTTTGCAGCTGTAGAAGTTGTTATTTTCTAGCTATGCACTCTGTTCTTTGAGCAGCAACAGATTGTCGCGACATCTCTGGATACAAATTATGACTTTAATTTGCTGTGACAATTTCTCATTCTCCTGCGCTGGTGCTTCTGGATATGTTAGCAGTGTGAAATCCTTGATAAATAGTAGAAGCATTCGTGTGATGACATGTTCGGTCGTAATTCTAGATCAACTTATGACCGCAATTCTGAATGCTTTCCTACTCTGATCCTCCTAGGTGGATTTCTACACTGACAACTTTAAACATAAAACAAGTGCTAAATACAGTGACATTAGTAGCACAAAAGAGATAAAATGAAAGAAATTAAGATCAAAACTTCATTGAGTTAGAAAATGTAAACACTAAGTATGAAATGCTAAAAATGCATGCTAAATATGATACAAAAGGACAAACAATACACTAATTTAAGGAGAAATTAAGTGTCATTTCTAATGCTATCACACCCCCAAACTTAAGTTTTTACTTGTCCTCAAGTAAATAAAAGCTAGCAAAGTTATATCAAATTTTTGCCACCACATTCATCATTCTAGCAACTTATATCCTCTAAAATCCTAAGGTATAAATTGCATTCACATGCTAGAATATTGCATCGACAATTTATAGGCATGAATAATCAAAATTACAACTTCACTAATGCTAGCATCATGCTTTAGCTCTTAAATCTTTTTAACCAATGCAACATTTATCATATATATATATTTTCTTTTTATCAACTTTTCTTTCTTTCTTTCTTTCCTTTGTTTTTTTATGCGACTGAGAGATTTAATTGCATTACTATACTCTTGTTCCTGGGCAGTAATGATGGGGTGCAACAAACCCCCAGGGAGCATGTAATTGTACCGAAACACAATCTTGCAGTGACAGCTTTTGGCTAGATAATTTTTCTAACACTTGTAGTGGAGTGTTACCCCTTGTTTAAGTCACAATGCACCCACATTGGAGTGTCTTTTATTAATTCATATAATTATAGTTGCAAAATGGTAAGTCAATTTAATATTTAAAGAATGATAGTACTCATTTATTACTAATGCAATCTCAACCATTCATCCAAAAATAGAAGGATTCAACATTCAATCACATTCATTCAATTCATGCATTAGCATCCAAAAGAATTCAAGAATTACGCATAAAAAAAATTGTGGTCACTTTTTTTCTTAACTTTGCCTACTTTCATTCAACTAAAGAAACAAATATATTCCTAAACTTGTGGGTGCAATTGTATTTCCATTCCACTTCCCCCAAACTTAATGTCTGCATTGTCCCCAATGCACTGACAATACTATACAAAAATAATGGAAATGCAAGTACAATGCATATGCTAAAAAAATTAACATGCAGAGACAATAAAAATGCAATGACAATTAAAATAAATGCATGCAACTAACTACCGAAAAGTAAACTTACTCAATGAGTTGTAGCTAATAAAGTGGATGTCTTGGTCTTTTTCTTCTTCTTCGAGCGCTCCTCCTTATCCTTCTTCTTTGCCTTCCATTTACGCCTCTTTTCTGTTGGTTCAACCGGTATAGCAGATTGCTCTTCCATAGCTGATTGAATAATGGCTTCATCGACCGTTACATCCGAAAGATGAATTTTAGCCAGTGGTGCCACATATGGCACAATAGCAAGAGGATTAGAATCCTTATTTTCAGATGTGAAGGCCTCGGCCTAGCTAGCCCCAGTTGTCGCTAGGTGTTCTTCAGATGCACCCAAACTTTTGGACGCGTCGACAAATTTCTCAAATAAATTTATCGGGGCAATGCTTTCTTCTTCTTCCTTCTCCTCTTCCTTTTCTTCTTTCTTTTTTTTCTCTTGCTCCTTCATCTCGTGCTTCTTCGTTAGCTCCAATATCCACAGATGCGGTTGGTGTTTGCTCCTCCCCAATAGCAGCAGTGGGCTCTCGTTTCGCCATGTTGGCTCCCAAACTATTTGACAGGTCATCTTCAAAGAGGCTTGCTATGTTGCGGAAGCAATCTTCCATTTCCTTAGACTGCACCTCTTTCTCCTCATCATTAGAGATGTGGATTCGATTAGGGGATTGGACAGATTGGGTTCGTCCGTCTGATGCATGCTGCTCGGAGGATGAAGTGGCTTCCTTGATAATGGGAGGGAAAATAGGTAAATCTGGCATCGATTGTGTGCTTAAACCGTGTAATGTGGCGACAATAGCTTTGTTCCTTACCCTGGTATAGGCATAAAATAAATTCTGCTTGTATTGCATCTCCTCTATTGCGCCGATAAGTCGAATTTGTCTGCATCTTGTTCGATCCACACATTTTTCAATCTCCACAAGTTTCCTCCAGATCAGAGGATTTGTGGTCGCATTAGTCTGAGTGGCCTTCTTCTTTCCTTTTCCCTTTTCTTTCTTTTGTGGAACCTCTTTTACTAAAGGGGTTTCTTGTCCCCTAGTCATCCTCTCTACTGAGACATCATTGATTGGGCCTTTGTTCTCCAAAGTTTCCTCCTCTTCACGAGGCACAATGCCTCTTTGTGTGCATAGCAACATTATCAAAGAAGGAAAGGTAGGATACCTGTCTATTTTGTGGCTACCTCAGCAATTTCTTGATGTAAGATTGCGCCGACATCAATTCTACGACCTTTCATTTTGGAATGCAACAAGCACATTCTATCGAGTGTCGCGGTGGTGCTATGGGTAGATGGTAATAGGCGGCAGTTTATAAAATGAAACCAAACCTTGCTTTGAATCGCGGGATAGCGACGGTGCATGGTGTAGTTATTGGGATTGTTGCTCGCCTACACCGCGCCTTCAACGCATAAGTCGTTCAGCAAAATGTCAGTACCATCCTCAGTCAAATTTTCCAGAAATTCAGTGTGTTCATCCTCCCCCTCAGTGATATGAAAAAGGGCGTTTATGTGATCGGCACTCCATGGCACCAAACTTTCTCGTACAAAAATAAATTTCTATTCAGAGTCCACCAAGTTAGCGTAGAATTCCCTTACCAAAAAAGGAGAATAGCTTGCTAGATGGTCGTAAAACCACTCCCATCCCAGACGAGAGGTAGTTTTGGTGACTTGCTTTCCCAGAGTCAGTTGTGGTGACAACTGAAATCCTTGTTCAAGGTGACAGTTCCTCTTTAGCATAGTGTCGTGATATCGGTCTTTTGTCGCCTTTGACAAGAACAGAACTGGCTCTTTGGGTTGTTGTTGATCAGCGTTCTTGACCACAACAGTCAAGGATTTAGCCACTGACTTGAAAGGTCTTTTTGCTCCGCGAGTACGAGCCATGAGTACTAAAATAGAAAGAGTAAGAGTATCTGACAGAAAAATAAAAGGTTGAAGATAAAGAGAATACAATAATAATGAAGGTTGTGAGCGTGAGATATCAGTCGACACAAAAGGGATGTTTTATATATAATAGGGGCGAAGAGACGTGCTGATTGGTGATAGTACACTGTGCCTGCAGCCAATAAATGCTAAGACACAGATTGTACTTTTTCGAGATGATCCAACGGCTGGGGATTGAGATGAATCAATCGGCGTGATTCTTGCCCGAAACATTTTTACCGAGTCATCAAGGAAATGCATTGACAAGTCGGGTTGTCATACGTCATCAAAAAGGAGATTTTTATTCTTGCATAAAACCTAAAGAAAACGAGTTAAAAGAAAACAAAATACAAAACGTAAATAACAAAAATTGCAATGACATTATTATGGAAATGTGACCAGGTTAATGGTCTTAGTTTGTTCGCTGATGTTTGGACTTTGGTAATGCTTCAATCGTTGGCCATTTACTTTAAATTGGTGCCTATCATTCAAATCCTTAATTGTCATCGCACCAAGTGGAAATGCTTCAACAACTTCAAAAGGTCTAGACCACCTTGAGTGCAATTTCCCTGGATGCAATTTGAAACATGAGTTAAATAAAAGTACTAACTGACCAGGAGAAAATTATAGCCGCAAAATGATTTTGTCGTGCCATCTCTTAGGTATTTCTTTGTAGATGGTAGTATTTTTATAGGCATTGCACCGAATTTCTTCTAGCTCTAAAATGTTTAACAATCTTTTTCGTCCAGCAGCATCGTAATCCATGTTCACTTGTTTAATTTCCCACATGGCCTCATGTTCAAGTTCAACAGGCAAATGACATGATTTCCCAAAGACCAGCTGATATGGTGACATTCCTAACAGATTTTTATAAGCAGTGCGAAGTGCCCACAATGCATCATGTAGTCGTGAGGATCAATCTCGCCTAGATGGGTTCACCACCTTTTCAAGAATACTTTTGATTCGTCGATTGGAGACCTCCATTTGTCCATTTGATTGTGGATGATACGTGGTTACCATACGATGCTTCACACCATAGCATTTTAATGCTGTCGCCACCTGATAACAATGGCCTCTATAAGGAGCATCGTGGCAATGCTTCAGGATGGAAAGCATTTTCTCCTCAGGAACTCAACGACGAATGATGTTGTCGGCACATACCTTGAACAAGTATGGCTCATTCCAATGATATTTCGCAACATCCCTCAAAAATCTGACTCTCTTATGACCTGTTTCACTCAACGGTAGCTTACCACAAAATAGATAATTGACAACATCTGCATACCATAGAGATGCATCGATAAAGAATAATTTCTCATCTGGAAATGCGTCGATATTTGTGACTTATTGCCATCATCGCTTCCAGCTTCCAAACGAGATAACTGGTTTGCTACTTGGTTTTCTGATCGTTTCCTATCCTTGATCTCAACATCAAATTCTTACAATAAAAAGATCCATCTGATCAGCCTAGGCTGGGCATCTTTCTTAGCAAAAAGGTATCTTAAAGCAGAATGATCAGTGTATATTGTAATTTTTGCGCCGACAAGATATGAATGAAACTTGTCAAATGCAAAAACTACTGCTAGCAACTCTTTCTCAATAGTTGTGTAATTAACCTGCGTTTCAGTTAGAGTTTTACTAGCATAATATATTGAATGAAATACCTTATCTTTTTCTTTGTCCCAGCACAGCACCTACAGCAAAGTCGCTCGCATCGCACATTACCTCAAACGGTTGCGTCCAATCTTGTGCGAGGACAATGGGTGCCTGCACTAGTTGCTGTTTAATCTTCAAAAATGCTTCCAAACAAGCTTCATCAAACAAAAACTTTTTATTTTGCTCCAACAACGAGCATAATGGTTTTGCTATCTTGGAGAAGTCTCGAATGAATCTTTTGTAAAACTCGACATGACTGAGAAAACTTATTCCTTTCATATTATTTGGTGGAGGCAGTTTTTCAATGATTTCCACCTTCGCTTTGTCCACTTCAATGCCTTGACAAGATATTCGATGCCCAAGGACAATACCTTTTGTTGCCATGAAGTGGCATTTTTCCCAGTTAAGAACTAAGTTCGTGTCCTCGCATCTCTTCAGCACTTTTACTAAATTGTCAGCGTATATATCAAAAGTTTGCCCATACACAGAAAAATCATCCATAAATACCTCTAATGAGTCTTCTATCATGTTAGAGAAGATGGCCATCATACACCTCTGAAATGTGGTTGGGGCATTACACAAACCAAATGGCATTCACCGAAAAGCAAAGGTTTCAAATGGGCTAGTGAACGTTGTCTTTGCTTGATCCTTCGGCGTAATTGCAATCTGGTTGTATCCAGAATAACCATCAAGGAAACAGTAGTAGGCCTTAACAGCAAGCCTATCCAACATTTGATTAATGAATGGAAGTGGAAAGTGATCCTTCTTTATAACCGCATTCAAACGACGGTAATCCATACATACTCGTCAACCTGTAGCAATGGGAGTAGGGATTAGTTCATTTTTATCATTACTTACCACTATGATGCTGCTCTTCTTAGGCACACATTGGACTGGGCTCACCCAAGTGCTGTCCGAAATGGGGTAGATGATGCTTGCATCCAACCACTTGATAATCTCTTTCTTCACTACTTCCTTCATTTTCTAATTCAGTCTTTGTTGTTGCTCAATTGACTACTTTCCTTCATCTTTTAGCCTAATTTTATACATGCAGAAATAGGGACTAATACCTCTGATTTCCGCTATGGTCCAAGCAATGGCTCTTTTATAGTGCTTCAATATTTCGATTAATTTCTCTTCTTGGCTCGCATTGAGATTTGCCCTAACAATCACAGGCAATGTATCCTTATGACCTAGGAAAACATATTTCAGGTGTGTTGGTAATGGTTTCAACTCCAGAGTCGCAGCTTCTTCAACTGATGGTTTCAAAATAGGGATCGTCCGATTAGTCAGATGCAAATATTCCAATTACCGGTTATGTCTAATCTCACAGACATTAACTTCAACTATGTGGTCACATTCAGGTGGGATATTATCATCAGATGTCACCGCATATTCTACTGGCACTACTAAGCTTCGTGCATTAAATTCCTCTGTAATTAGCTTGTCTAGAATATCAATGTGGTGACATTGTTCCTTACTGTATGATGGAGATGCTTCGAACATACTAAAGGTTACATGTTCATCATTATGACACATAATCAGCTCGCCCTTGAAAAACAATAATAAGAGTGCGTCCTGTTGCTAGAAATGGGCGTCCCAAAATAATGGCACCTCCTTATCAGCTTCGCAATCGAGTATTATGAAATCAGCTGAGAATACAAACTTATCGACATGGACGAAAATGTCTTTAATCTGTCCTTCAGGTTATGCCAAAGATCCGTCCGCAAGTTGCAATGTCATCACAGTGGGCTTCAAATGACCAATCCCTAATTTCCTAAAGTTGATAGTGGCATCAGATTAATGCTAGCTCCTAAGTCACAAAGAGATTTACCTAAATAATGTTTTCCAATAGAGCATGGAATTGTGAAACTACTAGGATCTTCCATCTTTGGTGGTAATTTATTTGTCAGCACAGTACTACACCTTTCTGTGAGCGCAATTGTCTCAATATCTGAAAGCTTTTTCTTATTCGATAATAGCTCCTTCATGAATTTCCTATAGCCGTGGATCTGTACAAGAGAATCAATTAGAGGTATATTAATAAGTAATTATTTCAAGGTAGATATAAACTGTCGATAATCTTTGTCATGCTCTTTCTCCTTGAATCATTATAGAAATGGAAAAGGTATGTTGATAGTGGGTTGTTTTGTTGTAACCGATTGCGTCGACATGGGCAGTTGCGTCGACAACTCCTTAGGGTGAATGGTTGGCATCGGTGTAACTACTTGTGGTTCTTCGTCATACACTTGTATTCTATCTTCTTTAGATGTTGCTTCTCCTTGTTGCGTTGGTTTACTTGCGTCGACAGGTGCCTGGTTAGAGCTGCTACTGTGTTCGGCAGTTTGCTTTCCACTTCGCAATGTAATAACCTTGCAATGCTCTTTACCTTTCTGATTTGGATTTTTAGTATCACTAGGTAAAGCACCTGGTTGTCTTATGCTCATATTAGAAGCTAGTTGTCCTAATTGTGCTTCCATTGCTCGGATGGAAGAAGAATTTCCTTGTACAATCATTTCTGTTCTCGTAATATGCTATCACATCAATGCTTCAAGAGTAGCCAATGGATCTGCTCTTAGTTGAGAATATTGTTGTTGCTGTTGTTGATGCTGTCCTTGCATATTTGACATCGTATTCTATTTTGGCAACTGTCGAGCTTGTGGCTGCATCTAGTTATATGTCTGCATCTGATTTTGTAATCGCATTTGATCAGGTTGTGCATTCAATTTCAGATAATGATTATAATTCTGCTACTGTTGACCGTAACTCCCTTGTGTAAAAGTACCATGATTTGAGGAATTTTCATATCTATATGTGGATGTATTCTAACTCCCCCAAGGTTGTTGAGCTCTACTTGAACTGTTGTATGAGTTACCATAGGAATTTTCCACGAATGTTATTAACATAGAATGCATTTCAGCATGTTGTGGACAGTCCTCATAGCTATGATTGTCGCCGCATATTTCACAGGAAAATGTCGGGACATCTATCTGTTGGGCTACTTCAATAGGGGCAACATGACTTGTTTCCTTCATGTTTTTGATCATGTTCACAAACGAGGATGCCTGTGCACTCAAAGCTGATATAGCATCTAATTCCATAAAACCAGGATTTGTTTTTACCTGAGCAGCACAAGAAATCGTGTATTGATAGTCATTTTGTGTAGTCCTCTCTAATATTCACACGACTTTAGTGTAAGTGCAATCCAACAAAGGACCATTGGCAGATGCATCGACAAGATTTCTTGTTTGTGCATTCAACCCATTGTAGAATATCTCGATTTGAGTTTCCTATTGGATTCCATGCATGGAACAACATCTTAGCAAAGTTTTGTAACATTCTCACGTAGTGTGTAAATGCTTATCATCCAGTTGATGATATGCCATAATATCATTCCGCAATCTAGCATTCATTTTCGATAGATTGATTCACAAAATGAACTGCGTTTCTAGTGCATTCCATGAAGTAATGGATCCAGTCGGTAAACCAAGGAACCATGTTCTTGCCCTTCCTTACAAAGAATAAGGAAATAGCTGCATGTTCAAGGTGTCATCAGGAACACCGTGTTAACTGAAAGAAGCACATATAAGTAGAAAAGATTTGAGATGCTCTCTCACATCTTTGTAAGGTAAACCTGCATATTGTCCATTTGAATTAAGCATTTGAAAGATAACTGGTTTTAATTCAAATTTAGAATTTTATATTGTTTGCCTAACAACCCCTGGTTGTAAATCATCGAGCATAGGAACAACGAAATCTCTGATTGTCTTGTCAAGAATTTGCTCTACTACTGGCAGCGGTGGTGGTATAGTGTTAACTCCTTGTGGCTACATTGGAGGAACAACATTTTGTGGCAGCAATGGTGGTAGATCTTTATTATTTCCAGCCATTTTTCTTTGCTCTTGCTTTCTCCTCCGAATTATCCTTTCAAGTTTCGGATCTAAACTAACAATATTGTTAGGATTTCTTCTTGTGGACATAAAACACCTAACAAAAATAAAAAAGAATTAACAAAAGATTAGTGATCAATAAATGGTTAGAAAAGAAACAAAAAAATGCAACTACAAAAATAAACATAAAAAAAATGCCATCCTCGATAATGGCATCAAAAAACTTAATCACGCTATGAACGTCACAACAATTTATGTGCAAGTGTACACTGTCGATGCAAGATTAATAGATAGAAATGAATCTATCGGATATTGATCCTCCAGAGGTGGTTTTTTATTATTCAATCTATCAAAGCATTCTGAGTTAAAATGAGAAGATCTGTTTAGAGTTATGTCAATGCAACTAGGTTAAAGTTATACAAGTTAAGAAGTAAATCTGACAGCGCAATTAGAATGTCAAATGTCAGAGCAAATTATAAAAAATGAATGGATTGTTGAGATGTTGTAAAGTAAATTCAGAAACTTAAAATAAATGGATCAAGTGTAAAGAAGTGAAGAGGATCACTGACTTCACAAGTGGCAACGCTAAATGTGACTACAAGGTATCTTATAGATGAATTTTTCGCCGCAATTATGCTCCAATGAAATCTTACTAATATCAACTATCTATTTATCAAAGACTCAAGCACTCACAACTACCACACCTTCCAGTGCTGGTAATGCTTTGCACTCAAGAACAAGTGACCAGAATTCCTTTTATTCTCTAGCAACTTTCGCTATCTTGCTTGTTAATCTAACTTGTCACCATACCTTTCAGTGTCTGTGACTGCAATTGCACTTCCGTGGTCAAAACAGTTAAATCCAAAGATAAATAGATGAGAAAAATTGAATAAGAATCAAAGTAATCTAACATTAAAAGATACTTTCGTGTACAATCAATTGTCAATAGAAATCATCAGCATCAAAAGAAGGATTAACAAATGAATCGAAGCATCCTATTCCTAGTCTACTAGAATTCTCCCTTAACCGCTCCTCTCGCGTCACACCAAGCTCTTTTTGTTAGAAGATGTTGAGCCCTTGCTGGATCAGATCACCGTCCTCCGGATCAAGCTTCCATGGCAGCTTTGGATGAGAGGAATTTAGATTTGAAATCTTCACAACTTGATATCATCTTCTCTTTTCGTCCTTCTATTTATAATTACTGGTTCCTTCTAGATCTTCCTCTCTTTTCAGATCTAACACCTTTTTGCAGCTGTAGAAGTTGTTATTTGCCAACTATGCACTCACTCAGATCTAATTTGTTCTTTGAGCAGTTGCAGATTGTCGCGACATCTCTGGACGCAAATTATGACTTTAATTTGCTGCAACAATTTCTCATTCTCCTGTGCTGGTGCTTCTGGATATGTTAGTAGCGTGAAATCCTTGATAAATTGTAGAAGCATTCATGTGATGACATGTTTGGTCGTAATTTTGGATCAACTAGTGACCGCAATTCTGAATGCTTTCCTACTCTGATCCTCCTAGGTGGATTTCTGCACTGACAACTTTAGACGTAAAACAAGTGCTAAATACAGTGACATTAGTAGCACAAAAGAGATAAAATGAAAGAAATTAAGATTAAAACATCATTGAGTTAGAAAATGTAAACACTAAGAATGAAATGCTAAAAATGCATGCTAAATATGATACAAAAGGACAAATAATACACTAATTTAAGGAGAAATTAAGTGTCATTTCTAATGCTATCAGTCATCTTTAGCATACATTTTTAGCATTTTTTTATTTAGTTATTGCATTTTCTTGCTTAATGGAACTAGACCTAATTGCCTTTGAATTTATGATATTTTTACTACTGAAGTCACTGCATTAGTCTGTTTAGTATTGTGCCCAAAATTGTCGCTACAGGAACCTATTCAGAATTATTGCTGCGTAAATATGGCTAGAGTGGTCGCTGCATAAGAGGGTCCAGAATTGCACCCAAAACTGTCACAGCAGCTGACAGCTATTTGGTTAATATACCAGAAATGCGTGACTTGTACAACTGTGTAACCAACTAGTACGGCTAGAGAATGCTAAATCTGGAGGGAAGGACAATTGTACTATTCAACTACAGTTAAATACTGATGAGAATGAGAGAAAAATAATTTTTTTTCTCGTGGATTGATTTTCTTCTAAATCCAAGTTTTCGAAGCTTGCATCCATGGTAGCTTAACTTTCTCAAGGGCAACCTAACACAGAAGAGGAGGCAGATCTGCTCCTGACAAAGAGCATCCTAAGTGCGACACAAGAGGAGAGTATGGGAGTAAGTCGAGTAGCCTAGGAATAGAATGCCCTATTTGTTTTTTTTTTCTCTTCCTTAAACGCTGGTAATTCATGTTATTTCAAGTTTGTATGGAAGTACATTTGATATTAAGACTAAATGATATCTTATTCAAGCTTGCCTTACTGTTTAATCTTTGGATTTGATTATTTTTACCATGGAAGTGTTATTGCAGTCACTGTCATTGGAAGGTGCAGCGACAAATTAAATTCATAAGTAAGATAACGAAAGTTGCTTATGGATTGAAGGAATTTAATCCACTTGTTCTTGAATATGTTGAATTGCCAACACTGGAAGGTGTGGTTAGTGCGCATGTTTGAGTCTTAGATCTAATAGAAAAGCCAAGTTCGGTAAGACATTCATTGTGCCTTATTGCAGCAACATTTACTTGTTATTTTAAACCTTGTCAGCCACACTTAGTTTCTACCGACTATTCTCGTCAAGGACCCTATTTCACAATTATTGCATTTCTTCTTTAATTTTACATTATTGCTTCGACAAATTAATCTCACAATTTTATTGCATTTACTTATTCATTACATAGACAATTATAGACAACAAACATTCGTCCTTGTGGCATCGATATCTAATAGATTCACATCTGTCTACTATACTTGAATTGGCAGTGTATGCTTGCATATAATTGCTGTGACATTTACAGCACGATCAATTGGCAATGACTAAGTAAATAATTTGTAAGTAGTCGAATCAGGTACGTTTTGAGCCCTAATTGTTTGGCATGTTAGAAAAATTCCGTGATTGACTGAATGATTGTATGATTGATATTGTCATGGTTGGTTAGTTGATATGATGTATGTTTGTTGTTGGTATGACATGTTTTAGAATGAGAATAAGGTTTATGAATGAAATATTTGTATGAACGATTTGTCATGAAATGTTTGAAAGTCTGCTATACATGCACTGAGAAAAGTATTGTAAGTTGATATTAAATTATGATATGTTTAACCGACACCATCTTAATGGTGAATTAAATGATTGATAAGTGATCCTATCGTATGAAAGTAAATAATAAGTATGAGGGCATGTTGAGCATGCCACTGAAATGAGAAAGAATTGGATTCCTGACTTTAAATGAGATTTGTATGAAATCTTGCATGTGAATTGGGGTGGGTTTGTTATTGTGGATGACAGAAGAGTTCCATGGAGTAATGGCAGCATATTAAGTCCGCATTTATTTTAGTCAATGCATTATATCGGGAGTATTGTAGAGGTTGGAGATTTTATCACATTTAATGTTAAATGACAGAATTTTTACACTATGTTTATTTGGTGGTTTTACCACATCGAGCTTTGCTCGCAATGTTGGAGTTCGGTAGGTGAGTTTTGGGAAACTCGTGGTGTGTAGCTGATGGTTGGGGTAGGAATTCATTTTTTCATTATGACATGTTCATGACACATTCTAATGTTGATATTGTTGTTATGATTGTGATACATGGATTTCTTGCGTGATTGATCTTAAATGTATGGTAAATGTACTTATTGACTAAACTCACATTGAGCTAGTTAGCTCACCCCATTACTTCAAACTTCTCAAGTAATTAACGAGACTAGGATCGTACATGGGATGCGGACGTACGTCAGACTTCAGACTTAGATTTTATTTTTATTTAAAGTTCCCTAAATTTATTTGGTTTTTGGACTGTAAAGTTATTTGAACTGTGGTTTGAGTCTATTTCTGTTTTGGGGATTTTTCATGCATGCATAGTTTTTATATTTGAGATTGGTTCATAAGATTATTCTGAAATTGGATTGAGCATTTTACCAGGCTTAATTAATAATCGGATCTTTAATCGGTTTTTTCGTTGTGATCACATTAATTAAGGTTTTCAAAAGCGATGTTGTGCAAAGTGTTTTTCCTAAAATCATACGAGTGTTACTCATTTGACTCAAAAAAGGTTGGACTTAATAATGAAAATTTTCCCAAAATAACAAAGGTAACCGCAGTTTTATTAAAGGAGAGCGTATCTAATGTTTTCAACCAACGTTAGGGTAGTGTGTAGGTGTCCAATCTTCACGATTTGCAGTAACGTCTAGGACAAGTTTGGGAGGTTACATTAGTATACATCAATTAAGGATTTTCCCAATTTACTATTAGAACTGTAACCTTTCAAGCAAAAAAAATTTAACCTTTACAATATATATTTTTCTAACAAAGCTAAGATATAATCTTCCCTCTAGTTTTTATGACTTAACTAAAACTCTCTAGCTTTTACAATGCTCAACTGCAAATCGCTCTAATCCCCTTAAATTTTTATACCTAAAAAGCCTTAAGTATATTATTTACAATAAATAGAAGATGAGCAAACTAAAAATTAACCTTTAATATATTTACAAAGAATAAAAGAGTTATAAAAGATTTGACAATAAGTGCTCAAGGAATATGTACAAGAAAAATAAGAAATTAAGATTTGAAATATTTTCTCTTGAAGTTTTTGATTGGATGTTGCTCTCTTAAGTCTTAGGGTGTTCTTGATGAGTATTTATATCAAGGAACAAGCTTGTGGATGTTTATATCTGTTGGGCCTGATTTTGAATCATTGGAAGCATAAATCTTGAGCTTAAAAAATGACTATACAGCTCATGTATCGATACATACAAGATAGCCATTAGTAATCATTCTCACAACCATGTATTGATACATATAGGTATATATTGATACATTTAAGGCATGTATTGGTACTTCTAAGGGATGTATTGATACATGGCTTTTTAGTTTTGTTATTTGGCTATTGGCTTGCAGTATATCAAAACCTAAATCCCAAGTATTGATACTTAACTACCAAAATGCCTTAAAAACATTTTAAACACCTTAGAACACTTTACTATCGACTCAAAAATGTTTGGATAAGTTTATACACATTTTTTAGTACTTTGCAAGTTTTTGAAATGCTTTAAAAATATATGATCACTAAATGACTTAGTTAATAAAAGTTTTGTTAAATATTGTAATATAAAAGATAGGGATATTACAACTAACAATCTTCCCTTTTTTTATATATTAGAAAATTTTAAGAGAAATTTTGTTTTTTGAAAAAGCTCCCCTTAGATCATTTAGACATTTTCAAAACATAGTTCCATTTTAATAAAACATTTCCTCTTAAACTTAAGTAAAACATTAAACATAGCCTTATACTATCATACTTGAAATAAAAGATGGAGTCGTTGTCTACAGTTGATTTTGTTGTGGGGAAGAACATTGCGGGATCGAATAGTGGTCTTGGCAAGGCTACGAAGAAGGTTAGACATAACACAGATGTTTCATTGGATTTGATTGACCAAACTATGGATGAGAATAGGTAGGCGTTGCAAGATACGAGTATGCCAAAGGTGTCATATAAGATAAAACTATTGGGGAATTCCTTGAGTCGAAATGCTCAGACTAGTATGGATGAGGTTTTTGAGATACAAGAGGGAGATGTTGTTCTAGGGACGGTTGGTGGTAACCCATCAATCAACTTTTCTGATCGAGTGCATCAATTCATTGAACAGGAAATGACACTAACAGTGATCGTCAAAGTCCTATGGAAAAAAGTTGGATTTAACGCACTACTAAATAAACTGTCAATGCTATGGAACATTGGGAATAGATTTCACTTAATGGATTTGGAGAATGACTTCTATTTGGTTAGGTTCCATGATAAGGATAATTTTGATAAAGTAGTGATAGGAGGGCCATGGATGATATTCGGACATTATTTATCTGTAAGGCCATGGTTAGCAGATTTTTCTACAGCAAATGATAATCTGGACAAGCAAGTAGTTTGGATTCGATTGCCTAGGTTTTCGAAAGGGTACTATTCAAAATTTTTACTTTGAGCCATTGGTCAAGTTATTGGTCATGTGGTTAAAATTGATGCACATACAAATGCAGCAACAAGAAGACAGTTTGCTCTGTTGGTAGTGTGCGTAGACCTGACAAAGTCTTTGGTTTCTAAAATCAGGATCTATGGTAGAATGCAGAGGGTCGAGTATGATTCCTTACCAAATGTGTGTTTTACATGTGAGATGTATGGCCATAGTATGAATCTTTGTGCGGGGCGACACTCACATAGGGCGGAGGAGATTTCGGGTCATAATGATTCTAAGGGAGTGAAGTCTAATGTTTAAAGGTGAGTTGAGGAAGAGCCATTTGTCCCTTGTATGATAGTGGAACGTCGATAGAGAAGGAAGGGGAGAATATCGTCAGTGGTTATTGATGGCGGTAGTGAACATCATGCTGGTGGGTTTTGATTTTTGGTGTTGAAGAAGGAAGAATCTGAGGCAACATCTGATAGTCATGTCGAGATTGATGTTGAATCTGAAGATTATGTGAGAAGAGATGAGATTGCGGTAAAATTCATGGGGATTAAGAATTCGAATTTAGTTGGTGAGAGTAGTAGCAGCAGGAAAAGTGCACCTAGGGCTAAAGGGAAAGGGATAAATGTGAGTAATGTGCCTAAATTGGACCAACAAGCGTTAAAGCCTACTAATGGTGGACCTGGTTTGGTGCAAAAAAATAGAGTTGGTGGGTTTGATGATGGTTCCTTAATGGGTCAATTGAATAAGGATGGTAGTTAGGATAATTTTCAGTTTCAGGCTGTTAATGTTCAGTTTATGCTTAATAAAACTAAACATAAGGCATATAGAACTCTGGGATAAGAGCCTCAGCAAACGACGAAAATTATGGGTAAGGAAAATAATGTGGTTTCTTTTAGAGGTATCAAGAATATGGGTGTTGATCATGGATATTGTAGTAAATCGGAAGGGATAGCTAGGAACGACAAGCCTCCCAATGACGGAGTAGAGATGAGTCGTGTCACGATGTATTTAAGACAATTATGGAAGGGATAATGAATGACATCAAAAGGTCACAGAATAATCCTGAGCCGGGTATTTCTTCACAAGCGATGGTAGAAGTGATGGATGCAAAAGATAATCTGGAAGTAGAGGTAAGTTCCTAATGTTATTGTTGATTTGGGATTGTTGTTTGTTCTTTTTATATCTTAAAATTTTTATGGAATCAAGTATTATTGTTTGGAATTTTCAGGGAACGGGACATCCTCATTTCCACAAAATTATTTTCGAATATAAGTCTACATATAAGCCTGATATATTATGTTTGTTTGAAACCCGGATAAGTGGGGTGTGTGCTGATGCAATTATTAGCATACTTAGGTTCCCAAATTCATTTAGGATTGAAGAAAATAGGCTTGTAGTGGGTATTTGGGTTCTCTAGAATGACACTATTAATGTTGAGATTTTGAAGTTACATCCTCAAGCTCTTCACATGCACGTCTAGTAATGGTTTGGCTAGTTTCCTTTGTACAACAATGTATGCTAGTCCCCAAGTGGTGACGAGGTGATTGCTTTGGGATTTTTTAGGTTCTTTAGCTAGATTGGTTGATGAGCCTTGGCTTATTGCGTGGGATTTTAATTCAATATTGGAAGGTTTAAAACGTATAGGGGGTGTTGGTACAACACGAGATGGATATGCTCTTTCCCACGTACTTCATGATTTGGGTTGTAGTGGATCGCTTTTTACATGGGGTAGAGGAAATATTTCCCATTGGATAGATCAATTGTTAATTTGGCTTGGGACGTATTTGCTCCAGACTATGTAGTGCCGCAACCTTCATCGATTAAAGTCCGATCATCGACCAATACTGGTTTCATTGAAACCCGTAGTAAGGAAGGGAACTAGAGCGTTTTCGTGTTTGGAAAGCTAGATACTCCGTGGGGATTTTAGGGTGTTGGTGGATAGTAATTGGAATAGTGATCAGTTTACAATGAACAATATTGAATAGTTTCAGTTGGAAGTTCAGGAATGGAATAAAACGGTGTATGGTAATATCTTCGCTCGTAAACATAGGTTAATAGCTGAGTTGAAAAGGGTTCAAAGGATTTTGGACTTACGGATTAATCCACGGCTACGTAATCGAGAGATGGAGTTGCGATAATAAATTGAGGAGGTATTGTAACATGAAGAAATTTTATGGTTTCAAAAGTCTAGATAAAGTTGGTTGCTACATGGGCATAGGAACACAAAATATTTTCATAGTCACACCTTTTCTAGGCATCGAATGTACAAGATTTTTGGTCTAAAAATTGACGGGGGGAGTGGTGTTTTGATTCGGAGAGTTTAGAGCATCATGTTGTTGTCTTTTTCCAAACACTTTATTCTTTAGAGTATACAATAAATGAGAGTTTTCCATGTATGGGGAAGTCCCTGAGTTGTTACAAGAACAAAGGGATAATCTCCTCAATGAAGTTTTGTTGGAGGAGGCTCGTTGAGCTTTTTTAGGGATGGCTTCGCTTAAAGCCCCAGGGTTGATGGGTTTAATGCAAAGTTCTATCAAGCACAGTGGTGCACTATTGGACCTTTGATTTATGATTTGGTACGACTTGTGATGAATAGGGGTCCGTTGGATCCTAGAATAAATAGAACATTACTTGTGTTACTTCCTAAGATTCAAGGGCCGAAAAGGATTTCACAATTTAGGCCAATTAGTCTTTGTACAGTGCTATATAAAATAATCATGAAGACAACTGTTAATACGCTTCGCCCTTTGATGGTAAAACTTATTAGATAGAATTAGACAAGTTTTGTGATGGGAAACAATATTTCAGATAACATCGTCATAGCACAGGATGCAATTCATTCGTTGAGGAATTTTAAAGGTTGAAAGGTTGGGATGGTGTTGAAAATTGATCTTGAGAACGCATATGACTGTATCAAATGGGATTTTTTAAAGGACACACTTTCTGAAGCGGGTGTATCGGCTTTGTTAGTTAATGTGATTTTGAATTGTGTTTCATTTGTCAAAAATTCAAGTGCTATGGAATGGGACGGTCATTGAAATGTTTACACCATCACGTGGTATTCGACAGGGAAACCCTCTCTCACCTTATCTGTTTGTGTTGTGTATGGAGAGATTGGGGCACCTTATCGTTGAAGTAGTTGGCCAAGGATGATGGAAACCCTTGTTGCTATCCAAAAGAGGCATACCACTGTCACATTCATTCTTTGCAGATGAGCTTATATTATTTGGTGAAGCGACGGTGAAACAGGATAAATGCATAACTGAACTATTGAACACTTTTTGTTATTACTCGGGTCAAAAGGTGAATAAAAATAAGTCACAAATTTTTTTCTCACCAAATGTCGCGAATGAAACAACTATGAAAATCTGTGGGAATGTGGGTTTTGTTCAAGTAGAGGATCTTGGAGTGTATCTTGGGATGCCGCTTATGCATAAGAGAGTTGGGACTGACACTTTTGAGTTTATGATGGATAAGATTTGTGCTCGACTGAATGGTTGGGAAGCAAAGAAGTTGTCGCTATTTCATGGCTACGGTATATATACCTATCTCTATGTGTAGTGAAATTGAAAAACTTGCTTGTAATTTTATTTGGGGTTCAACTTGTGAAGCAAGGAAACCATCTTTATTAAGTTGGAAGGATTGTTGTCAACCAATTGATGTGGGTGGTTTAGTGTGTGCAGTCTTCAAATTTAGAACAAGTTTTTTTGTTGAAATTGGGTTTTCAATTGCTCACAAATACTGATGCTTTATGGGTAAAAATTGTGAGGAATAAGTATAATTTTGTAGGATTATGCATAGTTGTATTACGAGAAGTAATTGTTCCTTTATTTGGAGATCGTTAGCAAGGGTATGGCCGGAAGTGGTGAATAATGTGTATTGGGCAATAGGAAATGGGTGCATTACAAATTTTTCGAATGATAATTGGGTTTATGAGCCTGGCCCTCTTAGAGAGTTTTATGGAGGATCAGATAGTCTTGATGATACTTTATGTGTTCATGATGTAGTGGATGGCAATGATAATTAGGATTGGGCTCAATTAAAGAGCATGTTTCCAAATTACATTGTTTTGCAGGTAGCAGCCATTATACCCCTTTCGATAATGCGGGTCTAGATCATTTGGCATAGATGGGCATCACAACAACAGTTTTCATCGGCTAAGACATATAGAGGGATCTGTCATCTTAGCGTGATTAAGAGTTCAAATGTTTGGAAGTTGATCTGGAGGATTAAAGCACCTCAAAGAGTTAGGGTGTTCGTGTGGATCATGTGGAAAAATAGGCTACTGACGAATGCTGAACGGACAAGGAGACACATGGAAAACGAAAGTCATTGTCCAAGATGTAGTAATGTGTTTGAAACAAAGATGCATGCTGTTTGAGATTATATGTTTCCTAAAACTATTTGACAAGCTGTTGTACCATCTCATGAATAGGTAAGATTTTTTTCTATGCCAATGCATGAATGGAATTTGGAGAATGTTGGGGAGTGTTGTAGCCAGGATTTGGATTGGAGGATTTTTTCCCTATAACGTGTTGATTATTATGGAAAAATCAAAATATGTGTGTTCTCAAGCGACCACTATAGTTCACAAGAATTAATAAATAAAGGTATCAGTTAGGTGAGGAACTATGCATGAATGTCATTGCCAGTACTTCTGAGTAAGTCTCTTGTTACTGTTAGATATTGGTCTGATCCGCCAAGAGGTTGGGTGAAACTTAATATAGATGGGACTGTGTCGTATAATAGTCTACATGCCTGAGTTGGTGGTGTTTTTAGAGATGCTGATGCGAATTGGTTATGAGGGTTCTCAATGTTTCTTGGTAAAGAGGAGATTTTCAAGGTTGAAGCGAGAGCTATTTTGGAAGGGTTACGTATAGCATGATCGAAAGGTGTTTGACAGTTAGAGGTTGAGAGTGATAATGCACTGCTAATGGAGCTGATTATTGAGGGAGGTGCCGCTGATAGTCATTTGAGGGAATTACGATCCATTCATGGTATGGTTGATCGGCTGTAAACGTCACAGCAATAATGTGCAAGTGTACACTGTTGATGCAAGTATAGTAGACAGATGTGAATCTGTAGGATATTGATCCCACGAGGATGGATGTTTAAGGTTACTTCCCTCTTGCGTCGCACTTAGGGCTCCTTGTCAAGAGCAAATCTGCCTCATTTTTCAAGTCAGTTCGCCCTTGAGAGGTTTAAGCTTCTATAGCCGCAAGCTTCAAAGATGGATTTAAGAAAAATAATCATCGAAGAAGACCCCCTTCTCTCTCTTCATGAGTATTTATCTTCAGCTGAATAGTACAGGTGTCCTTTCCTCCAAATCTAGCAATCTCTGGTCATACCAGTTAGTTACACTAGATTGGACAGCTCACGTGTTTCTAGTTTAATCTAGACAACTGTCAGATGCGGTGATAATTCTGGATGTGCTCATGCAGCGATAATTCTGGGTGCAATTCTGGACATGCTCATGCAACGACATTAGTAGTAAAATATGATAAAATTAAAGGTAACTAGGCTAAGATTCATTGAGTTAGAAAATGCAATAAAAAAACTAAAAAATTCTAAAATATATGCTAAGGATGACTAAATGGGAACAATTTAAACAATAAGTTAGGAGAAATCAATGGTTCTTTCTAGTACTATCACACCCCCAAACTTGAGTTTTTACTTGTCCTCAAGTAAAACAAAAATTAGCAAGGCTATACAAAATTTTATCAAGGTAAATGATCATTCTAGCAACTTGAATCATCCAAAATCCTAGTGAATGAATCACATTCAAATGATAGAATATTGCGTCGACAATTCATAAGCATGAATAACTTAGATTGCAACTTCATCAAAGCCAGCATCATGCTTCAAATCCTAAATTCTATCTACCAATACAACATTTAGTGGACAGTAATATATACATATATCTTTTTCTTCTTTTTTTTATGTGACTGAGGGATGTCGTTGCATTATTATACCCTTGTTCCTAAGAAGTAACGATGGAGTGCAACAAACTCCCAGGAGTATGTAATTGCACCGACACACACTCTTGCAGTGACAACCTTTGGCTAGATTACTTTTTCTAACACTTGCATTGGAGTGTTCCCACTTGAACAGTTCACAATACACCCACATTGCAGTGTCTCTTATTTATAACTATATATATATAAGAAGCTGTAAAGAGCAGATTCATTCAAGATTCAAAGAATGATACTAATCATCCATTAATAATGCAATCTAAATCATTCATCAAAGAATTGAAGATACAATATTCAGTCAAATTTATCCAACTCATTCATTGGTAGTTAAAATGATTCAAGAATTAAGCATCGAATGTAAAAAAAATTCAAACATATTTGCAATAATCATTCATAACCTTGCATGCTTCATTAGACTTAGAAAGAATTTTTTTTGAATGTGGGTGCAATTGCATTTCCAAATCCCATATACATTCCCCCAAACATAAAGTTTGAATTGTTCCCAATGTATTAACACTCAATTATACTGAAAAATGGAAATGCAAATGCAATGACAATTAAAATATGATGACAATTGGATTGCGATGACAATGCTTACTAGCAAACTAAAAATTACAGCTACAGGTTATGCATGAAAACTATAGCTAAAAACTTAAATAAAACTAACTCAATTATTCTCCAGCTGTCGATGTGGCTGCATGGTGCTTTTTCTTCCTTCTCTTCCTTTCTGCGCTTCTTGTCCTTGGAGCGCTTTCATTTTCTTTCTTTAGGCTTTCCCTGATCCTCAAATTGCTCCGCAGCATCTGGCTGTGCCCTGGTATCATTAGCTGCGTCTTATGTCAGATGGATCACTTCAAGTGGTCTAGTGTAGACCACTATTGCTAAAGGATTATTGTGTTCCTCATTAATTTCCTCTGCAGCTTTCGCCCATCTCACTCCATCTTGCTCCAAACCCTCATTCGTTGCACCCACAACTTTTTTTCCTTATCTTTTGCTTCCTCTTCCTCAACTTGGGTTTCCTCCCCTTTAACAGGGATTTTCTCTTCAGTAACATTTGCGTCTAGACTTGTAGAGAACTCATTTTCAAATAGGCTTTCAATTTTTAGCAAACATTCCTCAACATCCCTCGATTCTGCCACCTTCTCATCATCAGAGATGTGCACCATTGAAGGAGAAGCCAACAATTAGTCTTTGTCCCATAAATCATCCTCCTCGATTAAAGGCTTGTACTCTCTGATAATTGGAGGGATACAGGGAATTCAAGGAGAGGGGCTTTGCTCATTCGCCTTAATGTGGTCACAAAAGCACTATTCCAAGCCCTGGTGTAGGCGTAGAATAAATTTTATGACCTGTCCATATCTCCCACTGTAAGGACAAGTTTGATTTTCCTTCTCCTTATGGAATCTGCTATCTTCTCGACCTCCTTCATTTTATGCCACAATTGAGTCTCTGCAGTCACACTTATTCCTTTGTTTTCTGCCTTTGCTTTGCCCTCCCTTTGGCTTACTTCTGCTTCTTTCACTATGGGCGTACCCTTCCCATGAGTCATTCTCTCAATCGATGCTTCATTGATTAGGCCTTTAATCTTTAGGATTTCTTCTCCATCTTGGGGCACAACTCCCCTTTGTTGGCACAAGTACATTACCAATGAGGGGAAAACCAAGATGCTTGTTTGCTTGGCAGCACAGTCAGCGATTTCTTTGGATAATATTAACCTGACATCAATTTTTCTTCCCTTCATAATCGAATGTATTAAACACATTCTGTCAAGGGTGACAGTTATGCTGTGTGTGGAAGGCCTCAATCTGCAGTTCACAAAATGGAACTAGACTTTACTCTGCAACGTTAAAAAGCATCTATGCATGGTGTAGTTGTTGGGATTCAAACCCGTCCATGTGGATCCTTCAATACAAAGATCCTTCACTAAGAGATCTATTACTTCATTAGTGAGTTCCTCAGTAAATGCAGTGTGTTCATCCTTGTCGACTTTGGTGATACAAAGCTTGTTAATGTGTGCAGCATCCCAATGGATTAAGCCTTCACGGACAAAAACAAATTCTGACTCATGGTCAGTAAGATTTGCATAGAACGCACGTACCAGAGACGGAGAATAGTTTCTAGGATGTTGGAAAAAAGTTTCCCATTTTAGCTTCGCGATGGTCTTGTGGATTTGTTTTCCCAGGTCGTGTTGTCGCGACAAGAGGAAGCCTTATTCTGGGTGACAATTCCTTTTCAGCATCTTCTCCTGGAAACGGTCTTTGGCCACTTTCGAGAGGAATATCACAGGATCTTTGGACATGGGAGGCTCTGTTTCACGAACGACTATTGCACAGGATGAAGGTTCTACAACAGATTTAGTTGTTTTCTTCACTACTCCACGAGTTTTGGCCATGGTTTTGGTAAGTAAAGAGAGTTGTAAGGTGGAAAGGTATAAGCTTTAAGAAAGGTTGTGAATAAAAATGGCGTCTTTGTGAATATCACAGTTGGAATAGAGGAGGTTGTTTATAGGGAATGAAAAGGGAAGATGGAAAGGCGTGTCTTTTATGTAACAGAGGAAATGACATAAAGTCTGCAAGAATAAATACGTCCAATAGGACTACACCCGTTCAGGCCGATCCAATAGTTGGGTGTCGATTGATGAAATGGTGGGATATGTTTCCTGATATACTCTAATTTTTTTATGAGTAAACAATTTCAGTACAGACATACGAATTACGTCGACAAGGAGATCCAAATGCGTCGACAGAAGAATCAACTCTATTCTGCAAGAAATACGAAATGAAATAAACTTAAACAAAACAAAAAGATAATAAAATTATAGGATAAAAATTTCAATAAGGGTTAGAAAAATTTGACCAATTTAATTGTCTCTTCTTGCTTGTGATCACTATGTCCAAAATAATGTTTTAACTATTGTCCATTCACTTTATACTAGTGCCCATCATGTAGATCCTTAATTGTGACTGAACCATGAGGGAATGCTTTGACAACTTTGAAAGGTCTAGACCAACGTGAGCGCAATTTACCTAGGTGTAGTTTTATTCTAGAATTGAATAATAGTACTTATTGAGTTGCAGTAAATTGTCGCTGCAAAATGATTTTATCATGCCATCGCTTGGTCTTTTCCTTGTAAATTGTCGCATTCTCATAAGCATTTCACCTAATTTCCTCTACTTCAGTGATGTCTAACAGCCTCTTCTTTCCAACAGCTTCGTAGTCCATGTTTACTTGCTTAATCGCCCACATTGCCTTGTGCTCTAATTCAATTGTCAAGTGACATGCTTTCCCAAAAACAAGCTGATACGGCGACATTCCTAGTGGGGTTTTGTATGTTGTCCTTAATACCCACAAAGTGTCATCAATTCTAGAAAACCAATCTTTTCTGGAAGAGTTCACCATCTTCTTGAGAATATTTTTAATTTATCGATTTGACACCTTGGCTTGTCCGTTAGTTTGTGGATGATAAGTGGTAGCCATTCGATGATTAACTTCATATCTCTTCAATGCGGCTGCCACCTGGTTTCAATGGAAGTGAGTACCCTAATCGCTGATCAATGTTTTTGGTGTGCCAAAGCGGGTGAGTATATGCTTGTGGAAAAATTTAAGCACTATCCTTGCATCATCCTTTGGGACTACAATGGCTTCAACCCACTTTATTACATAGTCAACAACAACTAGAATATAAACATTTCCAAATGAGCTTGGAAATGGTCCCATGAAATCCATACCCCAAACATCAAAAAGTTTGACCTTCATAAGTGGTTTCTGTAACATTTCATTGCATCGAGATATAGAGTCAGTGCGCTGACATAGATCACATTGATTCACAAAGTTGTGGACGTCCTTAAATAGTGAAGGCCAGTAGAGTCCTGATTGAAGAACTTTAGCAGCAATTCTCATGCCTCCAAAGTAACCTCTATAAGGAGAATCATGGCAATGCTTCAAGATTGAAAGCATTTCTTCTTTTGAAACACAACAACCAATGATATTTTCATTGTATACCTTGAATAAATACGGCTCGTTCCAATGGTATTTCTTTACTTCTCAAAGAAATCTTTCTTTCTTGTGGCCTGTGACACCTATGGGTAGTTTTCTACATACCAGATAATTAACTATATCTGCATACCACGAGGTTGCGTCGATAGCAAACAACTTCTCATTTAGAAATGCATTGACAATCTGAAGTATGTTTCCATCTTCACTGCCAACTTCCAAACGAGATAGGTGGTCTGTAACTTGGTTTTTAAACCCTTGTAGTCTTTGATCTCTATATCAAATTCTTGCAATAATAGAATCCAAGGTATCAGTCATGGTTTTGCATCCTTCTTTGCAAAAAGATATCTCAATGCCGAGTGATCAGTAAATACAGTAACCTTTGCACAGACAAGGTATGAGCAAAATTTGTCGAAAGTAAAGACTACAGCCAACAATTCTTTCTCTGTAGTTATTTAATTAGTTTGAGCCTTTGTAAGAGTCTTGCTGGCGTAATAGATGGCGTGAAATATTTTTTCCTTGCGTTGTCCTAGGACAACACCTACAATAAAATCACTGGCATCGCAAATGACTTCAAATGGTTGAGACCAATCTGGTGTAACGACAATGGGTGCATTAACAAGCTGCTTCTTTATTTGACTGAATGCATACAAACATGCATTGTCAAAGAGGATTTTTTTATTTTGTTCCAACAATGAGCATAGAGGTTTTACAATTTTGGAAAAATCTGAAATAAGTCGGCGATAAAACCCCGCATGCCCAAGAAAGCTACGAATACGCTTCACATTTGTTAGCGGAGGTAGCTTCTCAATAATTTCCACATTAGCTCTGTCCACTTCAATGCCTTGACTGGAGATACGATGGCTTAAGAGAATGCCTTCAGTTGCCATGAAGTGGCATTTTTCCCAATTTAGCAGCAGATGTGTGTATTTACATTACTTCAAGACTTTATCCAGATTGTCAGCGCATTGATCAAAATTATTCCCATAGATGGAGAAATCATCCGAAAAAACCTCTAAAGAATCCTCGATCATATCCGAGAATATTTCCATCATCCACATTCGAAATGTGGATGGTACGTTGTAAAGACCAAACGACATACGACGAAAAGCAAAATTGGCAAAGGGACCGGGAAAAGTCATTTTTACTTGATCCTCCAGCTCAATAGCAATCTAATTATAGCTAGAATAACCGTCTAGGAAGCAATAGTAGGCTTTTCCAACAAGCCTATCCAACATATGATCAATGAAGGGAAGTGGAAAGTGGTCCTTCCTTGTGGTCGCATTAAGTTTGCGATAATCCATTCATACTCGCCAACTCGTAGGAACGCGTGTAGAAATTAGCTCATCTTTGTCATTGCGTACCACAGTGATACCACACTTCTTAGGAATGCATTGCACTGGACTTACCCAATTGCTATCCAAAATAGGGTAAATAATGCCCACATCAAGCCACTTTATAATCTCCTTTTTAACAACTTCCTTCATCTTCTCGTTCAACCTTCTTTGTTACTCAATCAATTGCTTTCCTTCGTCTTCCAACTTAATTTTGTGCATGCAAAAAGATGGACTAATGCCTCGAATGTCGGTAATACTCCAAGCAATAACTCATTTATGTTGCTTAAGAATATTGATTAATTTCTCCTCTTGAGTTGCATTTAGCGTTACAGAGACAATAACTAGGAGAGTACTGTTGTCGCCAAGAAAGACATATTTAAGATGAACAGGCAATGGCTTCAATTCTATAGTAGGAGCTTCTTCAATAGATGGCTTAAAATTGGAGTTGTTCTATTGGATAGGTCAAAAGATTCAATCTGCCATCTGTGCTTTAAGTCAACGTTATTAGCTTCAACCATGCTATCACAGTCAGCTAAAAATTCATCATCAGATGTCATTGCAAATTCAGAAAGTAATAAGCTTTGGTCATTGAATTCTTCAGCAATTAAATCATCTAGCACATCAAAAGTGTGACATTCTTCTTTATCCTTGCATGGAAAAGATTCAAAAACACTGAAGGTAACATGGTTGTCATTGTGTCGCATGGTCAACTTGTCTTTGTATACATCGATGAGAGTGCGTTCGGTAGCTAGAAATGGTCGTACCAAGATTATGGAAACCTCCTTGTCTACCTCACAGTCATGTATAATAAAATCAACCGAAAAATTGAATTTATCCACACAAACTTAAATGTTTTTTAATTTTCCCTTCAGGTTGAGCCAAGGATCGATCGATTAATTGCAATGTCACTACAGTGTGTTTCATATAACCAATTCCCAACTTTCTGAAGGTAGACAGTGGCATAAAGTTGATGCTAGCTTCCAAATCACATAAAGCTTTTCTCATATAGTGGTTGCCAATTGAACATAGGACCATAAAGCTTCCAGGATCTTTCACTTTAGGCGGTAACTTATTTGTCAGCACAGTACTACAGCCTCCTGTGAGTGTAATAGTTTCAATATTAGTGAGTTTCTTCTTCTTGGACGAAAGCTCCTTCATAAATTTCCCATAACTAGGAATTTGTATAAGAGCATCCACTAAAGGAATATTAACATGAAGTTGCTTCAGTATGTTCAGAAACTGCTGATACTGCTTATCATGCTCATTTTCTCTGAATCTTTATAGAAAAGGAAAAGGTGGAGATATATCAGATTGTGCTGACATCTTTGGTTGTGTCGACATTTTTGAAGGTCGAACATTAGGCATAAGAGTACAATTTATGGAACTTCTTTTCCTGCTACATCGACAACTCCTTTAAAGTCAACTTTCTCACCATGGGTCACATCACTAGTGGTTGGAGGTGCTGCAGTAGAGTCGAAGGTCGGCTCGCCAATTTGTTTACTGCTCCAAAGAGTGATAGCTTCCCAATGCTCTTTTCCCTTTCAGATTGGGATTTTTCGTGTCACTAGGAACTGGGCCTGGCGATCGAGTGGTTAGATTTGAAGCAATTTGTCCCAATTGCACCTCCAACGCTCGAATAGACGATGAGTTCCCTTGCACAATAGCTTCTGTGTGAGTGATATGCTCCCGCATTAAAGCTTCAAGTGCTGCTAATGGATCAGACGGGTAAGCTTGTGTATACTGTTGTTGCCTAAGTCCTTGAACGTTTTAATTCTTCATTGTAGATTGTTTTCGTTGCATTCAATTCTGATGTGGCTACATCTGGTTTTGTTGTGGATGCATTTGAGTATGTTGATTGTAATTATTTTGTCCTTGACTGTAATTCCCTTGTCTTGGGTTATAATTTCCTTGATTAGACGAATTCCTATATCGGAATGTCACAACATTCTGTCCAGCATTTTGCATTCCCCAAGACTGTTGATTGCATGCAGAATTATTGTAAAAGTTACCATAAGAATTATCGCGGATGTTACTGACATAGAAAGCATTCTCTGCATGTTATGGAAGTCTTCACAGCTATGGTTGTCACCGCAAATCTCACAAAAAATGTAAGCACATCAACTTGTTGAGTGACTTGTATAGGTGTAACGTCATTAGTCCCCTTCATATTTTTTTTATCATATTCGCGAGAGAAGAAACTTGAGCACTAAGTGTAGATATTGCGTCTAATTCAATAACTCCTGGATTAGCTTTTGCTTGCGCGGCTCTAGAAATAGGATATTGATAATCATTCTGCACAATTCTCTCAAGAATTCTAAGAGCTTCATCATACGCACAATCCAGCAAAGGTCCATTGGCTAATGCGTCGACAAGATTCCTCGTTTGTGCATTCAGCCCATTGTAAAAAATCTCAATTTGTGTTTCCTGTTAAATGTCGTGCATGGGGCAACGTCGAAGCAAGGATTTATAATGTTCTCATGTAATGTGTAGGTTCTCATCATCCAGCTGATGATAAGCTATAATATCATTTCGTAGATGAGCATTCATTCTCGGTAGATTAAAGTGCAAAATAAATTGTATTACGAGTGCATTCCACGAAGTAATTGAGCCGGCAGATAGCCCAAGGAACTAGGTATGAGCTCTTCCTTGTAATGAATAAGGAAACAATTCCATTTTCAGAGTGTCATCAGGAACACCTTGCTGACTGAAGGAAGCACAAATCAATAGAAATGGTTTGAAATGTTCTTGCGCTTTTTCATGTGGAAATCCAACATATTGCCCATTAGAATTCAACATTTGGAACATTACTGGCTTAAGTTCGAAATTTCCAACTTAGATTGCTGGCCTAACAACTCCAGGATGCAAATCATCCAAATAGGTACGACAAAATCTCGTATAGTCCTGTTTTGTATTTGATCTTCTTTTGATTATTAATATTTTGTGGCTGTATCAGAGGTATGGCTACATCATTTCTTGGTAAAGCCATATTTCGCTATTCTTGATGTCTCTTACGAATAGTTCTTTCAATTTTTGGATCCAAACCAACAATAAATTCCGAATTGCTTCGAGTCATAAAACACCTAAAATAAAAATGTGAAAATGGCAAAAAAAGAAAACAAGTTAGTAACAACTAAATATTATATAATAAAAATAAAGTGCAAAAACAAAAACAAACATCAAACAAACGTCATCCTTGGTAACGGCGCCAAAACTTGATCGGCTATAAACGTCACAACAATAATGTGCAAGCGTACATTATCGAAGCAAGTATAGTAGACAGATATGAATCTATCAGATATCGATACCACAAGGATGGATGTTTGTTGTTTATTAATGTCGGTGTAATGAATAAGTAAATGTGATAAAATTGTGAGAATGTTTGTCAAACCAATAATGTGAAATTAAAAGGAAATGTGATAATAATAAAATGGGGTCCCTAACGTGAATAGTTAGCAGAATACTAAGCGCGGCTCACAAGGTTTTAAAGAATAGGTGATTGTCGCTGCAATAAGGTACAATGAACATCTTACCAAACTTGGCTTCTCTATTCGATCTAAGACTTAAACATGCACACTAACCACACCTTCTAATGATGACAATTCAACACATTTAAGAACAAGTGGATTAAATTCCTTCAATCCCCAAGCAACTTCCGTTGTCTTGCTTGTCAGTTTAAACTGTCGTTGCACCTTCTAGTGATAGTGACTACAATAACACTTCCGTGGTCAAAACATTCAAACCCAAAGATTAAACAGTAGAAGCAAGATTGAATAAAATATCATTTAGTCTAGAAATCAAGTGTACTTTCATACAAACAAGAAATAAACAGTAATCACCAGCGTTTAAGGAAAGAAATGTAAAACAACAAATAGAGAATACTATTCCTATGCTACTCGACTTGCTCTCTTACTTTCCTCTTGCGTCTCACTTTGGGCTTCTTGTCAGGAGCAGATCTTCCTCCTTTTTCACATCAGTTCACCCTTGAGAGGTTTAAGCTTACATAGTCGCAAGCTTCAAAGATGGATTCAAGAAAAATAATCACCGAAGAAGACCCCTTTCTCTCTCTCTCTTCATGAGTATTTACCTTCAGCTGAATAGTACAGGTGTCCTTTCCTCCAAATTTAGGAATCTCTGGCTGTATCAGTTAGTTGCACCAGACTGGACAGCTCACGCATTTTTGGTTTAATCCGAACAGTTGTCAGATGCGACGACAATTCTAGACATGCTCATGCAGCGATAATTTTGGGCATAATTTTGGACATGCTCATGCAGGGACATTAGTAGTAAAATATGACAAAATAAAGGTAACTAGGCTAAGGTTCATTGAGTTAGAAAATGCAATAAACTAAATTAAAAAATGCTAAAATATATGCTAAGGATTACTAAATGGGAACAACTTAAACAATAAGTAAGGAGAAATCAAATGTTCTTTCTAGTCCTATCAATGGTGAATCATGATTGGAAGGTTTTCTTTCACCATATTCCAAGAATGCATAATGCAATTGTGGATCATATGGCTAAAATCATGGCTACAAAGTTTACCGAAGTCCAAGTTTTTGAAGACCCATCTTATTCTGTGCAAGATTTAGTACGAGAAGACTATAGTAACATTTTGCATGCTGGTGTATTATCCTAGTAGTGTCACGTAAAGATGTTTATTTATTTTACAAAAAAAAAGTCATTGATTTTAATGTCCAACCAAAATTAGTATATATTATTAATAATTAGTTTTTTTTAATCAAAATTTCCCAAAACTATTAAATATAACAATTAGGGATGTAAATAAAAAACATCCTAATATTCTTTTAATATTCTTTTTTTCTGGCTCAGCAAAGGATAATTTTATTACTAAAGGAAGCTGATTTGAACAAACAAAACTAGTAAAGTTACAAAAAGCTCATATCCTTACATTAATAGAGCATATATCAAAACATGAAACAGGGAAAACATTTTCCTATGATCGACATACATAATACCATTAACAAGGTAAGTAGAGACCACTAGAAGGCCCTAGACTCTTTCCATTGTGCCTCCCTCTAGCATGATCTAGATGTCTTTAAGTAAAGATATTTTTAGATAATATACCATAGGCCTACACCTATTACAATCTCAAACCTTGGAGTAAAAGGGGCTTGCCTATAAATAGGAGCTAGCCTATCTCTATATTTGTATGCAATTTAGGATTTGTTTATTTGTCTTTGTATGATGAAAACGCTTGATCTCATATCTATACTCTCAACTTTAGTGTTAAATACAGAATCAGAATTTGAACATCATTCCTCCCCTACCTTATCACTCATATGGTTATATACAACTTGTGAGCATTCAAAATACCAAAGCATTACTAGTTTGGATTGAAAGATACTCACATAGAAAGGCAAGAATACACATTTTGTTTACTCATGAATGAATCAGAAACTTTGGCTTGAATATTAATAAACTAGAAGGGAGTTTTTACACATATAGAATGAGAGAAAACTAGTGTTTAACCAACTAATAAAATCTTGAACTAATCAACTAATTATGTTTCTAGCTGACTCTAATATTCATCCATCAGCTACTGTTTTGTGACCTAAATTTTCTCTCGCAATCAAAAAAAATGAAAAGTGGATAAGGGTTTGGTCAGAATATCAACAATCTGATCACATGCAGGAACTTTGCCAACAATCGATGATCTAACTGCAACTTTCTCACGAACAAAAAAAAAGATCAAGTTCAACATTCTTGAATTTTGAGTTAAGAATGAGATTGGTGGCAACATTCACTACACTAGAATAATCACACCAAATAGTAGGTCTGTCATCAAAAGACAAATGAAGTTCCCGTAGTAATGATCCAAGCCATGTAATGTCTGCAACAATAATAACTATACGTTGATATTCTACTTCAACTGTTGACTGAGAAACAACTTGTTTCTTTGAGCACCAAGAAACTGGATTCCCACCAAAGTATACACTATACCCAATGGTTGATCGACGATCATCAAAATCCAAACCCCAATTTGCATCAGCATACCCTACTAAAGACAATCTGTGAAAGGGTGTAAATTGTAACCAATGGTCAATAGTAGTACAAAGGTAGCGTAAGATGCGTTTGATGGCAACAGAGTGAACATTAGTCGGATTGTGCATGAATTGACATATATGATTAACATCATACGCAATATCAAGTGGGGTAAGTACCACATATTATAATGCATCGACAAAGCTTTGATACTCTCATGGATCAATAAGAGGTGTCCCCATGTGTTTGGATACAGAGCAAGAACTAACCATGGGTGTCGATACTCCTTTAACTTTGTCCATATGACATCGTTCTAACAAGTCAAGAATATATTTTCGCTGGCAAAGATAAAGTTGATCTGCTGGTTTTATACCCAGCAGATTGAACTAGTTTTCACACTTGAAAAGCTTGAAATTAAGTATTTTCTTTGTGTTTCTGTAGGATTTTATGTAGTTTTTATCTTTGAATAAATGGTGTAAACCAAGTGCTAAAAGATCGTTTTATTGTCTTTAAGGCCTAAAGGTTAGCTAACATACTTCGTGAGTTTGTAGGAGACCATAAGAAGTTAAACAAATGTGAAACTGATCACTTCGTCATGACATAGGATGATCTACGTCGCAAAAAATATACTAGACTTGAAGATAAGGGGACTAACTTCCTTGTCGCGACATTCATAGGCTATGTCACGACAACTCCTACACGATTACACTAAATAAGAGGACTGGTTGCTTCGTCACGACACAGGTCCTGGTATGTCTCGACATCGACTCTTGGACGCAATTTCTGCACCGAGTGAATGGCATTTTGGTCTTTAAAATGCCACTTAAACACAAAGGCTGGTAGCTAAGCTAGGGTTGATGAAAACAGTCGGCCAAGGCTATAAATAGGGCTTATAGAATTAGGGTTTGACACACCTTTCTTAGCTTTTAGTTTTTACTTTGTTATTTTCATTCTAGAAATGAGATTGTAACTTTCGCATAAACATTTGAGGAATTATTTCCCGATAGATTGCCAATACAATTGAAGTTTCTTTTATTTCATTGAATGAATTTTATGCTTAGTTATATTATTGCTTTTTATGATGTTTAAGAAAACCATGAGGAACTAATTCCATTTTCAGAATTAGAGAGTGGAAGTATGAATATTTAATTGTTGTATAAACAGATATTTTCAATTGGATCAATTGTTTCAGAAGGAAGAGCATTAAACAAACACTAGGCCTGACAACCCTAGAAAGTCATTTAGGTGGGAATGAACCAAAAATTGATATTGCGTATCCGTGAAAACCTTTTCCCCAAACCGGTTTAGACTTTGACATCTAGTGATAAGTAGTCTCTACTGACTTGCTATGCTGGCGGAAGATAGGAAGATCCAACTGAGGTAGTAACTAGTTGATTGAAGAAAAATACCCAAAACCCAACAATTGAAGAAATCATACTGAAGCAACCTAACCTCCTCAAATCCGTTTATCGGATTAATACATCTCATCCTTTACTTATTTGATTTCTTTTATGTTTTTTTCACAACAAATTCATTTATTTTATTCTTGTATTATAATCCCTAAACTTAGTACTAATTAATTCTTTTCTTTGTAGGGATTTAATTTATTATTTTCTTAAGCCCCCTTTGCGTACGATCCTTGGAATACTGCCAAGTATTTTGTTGTACAAACTATATTTCAACCTGACTTGTATACTTGCAAAAACTGAAAACCTATATCAAACTGCAGTACGTTCAGAGGCAGTCAAGTTGTTGGCGTTGTTGCCAGGGTGGCAACGCTTTAGTGATTTTTCTTTTTTCTTTGTTATTTGAATAATTAGGAAACTTTTAGATTAAAAATACGATTTCCCTTATTTTATTTTTTTCTTTCCTTTTTATTTTCCTTTTATCTTTTCTTTATTCGTTTTAATTTCAATTTATGACTCGAAGCCAAGGAAACTTGGTAGATCCAATTTCTAACCCTGAGGCATTAATAAGACAAAATCATAGAAATAGACAATAAATGCAAAACCCACCACCATCGAAAGAGCGAGGAGAGAAAAACAATCCACTCGGAGATCCTACTAATATTGAAGACGTCCATACACCTTCACAACTCCCCGTAAATGAACCAATGGTGAAAACACAAAGAACTTTGAGAGAGTACTCTATCCCTACCATAGATCTAACACAAGGGAGTTTTGCTAGACCTACTATAATCGCTAATACTTTTGAAATTAAACCAGACATGATATAAATGATACAAAAAATAATTTGCAATTTAGAGGGACTATGGTTGAAGATCCTAATTTACATCTAAAGCGGTTTTCACAATTATGCAATACTTTCTGTTATAATGGCGTTACTGATGATGCTATTCATCTTAGACTATTTCCTTTTCTCCTTAACTGATAACACTTGTAACACCCAAATTTCACTTGGCCCAATAAAACCCAAATAAACCAAAATAGAAAAAAGACAAAAATATTCATTTTATTAAAATGTCTAAGTCCAAATTAAATTACAACCAATCAATTGACTGAAACCTTAAATGACCCACTAAATCCTAACCCATTTACAAACTCATATCCAATCACCCAAGCCCAAACCCCAATCAAGCACATTATCTAAAGAATGTTGGAAACCTTAATCTGTTTAGGTCTACGATGTCGTTCACCTCAACCACACCCCTGCCACGTCAAATGCCTCCTCTGACATCTCCTCTACCGAAATTACACCAAAATGGCAAGGCACACTACCATTGACCGGAGAAGCCTCTGCCCTTTGACGCGAAAGAAGCCCTGCAAATAAAAGAAGTTAGATCAAAGCAAATAATAATAGATTGTAATTTAATGGGGCTATAAAGAGACCCCAACCACCATTGTAATCGTTTACAGAGAATTCAATAGCAAAAAAGAAAATTTCAAGGTAAAAAAATATTTGTATATTTTATTTTAAATTTGAAAATATAAAAATAAATAAAAACTAGAGTTTCAAAAGTTCTTACCCATATTCTGTCGATCGACACTCTTCCATCGTCCAATGGAAGTTTGCTTTCAAAATGGAGACCCTTTGAACAAACCCATGTTCGTACGAGGCTCCGTTGAAGAAATATTGTAAAAACTAAAATAAAAAACTAGAAACCGAAAAGTTTCTTTCTATTTTCTCAGGCTTTGATTTGTTTTTTAGAGTTTCTGACACCGGATCTATATTTGGGAGTCAAAAACAAGCAAAACGCCCTTTTTTTCAAACTTCCCGTCATCGATGATCGGTGTTCACGACATTCGGAGACCAGACCTGTGGTCGACTCTTAAGATGCCTAGAGAGAAAATAAGGCATAATGACAAAATTAGCCCCAAACGTTTGGGTGTTTTGTCACTTTGGCCCTTATTGTTTTTTTGGCTCACTTTCATACATAATCTTTTTTTTAGTCAAATTGATCATTTTTTAACGGTCTTACTGACGTGGCCGTTAAAGGACTAACGACGAATCTACATAAGCATCAATATGGTGACAATAGCGCTGTTCCATGCCCTTGTGTACACATAGAAGAGGTTTTACCTGTAATCCACTTCCTCCAACATGCTGACAAGGCGAATCTAGCACATATCCATGCGATCAATGATTTGTTCTATTGTAGCCAACTTTTTCCCAACTTGAGGGCTTGTGGGCGCATTTTCGTGCTTCTCTTTTTTCTTGCCTTTCTCTTTCTCCTTCTTCTTAGGCACCTCTTTCACCAGAGGGGTTTCTTGTCCCCTAGTCATTTGCTCCACCGAGATATCATTTATTGGACCCTTGTTGTCCAGCACATTCTCACCATCTCGAGGCCTAATACCCCTTTGTCTGCAAAGCATCATAATTAAAGAAGGAAAAGGTAAGATACCTGTCTGTTTACCCACGGCTTCAACAATTTCATCATGTAATATTGCACCGACATTGATGTGACGGCCCTTCAGAATAGAGTGCAAAAGGCATATGTGATCCAGCATCGCAGTTGTGCTATGGGTTAAAGGCAAAATTCGACTGTTAACAAAGTGGAACAATACCTTGCTCTGAGTTATGAGATAACGTCGGTGCATAGTGTAATTATGTAGACCATTGCTAGTCCACACAACTTCCTCGACGCATAGATCTCGCATCACCAAATCAACACCTCCATCAGTTAACTCTTCTAAAAATGCAGTGTAAGTATCTACTCTTTAGCGAGGTGAAAAAGTGCGTTGATGTGAGTCGCGCTCCAAAGGCACCAAGCCCTCTCGTACAAATACAAACTCCTGTTCAAAATCCACTAAGTTTACATAGAATTCCCTTACCATAGTAAGGGAATACCGACCGGATGGTCGCAAAAAGACTCCCAACCCAAGCAAGAGATTATCTTTGTAAGTTGTTTCCCCCAACAACCGTTGTGGTGACTACTAGAAACCCTGCTCCGGGTGACAGTTTCTCTTGAGCATGACGTCGTGGTAACTGTCCTTCGCTACCTTAGAGAGGAACATGATGGGTTCTTTCTGTGAGGGTTGGTCGGCATTCTGAACCACCATGGCTGAGGATTCAACGGGGGATTTCAAAGAGGTTTTTGCTCCGCGTGTTCTTGCCATAATAACTAAATAAAGAGAACGAGACAACCTGCAGAAAAGTTTGCAAACAATGAAGAAGATGGTTGCAGCAGCAATGGAGGTTGTGAGTGGAAGAAGAGAGATGACAAAAGAAGGGTTTTATAATTCTTTCATTGGAAAATACGTGATTATTGTCATTATCTTTGAAAAATATTGTGTCTGCAGCCAATAAATGCCAGGCTGTAGATCGTACCTCTTGGTTTGATCTAACAGCTAGGGATGGATGAATATCAATTGGCGCGATTCTTGCTGAAAAAGCTTTGCTGAGTTATCATAGAATGCATCGAAAAGTTGTGCTTTATGATGTGTAAACAAAAAGGATATTTTTTTCATTCCTGCATACACTAAAAAGGAAATAAATGAAATAAAAAGCAAAAAGTAAAAGTAAAAATTGTAATGACATTAAATAAATGTGACCAGATTTATGGTCTCGTTGTGTTCTTTGACCTCTAGGCTTATGTAATGCTTTAGTCATTGGTCATTTACTTTAAACTGGTGACCATCCTTCATATCTTCAATTGTCACCGCACCATGCTGGAATGCTTCAACAACTTTGAACGGGCCTGACCATCTCGAGCGCAATTTACTTGGTTGTAACTTCAAACGTGAGTGAAATAGAAGTACCAACTGACCAGGGTTAAATTGTCGCCGCAAGATGATATTGTCATGCCATCTCTTAGTCTTTTCTTTGTATATGACTGCATTTTCATACGCAGTGCGTCGAATCTCTTCTAGCTCAGAAATGTCCAACAATCATTTCTGTCTAGCAGCATCATAGTCCATGTTCACGTGCTTGATCGCCCACATGGCTTTATGTTCAAATTCAACTGGCAAGTGACAAGATTTCCCAAAAACTAATTGATACGGCAACATTCCCAATGGGGTTTTATATGCAGTGTGAAGCACCCACAATGCATCATGTAGCCGTGAAGACCAATCTCTTCGAGATGGGTTAACCACCTTCTCAAGGATACTTTTAACTTGTCAATTGGAAACCTCCATTTGGCCATTCATTTGTGAATGGTATGTGGTGGCCATGTGATGCTTCACACCATATCGTGTCAATGCTATCACCACTTGATTATTGTCAAAATGAGTACCTTGATCACTTATTAATGCCCTAGGTGTTCCAAATCTTATAAGGATATACGTGTAGAAAAACTTCAACACTGTTCGAGCATCATCCTTTGGAACCGCAATCGCCTCGATCCACTTAGAAACATAGTCAAAAATAACTAAAATATATGCATTCCAAAAGAGTTTGGAAATGGTCCCATGAAGTCTATACCCCAGACACCAAATAATTCTACCTCCATGATAGGTTGTTACAGCATCTCATTGCGGCGAGATATAGAACTTGTGCGTTGACATCTATTCATTGTTGCGCAAAATTATTGGCATCTCGAAACAATGTGGGCTAGAAGAATCCTAATTGTAGGACCTTTGCAGCAGTTCTAACACTACCAAAATGGCCTCCGTAGGGAGGATCATGGCAATGTCTTAGGATGAAAGTCATCTCCTTTTCAGGAACGCAACGATGAATAATGTTATCGACGCATACCTTGAACAAGTATGGCTCATTCCAATGATATTTCGCAGCATCGTGCATAAATCTGATCTTCTTGTGACTTGTTGTACTCAAAGGTAGCTTACCACAAACTAAATAATTGACAACATCAGCATACCATGGAGATGCGTCGACATAAAATAATTACTCATCTGGAAATGCGTTGACAATGCGTGATTGATTGCCATCTTCACTTCCAGCTTTCAGACAGGATAAGTGGTCTGCTACTTGATTCTCGGACCCTTTCCTATCTCTAATTTCAATATCAAACTCTTGTAAGAGCAAGGTCCATCTGATCAATCTCGATTTGGTGTCTTTCCTCACAAAGAGGTATCTTAACGCAGAATGATCTGTATACACTATAATTTTTGCGCTGACAATGTATCAACAGAACTTGTCGAATGCAAAAACTACTCCTAATAATTCCTTCTCAGTAGTTGTACAGTTCACCTGTGCTTCGGTTAAGGTTTTACTAGCATAGTAAATTGAGTGAAATACCTTCTCTTTGTATTGCCCCAGCACAGCTCCTAAGCAAAATCACTCGCGTCACAGATTAATTCAAATGGATGCATCCAATCTAGTGCGACAATAATTGGAGCTTGTACTAGCTGCTTCTTTATTATGGTAAATGCATCATCAAACACAAACTTCTTATTCTGCTCTAGCAACGAGCATAGTGATTTCTACCTTTACTTTGTCTACTTTAATTCCCTAACATGATATTTGATGGCCAAGGACAATGCCTTCAGTTTCCATGAAATGGCATTTTTCCCAGTTCAGCATTAGATTTGTATCCTCGCATCTTTACAATACTTTTTCCAGGTTGTCAACGCATTGGTCAAAATTCTGCCCATACATAGACAAATCGTCCATGAATACTTCTAATGAATCTTCAATCATGTTCGAGAAGATAGCCATCATACACCTCTAGAATGTAGTTGGTGCATTGCACAATCCAAATGACATACGTCAGAAGGAAAAAGTTCCAAATGGGCATGTAAATGTAGTCTTTGCTTGATCTTTAAGCGTAATAGCAATTTGATTATATCCAGAGTAGCCATCTAAGAAGCAATAGTAGGCTTCACCCGCTATCCTATCCAACATTTGATCAATGAATGGTAGAGGAAAGTGGTCCTTCTTTATGGTCGCATTGAGACTAAGATAATCCATACATACTCGCCAACCAGTAGCAATGCGAGTAGAGATCAGCTTGTTCTTTTCATTACTTTCTACTATGATGCCGCTCTTTTTTGGCACACATTGGACAGGGCTCACCCATGTGTTGTCTGAAATGGGGTAGATGATGCCCGCGTCCAGCCACTTAATAATCTCCTTTTCCACTACCTTTTTCATTTTCTCATTAAGCCTTCGCTGTTGCTCAATGGATTGCTTCCCTTCATCCTCCAGCCTGATCTCGTGCATGCAAAAAGAGGGACTAATTCCTCTGATGTCTGCAATGCTCCAAGCTATGGCTTGATTGTGTTGCTTTAAAATTGCGATAAGTTTTTCTTCTTGACTCGCATTGAGACCTGCACTAACAATCACGAGTAATGTGTCATTAAATGCGTCGACAATGGCTTTAACTCCAAGGTAGGAGCTTGTTCAATTGATGGTTTAAACACAGGGATCATCTTGTTGGACAAATCCAAGGATTCCAATTGCCAACCCTGTTTCAGCTCACAACTATTAGCCTCAGCTCTGTGGTCGCATTCAGTTAGGATATCATCGGAGGTTGTCACTGCATCTTCATCTAAAACTGCTGAATTTCGTTGATTAAATTCTTCTATAATAATTTCATCTAGCACGTCAATGTGGTGAAATTGCTCCTTACTTCTTAACGGAGATGCTTCGAACACACTGAAAGTGACATGCTTGTCATTATGACGAATAATTAGCTCACCCTTGAAAACATCAATAAGCGTGCATCCCGTTGCTAAGAATGGGTGCCTCAAGATAATGGGCACCTCTTTATCTACTTCACAATCAAGGATGATAAAGTCAGTAGGGAACAAGAATTTATCAACATGAACGAGGACATCTTTGATCTGGCCTTCCGGTTGTGCTAAAGATCTGTCTATAAGCTGTAATGTCACCGTAGTGGGTTTCATATATCCAATTCTTCACTTCCTGACTGTGGATAAAGGCATAAGGTTAATACTAGCTCATAGATCGCATAAGGCTTTACCTAGATAATGAGTTCCAATGGAGCATGGGATTGTGAAGCTGCCAGGGTCTTTCATCTTTGGTGGCAACTTATTTGTTAGCATGGTGCTGCACCCCTCTGTGAGCGTAATCGTCTCGATTTTAGACAACTTTTTCTTCTTTGATAGTAGCTCTTTCATAAATTTCCCATAACTAGGGATCTGCACAAGAGCATCCACTAGAGGTATGTTAATGTGTAATTGCTTCAAGGTAGAGATAAACTTCTGATTATCTTTGTCATGGCCCTTCTCCTTGAATCTCTATGGAAATGGCAAAGGTATATTGTCAGTGGGTTGTTGTAAAAGATTCGATTGCATCGACATGGGCAGTTGCATCGACATCTTTGTTGGTTGAATTGTGGGCATAGGAGTGACTACAAACGACCCCTCCTCATTTATTTCTACTAGGTCTTCCTCATAGGCAACTTCTTTTTGTTGCTTTGGCTCAGATGCGTCGACATGTACTTGATTGGAACTGTTACTTGGCTCAGTAGTTTGCTTTTTACTTCTCAGCGTGATAGCCTTACAATGCCCCTTCCCCTTCTGAGTTAGATTTTTAGTGTTGCTAGGCAAAGCGCCTGGTGACCTTGTGTTTATGTTAGAAGCCAATTATCCTAGCTGAGCTTCTAACACACGAATAGAAGAAGAGTTTCCTTGAACGATTGCTTCCATTCTCGTGATATGCTCTCGCATCAACGCTTCAAGAGTAGCCAACAAATCTGCTCTTGGTTGAGAATATTACTGTTGCTGTTGTTGATGCTGTCCTTGCATACTTGGCATTGCATTATGTTGTGGTGGGATTCGAGCTTGTGACTGCATTTGGTTATATGAATGCATTTGATTTTGTGATCGCATTGGGTCATGTGATTGCATATTATCTGGGTGCGCATGCAATTGTGGGTTGTGATTATAGTTCTGCTATTGGTGGTTGTTGTTGTAACTCCTTTGTCTAAAATTACCTTGATTTGAGGCATTTCCATATCTAAATGGAGACACATTAGGGTTCCTCCAAGCTTGTTGTGTACGATTAGGATTACTGTATGAGTTACCATAAGAATTTCCTCTGATGTTGTTGACATAAAATGCATTCTCAGCATGTTGTGGGCAATCCTCATAACTGTGGTTGTCACCACAAATTTCAAAGGAAAATGTCGAGACATCCATCTGTTGAACTACTTGAATAGGGGCAACTTCACTTGTTCCCTTCATATTCTTGATCATGTTTGTCAACGAGGATACTTGTGCACTCAAAGCTGATATAGCATCTAATTTCATAACACCAGGATTAGTTTTTACCTGAATAGAACGAGAAATTGGATATTGATATTCATTCTGTGCAATCCTCTCTAGGATCCGTACGGCTTCATTGCAGGTGCAATCTAATAGTGGTCAATTGGCGGATGGATCGACAAGATTTCTTGTCTGCGCATTCAAACCATTATAAAATATCTCGATTTGAGTCTCTTGTTGAATTCCATGCATGGGCAACGTCTTAGCAAAGTCTTGTTGATTTCGTTTTAGCTCATTTTGTACTTGGCAATTTTTTTGACAAATGTCTGCCATTTTTTTTTCATTCGAGCTTTGTCTCCAATAAATTCAACTTTATCCATCTTATGACTTTGTCCAAGCATTGTTTCATTGAAACAATAGATAATGGATTAATGTGATAAAACATACAAGGATTTTTTGCGTATCACTCTGGGAGATTCCTAAATGGTACAAGGACCTGAAACAGGACCACTAATTGGAAAGAAGCACACCTGAAGGATGGAAAGTTCCCCGAATCAAGTAGCTCAGATAATGATCACCCCATTGATTTTCATGTCAAAAATACCAAACCTGAAAGGAGGACATGGTAACACGTCAGTGATAGGACTTAGACGATCGATAGACCATGTCGACATAAGGACTAAAAACCAAAATCATTCTCGAAGATAACATTTTTGTGTTCATCATTCATACTCATCTAGTTAGGAGCATTTGATCCATTTCGATCATAGCATCCAAAGTGCATTTGCAAAAATGCCAAAAAAGTATATTCAACAGACCTCATTCCCTAGAAAAGAGCGTGATAGACCAACAAAACAACAAATCTTATATCCCTGAAGTTACAGTGGATCATATTAAAGCTACAGTAGCAAGTTTTTATCTTTCTGAAGTTGTAGTAGAGCAAGGCAAGAAGCCATCCAATCTCTTACCCCGATCATGTGGCAAATTGAAGTCATCCAATCTTTTACCCTAACCAGAGGGCAGATTAAAGACACCATCCATTCTCTTACCCCGACCATGAGGTAGATTGAAGTCATCCAATCTTTTACCCTAACCATAGGGCAGATTGAAAACACCATCCAATCTCTTACCCCGACCATGGGGTAGATTGAAGTCATCCAATCTTTTACCCTAACTAGAAGGCAGATTGAAGATACCATCCAATCTCTTACCTCGACCATGGGGCAGATTGAAGCCATCCAATCTTTTACCCTAACTAGAGGACAGATTGAAGACACCATCTAATCTCTTACCCCGACCATGGGGCAGATTGAAGTCATTCAATCTTTTACCCTAACTAGAGGGCAGATTGAAGGCACCATCCAATCTCTTACCTCGACCATGGGGCAGATTGAAGTCATCCAATCTCTTACCCTAACCATGGGGCAGATTAAAGCCATTCAACCTTTTATTCTATTTTTATTTTTATTTTTATTTTCTTTTCTTTTTAAATTTTAATCTTTTATTATTTTTTTATTATTTATTTAAACCCTTTTATTAATTTTTATCTACTTTGATAGTCAACTCGTATTTTTCATTTATTTTATATTGTATATTTATTTATTTAATATTTTTCCTCTTATTCAATCACTTGCTTTTTTTTTCTTTTACTTTAATATTGTTTGATTTATTATTTTATCAATGTGTCTTGTATATTTGTTATGTCATCATTAATTAAGCTCGTTTTATTTATTTATTCATGTCTGTTTTATTTTGATATCTTTAAATTAATATATATTCATTTATCTTTTGTAAAATATTTCAACAAAATAAATTGTATTTTTTTTAAATACATAATTAGTTTAAAAAAATGAGGCAATGTTCTTTTATTTTAGGAAATTCGAAAAATTTTGCCCTAATGTATTAGGTATGATTTTTCTTTGAACCTAAATAATCGAGCAACTTATTTAAAATCAATAAATGTTCGATGTTCTTTTATTTTGGAAACTCGAGAAATTATGCTCAAACGTATTGGGTATGATTTCTCTTTGAACCTAAGTAATCGAATATCCTATTTAAAATCGATAAATGTCCTTTGTCTTTCAAAAATTCAAAACTATTGTGCCCTAACTCACTAGGCATGATTTTTCTCTATTGATTCGAAATGAAAAGGGCATTTCTTCACAAAAATTCTTTTTTTTTTAAATGGCGCTAAAACATCACATTCATTTATACATTTAGTGATCGCATTTTAAATTTTAATCGAGCTTTCAAATTTTCAACAATCAAGACATTGAATAATCGACTAGGTACCAATTTTGGGCGTGTGAGGGTGCTAATCCTTCCTCACACGTAACGGACTCCCGAACCTATTTTTTAGATTTTGAATACCAAAAATTTTTATTTAAATAAACTTTTTTATGGTGATTCAATCACACCAAATAAAAAAGATTGGTGGCGACTCCATTTTTGGTTTTAAAATAAAATCCGGGACTTTTTTCAAAAAAATGGCTTTGACAATGCTTTTTCTTGGCTTGATGCGCAGGCACCAGGTTCTTTCACCACATGGGATGAACTAGCAGAGAAATTTTTACAGAAGTTTTTCCTCATAGGTAAAGCCATCCAACTTTGGAGAGAATTGTCAACATTTTGGCAATTCGAAAGCGAAGGGTTCCACGAAGCATTGGAACGAATTAAAAAGTTGGTACGAAAATGCCCAAATCATGGTATGCTGGAATGGATGCAATTACAAACATTCTATAATAGGTTGGATGCATATGCCAAATTAGGATTAGATGGTGAAGTAAGAAGAGCCCTAATGGATAGAACCTATAACGATGCTTATGGGTTAATTGAGAATATGACAATGAACTCTTATCAGTAGCCTGCTGAGAGGTTTACTTATGGGCAAAAACTCGCTTCGGTAAAAATGATCCAAGAGGAGGATAAATAGCAACAGCTGTTTGACAAATTGAACCGAATCAAGTCTGTTATAGGGGCACCATCGTCACAAGGAGAAGACAAGCCTCTATACCATTATTTTACCAACACTAAGGAGGCTAACTATGTTGGTAATCAAAGTGGGAATCCCTATTTGAACACTTATAATCCAGGATGGAAGGATATTCCTAATTTTAGATGGGGAGGAAGTCAATGAGGAAGTGGTAACAACAATACACAATCAAGAAACCCAAGATACCAATTTCCATTCTTGTAGAGGCAACCGGAAAGAGCAGTTCAAGGTAACCATACAACATGTGGTCAAAGATTAGATAGGATCGAAGGAGAAATGCAATCCATGAGGACGGATGTGAAGCAAGTGCAGTCTGATTGCACTAGTATTGCTGGATCGATAGCAAAGCTAAAGGAACGGATGGACCAATTGGCGAGTATGGTAGGAGATCTCATAAGGAAAATTGGTATTGTTATCCCTAGCAACACTGAAAACAATCTCTGAAGGGGTAGGAAAGAGCATGTAAAAGTGACAGAGTTAAGATCGAGCAAAGTACTAAGTTGTCTAGAATAGTCCAAAAAGGAGGAAGAACACAACAATCCCTATTAGATTATAGACATCCCTTTTGATAATGACACTAAAGTCATAATAACAAAAGAGGTATCGATGAAAGAGGCACTCAAGAAAAAGAAGGATATGCCTAAGGAGGATAAAGGTACCCCGGTTCTATTTCCAAAAAGGTTAAAAGAGAAAAAGAAACAAGATGATGATGACTTTGTAAGTTTTATAAACCTCTTTAAATCTTTGACTGTTAACTTACCTTTGATTGAACTTATAGAAAAGGTACCCAAGTACGCTAAGTTCTTAAAAGAGATAATGACAAGGCGTAGGAAAATCAAGGTAGGAGAACAAGTGGAAGTGAATGCATCTTGCAGTGCAATTATCTCTAAAACAATTCCCCAAAAGGTGAAGGATCCCGACAGTTTTACAATCCCAATCAAAATTGGGAACCTTCAGTTCAACAGAGCATTATGTGACCTAGATGCAAGAATAAACTTGATGTCTTTGTTAGTATTTGAGAAACTTGGAGTAGAGATATCAAAAATACCCAAGTAACTCTACAATTAGTTGATTGGTCATCTGTACGATCGAAGGGAATTTTATAGGATGTACTGGTTCAAGTAAGAAGTTTTATCATCCCTGCGGATTTTGTAGTGCTAGATTTTGAGAAAGATAAGGGTATTCCTATTTTGCTAGGAAGGTCATTCTTAGCCACATATAGATCTATCATTGATCTAAATACCAACAAACTGACAATGCGAATTAATGGTGATATAGAGGCCTTCATATGTGGGGACAAAAACGATGAAACAAAAAGCACAACGAGCGCTGTCACTTGCTTGATTTAGATGGAAGTGAAGGGCACGATCAGATCCCTTTCATGAACAAAAAATGAATCAACAGATTTAAAGAAAGAGATTGATTGAAGGAAACAGAGAAATCTAATGGGAGATAGACCAAAGAGGAGCAAAATTGGATCCACTCAACAAGGGTAAGCATACGAGATTAGTCCAGTAGTAAAACATATAGGTAAAAAGGTGGTACTAACTTATGTATATTAGTGTATATATTTCTAACAAGTTTTATTTTAGCAACTAAGAGAAAACAGTGGTATGTTGCGACACACCATCCTTTGTGTCGTAACATAGGTGACAGAATATGGAAAAAAAGAGACTGATGCAGACGTCGTGATGTAGACCTCTCCATGTTGAGACAAAGAGTACAGACTAAGTGATGTTCAGAACTAAGAAAGATGTCACAACAAAGACCTGAGTATGTCGCAACAAAGTGGAACTGATGGGCTTGTTGCGATGTAGCTTCCTTGTGTCGCGACATCGACTATAATTTTGCAGGATCAACCCGACCCGATTGCGTAACCCGACGGCTAAAAACCTATTTTTTTCGAATGTTAACACTTTAAAACCCTAGTTTCTAACCTCTATATATATTGAAACACTATTTTAACTCTCCAAAAACTTTCAAAAACCTAAAAATCCTTCTTTTTCCTATTTCTCTTTTTCACTTTTTAGGTTTTTCTCACAAAGAAAAGACGAACACCAAAGCAAGGGGAGAAGCACACCAAATCAAGTTTAAAGTTCCTTTTTCATACTCTTTTATTCAAAATGCCTCATAAAAAAGTTAGATGAACTGTAGAATCTGAACCATCATTGGGTACAAACCCTTCAAATTTTGTGAATGTAAATGTGGAAAGATATTTCAATGAGCTTCAAGGGAAGACATTCATTCAAGATAGGGTTTTTGACCCTTTGATGGTTCTATGCAAGAAAATCTGGCCTCTAGTTAGGTACCATAGATTGGAACGATTCTGGACGATCCTCATAGAATCTGTAGTTATCCCAGTAGTTCAGGAATGTTATGCTTCTTTGAAAGATTATATCTTTAGGACTAGTGATGAACTCAATTGGGAAACTTTAGTAATTAGAGGAGTAAGTGTTAAGGTAACCCCTAAAATAATATGTAAATTCTTTAACGCTCAATATTATGAACAAGATTTCTTAGACCAAACTGATCTAGAATCATTTCATTATATAGATATGAATAAGGTAATTACATACTTAACTGAGGGAAGGGGGAATGAAAATTTTGGCCTAGCACTAGTATCCCTACTTCATTCAACCAAGCCATTATGTCGCAAAAGCTAAAATGTGGATTCAATTTATCTGTACTCACATGATACCTGCTTTAAATGTTTCTAACGTTAATGCTTTCTAGCAGACTATTATTTGCAATTTTACAAAAAAATCAGTTTTGTGTAAGGAAGTGGATTCATCAAAACATGAGTCGATGTGTGGGAAGCCAAAAAGTGGGGATTTTCTTTCCTCACTTAATCACAACTTTGTGTAAAAGGGTGGAAGTGCCCATGACATCCATTAAGCAGACATTGAAGTCGTCAAGTAGTGTCATTGGTGACACACACTTCCAACAATATGTGGAGCTTCGTGCTAAACAACTAAAAGAGGGGAAAAGAAATCACGAGACTCGATGCTACACCAACTTTCACACAAAGGTTGGCACCAGCCCAACAAGAAGTTGGTGAAGGAAGTCATCCAAAGCTTGACTGGATGATACAATGGATGTAAGAATTCAGACCACTATTTCAAGAGTTTGCTCAGCAACACAACATTAAGGTCCCTAACTACACACCATACATGTTTATGATGGTGGATGAGGAGCATAATGAGGAGGAATTGAAAGAAGGGAACGACAGTGACTAGGAGGAGGAGGAAATGGACAAGGATGAATAAAGTGTTTTGAACAATTTTGAATTTAATTTTTAAGACTTGTAATTTGGGATGATTTTTGGTTTTTTTTTATAATTTGTAGGAATACGATTTATCATTATTGCATATATATGCCTTAATTTTTATGTAGGAACCCTACACTATGGAGACACAAAAATTTCGAGCCATTCACGATAAAAGGGAGAAAGACAACCACCATGAGAAGAAGAAGACTTGTCGAACAATCAGGTAACTTCTTTCCTTATTATTTAAGGGGCTGCACAATGAGGACAATGTGTTTTCTAAAGTGTGGGGGGTAACATAGGAATTTTTGCATATAATTTTGATTTTTACTTTTTTATATTTCTCTTTGATGTGTTCTTGAGCTTGTAGAGATACAAGTGATTGGTTAGGAGCATTTATAATAGGTTGAGCGTAATTGTTGATAAATTTAGCGTGATGATGAGGAATTTTTAAATTTTTTAGTATGAAATTATTAAGTTCTATAGGCTAAATTAAGTATAGATAGAAAAATATTACTGATACCAAATGATGTGAATGATATGAGGAAATGAGCATGCTAGTATAGATGATAGATAGTAATTTTGAGAATTATGTGACTAAATTGATATATATGCATTTTGAGGTGTTCAAGGATGACCTAAGGTATTGTTTGTTGCATCTAGAGCTAAAAAGCCAAATCCTATTTTGAATTTCCAATTAGTACCCATCTTTGAGCCTTATGACCCTTTTTGATGAACCACATTACAAGCCCCTAAAAGCCTAAAACGATGATTTGTGTGTACTCTTTTCTTTGGTCCTATCTTGTATGATAATAGACGTATGGTCAAATATATTGAGGGTAAGTAGAGACATTATGGTGAAGGTTACAAAATAAAGAGGGAAATAGGAAAATCAATATAATGTATGAAGTTTAGTTTAGACAAAAGAGAGAAATAGTGAAAAATCATAAAGAGAAAGAAAAAAAAATGAGTAGACACAAAAGAGAAAAATCATGAGTAAGAAAAACATATGAAAAGTGACAAAGTCACAAAGTCACCAAAAAGAAGGAAAATAGAATCTTACTCAGGAAACAAAAGAATACTCGTATGCTAGCTAAAGAGATTAGATTATATTGAGATTTCCTAAATTGGAGAGAAAAGGAAGGTGAGAGAAGGAGAAATAAGGGGGTGAGATGGAATGGGACATTAAGGGGAAGAATAGGGAACATATAATGTGTCAAACTATTTTCGTGTTTGTAACCTTTTATGCTTAACTGTTCTTTGAATTTCATACCTATCCTAAGCCGCAACACATTACAAGTCAAAATGCCCTATGTGATTGATATCATTAGAAAAGACCATTAATTTCTCCTTATTTAAAGTATAATTTGTTCCCATTATATCTTGTTTAGCATATATTTTTAGCATTTTATATTCAGTAATTACATTTTCTAAGTCAGTGATGTTTGGTTTAATTTTCTTTAATTTTGTCTTACTTTTGCTACTAATGTCACCACATTTAGTGTTCAGTTTTGAATCTAAAGATGTCAATGTAGGAATCTGTATCAAAAGATCAACGCAGGAAGGTGTCCAAAGTTGTCACCACAATTTCGAATCCAAAATTACGTCCAAACTTGTCGCCACATGAATATATCCAAAGTACCAATGCTTGAGAATATCAAGGTTGTCGCAGCGAATTAAAATCTAAATTTCCGTCCATAAATGTCGCGACGACCTTTAATTGCTTGCTGGAAGCACCAGATCTATGTGAATATACACCTGGATTAACTAACTTGTACAGCTGTAAGGAAGTTAGATCTGAAGAAGAAATACACCTATAATTAGCATTGAAGATAAATACTGATAGAGAAAAGAAGAGGGGAGGCTTAAAAAAGCTGGTGACCAAAAATTAATTCGGATTTTTATCTTTTCTCTAAGTTTGCTTCCATGGCAGCTTAGGTTCCTGGAGGGTGAACTGACTGTGATGAAAAGGCAATTCCTACTCCTGACGAGGAGTATTCCTAAGTGCGACACAAGAGGGGAATTAGGGAAGAGTTCTAGTAGGCTAGGAATAGAATGCTTCAACTTGTTCTTTATTTCCTCTTAAACGCTGATAAATTCTGATAAAGTTAAATGTGTATGGAAGTACCTTTTAATTTTAGATCTAATATGATTTCTGTTCAATCTTTTTTATCTATTTATCTTAGGATTTAATTGCTTGAACACAGAAGTGCTATTGCAGTTACTGACACTGGAAAGTGCAATGACAAATTAAATTAACAAGTAAGACAACGGAAGTTGCTTGGGGAACGACGGAATTCTAAACACTTGTTATTGAATGCAAAGCATTGCCATCACTGGAAGGTGTGGTTAATGTGAGTATTTGGGTCTTTGATAAACGGTGAAGTCAAAATTGGTAAGATCTCATTAAGATAAATTGTGGCAACAATTTATCCATTATTCACCTTGTTTTCACATTTAGAAGTTGCCGATTTGTCTAGTCAAGGATCTCCCATTTTATTTTCATTGTTCTTACATCTTCATTTCTCTTAAATTGCATCGATAAATTATCTTCAACTTTCTTTGTATTTCTTATCAATTTGCTTTGACATATTTTATTACAGTTTGGCAATACTGACAGTTTAGTTCATTCATTTCTACACTCATTATTTTAATTGTGCTGATATTATTCATATAGTTTCTCTTAGTTTAATTGTAATTGAATCAACAATTATAGACAGAAACAACCATCTCTGTGGGATCGATATCTGATAGTTTAAACCTATCAACTATACTTGCATCGACAAGTGTTTGCTTAAACAATTGCTGTGACGTTCATAGCGATCAGTGACCTAAACAACTCTATGCATGAATAGATGTGAAAATTGTATGATCTCATTATAACCATCTACATTGTACTAGGATAACCAAAATACTTATATTAGGCATTGATGGATTTATAGCGATAAAACTTTGATATTTGTATTTCTTGTAACTTACTAAACTTGTATTATTTCTAACCAAAATGGTAAAATTGCTCACTCATCATGTTAGAATTATTAAGAAATACATAAATGCCTAGAGTAGATGTTGCGAACCTAGTCTTCGTATAATACAAATTCAAGCTCCTTCGCTTTTCTTTTTGTTTATTTTATTGTTTTATTCTATTTTCTTATTTTTTTACTTGAGGACAAGCAAAGACTTAAGTGTGAGGGAGTTTGATCTATCGGTTTCATACCTAGCAGATTGAACTAGTTTTCACACTTAAAGAGCTTGAAATTAAGTATTTTCTTTATGTTTTTGTAGGATTTTATGTAGTTTTTATCTTTGAATAAATGGTGTAAACCAAGTGCTAAAAGATCATTTTATTGTCTTTATGGTCAATTGAGGCCTAAAGCTTAGCTAACATACTTCGTGAGTGTGCAGAAGACCGTGAAAAATTAAAAAAATGTGAAACTTATCACTTCGTCATGACATAGGATGATCTACGTCGCAACCAAGGGATAAGACTTGAAGATAAGGGGATTGACTTCCTTGTCGGGACATACATGGGCTATGTCGCGACAACGCCTGCACAATGACACTAAATAAGGGGACTGATTGCTTCGTCGTGACACGGGTCTTGGTGTGTCACGACATCGACTCCTGGACGTGGTTTCTGTATCGAGTGAAAGGCGTTTCGGTCTTTACAATGCCACTTAAACACGAAGGATGGCAGCTAACCTAGGGTTGATGAAAACGGTTGGCTAAGGCTATAAATAGGGCCTATAACACTAGGTTTTGACACACCTTTCTTAGCTTTTAGTTTTTAATTTGTTATTTTCGTTCTAAAAACGAGATTGTAACTTTCTCATAAATGTTTGAGGAATTAGTTCCCGACAGATTATCAATACAATTGAAGTTTCTTTTATTTCATTGAATTAATTTTATGCTTAGTTATATTGTTACTTTTTATGATGTTTAAGAAAACCATGAGGAACTAATTCCATTTTGGGAATTAGGGAGTGAAAGTATGAATATTTAATTGTTGTATAAACAAGGATTTTTAATCGGATCAGTTGTTTGGGAAAGGAAGAGCATTAAACAAACACTGGGCCTGACAATCCTAAAAAGTCATTTAGGTGGGAATGAACCAAAAATTAGTATTACCTATCCATGAAAACCTTTTTTCCCAAATCGGTTTAGACTGTGACATCTAGTGATAAGTAGTCTTTATCGACTTACTATGCTGGTTGAAGATCGAAAGATCCAACTGGGGTAGTAACTAGTTGATTGAAGAAAAATCCCCAAAATCCAACAATTGAAGAAATCATACTGAAGCAACCTAATCTCCCCAAAGTCGTTTATCAAATCAATACATCTCGTCCTTTACTTATTTTATTTCTTTTTATGGTTTTTTCACAACAAACTCTCTTATTTTATTCTCGTATTATAATCCCTAAATTACTACTAATTAATTCTTTTCTTTGTAGAGATTTAATTTACTATCGTCTTAAGCCTCCTTTGGGTACGATCCTCAAAATACTATCAAGTATTTCCTTGTACAAATCTATATTACAACCTAACCCGTATACTTGCGAAAGCCGAAAACCTATATTGAATCAGAGTACATTCAGAGGCGGTCAGAAGTCCACCGTTTGAAAGACGTGTCACCTCTGTACCCAAGAAGTAGTGAAGGAATCCTATATCTTTTAGTGAAAACTCAATATGGAGTTGACTAGAAAAAACATCAATCTCTGAACTGGAGTCACCCATAATAATGATGTCATCTATAGAAACCAAGACATATATCTGGGACAAATTAGTAATACGAACAAACAAAGATGCATCAGATTTGGATAGCTTGAAACCAATGATTTGGATAGCTTCAAACCAATAGATTGAAGAAAAGCCTTCAACTTATCAAACCAGACTCTTGGAGCTTGTCGCAAACCATAAAAGCTTTGTTCAGACGACATACAAGGGGTTGCCCAATTTCATCTATTTGAACATAATCGAGAGGTTGTTTCATGTATACTTCCTTAATCAAATCACCATTAATAAAAGCATTATTAACATCAACTTGTCGCAATGCTCATTTTCATCTTTTGTAAGTAGGTGATTTATAGGTGAATATCACACTTAACCAAAAAAAAATTAAAAAGGATTCAATTTTTTTAATTTTTTAAGACTGTTTGTAGAATAAAAAATATAGACAACCATGTACTAAATACTCATCAATTTTTAAATTTCTTTTGCAGGTAAGTGATTTATAGGTGAATAGCACACCTAACCAAAAAAAATCAGGGAGGATTCTATTTTTTAAATAAAAACCCAGTGTTTTAGAAATTGAAAATTTTCATATTTCTCCTATTTTGATTTTAATCGAAAATTGGTTACAATATCTTATGTATAAATATGTGGAAAATACTCTCTTCTTCCCACTAAATTTGCCACATTGTGAATTTTGACATAATTTTTTAATTTTAATCTCATTTATTTTTATCAATAATAAATTTTAAAATACAAAATATTAAAATTAAAAACTTTTTACCACTAAAAGTAAAATATGCCACAAATTTTGCGGAATAAATAACTATAACTTATAGAAAACAAGATGATTCATTGATCCGATTAGTTTTTTTTTTTTAATTTAAACTAGAGATATTTATATATCGAATAAAATTAAGACTTGGATTTAAATATTTTTTAAGAGTGAGTGCATAGTTAGTTTTGATTTGTCAATATAATTTTTTTTATTATTTAAAAAATAATAAATATATTTTATTTAAATTTAATTATAAAAATATATTTTTTATTTTTTATTTCTCTGAAATAAAATGAATCGGATGATGAACTTAATAAGTTGAAAAATCTAGATCCTCAAAGCAAGTCAGGTTAGGTGAGCCTCTCATGAAAACCTCTTGTTCAAAATAGAGGGAAAAGAGTTGAAAAGTAAGATTTTTTTTTTTAGAAATATGTCGCTTAGAAATTAAAATAGAAAAACATTCCAAACGAAATTAAAATGTAGTTAAAAATAACAAAATAAAGAGACACAAAAAAAATTAGAAAACGAAACATAAGACCAATAAAATACGTCCAGTGAGTAGCAACGACAGGGATGAGATGAAACACTGGAGAAAAGAAGTAGGAAACAAAACTCCTTGTCTCTATCCACCTACACGCTTAAGGATCAAAGTAAAAGTGGTGAGCGAAACCAACAATCTTGCAGGCTGCTTCGCAAAATAGATTTTACTGGATCGACAAACAAGCCACAAAAGGGATCAAACTACTAAAAGACTACCGATAACTGCAAATCAGAGTCGAGCATTGTGAAAAACTATCCACGAACACAAATCTACTATAAAGGTTAACAAAAACGTGTCATAAGATAAAAATGTGCCACAAGGAAGAAGAAAGGTAAGATTTAAAACAGCTACATGTGACGTAATAAAGCTAAAGTTGAAAAGGGTTAAAAATATTATTTTTCAATTTTTAAGGGGCTCAAAAAAATTCTTTTAACTTTTAAAGGCCAAAAAATATTTTACCAATTTTTAATGGATTCAGAAATATTTTTTTGTTATAAAATAATAATAATGATGTAAAGAACACAAGAATAATAGATGAGAATAAAGAGAAAATGTGTATTGTATTCTATATATTTCATCCCATTTTTAAGTAGCATGCTCCTCTCTCTCTCTCTCTCTCTCTATATATATATATATATATTAGGAGATTCAACTTTTCATATTCTAATACATAAATAGGAAAAAGTAGTTACAAGAATATGAAAGGTTAAAGAAGATGGAAGGTTAAAGGTCAAGGGAGATGAAAGGTTGAACATCCATTTAATAATATTCATAATACTCCCCCTTGGATGTTCATTGTATAAAGGATATGCCTCATTAAAAACCTTACTAGGAAAAACCCTGTGGGACAAAAACCTAATGAAGGAAAAAAGAGTACATAATCCTTTGATACATAGTATATCACAACCATATATATATATAGTGTGAATTTACTCCCCCTCATGTAACCATCACTTAAGATCTTTAAAACAACGAAATCAAATGTTGAAAATTAATTTCTCAAATGTAGCAGTAATTGTTTGTTTCATAGAGCGCCAAGAAATTGCAGTACCACCATATGTGAAAACATAACCAGTTTGTGATCGAGCATTGTAAGGATCAAATAAGTACCCTGCATCTCCAAAACCAACTAATTCTGTTTTGGATAGGTTAGGGAAAAATAAATTCATATATCTTGTACCTTGAAGATAACAAAAAACATGCTTAACTCCATTCCAATGTCTTCGGGTTGGATAAGAGCTAAATCTTGCTAATAAGTTGACAGAAAATGATATATCAAGTCGTGTATGACAAGAAATATATGTCAATGCACCAATAGCACTTAAATATGGTACTTCAGGACCAAAAAAATCTTCATCATTTTCCCGAGGATAGAAAAGGGTCTTTATTTACTTCAAGTGACCTAACAACCATTGGGATGTTCAACGAGTGTGCGTTATGCATGTAAAATCTTCTTAGCACTTTTTTATATATGTTGTTTGACACATAAGGATTCCATTCTTTAAGTGCTTAATTTGTAATCCTAACCCTAGACAAAATCTTGTCTTTCCAAGGTCTTTCATTTCAATTTTTTTCTTTAAGCACTCCATTATCACTAAATTTTCTTCAGGAGTCTCAATGATATTTAAATCATTAACATACACAGCAATTATAACAAATCCTAACCCAAACATCTTTATAAAAATGCATGGAGAAATGGGATCATTCTTATAGTCGTCCCTCAATAAGTATTCACTAAGGCGATTACACTACATGCGCCCAGATTGTTTCAATTCATAAAGGGATTTGTTTAATTTGATTGAGTAATGTTCTCGAGAACCTGAATTAGCTGCTTCTGGCAGATTAAAACCTTCTGGGAGTTTCATGTAAATGTTATTATTAAGTGGCCATATAATAGGCTGTAACTACATCCATTAGGCGTAAATCAAGCCCTTCTCTTATTGCCAAACTAATTAAGAACCTAAAAATAGTTGCATCCACCACAAGAGAGTATGTCTTTTCATAATCAATATCAGGTGTCTTGTGAACGTTCTTGTTACAAGTCAATTCTATATATTATGATTTGTATTTTTTTTCGGCTATTATGCTAATATGTACTCCTCTTGGCTTTACACCTTCCGGGTGTTTGGACTTCTTGTCCGAGATACATTTCATAAGTTATAATAGAAACACTTATTTATTTTTGATGACTTGTTCTCATCTCAATGCTTTCAAGTATATTTTCATTCAAGATCCTCACTTTTCCATAATATTGAAGTGTTCTACTTATATTATCGTTGTCGACAACAATTTCATTTTTTTTCAACTCCATCATATTTAGTTATGACATAACTAATTGAGATATCTTATTATATTCATAATTTCAAGTACCTGAATCTCTTTTAGGGTTTTATTAAAAGTTATGTCTGGGCCTCTTCAGGAGTACCCGCCTCCTTTTAGTATGTGACCATCTTCATTTCTTTCTTCTTTCTTTCAATGATTTTTTTTATGGAGTTGACTAGCTTGTCATGCTTCTAGCATGTTCAAGAGTTGTTTTTTATCACATTATCCTTCTAGGACATATAATTATTTGGAGCATTTTAGCTAGGTATATGTATCAGCTAGTATATGGAATATCTAAATGTCATCACTAAACATATCTAGCAATTAATTTTTATCCTTCAAACTTTGTGCACATAATATTAGTGAGGATCACAAAAGAAAAATGATGACATAATTATTTAACTAATTTGTCTCCCCTTAATGTCGAGAAAATTGACAACATGACAATACTTTTTTTTTGAAAATTATAAATATATCTCCCTTTAATATCTAATGAAAATTCTAAAATTTCTCAACTTCATATTAGATGATCCATCTTAGTGCATTATGGCATAATATGAAATAGATATTGCACATCCATATATTCTTAGATGGAATCTATTGACTTATAAATGAAAGTCAATTCTCACGAGACAAATATTTCTTACATGTTGGCTTGATGCAAATAAAATTACATGTTTATTGTAAAGCAATTCTTATATTAATGGTTAAGCAACTAAATGGAGGCATAGTTTTGCTAACCAAATAATATAGGCAATAGACAACTTAAATTTATCTCAGCTAAAACTACGAAAATCATGCTAGGGATATACTGTACCAGCGTTATTAACACAAATTGCATTCTATAGAGATTATGCACAATCAAATTATTTCAAGAAATAGTATCGCAAACTTCGGGTCGCACACATGTGATAAATGAGCTTATATATTATTTGGTTATCATTGAAAAATGCAACCGACCTCTAACTTTAGCTGGTGTTAGATCAATATGTTATCCAAATAACTAGTATGATGAAAATTATTTAAAATATAACTTCTAATTCTTCAATAAAATCATATAAAATTGCATTAAATTATTTTGCATCAACATTGACTCGAGATGGTCTAACCGGTCATACCAACACTATGAACTTGTTTTCACTATCTCATATGTCATTCATATAAGTGTAATGTATTCCTTCTGGGAATATTTATAATACAAAAATATGAGTATCTCATGTTATTTCTATCCATGATTTTGTAAAACATAGAAAATTTTCCTTCAACATATATCTTTTTGATCAGAAAAATAATATTATATTTTACAAAATTTTGCATCTCAAGGAGGTAAAATATTAGCTCTTCAAGAGTTTTTTATAGTTTGATTCAATATTAGCTTTTCAGGAGCATGCAATCATTTTATTATATATCCTTAATGAATACTTAATTTATTCATATAAAAATAAAATGAATATGTATAAATAAAACATATATTAAACATAATAAATAATAAATTCATGTTACTAACAAATCACTATGGTTAGATAATATATATTTTTATATATATATCATAACACAACAAAATGCAAAATATTATAATGTCATATTAAAGTAACTTTACAACTATAAAGGTTTAAACATAAATATTTTCTAATCTTCACCTCAATTATGAAACTATCCAAACAAGGGGAATATCTCAAAATTTATGACAATTACTTTTACTTCTATTACACAATAATCATATATCTTAATCAAAATCAAAATTAAACCAATCAATTTTATTTAAAATGAACCAATAAAAATAAAAACATTAATCTCCACATAAAAATCCCAATAACTAAATATGTTAAGAGATTTAAAAATTCATAGAATTATGAATAGAGAATTATATAAATTAAACTTCTTAATAAAAATCAAATCAAATTTCAAAAGAAATTGATTAGACTAACTTAGGTTACCATGGATGAGAAGTATGATTATAAGCATCCTTTTTAATGAAGAGAAAGAGATTATCCCAAGCAAATATCAAATAGATATTGATTCTAATGATTCTTAAATCAAACAATTAAATTTCAATGCTTGGATCTCAACAAAATTTTGCCACAAACTAAAAACATATTAATCATCTTTGTATGCATGACCAACTTTAGCATCATATTGAAAATTTTCATCTTTTTCCGAAAAAATTATCCTCCATTTCATCATTTTGGATAAAATTTGTCTCAATATTGTTTTTTTTAATGGATGCTTTGATAAAATTTTACTAGATGCTTAAACATACGACAAGTATGTGACCAATGCATTTTCATACAACATAATTAGCATGGATTTTTAATAACCTTCGAATATTTTTAACCTTCATTTCCTTGATTTTTCTTATTATTCTTTTTCTAGGTGTTAGAAGTACCACTATTATAACCACCATGATAAAAATTATTAGTATGTCTCCAACCACATCTTCAATTACAACGACAACCACGATTTCTATATTCTGCTTTTTCATAGTTGTTATGTGTTGTAACATTCACTTCAGGGAATGAAGTCTTTTTCACTAAAAGGTATGAGATCGTTCCAAAATACTTTTTAAAGGCCTTTTTCACAATATTACTGCTACAGGAGCACATAAATATTTCAATCATAGCAAGCTTTAGAGAGTATTATTGTTTTCTAATGGTAAACATTTTTTCAAATTATTACATCATTCAAGAATCAATAGGATCTTTCACAGTTAGATGTTTCACACTTTTAATTCTTCATGTAGATGATAATCATTGAACTTTCACAATGATAATTTTTTCATAATTATTCGTGTCAATTATATATTCTAAGCTAACAACTAAAGTGAGAAAGCACTATTATTCATATCTATTCAAACTTAAGTATAGAAATATGATCATTTAGATCTATTAAAATCTTATGATAACTAAGATCAACCTTACAATTTAATCAACATAACAATAGAATACCCCAAAAATATTTTATGGAATATTAACTAGAGAAATCACATTATTTTATTTACTATAATCAAGGTTTCCATAAAAAATTTCATCTGCAAAGAAACAAAGAGCCATAAGCTATATCATATGCATTTGGATATATATAAGGTACAAATACATTTAACTTTTTTTAAGTTTTTCATATAACATATCCAAATATTGAACATGAGTCTCTAGTGTCAAAAATAATAACCTAATAGGAAACGTAGTACATTTGGTAAAGGTCACCAAATAAAATAATTTTTTTTTAAAATTATTACTTTATTTTTAATCATGTCAATGACATATGTTATGAAAGATATACATATTTAACTAAAAAATATTCAAGTTGTTGATACGTCAATTTTATTTAAAGTCTTAGATCATAAACAAGCATATTATGAAATATATAAAACATAAATTCATATTTAAATACGAGAAAAAAATGAGCATCATTTTAATTTTTTTTTTCATTAAGAATATTAAAATCTCAAAATCTTTCAAGCACACAGAGAAATTCACATACTTTAACCTTGTTGCTTCAACCAGAACGTTGTACGTCTAGATTACTTGTTCTCCAAACATATTGAATACTATCGAGCAAGCTCGTGCTGATAACGTGTTATAAAATAATAATAATGATATAAAGAACACAAGAATAATAGATGAAAATAAAGAGAGAATATGTATTGTATTTTATATATTTCATCCCATTTTTAAGTAGCATACTCCTATATATATATAGAGAGAGAGAGAGAGAGAGATTCAACTTTTCATATTTTAATACATAAATAGAAAAAAATAATTACAAGAATATGTCAAGGAAAATGAAAAATTGAACATTTATTTAATAATATTCATAATATTTTTTAATTTTTAATGGCTCTAAACATTACTTTTAACAAAATTAAAACCCAATTTATTATTTTGTCTAGAATCCAAATATATCAAGAGAACTAATTTTGTAAGGGGCATAGAGTAAGGGCAGGGAATTTCCACTCAGATATGGGAATTTGTTTTCCCTTGGATTTGAAGCTCTATAGTGGATGGTGGGTGGCTAGTTTGTCAGCAAAGGGGATAGAGGATGAAGGTGCAGAGGGGGGCGTGGACGAGAATGCTGGCTGGCTTTCTTTGGATCATGCTGATAATGGTCTATGTTGGGGGATGTTTGTAGCTGCTATATTTTCACTTTCTTTGCTTCTGTTTTATTTTACTTCTAGTCAGGTGATTCCTATAGCCTCATGCGGTGGCTTCAATTGTGCTGTTCTCTTTCGGATTCTTACAACGGTGTTGTTTTGTTCTGTTTTGATGTGTTTTCGGCTTCATTTGGCTTTGTTGTTTTTCAGTGTTGCCTTGGATAATTGTTCGGTGTTATCTTTTAAGACAGTCGGTTGCTTTCTTTCTTTTTGATGAAGTAATGAATTTGTATACAGTTATAATATATACCAGTAAATCTTAAATAATTCACCAAAAACTCACATCAGATATTTCGCATATTAAAAACCAAACTGTGCTTTTACCTCAAAACCCACCCAAGTAATTTTCCCTCGAATATAAAATGGACACTTCTCACAAGTTAGCCTAGGGAGTTCCCTCTCTACTCCAAAACCCAAACCCTCCTATTCAGGAAAGCCTTAATTAATTAGCTATTTTCCAACATCAAGTTTCTTCTTTCTTCTTGTAGCTTCGTTACAATGGTGGGGCAATCAAGAAAATGGATGATACTGATTGCAACCACATGGATACAGGCTTTTACAGGGACCAACTTCGACTTCTCCTCCTACTCTTCCTCATTGAAATCAGTTCTTGGGATATCCCAGCTTCAGTTGAATTATTTGTCTGTTGCTTCAGATATGGGGAAAGCTTTTGGTTGGTCTTGCGGTGTGTCTCTAATGTGTTTGCCATTGTGGGTTGTCCTCTTCATGGCTGCTTTCTTGGGTGTTTTTGGTTATGGAGTTCAGTGGCTTGTCATTAAACAAGTCATTACCTTGCCTTATTTCCTGGTATGTTAAAGACTTCATGCATGGTTTTACTAAGAACCGGTAATGCTTCTTGTTTTCTTTGTTTTAGCTTGAATCTATCTATATATTTGTTTAAATTGCTTGCTTTCTAGGGTGGTTTATCTTATTTGTATACAATGTCGACTTATGAAGTTGCTCTGTTTTTCATTTCTTTTCAATAAACTAGTGAACCTCACTCCTCCACATCAAACCAAGCATAACCACAAGAGTTGGTTCCTAGTATTAAATTTAGTCATTTCATTAATGACATTTTTTTTTATTACAAATAAAAATGTGACACCTAATCATGTTCATACGTTAGTATTTTGAAACTTTATCTTTGTAATTTTTATTTTTAAAATAAATAAAAATATATATTTTTAAGATGATGTTGATTGAAAACCACCAGTTAAACTGGAACAGTGTCTGTCAGGCAAGTAAACGACCTTTGAGCCTAACCTACCATTCTTGCAGTGGCTGCTGCAAGCAAGGACACAATGTGTTAATTGTTTAATGCTGTGCTGAGTTATGTAAAATCTGAATTATGGCAGGTATTTGTTCCGTGTTTGGTAGCTGGTTGCAGCATCTGTTGGTTCAACACTGTGTGCTTTGTGTTATGCATCCGAAATTTCCCAACCAACAGGGCACTTGCTTTGTCCCTCACCATCAGTTTCAATGGTGTAAGTGCTGCACTTTACACTCTGATTGCCAATGCAATAAACCCCGATGATGAAACCCTCTATCTCTTCTTAAACACACTTGTACCTCTTCTTGCTACCAGCTTAGCTCTCGTCCCCATCCTCCGTCAACCACCTTTGCAACTTCTGTCCGCGGACACTACTAGTCGGGATTCCTTTGTTTTCTTTGTCCTTAATGTTTTAGCTGTTTTCACTGGCCTATATCTTCTCCTTTTGAATTCACTTTCATCTAAGGCATCGAGGGCACGCATTCTCCTAGGGGGTGCCTTAATCCTTTTGCTCCTACCTTTGTGTTTACCAGGCATTGTATGTGGTAGGAGCTGGGCTCGTCGTACCATCCATACCCCCGCCTTTTGTCTTGAAGACCCCACCTTCAGCTCGTTTGATCCTGATGACTTTGATCTGCTCCATAAGGAATTGATTGGAAATGACAGAAATAATAATAGCTCGAGTGTCAATCCGTTTTCTGAAACAAACAAAGAAGGGTTGTTAGGGATGATAATGGAGAAAGGCAGGCTAACAGTGCTAGGTGAGGAACACCCTGCTAGACTGCTAGTCCGCCGGTTGGATTTCTGGCTATATTATGTAGCCTATTTCTGTGGAGGGACAATAGGGCTGGTCTATAGCAATAACCTAGGCCAGATCGCCCAATCACTCGGATACTACTCCCAGATTAGTGCCGTTGTGACTCTGTACTCCTCTTTCTCATTCTTCGGTCGTTTGCTATCAGCTGCCCCGGATTTCATGCGTGAGTATGTATTTACTGCAAATTGTGTATATTCTTTTCACAAGCTTGCTTCAACATCTCCAGCAGTCGTGAATTGACTTGCATGGTTCCATGTAGGCATTGAACTCGGAAATAATGAAAGCTTAAATGTTTTTCCAATGCAGTAAGTTGTATTTTGCAAGAACAGGGTGGCTAGCAATAGCAGTGGTGCCAACACCAATAGCCTTCTTTTTACTTGCTGCATCAGGCAGTGAGACAGCATTGCTGGCTAGCACAGCCATGATCGGATTAAGCTCCGGCTTCATATTTGCAGCGGCCATTTCCATCACGTCGGAGCTATTTGGTCCTAACAGTGTGAGTGTCAACCACAACATCCTCATCACCAACATCCCCATCGGGTCGTGCCTGTACAGTCTCCTTGCAGCATTAGTGTATGATTCTAATGTGAAAAGTTCCAACCAGGAGAACTTGTTGGAGGAAGCAATGGTGTGCATGGGCAGGGACTGCTATCAGCAGACATTCATCTGGTGGGGCTGCATTTCCCTCTTAGGCCTAATCTCCAGTTTGTTGCTGTTCTTAAGGACCGGTCCTGCTTATTATGACTACCAAAGGAACAGGAGTCGAACAGAGGTTTCGTAGATTATATAGTTATGTTACTTGGATTCGAAGATGAGATATGATTGTTAGTAAAATGCTACATGGCATTGCCAAGTTGTTTAACATGTCATGTGTAATATTTGCATAGCATTATCAATATTTTAAAATGATGATTTTTCTAAAAAAATAAACTATACTTTTTTCTCATTTAGTATTTTAAAATTTTTATTTAGGTCATTTTAACACATTTGTAAAATGATTGATATTATGTTTTTACATTATTTTTTTCATATTTTGGTTAAAAGTTCTTAATTCAGCAATGTAACCTTATAATTTATTTAAATGAAATCAACATCAAATGCTTAAAAAAATTTTAATAGTTTTGGTAATTTAATTTATTCATCAAATTTTGAAATTTAGAGGGTATAATAATAAAGTAAAAGTTAAACCATAGTTTTAATTTTGTAAAATAAATAGTGAATGTTTATTTATTAATTTTATACAATTTGAAAGTTACATTAAGTGTTATCTCTACATATATTCATATATATATATATATATATATAAAATAAGTTATTTGAGCAAAGCAGTTGAATTGATATAAAAGTCGTATCAACAATGAGCTATTGATAATTGAGGCCAAATATTAATAAAAATAAGTTTTGATAAATGTAAAGAAATGATGAAAAATGTATGGTATTTTGTAATTAAATTAAAATTTCTTAAAAAGTTAAGTGGTGAAAGCCATAATTTCTTTTTTAAAATTTCAAATTTATAATATTGAACCAAGTTAAAAGAAATTATTTTTTTTAAGTGAAGACATTAATAACTATATATAAAAAGGTCCAAATGCTGACATGTGAAATACACTACTCATTTTCTCTCTCTCTCTCTCTCTTTTGCATTTTATAGAATAATAATATTATTTCAATTTTAGTCATGATACACTCGAAATTAGTGTTAATCCAAGATTTATTTGATAAAATATTTTGATATAAGAAATTGAATTTTTTCTAATAAAAGTTAAAATTGAACAAAATTGACAAAATAATTTTTCAATTTGATGTGTAAGAGATAAAATTTTGAATATTAACCATGAACTCTTAGAAAATTTTTTAAACAACTTCAAAATCAAGTTAAAAAGTATATGTTACATATCATAATTGGGCCTAAAAGTTTCGAGTGTTTTTTAGGAATTTTAACCTATATGTACTCAACATTTTGTAAGGTTGATAATAGATAATGTTTTTGACAATGGATATTAGGAAATTAAATCCATTTCTCAAAATGAGTTTAAATACCTTTAATTTTGGAAATATGATTTATTTGTAAAAGAGTCAAAATTAAGAGTTTTTATGAAGAGTTTGACCAAACTTTAAATTTCAACCTAAAAACCCTTTAAAGTTATAGTTTCATGTTAGATTTCTCCTCCATCCTCTCAACTCTACCAATTGATTTTTACTTCCAAATCCTAATTCCTTTTGATTTCCAACGTTCCTTTAACCATAAATCTCTATTAAAATCAAGTAAAACACCAAAAAACCTCATTAATTTTATCATCTTCTTCAAGAGTGAGTTTTTTGAATTTGCGTCAAAACTTATTTATTCTTCAAACAAAGGTAACCATTCGACTTCTTATGAGTTTTAAATGATATCTAGTCCCTAAACTAATTTTTTAGCCATTAAAATGCAAGTTATGAATAAAAGCCGAAAATCGGGTCTTTAATGGTGAATTTCGAGTTTATGGATAAAAACTTGATTTTAAAGTGTTTTTAAATTGGTTTTAATATGATTAGAAGATTTCTAAACATATCTTGAAGTTTTGTTAAAGATTTATAGCGTTTTAATGAATTTTCGTCGTAAATAGCCATTGTATGTCAACAAATTTTGATACCTTAAAATGTGTAGTTTTGTATAGTTTAAAGGTTAAGAATTAGCCATAGATGAATATGTAGATGAAAGGAATTCGTTTCGTGGAAAAAGATTAAGTATAGATTGAGATATTAGATTCTAAGTTTTCTATGTTAAAGGTTTCGATTAAAAGAGAACGTAACTTAGGCTTATATTTGTGACTGTTTGATAAGAGTTGATGACTAATTGTTGCTTGTATATTTATATGGCATGTCTTGTTGAAGCATCGGAAACAATAGGACCTTCAACGAGTAGAGATAAAGACAAAGAAAAGCTTGTTTGAGCTTTCGACTTTCCGGCGAAAGCATATTTTTGATGAGTGTTTTGGAATCGCTGCTCGTAGATGATTCATTGTGTATTTTTGAATTTAGAGGTAGTTAAACCCTTACTCTAATTCCGAGTGTAAGTGTTCTCGTACCTATGATTATTTGTGATATATGTGTGCTTGTGCAAATATGAAATATTAACGTATATGAGATGTTATGACATGTGTTAAAAGTTGAGATGACTATTGTGAAAGTGAATATGTGGTTATGTTACTCATGTCATGAGACAGAAAATATGTGGATACGTTATTCATAACATGTGACAGTAAATATATTGTGCTGATGATGTAAATATGCAGTGTTGATGTGTGAAAAATCGGTAAGTAAATGTGTAAGAATAATATGAATATTTTGGCATTGTGACCTTATGAGATCGTTGGATATAGTTGGCAAGCCATAGAATTGTGAGTACTTACCTATATGTGTTATGTGATTTGGGCATTGAGGCCCTGGGATAGTTTTGGAGAGATAAGGGAATGCGAGCAAAACTTCATTCAATGGGATATGTGTGTTAGTGTGTTTGGAGAGTGTTAACTATATGCTTCACTTATGGGACATGTTTGACTCTACGAATCATTTTTAATGTGTTTGGAGATTCGTGTATCTGATGTGTGGTGGTAGAGTCCACTTTATGTTTCATAGCTCAAGTGCCAAATTATCATTAAATGTGTTAAACATTAATGTGATTTGTGCTTAAATATTAATATGATTTATGCTTAAATATTAATGTGATTTGTTCTTAAATATTCATGTAATTAAATGTGACTAAATGTGATTAATATGTGATGTGATAAATGCTGAAATATTCATATGACTAATGTGATTAAATGCGACTAAATGTGATTAATATGTGATGTGATTAATGCTGAAATATTCATGTGACTAATGTGATTAAATGTAATTAATATGTGTTGTGTTAAATGCTTAAGTACTCATGTGATTAATGCGATTAATGTGTAAAAGAATGCATGAAAGAATATTAAACATGCAAAATCTAATAATAAATATAGAGACGATTTGAATATGTTATATGGTTGCCTTGTTGATGCATGATGACTCATTTGCGTAGTGGTTATTTTGATCATTCACTGAGCTTGTTTAAGCTCATCCACTCCTTTTAAATCATTGCAAATAATTAGTGTCGGTATGAGCGGTGTGGTCTCGATGAGTGATCCAAGCCAAAACTTTTAGTTGTTATTACTACGTGTTAATCATTTATTTATAGTTTTGGGAATAAAAGGCAATGTGGGATTTTATGTTGGTTTTACTACGATTATTAGTTCTTTGCATGCCTATTATGCTTGGTAATTTGAGGACTTAAATCCGATATTTGAGTTTTTAAAACGAGAAACAGTAAACTAATTTGGTATCGATTTTCCAAGTGGTATCGATACCACTTGAGAGAATTATCGACACCACTCTTTTTGTATTGATACTTACGTGACAGTTTTGTAAAATTTGATAAAGTTTTCCTAAAGCATGATTAATTGAGGTTATAAGCTCATTTAAATTATAATTAACATGTTCTATTGATAATTAACATATGTTTGCCGTAAAATTCATATTAATGCTATGGTAAAAAGATGTTCGCATGAAATCTAATAACTGAATTGATGAATATGTCGTGAGACGGTGGTGTAACGTCTTAGTATTCGGGCTCGGCGATCAGGCTGGGTATAGGGTGTTACTGTATCGATACTTTTTTGGCCAAGTACCGATATTTTTGAACTATCAATACCCCTTAACATAAACAATACCAAAATGACATTTTGTTTTTTCGCAAAATCAACCAAGTATCGATACCTTTTTATTTGGTATCGATAAAATATGTCTGATATCGATATTTAAGCTCCAACTGTCATTGAATTTATTATTTATTGCAAAAAATATTGATACCATTTTATTTGGTATCGATACTCATTGTTGCAGGTAAATTAAATGCTCATGTTTTATAACCCCAACGACTCTATTCATGACACCAACAACTACAATGGTTGGAATTCATTTCAGGGGTATAAATACCAACTTTCAAAGACCGTACAATAACAAGAAAGCACTTTCAAGCAAAAATCACCAATTAATCAACCTTTGTACCTAATATTTCCATTTCTTTCTTTCATACGCTTGTGAGTTTTATCTCCATTCTTTTGCTCAAGTGTATTACATTGTATTTATGTTTAATTTGCAAACATTTTGATCTTGTGAGGATTATTTCTTTGTTTGCTTCTTTGTATTTGTTTCAGAGGGTTTGTGTTTAAGATTTTGGGTAGAAATCTTAAGGGAGTTGTAAGGTTAAACCTTATCCTCAAAGGTTATCAAATTAGTGAATTTGTGAAAATCCTTAGTTGTAGAAAGCTAAGGTGGTGGAGTAGGCAATTGAGGTCGAACCACTCTAAATTATCGTGTTCATCTTTCAATTTCTTTTAGCTTTCATATATTTTTTTAAAAATTCAATTCACCCCTCTTGGCAATTTTAGTTTGATCTTTCGAGCTAACAATTAGATTATATAATAATGGTCAAATTTTAATTTTGATCCGTATGTTACACTCAAATTTAAGATTAACTTTTTTTTACTTCAAAGTTTTTGACATAATTTGGTTCCTAAAATTTTTACAATGTCATTGATTAGTTCAATACTTTGTTTTGACTAAATGATGATGTAACTTTTAAGAGCTATTAATCCTATTAAAGTTATTTATTAAATTCAAGTTCATTGCAATGCTATTTTTTTATTATGACTATTAAGTGAGTTTTTTTTAATTTTAAAATGTTATATCAATGAATTTAACAAAAGAATTTAATAATTTAACAACTGGATCTGGATTTTTAAATTTGAAAAATAAAGGAGTTGAATTTTTAATATTAAAAATACAAATACTAAATTTCAAATATACAAAGAATAGAAAGACTTGAAATATATTTTAATATTCAAATATTTACTCTATAATTTGACCCCAAAAATAATTAATAGTTAACCAAAAGCGCAGTGTGCTAAGATCTATACTAATTATAATTAATTGTTTTTGAACAAAACATGATTGTGGATTTCGGCAAAATTTTAAAGATTACAGCCCTGCATGACAGACACTCATCTTCTTCTCAGCCTAAACAACCCATTAAATGATGGCTCCTAAAAAGTAACAAAAAATAAATACGATGGACAGAAAAACATAACATAACAGACAAAAAAAGAGAAATTAAAAATTAAACAAGAAAAGGGGAAAGAAAAGTCTCAGTCCCCCTTCCAAACCCTAAGTCTGAAACAAAAATAGAAAGAAAAAAACCTAAAAATGCTGAGGTAGCCACAGATCTCTGCCTTTGTCATCCACAATCATCCCTTCCAGCCATCGATTTTTTCAATATCGATTCTAAGGGGCTCAGGAAATTGATGGGCACTGATGGGAAAGAAACTGTCGGAGCATTTCTATAAAGGTTGAGTGATTCCTCCGACCCATTTCTTCCAACAGTCGCTACATCTCTCTCTTTTTCGATTATTGTTTCAAATGTTGGTAGAGCTTCTTCGATCCAAACACTTTGATCGGGCCAATTTTTCCCTTCAACGACCATTTCGTGTGCACTTTGGTTTTCCATCCTTCCAACAAACGAACAGGTAAACTTATTAAACCGTTGGGCTTTAGCCTTGATTTCTTATACGAAGGCCGCTATATTTGATCTGTCTAATGATTCCCCTTGAACTTTCTTGATGATTGTCAAACAATCACCCTCAAGAGCTAGATTCTGAAACCCTAAATCCTCTGATATAGTTACCACATGAAGACAGGCCTTCGCTTTTTCCATAACCGCATTGGCCATGTGGTTATTTCGGTATGTACATGCTGTCATAATATTACCTGCTTCATTTCTGAAAATAATCCCAGCGACCGATGTGTGATTGTTGAGATTAAAAGACGCATCAAAGTTGCACTTAACCATTCGAGGATCTGATGGAGACCATGGTTTCATGACCTTTCCAGTAATGGTTGATGAAACTATGGAAACTCTTTCATTCTCTGATTTATAAGCCCTGATAAAAGTGATTATACTGTTTACATCTACTTCTTCGCCTTGATGATATGCTTTGTTTTGTGTAGCCCATAAAACCCAAAACATAATGACTACTCACGTTGTAGTACATCCAAACTGATAAATCTATTTTCTAACACTCGTTTCCATTCTTGATCTGAATTGGGTGAGGTGTCTAGAATGCCCACACTCCTCAACACTTGTTTGGCGATTGAACACTCCCAAAACAAATGCCTCATAGATTCTTCTGATGATTGACACAACGGGCAATAGTTGTGAACTGCCAGATTTTTTATCTGTAAATTACTGAAAGTAAGGACATAATTGTTAGCAATTTTTCAAAAAGTGATTTTAATTTTTCTAGCAAGTTATAGGCTCCAAATTTTTGTTGTATAATTCAGTAGGAGATGCTTGTTTCATAGTAACTATCCGATTAGCTATTTCTGTATTTATTAGCCATTTGTAACCACTCTTAGCGGAATATATCCCTGTATTTTCTCCCCTCCATATCTTGCAATCTGGCATCTCAATTCTAGCTACTGGGATGGAAAGCACTCTATCCTTGGTCTTTTCATCAAAGGCTTCCTCTAATGCTTCGTGGTTCTAGGTAGCCCCTTTAGTATTTAATAAATCTGCCACTACTGTATATTTAATATTTATGTTCTGACCTTATATTCTTTCACATCCAGGACCACGAAGCCATGCTTCATCCCAAATATTGATGTCGTGCTTATTGCCCACTCTCCAACCCATCGTCTCTTCCAAAAGTCGTTTGGCACTCACTATGCTTCTCTAAGTATAAGAAGGGTAACGTCCTAAACCTACTTTTAAAAATTCACCTCTTGGATAATACTTTGCCCGCATTACTTTGGCCAACAGACAATTCGGACTTATGAGTAACTTCCAACCTTGCTTAGCTAGTAAAGAAACGTTAAATTTGGCTAAGTCCCTGAAACCTAACCCTCATTATGCCTTCGAAACGCATAATTATTTCCAATCACACCAATGAATGCCTTCTCCAGTTTTTGAATTTTGCCACCAAAATCGACTAATTAATTGTTCCAACTCATGACACAAAGATACTGGTATTAAAAAACATTGCATGGTATAAACTGGAATCGCTTGTAAAACGGCTTTAATAAATACTTCTTTACCTCCGTAAGATAGAAGTTTTGTGCCCAAACCTTCAATCCATTTTGAAAATCTACTCTTAAAACTCGTAAACGCTTCTTTCTTCCTTTTATCGATCATTGTTGGGAACATTACGTATCTTTCTGGGCTGTTCGATATTCTGATCCCAAGTATGCAACCAATCTGCAACTGTATGTTGTGACATACATTTGTGCTAAAGTAAATAAGAGATTTGTCAAAATTGATTAATTGACCTGAAATCCCTTCATACTCATTAATAATTAATTTAATCCGTTGGGCCCCTTCTATACTAGCATCACCGAAAAGTATACTATCATCAGCAAAAAATAGATTAGTTAATTTTAGATCACTTTTACCCACCCTGACGCCCGTGGTGTCTCCTTCATTCTTCGCTAGTTTTAGCAACGAAGAAAAATCTTTTGAACAAAACAAAAATAGATAAGGGCCGAGTGGATCACCCTGTTTTAGGCTTCTTTTTAGTTTAAACTTTTCTCCTTTATTGCCATTCAGAATCACCGAATACTCAACATAACGTACACAACTCATTACCAAACTTACCCAATCGTCGCTGAAGCCCAATTTAAGCATGACTTGCTCGATAAAACTCCATTCTACATGGTCATAAGCTTTGCTCATGTCCAATTTTAGAGCAAGCTGACCACCTTTCCTCCCTTTTTTCAGTTTTAACTAATGCAGAATTTCATATGCGATTAGGGCATTATCCGTTATCTGTCTTCCTAGTACGAATGCAGCTTAAAATTCATCAATGCACAAGTCAAGAACTACCCAAAATCTATTAACTATTGTCTTAGCAATAATTTTATAAATTACATTGCAAAGACTAATGGGTCTGACCTTGGACATCTCTGTTGGCTGACTAACCCTTAAGCAGGAGGACGATGTTTGAACTGTTAACAGCATCGATTTCAATCTTCCTATTTAAAATGTCTAAACAAAATACAAACACCTTGTCGCTCACTATGTGCCAATATTGCTGATAAAAAAATGTCGGGAACCCATCCCTTCAAAGGCGCCATACTTTTAATTGCAGCTTCTACTTCCTGTCTTTGGAATTCCTTCGATAACTCCAAATATAGTTCCTCATGAATACATGAATTAATTCCCGAAGGAGCCTTAGCCGAACTTCTAGGATTTGACGTTTTGAATAACTTTTTGAAATAAGCAGTAGCTGCTTCTAGTTTTTCTTTGTCATCTTCAGCCCAGACTGTAACCCCCTTTACCCGACCCAATAGATACGACTGGATCTAGAAGGTTATTTACGTAATTATACCCACACGCAATCCGATAATCCACATTCATTCACATACATTCACATATATAAATATAATCTATAATTAAATTAAAAATAAATAATTAAACTCCCAAAATAAAATACCAAAATTCTCAAAATTAAAATTAACTTACAATCCAGATAAAAATAATAATTAACAAAGTAAAATAAAAACCCAAAACAAAATAGTATGATAAATAATACGAGTCTAAAAGTTATGCCTTCGGGTACCAAGCCACCTAAAATTTGAGTATCTCTAAAGGAAATTGTAGGGATATGAGCTGTAAAGCCTAGTATGTCTCTAAAGTACATACAACCTATCATATATTAACACAATAATTTATAGCTCAAAAAGCAACCACAAATAATATTACAAACACATGCACAATGCAATGCACCCATACTCCAACACACCAACACAGTGAAAAGGTTCCCTAGAACCCTTTCCCAACCAATCGTCACCAACCGCAGTGTGGTTTTAGCATCAATCGTTTAATGAAATGATAAGCACTTCTTCCACCGTACAATCCCACCCCATGAACACACAATGGTATGATTACATAATTATCCAGTCATAATCTCACAATATTTCTCATATATATATATATATCAATGCACAATAGAGTAACACAATAATTTTAATCAGCACAGATTCTGTATAAATGCATGACATGATCAACATATGATACCCAACTCAGCCTCAATCCCATTTCCATATCACAACATAATCATCACATTAACAACATATATCTCAATATATCATGCAATTACATATGACACAACACTCCAAATAATAGGTTATATACAGTTAGAAACACACCTCTAGCAAGCAGAACTCTAATGATGAGGAGGTCGTCCGTCTCGTACTGATCGAGTACCTGGTCTAATAGGATTAGATCCTACAAACACAACTAATACTAATCTATCCTAGCCACTACTTAAACACAAGACATAACTAGAATAACTTACGTGTAGCTCTCAGAACCGGTGCAAGAGTAGGTTGCACAGGTGAGTAGGTAACTCATCAACCTCGGAGTCATGATCACCTAAACACAATTATCTCATATTAGATTTCCCAAAGTAAATCTCTAAATAACTCAAAGTACAAAATTAAAGATAAAACAATCAAAATGCGGCTTTCAGGTTCGAATTTGACAAAACGGATAGTGGAATCGGACTCAAGACGTTGAAAAAGGGTAGGGTAAGGTTTCTCGAAAAAAGTCAACGGTCAACCCAAAAATTCAACGGTCAACAATCAACTGTCAATGGTCAATGATCAATTGTCAACGATCAACGGTCAATGGTTAATGGTCAACTGTCAACGGTCAATGGTCAACGGTCGGTCAAAGGTCAACGATCAATCAATTATCAGTCAAAAGTTAACGGTCAATCAAGGGTCAAACCTGAATTGGTTTAAGATTTGGTTTGGGCTTAGTTTGGGTCAAAAATAGTTTGAGTTAGGTATTGGGTCAAAAGGGTTTTGGGTTTGATGTTGATTAAAAATTGGGCTTAATTAGCTTGGGTTTTGGTTTAGACAAAAGGTTAGCCTACTTCACATTACAACACAAAGTTTCTAGGGTTTACTTCCTCTCAACAGTGTCGACAACCACCACCACCCCAAACGGCATTTGACTTCCGAGACCAACACCCAACCATCTCCAAAATGACACCACAACGCGATTTCAATAACTTACTAACAAAAAAAACCAACGGAACAAGATGAGCAAAGGAGATAAAAGCCGAAAATCTCCTCAAGAAGTTTCTCACAAACGGCAGTGACTAAAGAAGGTTTGAGAGTGTGGTTTTGTTCGTGAGGGAGGGACGATTGCAATGGTGTGGGCGGTGACGTGAACGAAAGGTGGGAGAGGCTTCGTCGGAGGGTGAATAGAGTTTGAAGAAAAAGAGAGGGAAGGCTTAGGAAAAATCGACAAAGGTGAAGATTAATGGGAGAAGAAAAGCCTTAAAAAAGTTTAAGGGTGTTTAAATACCCCACAAATATTGATATTTTCTCGGAGGTCCCTAGAGCATATTAGGGTTTGTAATTTGACCTACAATTCCACTCTCATCACAATTAAGTTTCAACTTCACAAATTGACCTCCAAAGTTACTTCTAAAATTCAATTAAGCTTTTAATTACAAAAGGCCCAAAAATTCCTAATTAAGTCCTTTAAACTAATCAAGGTGTTACAACTCTCCCCCTAAAGAGAAATTTCGTCCTCGAAATTTACCTAGGCCAAAAAGATATGGATACTGAGCCTTGATGACCGCTTTGGGTTCCCAAGTAGCCTCCTCATAACAGTGATTGCGCCACAAGACTTTAACCATTTTAATAGTCTTCCTCCTAAGAACCTTCTCATCCTGAGCAATGATTTCAATTGGTTCTTCCTCAAAACTCAAGTCAGGATGAACCTTAATCTCCTCAACAGGCATAATGTGAGATGAGTCCGATAGATAACGTCTCAACATGAAGACATGAAAGACATCATGAATCTGCTCAAGCGATAACTCAAGCTGATAGGCAACCGGTCCTACATGACAAAGTACCCAATAAGGACCGATAAAACGAGGACTCAACTTACCTTTCCGCCCAAATCTAAGCACCTTCTTCCGGAGACACCTTCAAGAAAACCTCATCACCTACACTAAACTCAATATCTCGACGCTTCAGATCGGCATAAGACTTCTGTCTATCAAAAGCAGCCTTAAGCCTCTCACGAATCAGTCTAATAGTCTCCTCAGACTCTTGAACAATATTTGGCCCCAACAACCGATGCTCAGTTAACTCTGTCCAACTAATAGGGGTATGACGCTTGTGCCCATATAAAGCCTCAAAAGGAGTCATCTTAACATTGGCTTGATAACTATTATTGTAAGTGAACTCTGCTAGTGGTAAGAAGTCCTCCCAACTACTTTGATACTCAATCACGTAACCTCTCAACATATCTTCCAAAACTTGAATCACACACTCGGACTGACTATCAGTCTGCGGATGGTAAGCAGTACTGAAGTTTAGCCGAGTACCCAAAGCACGGTGGAAAGATTCTCAAAATCTCGAAGTAAACCTCGGATCTCGATCAGAAATGATAGAAAAAGGTACCCTATGAAGCTGAACTATTTCAGAAATGTAGAGTCGAGCTAACTTGCTCAAAAGGTAGTCGACCCTAACTGGAATGAAGTGTGCGGACTTAGTGACTTGATCCACAATCACCCAAATTGAATCTTTCTTGGACGGTGTTAAGGGAAGACCACTCACAAAATCTATAGTCACACGTTCCTATTTCTACTGCGGTATCTCAATTAGTTGAAGTAACCCAGAAGGACATTGGTGCTCAGCCTTGACTTTTTGACAAGTCAAACACTTCGACACAAAGTCAGCAACATCACTCTTTAAACCCTTCCACCAGTACCTATCACGAAGATTCTTATACATCTTATCCCCGTCAGGATGCATGGAATAAGGGCTATCATGCGCCTCACGGAGAATAGTCTGCTTAATTCCAGAATTCTTCGGAATACAATATCGACCTCTAAAGCATAGAATACCATTTTGATCCATGGAAAAGTCTACAGATGTACCTTCTTCCACCTCTCTCATACAATGCTCTAGATGTGGATCATTAGCCTGCTTAGCTTAATCTCCAAGAGTAAAGTGAGAATAACTCAGAGTTCAGCTAACAGACTTCCATCCTCAAACAAGCTCATTCTGGCAAATAAAGCCCTCAGTTCAGTCACAACACTACGACTTAAGGCGTCACCAACCACATTAACCTTACCAGGGTAATACTCAATCTCACAGTCGTAATCCTTAAGTAGCTCCAACCAATGACGTTACCTCAAGTTAAGCTCTTTCTGAGTGAGTAAATACTTTAAGCTATTATATCAGTGAAGATATAACACTTTTCCCCATAGAGATAGTGTCTCCAAATTTTAAGAGCGAAGATTACAACAGCAATCTCAAGATCATGGGTAGGGTAATTAATCTTATGCGGTTTCAACTGACGAGATGCATAAGCCATAACCTTCCCTTCTTGCATCAGCACACACCTCAATCTAGTGTGAGAAACATCACTGTAAACAGTATAAGCTTTTTTAGATTTAGGTTAGATCAGAACCGTTGCTTGAGTTAACAAAGACTTCAACTTCTCAAAACTAGACTTTTGAGCCTTGGTCCAAACAAATGGGATGCTCTTCCTTAGAAGCTTAGTCAAAGGTGCCGCAATAATCGAAAAACCCTCAACAAACCTCCGATAATAGCCAGCTAAACCCATGAAGCTACGAATCTCAAAAACATTCTTAGTTTGCTTCAAGCCCATAATAGCCTCAATCTTTTTGGGATCTATACGAATACCCTCAACAGAAACTATATGTCCCAAAAACATAACCTCAGAGAGCCAAAATTCACACTTACTGAACTTAGCATAAAACTGCTTCTCTCTCAAGGTTTGTAGAACAACTCTAAGATATTCTTCATGCTTAGCCTCACATTTAGAGTAAACCAAGATATCATCTATAAACACTACCATAAACTGATCCAAGTAAGGTTGAAACACCCTATTCATCATGTCTATGAAAGCAGTAGGAGCATTCGTTAATCCAAAGGGTATCACAAAAAATTCATAGTGCCCATAACAAGTTCGGAAAGCTGTCTTGAACACATCAGCATCTTTCACCTTAAGCTGATAATACCCAGATCTCAGGTCTATCTTCGAAAACACAGTAACTCCTCAAAACTGATTGAATAAGTCATCAATACGAGGTAATGGGTATTTATTCTTAATTGTCAGCTTATTTAACTTCCGATAATCAACGCATAATCGAAGTGTCCCATCTTTCTTCTTTACAGACAGAACTGGCACTCCCCAAGATGAAACACTAGGTCGGATAAAACCCTTATCCAACATCTCTTGCAACTGCACCTTCAACTCTTTGAGCTCCTTAAGTGCCAATCGATAAGGTACCATGGACATAGGAGTCATACCGGGATAGACCTCAATGCCAAACTCAACCTCATCATGTTTAGATGACACACCAGGCAACTCTTTTGGGAATACATCAGGGAAATCCATCACTACTCGAATATTTTCAATCCCATAATCTAATTGCCTTGGATCCAAGATGTAAGTCAGATAAGTCATAGACCCCTTTCTAATCATCTTTTCAACTTTAAAGGCTGAGATCACATTAGATAGAAACCCTCTATGTTTACCAATTAGGGTTATCTCTTGATTATCAGGAGTTTTCAAAATTGCCCTCTTTTTCTCACAGTTCAAATTAACTCGGTGCTTAGAAAGCCAATCCATTCCAAGTATGAGATCAAACTCACTGAATGCTAACTCTAATAAATTGGTAGGAAAGATTTTCCCTTGGATCTCTAAGGGACAATTGCGGTATATCTTATTAACCTTTACAGCAATGCCTACAGGACTTTGAACAAAAATCGCAGACTCAACATTTTCGACAGAAATTTTAAGACCCTAAGATACCGCACTAGCCACATAAGAATGTGTTGAACCATTATCAAGTAATGTAAAGTAAGGAATAGAGTGAATGAAAAAAGTACCCGTTATGACGTCAGGCTCATCACGATCCTCATGCCTCTTAGTAACATACACTAACCTAGGCTGTCTCGCCCCAAATCTAGCTACTCCACCACTTTGAACCGACCGACCTCTAGTATCAAAACCCAAAGCAACAAGTCTAACTTGCCTTCTGCCCCAATAGGAGCCTGAACCAAAGTCTTAGACTGACACTGCACAAATGAACCTGTAGAAGGATGGGGACAATCTCTAAAGCAGTGATCCTGCGAATAACACCTAAAACATGCCTCAATCTTCCTCCAACACTCGCCCCCATGCCTTTTATTACAGTAAGAGTAGAGATGTAAGGGACGAGGATTAGTAGAACCACCAACAATGCTCACAGGAGTTGCTGAAACTGCAGGCCTCACCCTTGGACAACTAGGCTGAACTGCCTCATCTCTAGGCCTCTTAACAGAAGGACCACCAGAAAGAGGCTGAACTAGTGCGCCTGCTGGCTTCTTACTACGCTCCCTATCTTGAGCCTTCTAAGCCTTAGTACGAACCTCTAAACTCTCAGCAGATCTAACCCTACTAACCAAATCACTGAATACTTTATCATGGTGCATATTAACCCTAGCTTGGAGCAAGAGTCACAATCCCTTCCTAAACTAATCGCACTTCTCTTTCTCATTAGTAACCAACCAAGATGCATAACGAACCAACCTTAGGAACTCAATCTCATAGCCATTAACAGACATGTCTCCTTACCTTAAGTTCATGAAATCATCCCTACACTTATCAAGAAACTCCTCACCCACATAGCGATCCTAAAAGACCTCTCTAAAATAATCCCAAGTGATCTGACCAGCAGGAGTAGACTTTTTCACAGTATCCCACCAATTTTGGGCGTCACCCCTCAGTAAAGACACAACAGCCCTAACCGTTTGCCCAGCAGGATAATTCATCTCTATAAATAATCATTGAAGATCCTTCAACCAATACTTAGCAACAAAAAGATCCGTACCAGTTCTACCCTCGAAGACCTTCATCCTAACGACTATAAAATCAACAGAAATGGGCCTTTTCGGACTCTCAATTTGATCCCCAGCAGATCCATAGAGTAATCTTAATAATTTCTAACTAACCCTAGTACTATCCAATTTCACGATCTCACTATCCCTAGTATCGGACACATCCTCAATTGGAGCTTCCTTAGCAGATAAGTCTCTTCCAGCAGCTTGTTGACCCTTAGCACCTATGGGCAGCTTATCCTCTTCAACATGAGGCAATTCATCCACATTCACCTCAAGCTCAAATACGGGAGTAAGGCCACTAACAGTCCTAGTAGTACAGCCCCGACCTCGACCTTGGCCGCGACCAATCGTAAGTCTAGCACTCCTAAGTGGTGACATACTAAGGTATGAATTAGTATCGAAAATTTAGAATAAATCATAATTTTATATATATATAATTTATTTATAGCATATTAATTTATTTAAAATCCTCATTTAACCCCAAACATTTTTAAAACCAAGTTTGGAGAGCCTCACAGTCTGTGGATTAAACTCAGCTCTGATACCACTAAATGTAATCCCTTTTACCCGACCCAAGAGATACGATCGGATCCAGAAGGTTATTTACGTAATTATACCCACACGCAACCCGATAATCCACATTCATTCACATATATTCACATATATAAATATAATCTATAATTAAATTAAAAATAAATAATTAAACTCTCAAAATAAAATACTAAAATTCCCAAAATTAAAATTAACTTACAATCCAGATAAAAATAATAATTAACAAAGTAAAATAAAAACCCAAAATGAAATAGTATGATAAATAATATGAGTCTAAAAATTATGCCTCCGAGTACCAAGTCACCTAAATTTTGAGTATCTCTAAAGGAAACTGTAAGGATATGAGCTGTAAAAGCCCAGTGTGTCTCTAAAGTACATACAACCTATCATATATTAATACAACAATTTGTAGCTAAAAAAGCAACCATGAATCATATTACAAACACATGCACAATGCAATACACCCATACTCCAACACACCAGCACAGTGAAAAGGTTCCCCAGAATCCTTTCCCAACCAATCGTTACCAATCGCAGTGTGGTTTTAGCATCAATCATTTAATGGAATGATAACCACTTCTTCCACCGTACAACCCCACCCCATGAACACACAATGGTATGATTACATAATTATCCCAATATAGTCTCAGTCACAATCTCACAGTATTTCATATATATATATATATCAATGCACAATAGAGTAACACAGTAATTTTAATCAGCACATGTTCTGTATAAATGCATGACATGATCAAAATATAATACCCAACTTAGTCTCAATCATACGATTTCCATATCACAACATAATCATCACATTAACAACATATATCTCAATATATCATGCAATTACATATGACACAAAACCCCAAATAATAGGTTATGTACAGTTAGAAATACATTTCTAGCAAGCAAAACTCTAACGACGAGGAGGCCGTCCGTCACGTACTAATCGAGTACTCGGTCTAATAGGATTAGATCCTACAAACACAATTAATACTAATCTATCCTAGCCACCACTTAAACATAAGACTTAACTAGAATAACTTACGTGTAGCTCTTGGAATCGATCCAGGAGTAGGTTGCACAAGTGGATGAGTAGGTAACTCATCAGCCTCAGAGTCGTGATCACCTAAACACAATTATCTCATATTAGCTTTCCCAAAGTAAATCTCTAAATAACTCAAATTACAAAATTAAAGATAAAACAATCAAAACAAGGCTTTCAGGTTCGAATTTAACAAAACGGACAGCAGAATCGAACTCAAGACGTCAAAAAAGGGTAGAGTAAGGTTTCTCAAAAAAAGTCAACGGTCAACCCAAAAAGTCAACGGTCAACAATCAACTATCAATGGTCAATAGTCAACTGTCAACGGTTAATGGTCAACGATCAACTGTCAACGGTCAATGGTTAACAGTCGGTCAACGATTGGTCAAAGGTCAACGATCGATCAATGATCGATCAACAGTTAACGGTGGATCAAGGGTCCAATTTGAATTGGTTTAGGGTTTGGTTTGGGCTTAGTTTGGGTCAAGAATAGTTTGAGTTAGGTATTGGGTCAAAAGGGTTTTGGGTTTGATGTTGATTAAAAATTGGGCTTAATTGGCTTGGGGTTTGGGCTTGATTGGCTTGTGGTTTGGGTTTAGACAAAAGGTTCACATTACAACATAAAGTTTCTAGGGTTTACTTCCCCCCAACGGCGTCAACAACCACCACCACCCCAAATAGCATTCGACCGCCGAGACCAACACCCAACCATCTCCAAAATGACACCACAACACAATTTCAATAACTTACCAATAACAAAAAAAATGACGGAACAAGAGGAGCAAAAGGAGACAAAAGCCAAAAATCTCCTCAAGAAGTTTCTCACAAATGGTAGTGGCTAAAGAAGGTTTGAGAGTGTGGTTTTGTTCGCGAGGGAGCGACGATTGTAACGGTGTGGGCGGTGATGTGAACGGATGGCAGGAGAGGCTTCATCGGAGGGTGAATGGAGTTTGAAGAAAAAAGAGAGGGAAGGTTTAGGAAAAATTGGCAGAGGTGGAGACTAATGGGAGAAGAAAAGTCCCAAAAAGGTTTAAGGGTGTTTAAATACCCCACAAATAGAAATATTTTCTCGGAGGTCCTTAGAGCATATTAAGGTTTCTAATTTAACCCTACAATTCCACTCTCATTACAATTAAGTTTCAACTTCACAAATTAACCCCCAAAGTTACTTCTAAAGTTCAATTAAGCCTTTAATAATACTAAAAATTACAAAAAGGCCCCAAAATTCCTAATTAAGTCCTTTAAACTAATCAAGGTGTTACACAGACTTCGTCAAACGTTTTCAAGATTTTGACTTTGTTTTTACACCTCCTTTGACTAGCAAAATTATGGAAGTAAGCAGTGTTGCAGTCACAGAATTTTAACCAATTAGCCCTTACATTTTGCTCCCACTCAATTTCCCCCTTGTTAGCTTCCATGTTTAATGCCAATTTTACTGTTTCAATTTCAGAAATTGTTTCCTCATTTGGGTCTTCCATAATAAGTTCCTCCAACCTTTTAGAGAGATTAACCACTTTCTTCCATTTAAGAGTTGAGAGTCGATACATCTCTTTTAAAAAAATCCCCTAGTTGTCGGAGTTTTGAATTCACCTCTCTAGGGATTCTTTCCCAAAACAACTTTATTCTTTGTTTGCATTCTTCATCGAAAAACCAACCTGCGTTAAATCTAAAAGCTTGGCCCTCTAACGACGTGTTTGAAACAAGACCTAAATTTACTAGAATGAGGCAATGGTCAGATAAAGAGTGAGGAAGGTGTTGGATAGAAAAGTTTGGGAAGGATCCCCACCACGATTGATTGGCTACGCTACGATCAATCCTCTCCCTAATATTATTCTCGGGGATACGACCACTTTTCCACGTGAACCATCTTCTAGAAAAACCTAAATCAGGAAGGTCACAATCCTCTAATGCTTAACGAAATTGTGTCATGTTCCCTGCATTGCGCAATCGACCCCCTTCTTTTCAAAAGAGTAAAGTATTTCATTAAAATCCCCCATAACAAGCCATGAAAGATTAGATTTATTTTTTAATTTACGCAATAAGTCCCAAGACCCTCTTTGATTGATCTCTTTTGGAGCTCCGTAAAACCTAGTAAATCTTCAAGTCGGCATATCATCCTTTTTTTCTTTAATAACATCTATGTGGTTGGAAGAAAAACTTTATAGTTGAACGTCGAGATCAGATTTCCAACTAATAGACAACCCTCCTCATGAACCATGCACACTTACTTCTATACCGTGAGTAAAATCGCACTTTGCTCGAATTACTGACATCTTTTTATCGTTCAACTTTGTTTCAATAAGAAACAAAATTTGGGGCTTGACATGATGTACCTTATTCCTAATGTAATTTATCGCTTGCAGTCGGCACGCTGAACAGCAATCGTCGATCTATCATTGACTTGAATTGAAACTGGTGCAAGTATCTCGTTATGTATGTTATCGCTTCTGATTCTTTGTCTTTTCTTGCCTTCACCGACATCAACTGACAAATTCTCTATCGTATCTTCCCTTCTTTTCGGTAACCAACTTTCATAATCTACAGCATCACGACCTGTGTCTCTTACTCCACTATCTAAATCCATAGAGTGGGAAAGAAGCCTTGCCTATGCCCACACCGCTCGTCTTCCCTAAGCCATCTACTTCTAGAGCACAACTCCTCTCTCGTAGGCGCTTTCAATGAAGGATCCCACCTAAATTGAACTTCTTGAATCCCAATTGTTTTTCGAATGGGACAAAGCCCTTCACCATGACCTAACTTATGACACAGAAAACAAAAAAGGGATAAGCGTTTGTTTTGAAAAAATGCAAAACCTTAATTTCCTCCATCTAACAGTAGCTTTTTCTTTCTTTTCAGTGGTAATCTAACGTCTATTTTAACCCTAAATCGCATGTAACGTGTTTCCCCTCTAGAGATTAGGACAGCATCGTATTGTAAAAATTCACCAATGAACCCTCCAAGAGATTTAGCTAATCTTTCAGAAACAACTCCATATGGCAGATCATGAACTTGGATCGAAAAACAAGAAAAATTTAAGAGAACTTGTTTTGGATCCTCTCTTGGCTATAAACGATAAAAAAGGAGAAGATACCCAGTGAAGGATTACGGAATCCCATCCAAGACACGTTGTATATCGACTTCGTAGAAAAAGCGAAACAGATATCTTTTATCACCTAAATCAGTAATTATTACTCCCCCAAAGGATGCCATAAGTCAGCTAAAGTTCTTTTGAGCAATGGGAAGTGAACAATGTAGTCTGTGAAGGCTCTTCCTACTAGGCAGAACTTCTGATCATCTTCTTCTTCACATACAACTTCACACGGGACTGGATCCCTTTCCTCCTTATCGTTCAAACTAAGATTTACGATTTCAGCCTCCATTCAAATACAGACTATTCGTGGTCGATACTAAAAAAACTTGAAACCAATCTAAAAGAAAACAAACCTAAGAGAAGCGTCAATTAGAAGAGAAACGAGAAAAAATGAAGAACAAAAAACGACATGCTATGAAACCGTAGTAGACGAAAGAACTTAAGTTATATTACCTTTATGACTAATTTCTAATCTCATAAAAAATTAATTATAATTAAATTTTAAGTTACTTGTTTTTTAAATTCTTTGATATATAAAATTTTATTATAAATATTATAATACTTATACTTTAAATAAGAGTAAAATACACTGCTAGTCACCCAACTATTAGCAATTTTTTTTGAACACCCAACTATGAAAAGTTACAAAATAGTCACTCAACTATTCAACTTTTTCTTTTTTGGTTACCAGCCGATATATTGCTAACTGAAGTAACTTGGCAGGTTTTGAAATTGGTATAATAGCAACTTTAACCCTCAACATTTATGCGGTATCAATTTAGTCTTAATTTTAAAAAATTTAACCCTCAACCATTTACACGTTGCATAATTTGGTTTTTTTTGTGTGACATTGATTGTTAATTTTAAAAGAATGAGAAAATATAAAAATTATTGCATTGAATTTTTGGATGTTTTTATTTTTGGTATATTTTCAATCAAATTTAGTTGACAAGTTTTTTTAGCTTTTTAGGTTAGGCTTCGAATTTGAGTTCTCTTATTGAGAGTGTAACTTTTTATAAGATTAATATTTTAACAATCCAATCGTTTTATTTCATGATTCATTCATGTAGATCATGTACGTCAAATTTGACATAAATTAAAAAATCTAACTATTTATTTTGTGTAAAAAAAATTTCAACCGTTAAATATATATTAATATATACAATATTTTAATTCGATATGATAGAAATTTTGGATCGATTAAAGAATTTATATGCATGACAAATAAAAATATATTGTTAAATTCAACAGTTGGATTGTTAAAAGATTAAGAGGGATCCACTTACGTTGGTGTTAATACGATTAATAAATTAATGATTCAACCATCATATTTCACATTCCATTCATATAGATCATGTATTTTAAATTTAACATAAATTTAAAATTTCTAGTTATTTGTTTTCTGTAAAAAAAAAAAAAAAACCTTCCAACTGTTTCATATTTTAGATCAATATAATAGAGATATCAGACCAATTCAAAATTTTATATAGATGACAAATACAATTATATTAATAATTTCAACGATTAAATCTTTAAAATATTAATAGTACAAATATATATGAAATGATAAATTACTTTAGTTTTACACGAAAAGATTACAAATTCAACAAAGAAGGTAAATTACCTGTCATTTTATAAATTTCACCATAAATATAAAGCACATTCCTTAAAAGGGTTTGTTATATACCTTGGGTAGTGTCGTGGTTCATCTCTCACTAAAAATTGACACAATCTAGACAACCAAAACCATCAAAATCCTCACTTGGTTTTCCAACAATGACAGTTACTGTGAATCCTCCCTCTCTTTTGCACCTTGTTTCTACCATCCTACTTCTCTCTAGTCTTTGCCCTTGCTCTCGCTCAAACCACTGGCTTCAGTGTTGAATTGATTCCCCGCGACTCCCCAAAGTCTCCCTTCTACAATCCTATGGAAACCACCTCTGACCGTGTGACCAATGCCTTGCGTCGTTCGTTCAGTCGTGTTGGTCGCTTCAAATCATCTTCTGTCTTGCCAGAGTGGGCACAATCCGATATTACTGTCGGTTCGGGTGAGTACCTGATGAATATATCCATCGGTACCCCAGCTTTTGATACTGTTGCTATAGTTGATACAGCAAGCGATCTCATTTGGACTTAATGCAAACCTTGTTCACGGTGTTCCCAGCAAGTGGCTCCTCTTTTCGACCCTTCTCAATCATCCACTTACAAATTGATTTCTTGCAATGCAAGTCAATGCAAGTCAATGCAAGAATCTTTTTCAAACCACTTGTTCTAGCAATAACTCTTGTCAATATTCAATCAATTATCCAGACGACTCTTATTCGAACGGTGACCTTGCTTCTGACACAATCACCTTGGCTACAACAACCAGTCCGACTGTATCGGTTCCGGAAACAGTCATGGGATGCGGACACAACGATGTTGGACCATCGAAGGAAAGAAACTCAGGCGTCATTGGCCTTGGGGGTGGTGAATTGTCACTTATTTCTCAAATAGGATCTCCCATTGCAGGCAAATTCTCTTATTGCCTGTTGCCAACCTCCCAAAAAAACGATTCGAGCAAACTGAACTTTGGGTCTAATGCTATAGTTTCAGGAGATGGAGTTGTTTCGACCCCATTGATTAAATTAAGTTCACCCACTTTCTACTTCCTCAAGCTGGAAGCTATCAGTGTTGGAAACAAAAGAATAAACTATACAGATGTTTCTCTTGGCAAACCAGGTAAAGGTGACATCATCATTGATTCAGGGACAACAGTGACTCTTTTCCCATCAGGTATTTACTGGGAACTGGAATCAGCAGTGGCTACCCAGATTAATGCAACAAGGGTTCAAGGTCCAGAGGGTTTGAGTTTATGCTACGATGCTAAAACTGAGTTTGCTGTTCCCAACATTACAACGCATTTCACAGGTGCTGATGTTAAATTGCAGCGTTTGAACACATTCTTCATGGTTCTCGACACCGTGACGTGCTTTGCCTTTGGTTCTTTTCGACAACTTTCAGTCTATGGTAACTTGGCACAGATTAATTTCTTGATAGGCTATGATATCGAGAAGAAGACAGTCTCGTTTAAGCCAACTGATTGCTCCAAGAATTAGTTTACATGTCATTTTATTTACAGCTATTTTTCAGTAGGATTATATGTTAGGTTAAATTTTGATTACTACAGCTAAAATTAATATCCTCAAAGTATATCAACTGCAATGTTTCAGTACGATGCTACAATAGGCTGAATTTTATTTGAATCCGTCAGACTGTTTTCTTTTTCTTTTTTTTTAAGTGCTGTTTTCATGTTGGATTGCTATATTTGGTAAAGTTAGCAAAGAAGGAAGTTTAATAGGTTGGTTATGATTTGTATGCTACTAAGTAATATTTACTTAATTTGATTTCTATTATTTGTAATTAGATTTGGTCATGGGTCGGGCTACTCTCAAAGTCCAAAGGTCCATCCGAAAAATGAGATAATTTAGGTAAAATACAGGTCCAAAAAATGAATTTGGATAAGAAATAAGATTCATTTTCTAAACGGGTTGGGTTTCGGGTAAGATTTTTTTGGCTCGACCTAAGCTTAACCCAAATTTACTTGAAATTTTTAGAAAATATTTATTTTTATATTTTTAGTGTAGTTGGTGTACTATATTTTTTTTAACTTGTTTTTATATATAAATAATGATATTTTTTAAATAATTATTTGATTTTATTATATTAGAATCTACCATACCCACAATGTAGGTGGAAAAATATTGACATTTGAAATAATTATTTGATTTTTCAATATTAGAAATTACAATACCCATAATGTATGTGAAAAAAAAAATATTTGACACATAAAAATTATATATATATATAAAAGTATATCAAAAAATAAAATATATTTAACATAATGATATCTATAAATTATTTATTTTTATTATGTAATTACATATTTATTATTTTGTTTATATAAATAAAAATTATTAATTTAAAATAAAATTAAAAATTAAAACATGTTTGTTAACTAAAAAGTAAAATGCTTTAATAAAAAAGAGGGGAAAGCAAATTTTGCTATTGGTCCTTCTGCATTGTGTAAATTTTGGATTCAGTCCCTACATTTTAATTTGATTATTTTTAATCTTTATATTTTTCAAATTTTAAAATTTCAATCATCAAAAAACAATAACTATTAAATTCATTCAATTAAGTTTTGCTATTTTCAAATTTTGATGTGATAAACATATTATCATGTGTAACATCATGTCAGCTTGTTATTTCCACATGTTACTCATTAAAAATTTCATTAATAGATTAACGACTATCATTTGTGTCATAACGTTGCCTACATAAGAGTACGGGGTTCTCCCTTTTGGTCTTCCTTCGTTTCCTTATCGGCTTCTTTATCGTCAATTTCTGGTTGGTTTTCTGAAATCACTTCCTTACCACAAGGTTCTTTCTCCACTGTGTTTAGCTTGTAACAACGCCCGCTTCAAGTTATGCAACTAAGTCCTAAGATGTTGGAGGCATTAGATCCAACCACCTCACAATCATATCTCCAAGGAACTCGTTGGTCATCTCCATACTTAAAAGGGTCGGGAACTTTGATAACTAACACATTATCTTGTACGACCTTTGAGGTAGACTCCTTTTCAATAGGGGTTTTCTTTTCATATACGATGGTGACAAGTTTCGCATTTAACATGTTTATCTCATTGGTCTTAACATCCTCCCGTATCTCTAGTTGAACAGAATCCAAGAGACACTGTATATGTCCCCTAAACGTTGGGCAAACTTGGATGGAGTGTCCTCGAGCTTCTTGGTGGAATTTGTAGATTTGATCCATATTAATTCCCTTTACAGATTTGAGTGGCTCGGTGTGAATTAGATTTGACTTTCTTAAGATGTCGAAGAGTCATTTGAGTTGGGTTATGATTTCCTCCACTTTTCTCATTCGAAGGCTCTTTTCTTCAATTATACCATTAACTGTCCAATTGTGGCTTGGCAACGGATTCGTGTTAACATCCAGTGTATTCTCTTGCTGGAAATTTATCTTTCCCGCCCTTATAAGATCATGCACCTTATATTTTAACGCTAAGCAGTTCTCGATGGTATGACCTGGATTGCTAGAGTGATACTCACATCGAACATTGGCATCATACCACTTGGGAAATGGCGGTTGCATTGGTTCCTTGTGTGCGGGTACAAGGAGATGCTTCTCCACTAGAATTGAAAAAAGTTACGCGTAGGAGATGGGAATTAGATCAAACACTGGTCTTTCCTATGACAGCCTTATTGGAGCTTGTGTCTGTTGGGACCTAGTTGACATAGCTAACATGGGGGGATGTGTAACGGGTACAGGTGGGCGATACATAAATGGTGAAGTATTATTAGCATTTACAGTTGGGTATTGGGGGCGTGCAGGTATTGGGCTCGGGTATGGAAAGTAAGAGTATGGGTATCGGCCCGGTACGATTGTTTGTATTTCTGCTTCCTTTCTCTTCCTAGCGACACATTTCTTTGCGCTCAAAGGATCATTTATTTTGCCCAACTTCAATGCATTTTCTATCATTTCCCCGGATAATACCATATAAGCGAAAGTCTTAGAGGCATTTCCTACCATCCTGTTGTAGTATATGCCTTTCAACGTACCAACGAAAAGAACAATGGTCTCCTTTTCTGTGAGCGAGGGTTGTACTTACGATCCCAGATCCCTCTACCATTATGCGTATTCCTTAAAGTTCTCATTTGACCTCTTTTCCATGTTCTACAAAGTCAAACGGTTTGGGCCATGTCTACAATGTGTTTGTATTGAGCAATAAATACCCGTGCGAGCTCTCCCCAAGTTCGAATCTGATTTTTGTCCAACTTTACATACCAACGAGCCATAGATTCGGTCAGACTATCTTGAAATATGTGCATTAGCAACTTCTCATCTTTGGAGTAAGCAGCCATTTTCCTACAGTACGTGGCGATCTAAGTAATGGGGCAACTGTTACCATTGGTGGGACGACCACATCGGGTACCAAACACAAGCCTTCTGCTTCTACAGATCCAAAGGTGTCTAATCCTTCGATGGCTTTCAAATGTTCCTCAATTAGGCTGAATTTATGAGCTTCTTCATCCATAATTGACTTTCTTCTGTCCACTTCTCTTGACAATTTGCTTGCAGGCAACTTGTTTACTCTTGGGATTTGAATGGTGACACTTGGCTCTTGGAGTGATAAATCTTCATGATATACCCTTGTATCACTACGAAGAGGAATTGGATTGTCCAAAGTGTCGTTTCCTTCTCCTACCTTGGCTTTGCCTTTGACCATTATAGTCATCATTTCCATCATCTTTTCCATCTGTTCCTCCAGTTTGGCCATGCGTGCTAATTCTTCTTCCGTCATCTTCTTAGCTTTTGAGCGAGTGTTATACCGGTAAGCTATCCTTGATCCTTTTTCTAATGACCTTTTTTATTGCAAAGTTAGAAAATTATTTAGATTTGTCATAAAAATGTTTCTTTTTTTTTCAAATAATATTTTTAAATAAACAAATGAGCGAATGAGTGAATGAATGGATGAATTAATAAATGAAATTGGGGCACATTGTCGTAAATATACTCGAATATAAACATTTCTTTCATAGAAGGTTCGAAAATTGTTCGGCTTACAAATTTTTTTTTCATTTTTCGTTCATAATTAAAGAAAATCCTAATTGATCCTATTGCCATAGGACAAATCTCTACTTGTCATTCTTCTTCTTCCTCCTCATGAGCTTGATGAACTTTTGGTAATGTGCCTGAGACACCTCCAAAAGTTTCATTGTAGACTCGTTCCCAATCGCAAACGGGGTAGATTATTTTTGGAGTTCTTCAATCTGTTCACATATGTCTTTAGCTTGCTGAGCGAAAACCTGACCTTCCATGTGCATTGTTGCAAACACTTCTTGTCGGCTTACTACCATTTGTTCCACAATGATAAAACGCTCCGCAAGCTTCGTATATTCTTCCGTGGCATCTTTGTTTTGCTCTTCTTTTGTCTTTAAGTCTTTAGTCAGACGACAAATTTCCTCTTCCATCACCTCTATTTAACAATTTTCTCATTAGACACCCTCCTCTAAGTTCGCTTTTGTTCTCGCGCTTTTTGGAGTTCATTAGCCCGTAGACTCGAATCCGTCTCCAACCTTTGAATCTGAGCGAACAAGTCAAATATTTCTCGTTGACGTCGTTCTAACTGTATTCTTAGTTCTCCCTCTCTTCCCTTCATGTTTAACCGGTGTTGTTGTTGTTGTTGTCTCATGATTTCTTTCTTCTTTCCCTTTACATATGCCTAATGATGCTCCCGTTTTCGTCTGACATCTTCATCTCTGCCCCTCAAATGCATCTCTAAATCGCGTATCTTTTCTGTTAGCTCAACTAAGTCATTTGAGACCTTCCTCTTTCCCTTGAATTGCGCTAACACATAGATTTTGCTTCTTTTTAGGCGTCACTAGATATATGTTACCGAGGGGGAATGGTTGAAAAAGGTTCTTGATTGTAAGTTCAAGGTTTAACCTCACTTGATTCGTATCTCTTCTAATTTCTTCCAAAATCTTGGGTTTTGAACCGAATCTTTCACTCTGTTTAAACCAATTGTAGTAGATATGCATTGATCATACCCGTATTGGCTCAAAACCATCAGCGAGGAATAACTAATAGCTCCCCATATGCCAATTAAGGGAACCCACAAATAACCACCGCATCCGATGAGTACCTTGCTCCGAATCATCCATGGAGCCCTCCATTCTATTTCTTGGTATGTCAATATACTAAGGTTCTGAACCCACTCTTCAATCAATTAATTTGGAGGCCACTCACTTTCTAGAAATTCCTCTATAGGCCTTGTCGAAGGAACAAACACCTGACGAAAACACTTATAGAGACACTTAAAATGACTTTTCATACATACGAACAGCAACTGCACGCATCCTAAAAAACGTCCGTCTCCTTTCCTTCTGATGAAATTGAGTGAAATGATGGTTTCAGCTAAGACTGCTGGAGTAGGATTCACCCTTTTTTCAATCTGAAACAGAAAATTAGCTAGCTCCACACTTACATATCCTAGAGCTTTTGGGAACACAATTAACCCGTATACGGCAAACGCGAATAGTGCCAAATGTCTATCATCATTGGCCTTTCCCATAACATCTCTAATGTCAGATCAGAAAATACAAGGACCATTTTTATCTTTTAACCTTGCTTTCACCATATCTACAGGTAACCCCATCAGATTGGCTAAGGGTCCCTAAAAATCGACGTTCTGCTTTCAATATATCCTGAGCGGATCTCTAAAGTCATAATGAAGAAGGGTAGAATATTCCTCGATAGTCGGTACCATATTCACTTCATTTAACGTAAAACACCTATAAGTGGGATCCTACAAATGTACCATGGCCTTCAATAGGGCATCATCCGGTTTAACAAACAAAAGTTGTGCTGCATCACCATACTTGTCCAGAAAGCGTGTTTTCTTAACCCCGTCCCATGATTGTCATATTCCCTTTAACTCATCTTCGCGATTTCTCCTACAATCCATACAGACTATCTAAGGCAGGCTCGAGTCAAAACTAGCTATATGACAATCGCCTTCTTTACTTTGAGTATCCTCTGACATTCTCACTATTATCCCTATATTTTCTACCCCATGCCGAACAACTGAATCTTCTCGAAGTGTATTCATGTCGAATATAGATGCGATATTGTGCCCCCAAGTATTTAAATGATGCATTAATAATGCCATGGAGAGACAAAGACACAATAAAAACAAAATCAGTAAAAGATAAAGTCAAATAGGCATAAAAATGCGAAATTAAATCATAAAACATTGTGAACAAATTCAAATACAAAACATAAGAATAAATGCTCATGAGATCCTATAAGGTATTATTACGAGGGGTAAGGTACGACTCTTATGTCTAGGCTTCACATTTAAAATGGTCATTACATGCTGGCTTAAGACTAACTCTAATGCACGAGGAACTCAAGGCTTAAATACGACATCCATAGGGATGTGTTCCCTTTTAAAAAAGGTTGGCCCTTACGTGGTAAAACTTCCATAGCGTACACGATAGCATTTGCTACAAGAAACATCTATGTCCATCTTAACCATGGAGTAGTCCTTAAACTTATATGGTGATATATTGCCACACGAAAGCCTAAGGCTACTCCTCCTAAACGAGATGAGCCCAGGCATAAGACCAAAAGCAAGATGCAACATGAATGACAATTACAGCCGCCCCATGACGGTAGAGTCGACATACACATTAATCAATTTTATCGATAAAAGAATAAACAAACACATTGGCATACATATCAAAATACAATAAACAAATGAAATGAACAAATAAATCAATATTTAACACATATTCAATAATTTAAAACGACATTAGACAATTAAATTAATGCATGAATAAATAAATCTAATATGCACAAATACTAAAAAACCTAGCTCTCAAACCTAAGTAAGTCGACTCATTAACATCCCCAATGAAGTCGTCAAGTTGTCATAACGTTGCCTACATAAGAGTACGGGGGCCTAATAAGCAAAGCTAGACATGGAGGGCCTAAATTAACGTAGAGTCGTCACTAACCAATTTGGGCTAGGTTGGTTAGTCACCTATTGTCTAAAAGTTCAGAATTAATACTACGAAAAATCCTAAAAGTCTAACTTGATCTCATCACCAAATTTCGGGTTTGGGAGTACGATTATGTGTGGGGAAGGTTATAGCACCCCCACAACGCCTATCCGGGGATAGTCTTATGGGAACTTGGAAGCTATTTTTTTTATTTAGGCATATTAATGTCTTGATCTAGGCTAAAATCTTATGAAAATCTTAAATAAAAAACTCTAAAAATGCCTCCGGCTTGTAACTTGACTAAGACGTGTTCACCACACTTATCTAATTTAAAACTTAAATTAGAGATTCTTACTTTTAACGGGAACCCTAAAGAATACCTAAATAATTCTAGTAACAAACCTTCAATTCTTAAAATTAATTTTTTTTAGAATCCTAAAAAAATCCTAGAAATTACCATTGAATTAAGAGAAATAATAAAATTCATCTACAATTTATTCGATCTTTTATTATTATTATTATTATTATTTAAAAGATTTAATTAATAACATTGAACCTATCCAGATCTTACGAAAGTAGCCTATACCGAGTATATGATTTATCTTACTTTAAAATTCTTGATCTAAAGTTTAAATTTGTCAAAATCCTAAAATGATATATCTTAGATGACATTTATTAGCTATCTTAAAGAGTTTCTAAAATAAAATACTTAGAAAGGCATACTTATGATTTACAATTCACCTACAAAAATCATTAGTTTTAATCTTGAACAAAGTTTTAAAGAATATTTACATATTAATTATCCTATACGATATTTAAAATTAGTTTAAAACCCTCATAAAGAAATATCCTATATGTTATTTATAATTTTTGTATGGTAAATGGTAGACAAGATCTTAAAAACTAACTTAAATTCAAATGAAAAATCTTATAATATCATTAAAATGTAACACTTACTTAATTAACTTAATGTCAACATTTATAGGATGAAAAAATGACCTAAAGTTTAATCTTTTAAAACGAATAGTAATAAAATAGAAGAATTAATTAAATTGACTAAATTTAATGAAAAGTTAAAACTCTTTAAAAAAGAACAATAATAAAAAGAAAACTTAAATAATGAGAGAACAAAAAAAAAAACTTTGACATGATGATGATGATAATAATAATAATACACATTATTCAAAATACAATAAAAAAATCAAAGTAACATAAACAAATAATATTAAAATGTATATAAGAGGCACATGTAAAAAAACATAAATATAAATAGACATGAAAATGAATAAAATGAAATAAGAATAAAAAAAATAGATAATGAATAAATTTAAAAACATTAAAATAAAGTGCATAATTAACATCAAATATATAAAGCATAAGCAAATAAAAGGAAGATATAAGTGTAAATAACTTATTAAAATGGAACTAAAATGATATAGCTTGATTTTGGGACCAAAAGATAAAAAATACGGAGGACAAAAGATTGATGTAGCAATTAATTTACTTTTAATTTTGACATTTCGAATTAAATAGAAAGTTTAAATAAAAAAAGGAGTTATAAGTGTAAATATGCCAAAGAGTAAGGGCATCATTGCAAAAAAAGGGTATTTTTCATAAATTTAAAAAGATGGGGTGGAAATAAATTACACATTTTGGCACTTATAAATAGGAAAATTTTATTTTATTATCTCATTTTCAACCTCATTTAAAAAAAAATTCTTCCTATTTATCTTCCTCTTTCTATGTTGACCATGGTCCATCATCGGAAAGCCTAACAGTCGGAGCCGCCGCATACGGTGGCGGGAAATTTCTTCTTCTTCTTCTTCTTTTGAAATCAAAAATTTTTTTTGATTATTAAAATAAAATCATTACTTTACTTCAAAATCAAAATTTTTATTTCGAAATAATTAAAAAATCAAAATTTTGTTTAAAAATTTAAACTTTTCTTTAAAATGACTAAAAAAAATAGATTTTTATATTTTAAAAATCTAAATTTTTTTTTAATGAAAATTACTACTTTACTTAAAAATCGAAACTTTTATTTTGAAACAATTAAAAAAATCAAAACTTTATTTAAAAATTTAAATTGTTTTTTAAAATGACTAAAAAATATATTTTTATTTTTAAAAATCTAAATTTTCTTTTTTAAAAAAATCATTATTTTACTTAAAAATTCAAACTTTTATTTCGAAATAATTAAAAAAATCAAAACTTTATTTTAAAATTTAAAAAATTTCTTTAAAAGGTCTAAAAAATATATTTTTATTTTTAAAAATCTAAACTTTCTTTTTTTTAAAGAAAATCACTATTTTACTTAAAAATCTAAGCTTTTATTTCGAAATAGTTAAAAAAATCAAAACTTTGTTTAAAAATTTTAATTTTTTTTAAAATGACTAAAAAACAGATTTTTATTTTTAAAAATCTAAACTTTCTCCTTTTTAAAGAAAATCATTATTTTTCTTAAAAATCAAAACTTTTATTTCGAAATTGTTAAAATAAATCAAAACTTTTTCCAAGATCAAGCTATTTTTCTTTAAAAAAAAAACCTTAATTTTAACAAGTGAAAAGGAAAGAAAATAGGATTTTTGGGCTCCTCGGGGCGGAGGACCGATGGTCCGTTATAGTCCTCTTCATCGGAGCCCAAACCCAATGCCTCATGATATGTTCATGGCAAAAAAAAAAAAAAAAAACGAGAGAAGAGAAAAAGGAAATAACATGTTTATTGTTTTTTTCTTCTTAACTTTTTTTTTTAAATCAGAATATCAAAAGCCTCTTTTTTTTCATTCATTTCATGCATATATATTGTTCTTTGATCTTATTTATTTGTAATTTTTTTTCATGTTTCATTTGATCTTTTGATTAATAGTTTGGTACTATTTTGAATGTTTATGATATGTGGCAAGAGAAGAGTTATGGTTCATGAAACCCTAATAATAATAATAATAATAATAATAATAATTTGGACCCTTGACAGGCTCAAAAAAAAAAAGAAAAATCATGATATTTATTTGACCCAAAATCGAGTGAACTTTCAACGGGTCCAAGAAAGAACAAATGGACCTCCAACTATGCTCAGACAAAATTAGATGTCTACAATTTGCATAAAAATTGAAATTTTAAAACTTGAAAAGTATAGGAACATAGAATGATCCAATTAAAAAATATGGAGTAAATGTACAATTGTACACATAGTACAATATTAGTAATTAAACTTAACCAAACTGATTTAATACTTTTTGGATCAAGACTAAAATTTCAAATTTAAAAGTATAAAGATTAAAATTGACCAATTTAAAAAGTACATGAGCTAAAATTAATCAAATTAAAATATAAAAAGAAAATCCACAATTTTTACAAAATATAAAGATTAATAATAACATGATCTAACCATTGTAATATATATTCCCTTTGTTTCAACCATCCAATGGACTCTCATTATCTTCCTCTGACGGTTTCAATAACCATCGGTTGAGACGTTCAGATGCCTTTCTTACCTGCCACAACAACTCTATTTCCTTTAACATTAACCCAACATTTTATTTTAAAAATAAAATCAAACTATGGGGTTTTCTTTATTATTATTATTATTGCAAGTAATTGTTTAACTGTACCTGCTCATCCCAATCTGTTTTCCATACAAACCAACCAAGAATAAGCGATTGCATTACCACCCCACTCATTAATCCAATCCACAGTCCCTACATCAAATCACCAAATTAAATATGAACAAAAAAAAAACCTTATTGAATTACAAAATTAAATTGATAAAACTAGTTTTAGCATGAGTTTAGATGGACGGTACGATGTGTTTAGCTTAATTTTTGTCTTACATTATAATATTTAATCTCATTGTTATCGTTGTTTTTACACTAATCACAGGTCAACGTATCACAAATAAACGTATTGTTCATTTAAGTCCATCCTTAATTTAGATAATTCAATCCATATAAACAGATCACACCCTATGTGGGATATATTTCTATTACCTTCACTTGAAGATCGGCAATATATCCAACCAAAATTCCCATTGGTATTCCTATTATATAATAGCATCCCAAGTTCACATATGCTACTGTGCTTTGCAAACCAGCCCCTGTGGCGATACCTGTATACAATATTTAAACATTCATGTACAATTAATTTACATAAAATGAATATAAGCATATACCTGAGAGTACAGGCTGAACACTGTTGAGTAAAATTGCGAAAGCAAACAAAATTGAGAGACTTGACACAGGTATGATATCTGATTTCTCAGTACCATACATAATATCCACAGCACAATTCCTATACTTTTTGAAGTCCCAAGTATTGTTTTTATTGCAAATTTCACTGCCTTTGCATTTCCTCTCCCCAGTTCATTCTACACTCGAACACTAGCCGGAAAAAAATCGAATTTAATTCAATTGGTTCATAGAGTCACCTTTTAAGAGATTGAGATTATGATTTGTATACACTACCATGCTGCAACTAGGAAGCCTAGGCAGACCATAAATTCCCATGCATTGATATTCAGGCTGCGGTAGATGTAAAGCAAGTAATTTTAATAAATTGATGTACACAAAATAGAGCAAAGATTGTGAATTAATTGCTTTAGAAAGGAAAATTGAGCTGATCTTAATTACCAGATGGAGAAAGCAGCAATGGCGACGGTGGCATTTTTCATGTATCCAGCCATTAAGACGAGGATGGAATAATACCATAGTTCCAAGCTATTCCAAGTGGATTTAAATGAATTACAATAATGATGCATGTAAATTTACTAATTATAATAGCTATGAAAAATAGATAAAAAGCAAGGAATTTAGGAATCTATTACCAAATCATGACACCAGAGGATATGGAGAGCTTCACACAACAGGCAATAGATCAAAGAAAGCAGCTTTAGAGAATCCTCTCCATGTATTAGGACACCATCCACCAAACACATACACCACTTGCCCCACAACCATTATCCAACCTGACATATTCATGGCTGCCATTGCGCCATTCACGCCCCACTTGAACTTGTTCACCAACATCCACGACAAAAGCACATGAACCAAGAATACTGCCATCGATAGCCATCCCACGATCAAATTCTTGAGCTGTGCTTGTAAGAACATTGAGATAGTCATGGAGACCATGAAGCTATAAATCATTGGAATGAACCATAGAGAGATTGGCCCTGCTGCAACCGCGAGCTCCTCCTCCTGGCCGAGAAGCCGAAGGATTGGTGCTGCGAAAATGAAGACAGGCGCCAATATTGTTGCTGTAATACCGACAACGATCCATGATCGTTGCAGGTAAATCCCCATCATGTGGTGATGCCCTGCCCCGAATGCTTGCCCACATAGAGTCTCGGTTGCACTCGACATGCCAATCTTCCATTCATGGACAATAATTATAAACATAAATGCCAGGTTTGGAGGAAATATTATTATTTTAGTAATAAAATGGTACTAGTTCTTACTTGATATTAGGAAACACAAGCTAAACATAAAAAGAAGAAACAAAAGAAAATGGTACCAGTATCCCATACATGAACCTGACAAGAATGCTTTGTATGAGTGCATATGTGGCAAGCTCAACCTCACCAATGTGACCAAGAAATGACTGAGTGACAACCACCATTCCGAATGAAGTTACCCTTGACAATATTGATGGGAATGCGATTCTCCATATCGTCTTTGATTCAATCCAAACTCTTGTTTTCAAATCATCATCATCATCATCTTTTTTGTCGACAAACCTCTCCTCCACCTCCTTGTTATCCATAAATTATCTATGCCTTTCTGCAAAATGACAACAAAACCAATTCAGCACTTTGATTAAAGGTTGTATTTTATAATGGAGTAATTTGATAAACAGGTAATATCAACATGCATATATGTAGCTGTGACCAAAAAAGCAAGCAAGAGACAGATTGAATTATGTCTTCCTAAAACACAAAACATATTCAATCTTATTACCCTCAAAATATGCAAGACATGAATTGAACTAGAGAGAGGGAAACTTTCTTGTAGCCAAGGCAACAGTTGAATTGCAGAAGCTGTTAGGCTAGAGTTGCACAGTTGATAAATGGAAAGGAAGGGAGTTCATTGGGGAATGCAGTAGCAGTAGCAGTAGCAGTAGAAGTATAAGATTTTGAGACCATATAAAATTGGAGCAAGAAGCTACATTCTCTAGTAGGTAGAGGGAATCCATCCGGGACCAGTGAAGGAAAGGAATACAAGAATAAGGTAATATGTCCAAATATTTGCAACACGTTCATTTGTATAATTAATGCATGTACGAAATGTTAAACTAAGTATTTGTTTTATTTTCTCTTTCATTGTTGCATTATAATATATTAATGATTTGTACGATCTGTAACTAATTAGAATATTCCAAATACCAGCAGGCAGGACCAACTTGGGTTCTTCATCAAACGTCAACTCCACCATGTAGTCTGCTGTAAAGTTTCACTCACGGTATTATCTAAATCTGTCATTCCTGTTGCATTCATCCACCCATGTTTCTTACTAAAGACATATTGCTGTAAGAATTCATGTATTAGATATCGGTATATATTATTTAATATCTAATAATGATTTAATAATTTATTTAAAGTTAAATCCAATTGATTAGTTGAAGAGAGATTTTTTTTAAAATAGTTATATCATTTGAATTTTGTTTATTTGAATAATTAAGACTCTTTAAAAAGATAAGTGTTAGAGTTGTGTGACTCAAATTTTAAGAGACTGCTTGCAAGTTAAGTTAAACAAAATCTAAAAGAATTGCTTGTAAGTCAAATTAAACAAAATATATTATATTCTAAAAGATTTAGCAGTACAATATATTTTGCATTGATTAGAATTAGGCTTTTTCAACCTATAAATAGATGCGGTTGAAACTCCTCTTATATAATTCGAATTCGACATTAGTGAATTTTCTTCTCTTATACCCGTGGTTTTTCTCGTAAGGGTTTTTCACGTAAAATCTGTGTGTTATCATTTTATGTTGTCATTATCGACGTTCGATTTTTTAACAAATTGGTATCAGAACTTTTTGGATTGCTAGCCTCGATCACGGTAATGGCAACATTAAAGTATGATATTCCGCTATTGGATCGCAACACCAGATTCGCGCTGTGGCAAGTAAAGATGCAGACAGTTCTTATGTAGATGGATTTGGAGGATGTCCTGTTGGGATTGAATAAGATGCTTTCGACTTTGACGGATGAAGAGAAAAAGCGTAAAGATCGGAAGGCTTTGACATAATTACAACTGCATATGTCGAATGAAATTCTAAAAGATGTGTTAAATGAGAAAATCGCTGCTGCATTATGGGCAAAATTACAACAGCTATGTATGTCGAAAACTCTAACCAGTAAATTGCATATGAAGCAGCTACTGTATTCTCATCATTTTGAAGAAGGTGCATCTGTGCATGAACACTTGAATGTGTTTAAGAAATTGTCTCGAATTTAAAGGCCATGGAGGTTCAAATGATAAAGAGGATTTATGGTTAATTCTCCTTTGTTCGTCTCCCCCGTCTTATTCAACCTTTAGAGATACAATTTTGTATAGTCACGAATCTCTTACAATTGATGAAGTCTATGCTTCCTTAGCCTCGTATGACAAGATGAAGCATCTTGTGGCATAATCCGACTCTTAGGGAGAGGGTCTCATTGTTTGTGGGAGCCAAGAATGAAATACTGATGATAATCGTGGTGGGACACAGGAATGAAATCCCCCGATAAATTTAACGGTAGATTGAAATCTTCAAATAGAGGTAAAACTTGTAACTTCTACAATAAGAAAGGGAACATTAAGAAAAAGTGCTACAAGTTGCAAAATAAGATAAAAAGGGAGGCGTTGAATCAAAAGGTAAAACAAGCAGAACAATCTGGTGAAGCTGATGTAGCAGAAGGCTACAGTGATGATGAACTCCTAGTTGCTTCTATCAACAATTCTAAAGTGAGCGAGGAGTGTATCCTCGATTCTAGCTTCACCTTACATATGAGTCCCAATTGGGATTGGTTTACAACATATGCAACTGTGTTTGAAGGTGTTGTTTTGATAAGACATAATGCTTCATGTAAAATCGCATGCATTGGCACGATCAAAATTAAGATGTTCGATGGAGTCGTCAGAACACTTAGTGGCGTCCAACATGTACCAGAATTGAAAAGAAATTTGATTTCGTTAAGTACTCTTGATTCAAAGGGGCACAAGTACAAAGCTGAAAGTGGGGTTTTGAAGATTAGCAAAGGTTCCCTCGTTGTGATGAAAGTGCAGAGAAAAATTGCCAAATTATATGTTTTGTAGGTTCAACTATTACTGATGATGTAACAATCGCTTCCTCTTCCTTGTCAGATGATGATATTACTAGACTTTGACATATGTATCTAGGGCATATGAGTGAAAACAACATGATAAAATTGAGCAAAAGAGGACTTTTTGATGGGCAAGGCATTAGCAAACTGAAGTTCTGTGAGCACTGCGTTTTTGGGAAAGTAAAAGAGAGTTCTATTCACCAGAGGAATCCATAACACGAAGGGAATGTTGAATTATATTCATTCTGATCTTTGTGGACCATCTAGAGTGTCTTCGAGAGGTGGAGCTAATTATATGCTAACTCTTATTGATGATTTTTCTATAAAAGTTTGGTGTTCTTCCTGAAGTAGAAAAGCAATGCATTTTCTGCATTCAAGTCTTAGAAAACTATGGTTGAGAAACAGACAGGAAAACAGATAAAACACCTCCGCATATATAATGGCTTAGAGTTCTGTTTTGATGAGTTTAACGAATTGTGAAAATCAGAAGGGATCGTGAGACATTTGACAATTCATCATACTCCACAACAAAACGGTGTTGCAGAACGAATGAACAAAACAATCATACAGAAGGTCTGATGTATATTATCAAATACTAATTTACCGAAGTCGTTTTAGGCTGAAGCAACCTCTACTGCATATTTTTTATCAACCGATCTCCATTTGTAGCCATTGAGAAAAAGACTCCACAAGAGGTATGGTCTGATAAGCCTGCTATGTAATATCCCTAAACAGAGTCTAGTAGTTTTAAGTATATTTTTTAGGTTCTAAGCATGAATTTAGGAATTTATTTGGTTAATAGTAATTTTTAATTTGATTTAGGAGGTCAAATTTATCTAAAATCGATTAAACAATAATCTAGAAAAATAAAAATATTTTTGAAACATTAATTGTAAAGTAATTAAATAATTATTAGTGAAAATAATTTATAATTAGATAAGATTAAGGTGTTATAAGGTCGGGGTGTGACTTGGATGGTTGTTAGCCGGAGAATCACTTAGGTGACTAATGTAACACTTCGAATTCAGGTTAGTTCATCCCGATCGGGTTTAGGGTGTCACATTTGGTGGTATCAGACTTGTAATATTTTAAGATTAGACTTGTAACAGTTAAAATTTGGTAGAAACACTCTTAAATTTTAATTTAGAAAATGTACTAAAAGTTTCTAAAAGTTACGATTTAGTCCCTAATAATAAAACTTGAATTAAACATAGTAAATGAACTCGAATTAAGTTCAAATTTTTAAGGCTTACATAATTTGACTAAAAGAAGGTTGATAAATTTTTATAAATAAAATCGAGATAGTTTAACTTTATGTGGTAGAATGACCAAAATACCCTTAGGTTAAATACTTAGAAAAAAGTTAAAAAAAGGTTCACTAATTGCTTCCAGATTAATAAATGATGATTAATTAGTCATAAATGAGGTGTTATAAGGTTGGGGTGTGTGTCGGGTGGTCATTAGCTGTAGAGTCACTTTAGTGGCTAATGTAACGCTTTGAAATCAAGTTGGCCCGTCTCGGCGGGTTTGGGGTGTCACATGCTGATTAGTTTGATTTAAAGATTTTTGGGTGTCCTTCATATGCTTGATTAGTTAGATGAAAAAACAACTTTCTTGCATGGAGAACTTGAGAAAGATATTTACATGCAACAATCAGCAGATTTTATAGTCTTAGAAAAGGAGAACTATGTTTGCTTGTTGAAGAAATCCCTTTATGGTTTGAATCAGTGACCAATGTAGTGGTATAAGAGGTTTGATTCTTTTATGACTATCCATGATTTCTTTTATTGGCTCTGTCTCCACAATCAGATGATCAAATTGATTACATGTCACATGTTCCATATTCAAGTGCAGTGGGATCTCTCATATTTGCTATGGTTTGCTCACATCCAGATTTATCATGTGCAATTAGTAAATACATAGTGAATCCCGATAAAGAACACTGAAAAGCAGTTCAGTGGATTTTAAGCTACTTACGAGGTACTACTGAACTGATGTTTGCTTACAATTTGGAAGAACTAGAGATGGAATTATTGGGTATATTGATTTTGATTTTGTTGGAGCCTTGATAAAAGAAGATCTCTCACCGGGTATGTCTTTACTATTAGAGGTTACGCAATCAGTTGGAAAGCCATTTTGTAAACTACACTTGCTTTGTTTACTACTGCAGCTAAGTACATGGCGATTGTTGAGGCTTGTAAAGAAGCTATTTGGTTAATGGGACTCTTTGGTGAACTCAGTAAAGACCTTCAGATCAGTACAGTGTTTTGTGATAGTCAGAGTGCCATCTTCTTTACGAAGGATCAAATGTTTCATGAGAGAACAAAGCACATTGACGTTACAATATCATTTTGTGTGTGATATTATTACTCATGGTGATATTATTGTGAGGAAAGTTAGTACTCATGATAATCCTGTAGATATGATGGCTAAGTCACTTCCTATAACCAAGTTCGAGCATTGTTTGGACTTGGTTGGTGTTCATTGTTGAAGAATACCCTTAAGGAGTTTCATGGAAGAGGTGGAGAACTTTTTCGTTGAGAGTTCGTGGTGAAGAACTTGTTTGTTGAGAATTCGTGTCAAGATGGTGATTGTTAGAGTTGCGTGACCTAAATTCTAAGAGATTGCTTGCACTTCAAGTTAAACAAAATCTAAGAGAATTGCTTGCAAGTAAAGTTAAACAAAATATATTATCTTTCTAGAAGATTTAGTAGTATAATATATTTAGCATTTATTAGCATAATATATTTTGCATTGATTAAAATTAGGCTTTTTCGATCTATAAATAGATGTGGTTGAAACTCTTCTTGTATCATTCGAATTCGACATTAGTGAATTTTCTTCTCCTCTGCCTGTGATTTTTCCCAAAAGTGTTTTCCTACAAAATATGTGTTCTATTTTTTCTTTCTTTTCTTTGCAATTATTCTACATTGCCATTATTGATGTTTGGTTTTTTAACAAAATGTTATAAAAAAAGTGTGTTGATTTTATAAATAATGAACATGATCCTCTTTCTATCGCATTATAAAATCTATATTTTCCATTAGTGTTATTTTATTAAAAGGCATAATGATAAAATTAGCCCCTAACGTTTGGGCGTTTGGTCATTTTGGCCGTTAAGGTTTTTTTTTGGCTAACTTTCATACATAATCTTTTTTTGGTCAAATTGGTCATTTTTTAACGATCTTGCTGACATGGTTGTTAAGGGACTAATGACACTGACGTGGCAATTTTTTTTCCACCTAGGCACTTCCACTTATGCAACTGTTGATGTGGCATATAGACAAAAATATGTCACGTCAGCAAAAAAAATTCAAACTTAAAAACATAATTAAAAAAAATAGTTAAAATTTTTTTGGGGCTTACCCCACAATTAAAACAATTAGTAAATTTAAAACAACTTAAACAGAAACAAAAAAACCAAGCCCGATCGTAAAAAAAAATCAAATCCCTAAATCAAAGTTGAAAGTATTTAGAGAGAATGAAGCAGCAGATAAGAAAGATGAAGAGGGTGATGATGAAGAAAGTGGCAAATTGTTGGATCAAGGAGAACGGGATGTGATTACGAGAAGAAATGAATCAAAGGGTTAATTTTGATTTGTTATACATCCTTTTTTTTAAACCTTTAGATAATGATACGATTAAACAATTTTAATTTCTAATTTTCATATCTTCTTCCCAAATGTTTTTTCCCTAAAATCTCTTAATCCACCAAATGAAATTTAGGTTTTTGAAATTTGAAAATTTTTAAAAATCAAACTTAAAAATTGAGTTTTTGAAACCTATTCTTTGCCTCCAAATGAAATCAAAAACCCTAAATCCCCAAATTTTTGAAACCTTGTTGCTAAAGAATTTGTACTTGATTTCCCATTAATGTAGTCGTTCTTCTGGGCTTTTCATTATCTACTGCTGTGATTATGTTTTTCATTGTCCCCATTGGTGTTCTCTTTTGTAAAGATTCTTTTAAATCTTCAACCATGGGTAACATGCTCGTTATTTCATTTGGGGTTGTCATTGCCGCTTACGGAGAAGCCAAATTTGATACTTGGGGTGTTTTGTTACAGCTTGGAGCTATTGCCTTTGAAGCTACGAGATTGGTTTTAATCCAAATATTGTTGATCATATTTTTCTTTGTCTTTTTTTCCCCTATGGAGTTATTCCTAATGTGTAAAACCACACATGTTTTAACATTAATAGAAAGTATTCTGAATATAGTACTAAGTTTCATCGCTTGTTTGAGCAAAAAATGAGTTTATAAATTTCCAAATTTCAAAACCCAGATTTCTAGAAAATGGGTTGCAGTTGTTTGAGCAAATGAAGGGGAAGAAGAAGATGAAATTGGAAATTAAAATTATTTAATAATTTTATTATTTCAAAAAAATAATTTTAATAATTTTATATTTTAAAAATAATTTAAAATTTTTTATATTTTAACAAAATAATTTTAAAATCATTTGCTAACGTGTCATATAAGACAAAATAGTGACACGTCAGCATATTCATACTTGGACTTGCCTAGGTGGAAAAAAATTTCGTCACGTCAGCCTTCAGTTCCTTAACGGCCACGTCAGCAAAACCGTTAAAAAATGATTAATTTAACCAAAAAAACAAAGATTATGTATGAAAGTGATCCAAAAAAAAAAGATCTTAAGGGCTAAAGTGACCAAACACCCAAACGTTAAGGACTAATTTTGCCATTATACCTTATTAAAATTGAGACATTAAGTGAGAGAAATTAAAGTTTCAATTTCTACAGCAAAATTAGTTGCAGAGCCTTATGAATAAAAGTGCACTCGCTTTTACTTAAATGTGAATATCATAAAATTTTAATATCATACATTTTATGATTATGTTTAAAACTTAATTTACATTTGACAGCATAACAAGGTTAACGAATTCATAATTATTAATCTCTCAATCATTATACCTTAATTATCATTCCGTTGGATTATTTTTTAAAGGATTAGTTTATAAAAATGGATTTTTTATATAAGAGAATTAATTGTGCCTGTTGAGTATTTATTCACATGCTTATATTGTTTGCAAAGTATTGTTCATACCCTAAAAGAAATGAAATTATATATACACACAATTTTCTCTATAATAAGTTACCTCAGTAAGAGTATTTTATTATAACAATCAATTTTATTATAGAACCAATTTTTTACCCCCATATAATAGTTTTTCATCTATAACATTAACCATAAATTATTAAGTACAGTTTTTATTAATTTTATATATATAACAACCTCTTATCTCAAATTTTAATAAAAATAGTTTTATTACTGAATGAAATAAAAATAAATTTTAGTTGTGATATTATTTCAATAAATTATTTAAATTTTGCATAAATAATTTATTAATCATTTAATTAAATAAAATTAATTTTTAATAAAGAAAATTACATTTGCAAATTTTATTAAAGATATATTTAAATCTTATATGTCGAAACTATTTTTTATGTTAGTTTTGAAAATTATTTTGTAAAATTTGAAAATAGAAGTCGTCACCAATTTTTTATTTGGTGTGATTGGATCACCATAAAACGTTCGAATTTGTTTGATAAAAATATTTGGTCTTTAAAATCTAGAAAATAGGTTCGGGAGTCGGTTACATGTGAGGAAGGGTTAACACCCTCACACATCCAAAATTGGTACTTAGTTGATTATTTAGTGTCTTAATTGTTGAAAATCAAGAATTCGAGTAGAAATTCAAAATGTCATTCATGGATTAGATATTAAACAAGATATTCATTTTTTAGGTTCAAAGCAAAATCATACCCAACACGTTAGGGCACGATTTTTGAATCCCCTACAATAAAAGAACATCAAGCAATTATCGATTTTGAATAAGATACTCGATTATTTTGGATTCAAAGAGGAAATCATACCCATCATGTTAGGGCACGACTTCTCGTATTTTCCAAAATGAAAGAGCATCGCCTTTATTAGAACAATTTATGTGTTCTTTAATATTTGTTTTTTTTTTTAAATAAAGGGCAAATTCTAAGAATTTTCAATTTTTGAGTAGGACGTTCGATTTTTTTTAGGTTCGAAGGACACCCAACTCGTTAGGGCATTACCTTTCAAATTTCCTAAAATAAAACTTTGCCTTGAAAGGATAATTTATGTATTTTCAAAACATACAACTTAGATAAGCTATTTTTTTTTTTCAAAAAAAATGAATAAATATACACTCCATTTTAAAACTAAAAGATAAAAGTAATTAAAACATAAATAAAACAAATTGCATGAAATAGGACTTATGAGAAATAAAATTAAAGGTATGCAAAATGACAATATGATATAATATGTGAAAAATGATGAACAAAAATTATGTTGAGCCAAATGAATAATGTAATAAAAACTAGAGGTTCAATATGATAAAATCAAAACATAAGAACTTGTTATTTTTTAAAAAAGACAAGAGCAACCAATTCAAAAGGAAAAGGAAGCAATTTGAGCATCAATTTTAAAGGAATTTGGAAGGAAAATAAAATAACAAAATAAATGATTCATGGCCTAAGTTTAAAATTTAAAAAGATTAAATAAAGAAAAAAATTTATACTTAAAAAAGGCTTGAAGATTAAATTAAAATAAAAAAAATGAAATTCGGGGTTCAAAATTAAAAATATAAAAAAACGAGGGGTCAAATTAGAAATGAACCCAAGTTCGGGACACGTGGTAGTACCTTAGGGGTCTAAATAGTCGAAGGATTAAAATGAAAGAGGAATGAAAGTTCAGGTCAGTTTTAAAATATATTAAGAAACATGAAAGGACGAAATTAGAGACCTTAAAAAAGGGGAAGGGCTAAATCTTGAATAGCCCTTAAAATGGAAACACGCGGATCCTCTACATTTGAGTCGGGTCCGTCGCGGGTTAACGTAAAACGGCGTCGTTTCAGTGTTTATTGCTTTAAACTTAAAACGACGTCGTACCAGGATTGTATAAAAGCCAAATTTTAAGGTAAACAACTCATTTCTTCCTTTCAAACTTCAGAGCCCCCCCATTTTTATTTTGTTTCTCTCAATCTTCTCCTCCACCCCTTACTCCGATCGCCGATCATCGGCGACGGCAAACGCCTCGTCCGGTGGTCGGAAAAATCAAAAGAATTCTTTTTTCAATTCCTTTCCAAGTTTTAAAAGCAAATCTGGGCTTTATTTACACAGAATCGCATCAGTTTTTTTTCTTTGTTTTTTCATCACTTTTTAAAATTTGTCTTTTGATTTCCCTTTTTTATTTTTATTTTTTTTAAAGAAGGAAGTTATATTTTCCAGAAAATAGTTAGATCTAGGTTTTTAAATCCCCAAATCGAACCTATTTTTTTAAAAAAAAATCTTTGTGTTTCTTTTCTTTTCTTTTTAAAAAACTTGAATGTACTTTTGTTTTGTTTGAGGGCCTTTTTCTGAATATGAAACATCCGAAAAGGTTTCTGAATGAAAGAAAACCACCCATCCTTGGGGGCGGTGACCTCGGCCATCCACGGTGGTGATGTTGTTGGAGAAACAAAGGTGAACCCTAGATCTTTCTGTATTTATTATTATTATCTTTTATCTTTTTATGCTTTGAAATAAAATGACAGTATGGAAAATGCGAAAATAAAACTACCTTCCGAACTTTGACTGGTTGTCTATTGGTTTGCTATTCGAATCTCTACGCTTGTATTAGTTTTTCGAATGTATTTTTTGTATCTTTTTGATTCTTTTGTCTATTTTTTGTATTGATTTCACGTATTAAATTACAAGTTTAGTTTCGACTTTTATAGTCTAGATTTTTACACAAAATACTATTCTTTTATCTTGCGCTTCCCTCCTCTGTTGTTCTGTTCTATCTCTGTTTGCAGGTATCACCAGAATGGCAATCTCCTGTGGTCAACACCGGCACTGGGAGCTGTTTCTTTTCCATTTTGGTGCAAGGTAGATGAGGAGACCTCGGGCAAAAGAGAAACGTTGGGCAGAGAGACAATCTCGGGAACTGAGGAGTCAACGTTCAGCAGATGAAGAGTCACGTGACTGATGTGGCGATGATGTGGTACTGACATGGATGCTGACGTGGCAGTGTTGACATGGCAGCGGCGACTGGGGTAGTCTTTTAGGGTTTTTGATGTTTTTAAAGTTTGAGTTTAGTGGGTTTAGGGGTAGTTTTAAGATTTGGGCTTTGTAACTAGCTAATTGTAAATGGACATTTCAAATCCAATTAAAACTCAATTTGAAAATTTTATTCTATTATTATTTATTATTATTTTGGGTTTTATTTTTTGGGCCCGATCAAAATTGGGCCTCTACAACTACCCCTCTTTGCTCGTTGCTGTGTAACGGGAACGGAACAAAGATTAAGAGATGACCAATTTTGTCCAATCCTGCTGAACATCGGCCCCACTATCGACCATTTCAACTGTATTATATCTACCGCCCTATCTTACCCCTAGGTAAATCCATAATGGTAAAATTTGTTGCTGCAGTTCCCCTCCATTCCGCTGTAACTTCAAGGAGGTTGAGATTCGTTATTGCAGTTTTAATCCAACTTTGCTGCAACTTTAGGAAGATAGGATTTGATGTCGAAGCTTTATCTTGCTCTTACTACAACTTCAGAGAGATAAAGACTCGTTATTTTGATTTGATTTACTGTAGCTTTGAGGCAGAACATTCATTGTTGCAGCTTTAATCTTCTCCTCTTCGGCTTCAATCTTTCCCTTTATGTCTTCGCGGTACTAGATTTATCGTTGCGGCTTAAATCTTTCCCTTCGTGCTTTTGGGGTACAAGGTTTGCCGTTGCAACTTAAATCTTTCCCTTTGTATCTTCGTGGTACTAGATTTGCCATTGTGGCTTAAATCTTTCCCTTCATGCTTCTGAGGTACAAGGTTCACCGTTGCGACTTAAACCTTTCCCTCCTTTGTCTTCGTGGTACTAAATTCACCATTGCAGCTTAAATTTTTCCCTTCACGCTTCTGAGGTACAAGGTTCACCATTACGACTTAAACCTTTCCCTCTATTATCTTCGTGGTACTGAATTTACCGTTGCGGCTTAAATCTTTCCCTTCATGCTTCTGAGGTACAAGGTTCGCCGTTACAACTTAAACCTTTCCCTCCATTATCTTTGTGTTACTGGATTTGCCGTTGCGGCTTAAATCTTTCCTTTTATGTCCTCATGGTACTAGATTCACTGTTGCGACTTAAATCTTTCCCTTCATGCCTTCATGGTAATGAAACCTGTGCTCAAATGGGCCTTTAGGTAGGCCAGATTGTTTAAGATGTCATGATCAGGATGAGTCAAATGCTCCTAACTAGATGAATGTGCATGATTAATGTTAATTTTCAAAAATTAATTTCTTTTGCTTTGGGATTATCTCCTTACGACTTCTCAAATCTACAATGGGATTTGGCAGAATATTCTTAATTTGAGCTTATTCTTTTCAGGTCTGATTCCTTTAACTGGTGGTCCTGTTTAGGATCCTTGTATCTTTTGGGAGATTTCTGAAATAATACTTGCAGATCCTTGCATTTTCGTGTGATATTAGTCTATTATCCATTATCTTGGTATGAAAATACTTGGGCAGTGTAAGAAAGAATGAGGTTGTATTAGAGTCAAAGCTCGGAGAATTATTGGCCAAAGAAAAATTGCAAAATATTTACAAGGAACAATATTAAATTCTTAGATATCAAATATAAGTTTCTCTGATAGTCATTTTCAAGCTTGACATGCGCTGAGGAAACCCGGAGTACTTTGTTGATACCCCAAGATGTAAGGTTTCTTCATTTTGTCACATTTGAAGGAATAATTCGACCACTTTTGCCTTATGTTTGAGCTACCCTTTTTCAGGTTTTCAACTCAAAACCCATTTGGTTTCAAGATGCCCTTTTGTGGGTTTTCACCTTGGCCTCTCCATTTTTTTAGGTGAAATATTTCTTCACCGAGTCTTAATTTACTGGGTTGTATAGCTCTTTGCCATCCATTTCAGTCAAAATGAGAGCTCCTCCAAAGAAAGCTTTCTTCACTACATATGGCCCTTCCCAATTAGGTGTCCATTTTCCTCAAGAGTTTTTGTGTATGGGGAGTATTTTCATCAAGACTAGATTTCCCTCGTGGAATTCTTTAGGACGGACCTTTTTGTAGTAAGCTCGCATCATTCGCTTTTGGTACATCTGACCATGACGGATAGCTCTTAATCTCTTTTCTTCGATCAAGTTTAACTGATCATATCTGGCTTGGACCCATTCTGCTTCATCCAAGTTTAGCTCTGACAAGACTCGGAAAGAGGGAATCTCCACCTCAATGGGTAAAACGACTTTCATCTCGTATACATGTGAGAACGGTGTTGCTCCAGTAGAAGTTCTTACTGAAGTTCTATAAGCAAGAAGGGCAAATGGTAATTTTTCATGCCAATCTTTATAAGTTTCTATCATCTTTGCCATGATCTTCTTGATGTTTTTATTTGCTGCCTCCACTGCTCCATTCATTTTTGGGCGATATGGAGATGAATTATGATGTTTGATCTTGAATTGCTCACAAACCTCCGATATCGTGCTGTTATTCAAGTTCAATGCATTATCCAATATAATCCTTTCTGGCATCCCATATCGGCATATGATTTCCTTTTTTAGGAATTTGCTAACTGCAGACTTTGTAACATTGGCGTAAGAGGCAGCTTCCACCCACTTGGTGAAATAGTCGATAGCTACAAAGATGAATCTATGCCCGTTGAAAGCCTTTGGAGAAATCGACCCGATAACATCTATGCCCCATATAAAAAAAGGCCATGGAGAAGTTATGACATGCAGATGTGACGGAGGTACGTGAATTTTATCTCCATAGATTTGGCATTTGTGACATTTCTTAGCATAGCTGATACAATCACTTTCCATGGTTGACCAGTAGTATCCAAATCTCATGATCTGCCTAGCCATTTTGAATCCATTGGCGTGTGTTCCGTAAATACCTTCATGGACTTCTTCTAGGATTTTCCTTACCTTCATTGCATCAACACATCTTAACAGCACCTGATCCTTCCTTCTCTTATACAAGATTTCACCGTCTAGGACGTACTCGTTTGTGAGCCTTCTCAATGTCCTTTTATCATTTTCGGTAGCTTATTTCGGGTATTTACGATTTTCACATATTAGAGGACGTCTTGATACTAAGGGTGGTCGTCCTTTTCTTCCTCCTCAATCTCGTAGCAATGAGCTGGAGTCTCGTAAATGCTCATTTGAATGGGCTTCATATCCTCTAGCTTGTTTACTTTTATCATTGAGGCTAGAGTAGCCAAAGCGTCAGCCATTTGGTTTTCCTCGTGTGGGAGGTACTAGAATGTAACCTCATCATCCTTGATCAACTCGAGGACCATCTTTCGATAATCGATTAACTTGGAGTCTCTTGTCTCTCATTCTCCCTTGAGTTGGTAAATCACCAATGCTAAATCTCTATATATCTCCAAGACCTTAATTCCTTGTTCTATGGCTGCTTGAATACCCATAATGCATGCCTCGTACTCTACCATTTTATTTGTGCAATCGAAGTCGAGTTTACTAGTGAAGGGATAATGGTCTCCTTCTGGCGATACTAAAACTACCCTAATTCCATTGCCCGTGACATTTGAAGCACCATCAAAATTTAATCACCAAGGATGCTCCGACGCGGTCCTCTCTTTAGTGGTTGCGATATACATTAGGTCATCGTTTGGGAAGTCAAAATTTATTGGCTCATAATCCTCTAGGGCTCTGCTGGCTAGGAAGTCTGCTATCGCACTCCCTTTTACTACCTTCTGGTTTACATAGACTATGTCAAATTCTGAAAGTAGGATTTGCCACCTAGCCATTCTTCCATTCAATGCGGCTGACTCCATCATGAATTTAAGAGGATCTAATTTCGAGATTAACCAAGTTGTGTGGTATAGCATGTATTATCGTAATCTTCGAGTAGTCCAAACTAACGCGCAATGTAGCTTTTCGATCGATGAATACGTTGCTTCACAGTCGGTAAACTTTTTGCTGAGGTAGTATATGGCTTTTTCTTTCTTTCCAGTCTCGTCGTGTTGGCCCAGTACACATCCTATAGAATTTTCAAAAACTGTTAAGTACAAGATCAACGGCTTGTTAGGACTTGGTGGTACTAAGATTGGAGCATCGGACAAGTAGTGTTTAACCTTATCAAAAGTTCTTTGGCACTCATCGTCCAACACACCTGGATTGTTTTTTTAGAAAGACGAAAGATGGGATCACATTTCTCGGTTAATTGTGAGATAAACTGAGCGATATAATTCAACCTTCTGAGGAAACCTCGAACTTTTTTTTGCGTACGGGGTGGTGGTAATTCTTGTATAGCCTTAACCTTGTCTGGATCAATCTCAATTCCCCTTTGGTTGACCACAAAGCCTAACAACTTGCCCGAAGTAGCTCCAAAGGTGCATTTGGTCGGGTTTAACTTTAACTGAAACTTTCTTAACCTTAAGAACAACTTCCTCAAGACCCTTACATGTTCTTCCTCTGTTCATGACTTTGCAATCATATCATCGACATATACCTCGATCTCCTTATGCATCATATCATGAAACAACGTCACCATGGCTCTTTGATATGTTGCCCTTACATTTTTATGTCCAAATGGAATCATCTTATAACAGAATGTCCCCCACATTGTGACGAATGTAGTTTCCGCCATATCTTCAGGGTCCATTTTTATTTGGTTATACCTAGAGAAACCGTCCATGAAAGAGAATAGTGAATGACTTGCTATGTTGTCTACCAGGGTATCAATGTGAGGTAGTGGGAAGTTGTCTTTTGGGCTGGCTTTGTTCAAGTCTCGATAATCCACACATATGTGTACTTTTTTGTCCTTTTTAGGAATAAGGACTATGTTGGCCACCCATTCTGAATATTTGACTACTTGGAGAAAACCTGCATCAAACTGCTTTTGAACCTCTTCTTTTATTTTTAACAATACATCCGGTCGCATCCTTCGAAGCTTCTGTTGGACAGGCTTGCATTCCTCATTTACTAGGAGCTTATGGACTACAATGTCGGTGTTTAACCCAGGCATATTTTGGTAAGACCATGCGAAGACATCCTTGAATTCTCGGAGTAACTCAATAAGATCTTTTCGTGTTTCTGTCGAAATACTGGTTCCAAGTTTCACTTTCTTCTTTTCGTCTTCATCTCCTATGCTCACAGTTTCGACTAACTCTTTATGGGGCAAGATCTGTTTTTCCTCTTGTTCCATCATTCACAGTAAATCAGGAGACAAGTTACTGGCTTGGTACTTTTCAAAGTCCTGAGGCTCTTCGAGACATATATCTTACTCAAAATGAGACTCAGAGTCAGTGACAACGTTACTTATATCATTGATATCCAAAGATCTGTTTAAAGAATGAGAAAGGTCCAATGAACAAAGTAAATTTAAGAATGATTGTATGGTATGAGTATGAGTATATATATACAAAATTAGAGAATGATTATTAAGTGTGAACAAATTGTCTGAATGGAACGAAAGAATATAAAGAGATATTTGTTGAATGGGACAAAATGTATTTTCATTAAAATAATGGATAATAGTCAAATGCCCTTTACAAAAGATCTTTATCGCTCTCGGGCATAGAGTAATAGATATGCATCGAATATTACTCTGAAAAGACCTTAAAGGCTATAGGGAGTTCCTCTTCAGTCTAGTTGTCTAGAAGGCTTCCCGGCGTGTATGGGCAAATTTGTGATAAGCTCATTCCTTCGTCTTTTTCAGAGATGGCATTAATGTCCAGGTTTGTCGCAACTCTTTCAGTCTTCTTCTCTTCTCCAATCCTCATTCCACCGAAAATGAAAGTCTTTGATAAATGGGGAAAGATCATTGGCTCCCACTTGATCTCTCCCCCAGCCAGTCGTGCTTTTCTCGTCTCTCGCTTCCTTTCAATCTCTTTCTTCTTTTCTTTCATATCTGGCTTGTACCCCAGACCAAAACGATCCCATTTTCTTAGTGGTGTCGGTGCATTGATTACCCCCTGTAGATGTTTTTCAAGCCCATTTCCTAGTAATACCCCCTTTCTAACTGTTAATTGTAGACCCATCTTCGTAGTCCGTGACAACTTTGGTTCGAGGATCTTACTCCCTTCTGCAATAAATGTTGCATTAACGAATTCTAGTGGCCGAAAGAAGCATTCCACAGCCTCTTCATTTCTCTCTACATATGGGGCGTCGCTTGTCACGGACGCGATAATATCCTCTTCTGCATTTATTGTAACCAATCTTCCTTCGGTTACTAACTTAAGCTTTTAATGTAGTGAGGATGGCACCGCCCCCGCTGAATGGATCCAGGGTCTTCCCAATAAACAATTGTACGAGGGCTTAATGTCTATTGCCAAGAAGTCTACCTCATAGGTATTCGGGCCAATCTATAATGGTATTTCAATTCGACCCATCACTTTTCTTTCCGTTCCGTCAAAAGCTCTGACTATGTTGTGACATGTTTTCATATAGGAGCTGTCGACTGGTAATCTTTCCAAGGTGGCTAGTGGCAGTACATTTAAAGCCGAGCCATTATCAATAAGCACTCTGGGCAAAGTATACCCTTTGCAACGAGTAGTGATGTGCAAAGCCTTTATCGACCCCATTCCCCTAGATGGGATCTCGTCGTCACTAAAGAAAATAAAGTTGTCCACGTTGACGTTATTAATTAGGCGATCTAACTTGCACACAGATATGTCATCAGCCACATACGTTTCATTAAGTACCCTCATCAGTGCATTGCGATAGGCTTCTGAACTTAGCAACAGGGCTAAGATTGATATGCGTGCTGGTTGTTTGTGCAACTGCTCGACCAGACTATACTTGCTATGTTTTAAGAATTTTAAGAATTCTTTCGCCTCATTTTCTGCTACTGGCTCATTTACTAGTTCACGCTTGTCGGTTTCTTTCTTTTCTAGTTCAACTGCCAAGGCCTTCCCTTTAGCTACCTCTTTCTTTTCTCCTTTCAAGTCATAGAATTTCCCACTACGGGTAATAAGGCTTACGTCTTCTTTAGATTGCTCTTCTTTAAGCGCTATTATGTTACACTCATAATTCCAAGGGACCCTCCTACTATCCTCATAAGGGAATAGCACGGGTTTTTGTATAATGACATAGGGTATCATTTACTTTCTCGTTTCGATAACCTTGGGTGCGAAGATAATTATCACAAGGAGATCGGGCCTGTTCGTCCCTTTTTCTTCGGAGGCACAAATGTCCTCCACCTCTTCTTCTTCAAAGAATTCCAGTTCTTTACGGTCCATCAGATCCTGTACCAAAACCTTGAATTCTGTGCAATGTTGAATCTCGTGCCCCTCAGTGTTATGAAAATCACAATAATTCTTGGTTGTTATCATCGTATCTCTACTATTCAGCGTGATTACTCATCTGTCCATCATTTGACGGCACACCCATCTCAAAGATGATTTGACCTCTCCGATATTAGACTTAACCATTTTACCTTTTACTCCTGTAATCGCATTTATCCCCTAATCGGGATGAGCAGGTAAAGGGTTTCCAGCCATGTTAGGTTTGGATGGCTCATCAAATCTTATACGTTTTGTCTTGATTAATCTTTCCACTATCTTTTTGAAGGCGAAACAATTTTCGATGGAGTGTCCGACTACTCCTCCATGGTATTCGCACTGAGCGTTTGCGTCATACCATTTTGGGAACGGGGGTGGTACCGGATCCGTGTAATACGGGGCTACTGTATGTTGATCATATAACTGCTGGTAAAGCTCTTTATATGTCACCGGAATAGGGGTGAACTGTATTCTTTTTGTGTTTTTTCTAGAGCTTGGTTCCGACTTCGAAGGATTTTGGTAGTTATTAGCAAGGGTTTTGGCTTGCGTCATCATGATTGACTTTGTATAGCTTGGCCTATACATGCCTGCATTATTTATCTCAGCGTCTTTCCTTCTGGGGGCAGCTCTCTTTCCGCTTTCCCCAGCGTTAATCTTTTCGCTCTTGATCGCGCTTTCGATCATTTGTCTGGACATAACCATATCCAAGAAGCTTCTCGTAGCATTTCCCAACAAGTGGTTGAGATATGGTGCCTTCAGCGTATGGACGAAAAGCATAATCGTCTCTTTCTCCGTTAATGGTGGCTACACCTGAGTGGCCATATCCCTCCATCGTTGAGTATATTGCCTGAAACTCTCATTCGGCCTTTTCTCCATATTTTACAAGGCGATTCTATCAGGAGCTATGACAGTGACATGACCATATTGTTTCATGAAGGCCTGGGCCAAGTCCTTCCATGAACTGATCCTCATACGATTTAACTAATTGTACCATTTTACCGCGGATCCTACCAAACTATCCTGGAAACAGTGGATCAGTAATTGGTCATGATGGACATATCCTGTCATTTTTCGGCAGAACATAGTGATGTGAGCTTCTGGGCAACTTGTCCCATTGTCATTCTCAAACTCTAGAGCTTTAAATTTTTGGGGTAGTACTAAGTCCGGGACTAGACTTAGTTCTTTAGCATCCATCTCACAGCAGGTGTCAGCTCCTTCCATTGCCTTGGCCTTATCTTCCAGCCACTTGTTACGCTCCTCTATCTGTTTGGAAACTTCTAGTTTTGTTCTCTTTGTCTCTATGATTTCATCAAAATCAGGGTTGATAGGATTTACAGTATTTTCCCTTGGATTAGACCCTGATCCAGTCGGATAATTGGCTTGGCCTGAGGTACCAATGAGATGTTGTTGTGCTCTGATGAAGATGGGGGCCTCTCGAGAGTTTGTTTCTGGTGGAACTTGATTGTGCACGGAAGTAAAGCCAGGAGGGTATCGGGGGTCTTCATTCTCCTCTCTTGAGCTTGCTACAGGGTTTTTCCTTTTTTCGATTCCTACAGTAGTTGAGTCAGCCGATTGATTATGTTCCCTTGAGACTCAATAATTTGGTCTCTCATATCCTGTTGGACCCTTGCCAACTGGTCTTGCAGCTGTGCTTGCATTTGCTCTTGCATCTCTTTTTATAACTGTTCTAACCTTTCTATTCTTTGGTCTATTGTTTTCTAAGTACCGTAAGGATGTGATTTCTCTATGTTTTCGGGTTTAACTATTTTAAATTTTATTTAGTTAGAGTTATTGTGTTAAAAAGTGAAAATGTAATGCGAATGAATACATGTATGTAATGCAAGAGAAGGCGTTGATTCCGAATTCAATTACATTAGATAAACTTCACTAGAAGACAAATTTCTTTACATAGAATGATTTACATAAATGGCTTTCCCTTAGTGCCTAAAGCCCTAATTTTCCTAAGAAGTTCGGCCAATTTTTGTCCTCGTGTTGACTTTGACTCATACTGTAGGCTTAACTCGTCAGCTTTCGTGGCTAGCGTCTGCACGTGATCAGCTGCTTCTCGCATCCGTGTAAGTGCTTCACCAATGTCATAGTCTCTCTCTCCCACTAGCCTTTGGGCCTACTTGGTGTGCCATTCACTTGCTTCTAAGTTCCTTTCTAGAATTTTGACCCTTATTTCGTTGATTTGGAGTGAAGCCTCTAGCTCTTGTACTCTTTTCCTCAGTTCTCTATTTTCAGCTTGACTTGCCTTGAATTCTATGATGAAATTTTGGCTGCGGTGTCTATGCAAAAATTCCTCCAATTCAACGATTCTAGCCTCCATCCGGTTATTTGGGCTTTTAATTTAGCTTTTTTAACTTGGCTTTCTAACAATTCTCCCTTTATGGCATTTTCCTGAGCTTGACCATCTTGAAAATTCCTCTTCCATTGCTCTACTCGGTCCTCTTGTTCCCGAATCTCTTGTTGCCATTACTCAGAGGTCTTACCAAGCCCAACATTCTTCATGGATTGACGGAGTTTCTTATAATGTTTCTTTAAATCTTCCAAGTCTTCCTCAGCTTTATTCTTCCCTTTTCTCAACTTTTCAGCCTCTAACTTGTGAATATCTACATCCAGCCTTAACTTCATCTTATCCTTTTCCAAGACTTCTATCCTTTTCCCAAATTCCAAGCTCTTCCTTTCAAAATCCTACTTTATGATGTCCAACTCTGATGGAATTACTTGTAAACATTCTTCTAACGATCTGGCATCATCAGGATTTGATGCCGGAATATTATCATTGATCCTTTTACTCCTTCACCAATCATATTCTGGCGTCGTCATTGGGTTTGCAGCGAATACCTTCATCCTATGCGCTTACCTTCATGCATTTGTTATCTCTTTGACTCTCTTTTTGTAGTTATCCCCTTTGTAGGTGAACTTCTACTGGGCCAAACCTTGTGTTACCAATATGAACTGCCTTGACTTGTATTGCCTTAATACAAGTAGAGGGGCATATCCTATGGCTCCCCATACTCCGAGTAAGGGAACCCAGTCAAAATTATCACAACGATAAAGGATCTCGTCGATGATAAGCCATGATGCCTTCCATTTTATGTCCTCTTCTCGAAAATTTTGAAGAACTGCCATCCATTTTTCTCCAGATATATTTAGCTCTTTTTGCATCGTTACAAATTCCTTCGAAGGCAAGTAGTCCACTGAGTATGCCTTATACGAAATCCTTTCCTTCTTCCAAAAATGGCTATAAAACCAGACCATCAGAAGTGGTGCACAACCAATGAACCTTCCTTCGCCTTCTCTTCGACAAGCACTTAGTGATCTGAAGGTCTCAGCGAGGATTACCGAGACTGGTGTAACGCTCCTACTAAGGTGGTCGAAGAGATCTACAACTGCATCTTCTATGTGCCCTAATGCTTTTGGGAAGATAACCAACCCATAAATACTCAAAGCGAAAAGGTCAACACGTTTCTTCATATCCAGGTGTGCTAATATCAGATCCCTCAGACTCTTCCAAGTGATGCATTTATTGTCCCCTTTTACCTTGATTCTAGATGCCACCCACTGTTCACTCATCCTGGTTATATTTATCAACCTCTTCAGAAGGGTCGGGACACTCGCAGCTCTTGAGTAAACCTTGTCAACTTGAATCTTTGGGCAACAGATTAGCGCAGTGTATTCCTTCACGGTGGGCGTCATGTCGAAACTCCCAAAGGAAAAGTAACTATACGCGGGATTCCAATGTTGGGTGAGAGCCCGAAAAAGGTGCTTGTCTATTTTTACCTCAAGCAAATAAGATAAATCTCTATATTCTCTGTAAAGCACTTGCTTCATTTCATCATTCCATTAACCCGAAATGTCCCTTAGCTCTTGCACACTGTTTTGGGTCACATTTACTCAAGTATGATACCAAAATTTTGATAAATGTCCCTCCGTCAAACTATCTTCATTCTCGTGTTGTCTCCTCTTTGACCATAATCGCATGGCGATGTTGTCTTCTACTCTATCAAGAAACCCGTTTTCCATGTCAAAGCTCTCTATTTGGTAATCGAGTATGAACCAACACCTTTTCTATAATGGAAATGCAATGCACAAAATAAAACAAAGACAAAATAAAACATGTTAGTATGTTAAACATAAAGGTAAAATCAACCATGAAATTACAGTTAAGAGAAGAAATAATAACGCGTCTCTCCTATTTAGGTGACCACTAAGGTTTATCGCAATGTTGGGTAGTCTCCTAAAGTCCACTACATGCGATTTGAGTTCTAAAGTATGGGTACCTGAACCAGCTGATTCCTTCATCCTCACCCATTATAGGCTCATACGGATGAGTTCGGTTCAGGGGGATACATTTCCCGTATGTTTGCACGGAAGTGAAAACTTCACGAAAACATAGGTACGGATGTATTCCCGAAAGAGATCCACTATCCTGCATGGAGGTGAAGACCTCACGAAGGCATAGTTTCACACTTCCACTTAAAGGGTAAAGTAACCAATCAATGCAAATGCATGAAACCCTCACTTTGACAGCGAGCAAATTAAACTAAAAGATCAAACATATGAACACAAAATCCAAGGATCACAAATTAATTTTAACTCGAATTTTGATTTTCAATCAAAAGACCAAAAATAATCGACTCACGGCTTGACTCTCTTATTGGTCCCCAGTGGAGTCGCCAAGCTATAGAAACCATTTTTTATGTTAGTTTCGAAAATTATTTTGTAAAATTTGAAAATGGGAGTCGTCACCAATCTTTTATTTGATGTGATTGGATCACCATAAAACGTTCGAATTTGTTTGATAAAAAACATTTGGTCTTTAAAATCCAGAAAATAAGTTCGGGAGTCAGTTACGTATAAAGTAGGGTTAGCACCCTCACACGCCCAAAATTGTTACCTAGTTGATTATTTAGTGTCTTAATTGTTGAAAATCGAGAATTCGAGTAGAAATTCAAAATGCCATTCATGGATTAGATATTAAACAAGATATTCATTTTTTAGGTTCAAAGCAAAATCACACCCAACACGTTAGGGCACGATTTTTGAATCCCCTAAAACAAAAGAACATCAAGCAATTATTAATTTTGAATAAGATACTCGATTATTTTGGATTCAAAGAGGAAATCATACCCATCATGTTAGGGCACGACTTCTCGTATTTTCCAAAATGAAAGAGCATCACCTTTATTAGAACAATTTATGTATTCTTTAATATTTGTTTTTTTTTTTAAAAAAGGGCAAATTCTAACAATTTTCAATTTTTGAGTAGGACGTTCGATTTTTTTTAGGTTCGAAGGAAAATGATACCCAACTCGTTAGGACATTACCTTCCAAATTTCCTAAAATAAAACTTTGCCTTGAAAGGATAATTTATGTATTTTCAAAACATACAACTTAGCTAAACTATTTATTTTAAAAAAAATGAATAAATATACACTCCATTTTAAAACTAAAAGATAAAAGTAATTAAAACATAAATGAAACAAATTGCATGAAATAGGACTTATGAGAAATAAAAATAAAGGTATGCAAAATGACAATATGATATAATATGTGATAAAATGATGAACAAAAATTATATTGAGCCAAATGAATAATGTAATAAAAACTAGAGGTTCAATATGATAAAATCAAAACATAAGAACTTGTTATTTTAAAAAAAACGAGAGCAACCAATTCAAAAAAAGGAAAAGGAAGCAATTTGAGCATCGATTTTAAAGGAATTTGGAAGGAAAATAAAATAACAAAATAAAGGATTCATGGCCTAAGTTTGAAAATTTAAAAAGATTAAATAAAAGAAAAAAATTTATACTTAAAAAAGGCTTGAAGATTAAATTAAAATAAAAAAAATGAAATTCAAGGTTCAAAATTAAAAATCTAAAAAAACGAGGGGTCAAATTGGAAATGAACCCAAGTTCGAGACACGTGGCAGTACCTTAGGGGTTTAAATAGTCGAAGGATTAAAATGAAAGAGGAATGAAAGTTCAGGCCAGTTTTAAAATATATTAAAAAGACATGAAAGGACAAAATTGGAGACCCTAAAAAAGGGGAAGGGCTAAATCTTGAATAGCCCTTAAAATGGAAACACGCGGATCCTCTACATATGGGTCAGGTCTGTCGCGGGTTGACGTAAAACGGCGTCGTTTTAGTGTTTATTGCTTTAAACCTAAAACGGCGTCGTACCAGGGTTGTATAAAAGCCAATTTTTAAGGTAAAAAACTCATTTCTTCCTTTCAAACTTCAGAACCCCCCCCCCCTTTTATTTTGTTTCTCTCAATCTTCTCCTCCCCCTTACTCCAGCCGCCGGTCATCGGTGACGGCAAACGCCACGTCCAGTGGTCGAAAAAATTAAAAGAATTCTCTTTTTGATTCCTTTCCAAGTTTTAAAAGCAAATCCGGGTTTTATTTACACAGAATCGCATCAGTTTTTTTTGAAATTTTTTTCTTTTTAAAAAAGTTTTAATCTTTGTTTTTTCATCACTTTTTAAAATTTGTCTTTTGATTTCCCTTTTTTATTTTTTATTTTTTTAAAGAAGGAAGTTATATTTTCCAGAAAATAGTTAGATCTAGTTTTTTAAATCCTCAAATCGAACCTATTTTTTTTTAAAAAAAAAAACAAATCTTTGTGTTTCTTTTCTTTTCTTTTTAAAAAACTAGAATGTACTTTCGCTTTGTTTGAGGGCCCTTTTCTGAATATGAAACATCCGAAAAGGTTCCTGAATGAAAGAAAACCACCCATCCTTGGGGGCGGTGACCTCGGCCATCCACGGTGGTGACGGTGTCGGAGAAACAAAGGTGAACCCTAGATCTTTCTGTATTTATTATTATTATCTTTTATCTTTTTAAGCTTTGAAATAAAACGACAGTATGGAAAACGCGAAAATAAAACTACCTTCCGAACTTTGACTGGTTGTCTATCGGTTTGCTATTCGAATCTCTGCGCTTGTATTAGTTTTTCGAATGTATTTTTGTGTATCTTTTTTATTCTTTTGTCTAGTTTTTGTATTGATTTCGCGTATTAAATTGCAGGTTTAGTTTCGGCTTTTATAACCGAGATTTTTACACAAAATACTATTCCTTTGTCTTGTGCTTCCCTCCTCTGTTGTTCTGTTCTGTCTCTGTTTGCAGGTATCACCGGAATGGTGGTCTCCTATGGTCAACACCAGTGCCGAGAGCTGTGCCTTTGCCATTTTGGTACAAGGCAGATGAGGAGACCTCGGGCAGAAGAGAAACGTTGGGCAGAGAGACAGTCTCGGGAACTAAGTAATCTCGAGAACCGAGGAGTTAATGGTCAGCAAATGAAGAGTCACGTGGTTGACGTGGCGATGATATGACACTGACGTGGATGCTGACGTGGCGGGGCTGACGTGGCAACGACAGTTGAGGTAATCTTTTAGGGTTTCTGATATTTTCAAAGTTTGGGTTTAGTGGGTTTAGGGGTAGTTTTAGGATTTGGGCTTTGTAACTAGCTAATTGTAAATGAACATTTCAAATCCAATTAAAACTCAATTTGAAAATTTTATTCTATTTTTATTTATTATTATTATTTTATTATTTTTGGATTTTATTTTCTGAGCCTGATCAAAATTGGACCTCTACATTATAATAAACATTATTAGTATATTATAGTTTTTAATTTAAAAATTAAAAAAGTTTAAATATGATTTAAATCACAAATGTTATTATAAGTATATAAGGATCATCACTTTATAACATTTAAAATTTTGACCGACAGAAAATTTTTTATATAAAAATATTAATAATATTTACTAAATATTAATCATCTCTATGTTTTTGTAATATATATTTAAAGTGAAAGGAATAAATTTGTAATGCATCACTAATCACAATATATATATATTAGAAATTTATATAATAGCTTTATGTTGATTTTTTTTAAAAAATTAAAATTATATTAAAAGATTTCTTGATTATTTTCAAGTGCATAAATTCAATAATGATATATTGTTGTGTAATTTGAAATTTTATGATATATTTGTTAGTTACCAAAATGATTAAAACTTTAAGGTAAATTGCAGGTTACATAATAAGTTTAATTACCCATAAAATTTTGATGCTTATATGAATACCGATTGCTATAACCCATAAAATTTGAATACCGTTTAGTTGACCCGTGCCTGTTTGAATAGCCTCAGTTAATCCTGTCTTTCTTTAATAAAAATCAATACGATCCTTATAAACCTCTTCTTCAGACTGAAATTCAATGGGATCCAGAGAGATCATGTTTTCATCCATAGAACCCCAAGTGCCTCGATCAATCGAAAGTTCGATTCTAGCTGAACTACTCATTTTCAAATGATATCCACATTGTTTACAAATATTCATTTTTGACTTAAGCAATTTCTTATAATTTAATCCATAACAATTTTCGCATTGAATCCACAAATGCTTGTATAGATCGAGATCATTAGAACTTTCTACTTCTTATTTTATGAGAAATTAGAGTTAATTGTTATAATATTTGAAAATAAATTTCAATAATATATACTAAAAATCTTATACGCGAAAATCACAGATTTAGAATATAAATAGTTTAAAAATAATATACAATAGATACTGAAACGTATGGTTTAAAACTAATTAATCATAATAACACATGAAATTTGTATGATATTAAAATAAAACAAATAGATTAAATTATGAGTACAATGAAATTTAAACATATAAATACATGAGTTAACAAGCTAAATGCACTACAATTATTTACCATGATTTTGTTAACAATTGTGAATTAGTGTCGAGTTGACTTGTGATACCAACCCAATTAATAACATTATTAATATATAAAACTACTGAAGATAATAACTTTTGCATATTAAAATAAAAAAACATATATAACATATCAAAATGATGCTTTGGTTGAGTGGTAAATTTAATATTTTACTAATTTAATTGATGTAGGTTCAAATTCCACTATATACATAAACACTAAAATACCTTCAAATAGTATAGTTTATTTTAGTTACGGAAAGGAATTTCCATAATTTACTAATCGACTTGGTGACATGGTTGAGGGTGGCACCAACTCAATAAAACACTTAAATAAATACTAGAAATCCTATCACACGTGTATGCGTGTGGAAACCACAGATTTAGAACACAAATGTGTGTTTAAAAATAACATACAATAAATAATAAAACGTAAGGTTTGAAACTAATAATAATTACAACACATGCAATATGTATGAAATGAAAATAAAAAATAATTTAACTTGTGAGTAAAAAGAAAATTGAAATAGATAAATACATCATATTAAGAATATTAAATGCACTCCAATTGTTTATCATGGTATCATCATTTTTCTATAACACGTCAAAAAGTTATCAAATTAGTGAAAAGAAAATTCAATATTAAAATTTTATTTTTTTAAAATTAAATATTGAGTTGACTTGTGACACCAACATAATCAATGTCATTATTTATACGCACAAATTTGATAAGAGAAAACATTTTATGTTAAAAGTTCACTCAAGAATTATTATTGGTCTAGTGGTAAAGAATTTGTTTATAAATCTACTAAACACGATTCAATTCCTAGACATATTAATTTTAGTTATTTTATTTAAAAACTATATAAAAATATGAAAAGACAAAAAGACAATCAAAATAATAATAGTTGTCACTTAATAAAAGGGTATATTAGTCATTTTCTAATCGAAACGGTATTTGTTTAACTAGTAACACCAACTCAATCATAAATTTTATTAATAGTATATATATAATTAATGGAGATAATAAATTGTATAGATTCAATAATGTAAGGAGTTAAAAGTAATTTTATTATTTATTGGATTTTTATTAATTAAAGGTGATTTGTAAATTGTATTTTACTTTTTTAATGCAAAAAAAAAATGAAGTAATAAAAAGTTAAGTAATAAATCATTTATTCAAATAAATCAATAAAAGATAAAAAGACCTACATTAAATGTAAATATTACTTATTTTTTAAATAATATCACATACAACTCGTATTTTCTTTTTCTTTCAATATTATACTTGTTAAATTGAGTTTTATTTGATAAAGTAAAATTGATAAAATAATTTTTCAATTTAAAGTCTAACAAATAAAATTTTGAATTCTTATATTAAACACTTAAAAATTTTGAAATAATTTTAAAATCAAGCTAAAATTATTTTAAACAAGTCAAAATAATTTCAACCAAGTCAAAATCGTTTTAATACTTCAAATATTTTTCAAACAAGTCAGAATAGCTCCAGACCAAAAAGTATTGATACCTTTTTTGTCAATTATCAATAATTCTTGAAATATCAACACCCTTAGAAAAATCGAGACCAAACTTGCATTTTGTTTGACAAAGCTTGAAAAATATCTATACCATTTTTCAGGTATCGATAATTTCTAAAAACCATCGATACCTTTGTTTAAAAACGATACAAAATGAGCATTCTGTTTTTCACAAACCCTAGGAAGTACCGATCGATACCTTTTTTGGAAAAATACCGATAATTTATTTTGGTATCGGTTTAAAGGTACCAATGATCACTGAATTTAGTATTTATGACAAAAAATATCGATACCCTTTTGTACGGTATCGATACCCAAAGTTGCAGGTAACATAAATGCTTTGGTTTTTCGTCCCCAATGGCTATATTCATTACACCAACAACCACAACAGTTGGAAATCAATTTGGGGGTATAAATATCATCTTCCAAGAACCTACAAAACTAAGAAAATACTTTCAAGCAAATATCTTCAACCAAATAACTCAAGAGCTTAATTTTCATATCTTTCTTTCATACACTTGTGATCTTTATTTTCAGTTTTTTGCTCAAGTGTATTTAATTTTATTTTGAGCTTTATTCGCAAACAATTTGATCTTGTTAGGACTGTTTCTTGTTTGCTTATTTGTATCTCTTTGCGAGAGTTTGTGACTTAAGATTTGGGTAGAAATCTTAAGTGATTGTATGGTTAAACCTTGTCCTCAAAGGTTGTACAAATTAGTGAGTTTAGGAAAATCCTTAATGGTGGAAAGCTAATGTAGTGGAGTAGGCAATTGGGGCTGAACCACTCTAAAATCATTGTGCTAAATTGTTTTTTTATTTTCTCTCTTTTCATCCACCATTTTTAAAAAGGCTAATTCACCCCACTCTTGGCAATTTCGATTTGATCTATCAAATTAATAATTGGCATCAGAGCTTGAACTCTACAGATTGTCTTACAACCAAGAGAAAAGATCTTTAAGTTATCTAAGATGGAGATCACAAGTTAACAAGTTTGCTTCAAGGAATCAGAGCAAAATTCCATCGTTTTGAGAGAAGGGCATTCCACCATGAGGCCTCCTTTGTTTAATGGCACCAACTACTTATATTAGAGAACAAGAATAAAGCTATTCATCCAAGCCAGCGATTATGAAGTTTGGAGGATAATTACAAATGGGTCATCCACTCTAATGAATAAGGTCGAAGGTGTTATTGTCCCAAAGGAAGAGAGTGAATGAGATGATCAAGATATCAAGATAATGCAATTGAATGCAAAGGCTATGCACACTTTATTTTGTGCTTTTGGTGAAAATGAGTACAATAGAGTCTTTTTGTGTAACAACGCAAAAGAAATATGGGACAAGCTTGAAGTCACCCATGAAGGAACAAGTAGAGTCAATGAGTCCAAGATAAGTCTTCTCACTCGTGATTATGAGTTGTTTAAGGCAAAATTGGAGGAAGGAATCAAGGAGATGTCCAATCGCTTCACCGACATCATCAATGGCCTCAAAGTCCTTAGGAAGATCTATCCCAACAAGGAGATGGTGAAGAAGATGTTGAATAGTCTCAATGTATTGGGAACCAAAGGTGATGGTAATAGAGGAATCAAAGGATCTCAACTAACTCTCCCATGATAAGCTCATTGGTTTCTTGTTGACATATGAAATGAAGATCAACCACAATGAAAAAGTAATCAAGGAAATTCAAAATAAAGTGGAAGATGCCTTCAAATCAACAACTTGTGAGAAGGATGAAGACTCTAGTAATGATAATGATGAGGAGGAGATGACTATGTTGGCAAAGAAATTCAAATGATTCATGAAGTTCAACAAAGTCAAAGATTCCCAAGAAGAGACAGCATCAAGGGTGAACCAAGTAAGAAGGAAAAAAAAACCAATCATTTGCTTTGAGTGCAAAAAGTCAGGTCACGTCAAATTCGATTGCCCACAATTGAAGAAGAAAGGGGAATTAAAACAAAAGAAGAAATTCATGATGACAACTTGGAGCGATATCGATTCATCCGATGGTGATGAGGACGATGAAGTTGCCTAACTATGTCTTATGGCTATTGAAGAACCAAAGGTAATTCTGAACTCTAGTGAATTAAATGAATATACATTTGAAGAATTACAAGATGCATTTGATAAATTAACTATAGATTTTGAGACTATGAACTCCAAATATAAGACAATGATTTCAAAATTAAATGAGGGAAATAAGTCTCTAATCATAGCTAAAGAGGAAATAGAAAAGAAATTTAATGATATGCAAGTAATGATTTGATTTTAAAGAATGAAAACTTGCATAATTCTTTTTCTATGTTTCATATTGGGTAACAAAAGTTAAATGATATGCTTGAATCTTAAAGAGCCTTCTTTGACAAGAGTGGCTTAGGTTTTGTAAATTTACAAAAATAAAGCAAATTTAAAATTTTCTTTGAGAAACCAAGCTACATTTATGATGCATCACTCTTATGCACACATTGTCATAAAAAGGGGCATGATAGGCAAGTTTGCTCTTTAAGGAAGCTCACATCTAGGAGCAAACTCACTAAGAATGTCTGAATTCCAAAAGGATTAAACACATCTCAAAATGAGGAAGCTTTAAAGAAATGGATTCCTAAGGGGACAAAAATTGTTAGGACTAATTCTAATGGACCCAAGGAAGTTTGGGTACCAAAATCCAAAGTTTAACTTTGTGTTTGTATGAGGAAGAGCATTGCTTCAAGACAAGCAACTCTAAGAAGAACTCATGGTTCCTTGATAGTGGATACTCTAGACACATGATCAGTAACAATAGTCATTTCATGGAACTAATGCCAAAGTATGGAGGGGAAGTTACATTTGGTGATAACTCCAAAGGGCTTATTGAAAGTATTGGTTCTATAGGTATAAATTCTTCTACTCTTATTAAAAATGTGCTTTATGTCAATGGTCTTAAGCATAACATCCTTAGCATTTGTAAACTTTGTGACAAGGGATTCAAAGTAATATTTGAGTCTAATGGGTGCAAAGTTTTAGATATTGTAAATGATAGGATTCTTTTTGTAGGACATAGGGTAGGTAATATTTTTATGGTGCTTTCTAATGACGTATCTTCTAATATTTATTTTGTGGCTAATAATGAAAATATGTTTTGGCTATGACATAGAAGATTATGACATTCAAACATGAGTGTTATTTCAAAGCTTATTAAAAATGCCTAACTTTTCTATTGACTTTGATAAAAATATGTGATGCATGTGCTAAAGGTAAACATAGGAAAGCATATTTTAAATCTAAAAATATAGTTTCTACATCTAGAGTAGTCCAACTTATTCATATTGACCTTTTTGGATCCACTAGAACTATGAGTTTAGAAGGTAAACAATATGGATTTGTTATTGTTGAACTTAATTGTTGTATTAGTATTAATAACTACAATTGAACTTGAATGTTTTATTGGTATTATTTAGATACAAGTGATGTTTTTTAGCTCATTGTTCATTCAATTCTATCTATATATTGTGATGAACTAACTTTCTTTTCTCCTTGAGCTTTATTTGATTTTTTATATAACAAAAGGGGAAGAAGAAAGGTAAAATGTTCAATTATTGTTTGATCATTTTTAATGCTAAATGCAAAATTTTGTGACCAATTTTTCATAAAACAAAATGAATGCAAACTTGAATATCAAATTTTATTTTGGTCTTAAATTCAAAATGTCTTTTATTAAGTGTCACAATCCAAAATTGGGCCTAGAAGTTTCAAAGGTAAAATAAGAACTTTAACACAAATGTGTTCGGGATTTCATAAGTTTGGTAACCGATAATATTTTTGACAATGGCTATTACGATATTAAATCAATTTCTGAAAATGAGTTTTAAATAGTTTTAATTTTGAAAACAGGACTGATTTGTGAAAGAGTCAAAACTAAAAGTTTTTATGAAGCAATTTGACCAAATGTCCAAAATCAACTTAAAACCCCCATTTTCTCTATATTTTATATGTAAAAACATCCCTCCCCCATGTTAAGCCTACTTTTGCTCTCCCAAACCCTCTCAATCTTTTTTAAACACCAACTCCTAATTTCTTTTGATTTCTAATAACCCTAAAACCTTAAATACCCATAAAAACCAAGAAAAAATACCCAAAAACTTCATCATCTTCATCATCTTCATCATCTTCTCCAAACGTAGGTCTTTCTCGATTAGCATCAAAATTCATTTTTCTTCAAACAAAGGTGATCATTCAACTTTTTATAAGTTTTAAATGATATATAGTCCTTTAACCTAAGTTTTTAGTCATTAAAACGTAAGCTTTGAATAAAACTCGAGTCTTTAATGGTGAAATTCGGGTTTTTGGATAAAAACTCGATAATAGAGTGTTTTCAACTTATTTTAACATGATTAGAAGGTTTAAAAAGTTAGTTTGAAGTTTTGTTAAGTATTTCTCGAGTTTTAATGAATTTTCGTCAAAATAGCCATTATTTGTCGAAAATATTTGATACCTTAAAACGTGTAGTATTGTGTAGTTTAAAGGTTGGGAATTAGTCGTAGATGAATATGTAGATGAACGGAATTCGTTTCGTGCGAAAAGATTAAGTGTAAATCGAGATCTTAAAATTTAAAGTTTTCTAGGTTGAAGGTTTCGATTTAAAAGAACATAGCTTGAGCTATTTTTTGACTGTATGAGATAAGTAGATGACTATTTTATTCTTGTATATTTTTGTGATATGTGTTGTTGAAGCGTCGAAGTCGATAGGACCTTCAACAAGTAAAGGTAAAGGCAAAGGAAAGTTTGTTTAAGCTTTCGGGTTTTCAACAAAAAGCATATTTTGGTGAGTGTTTTGGAATCGCTACTCGTAGATGATTCATTCTGTATTTGATAATTTAGAGGTAGCCTAAACTCCTACTCTAAATTCGGAGTGTAAGTGTTCTTACACCTATGATTAATTGTGAAATATATTACTTGTGAAATTGTGATATTGCGAATATACATGAGATGTTGTGACATATGCTATAAGCTTATGATGACTGTTGTGAAAGTGAATATGTGGGTATGTTATTCATTTCATGTGACAACAAATATGTAGGTATGTTTCCATGCCATGTGAATGATTATATTGTGCTAATAAAGTGAATATGCAGTGAATATGTGCAGAAAAATCGGTAGGAAAATATGTGATAATAATGTGGATATTTTGGCTTTGTGACCTTATGAGACCATTGGATATAGTTAACATGCCATAGGATTGTGAGTACTCACCTTTGTTTTGTGATATATGTAGGGTGTTGAGGCCCACAGACAGTTTTTGGAGAGATAAGGGAATGAGAGCTACACTCTATTCAACGGGATATGTATGTGTGGTGTGTTTGGAGAGTGTTAGCTATATGCTTCACTTATGGGATATGTTTCGACTTTATGAGTCATATGTTTGGTGTGTTTGGAGATTCGCGTATCTAATGTGTGATGATAGAACTCACTTTATGTTTCATAGTCTGAAAAGCCAAATTATCATAAATTTTTAAAATAGGACTGATTTGTAAAAGAGTCAAAACTAAGAGTTTTTATGAAGGAATTTGACCAAATGTCTAAAATCAACTTAAACCCCCATTTTCTCCATATTCTTCATAAAAACACCTCTCCCCCTTGTTAAGCCGACTTTTTCTCTTTAAAACCCTCTCAATCTCTTTTAAACACCAACTCCTAATTTCTTTTATTTTTAATAACCCTAAGACTTTAAATACCCATTAAAACCAAGAAAAAAACACTCAAAAATTTCATCATCTTCTCCAAATGTGGGTTTTTATTGGTTAGCGTCAAAGTTCATTTTTCTTCAAACAAAGGTAACCATTCGACTTTTTATAAGTTTTAAATGATACCTATCCCTTTAAATTGAGTTTTTAGCCATTAAAACGTAAGTTTTAAATAAAAGCCAAAAATTGAGTCTTTAATTGTGAAATTTGGTTTTATGGATAAAAACTTGATATTAAAGGTTTTTTCAACTTGTTTTATCATGATTAGAAGATTTTTAAAGTTACTTTGAAGTTTCATTAAGTATTTCTCAAATTTTAATGAATTATCATCATAATGGCCATTGTTTGTTGAAAATATTCAATACCTTAAAACGTGTAGTTTTGTGTAGTTTAAAGGTTGGGAATTATTCATAGATGAATATGTAGATTAGATAAATTTGTTTCGTGCAAAAAGATTAAGTGTAGACCATGATATTATAATTTAAAGTTTTCTAGGTTGAAGGTTTCGATTTAAGAGAACGTAGCTTAGGCTATTTTTTATGACTGTATAAGATAAGTAGATGATTGGTTTTTTCTTATATGTTTGTGTGATATGTGTTGTTGAAGTGTCGGAGTCGATAGGACCTTCAACAAGTAGAGATAAAGGCAAAGGAAAGCTTGTTTAAGCTTTCGGGTTTTCAGCAAAAAGCATATTTTGGTTAATGTTTTGGAATCGCTGCATGTAGATGATTCATTCTGTATTTGGGAGTTTAGAGGTAGCCTAAACCCCTACTCTAAATTCGGAGTGTAAGTGTTCTCACACCTATGATTAATTGTGAAATATGTTGCTTGTGAAATTATGATATTGTGAATATACATGAGACGTTGTGACATATGCTATAAGCTTATGATGATTGTTGTGAAAGTGAATATGTGGGTATGTTATTCATGCCATATGACAGTAAATATGTGGGTACATTTCCATGCCATGTGAATGATTATATTGTCCTAATAAAATGAATATGCAGTAAATACGTGCAGAAAAATCGGTAGGAAAATATGTGATAATAATGTGAATATTTTGGCTTTGTGACCTTATGAGACTATTGGATATAGTTGGGATGCTATAGGATTGTGAGTACTCACCTTTGTGTTGTGATATATGTAGGGTGTTGAGGCCTAGAGATAGTGTTTGAAGAGATAAGGGAATGCGAGCTACGCTTCATTCAATGGGATATGTATGTGTGGTGTGTTTGGTGTGTTTGGAGATTCGCGTATCCAATGTGTGATGATAGAACTCACTTTATGTTTCATAGTTTGAAGAGCCAAATTATCATAAATTTTTAAAATAGGATTGATTTGTGAAAGAGTAAAAAATATGGGTTTTTATGAAGTAATTTGATCATATGTCCAAAATTAACTTAAAACCCCCTTTTCTCTATATTTTTCATGTAAAAACACCTCTCCCCCATGTTAAGCCGACTTTTGCTCTCTCAAACCCTCTCAATATCTTTTAAATACCAACTCCTTATTTCCTTTAATTTTTAATAACCCTAAAACCTTAAATACCCATTAAAACCAAGAAAAAAACCAAAAAACTTCATCATATTCTCCAAACGTGAGTTTTTCTAGATTAGCGTCAAAGTTTGTTTTTCTTCAAACAAAGGTAACCATTTGAATTTTTATAAGTTTTAAATGATATCTAGTCTTTTAAATTGAGTTATATTGTGTGTAGAATATTGTTGTGTAAAATTTTTATGTTGGTATCAGAGCCTTAAGTTTAATAACACTCGGACGTAGAATATTGTTATGCGTAGTGAGGTTTCAAACTCGAATGATTAAGTTATGTTGATTTCTTGAAAATGTGTGAGATATTTCTTGTTGAATTGTTTATGTATGTTTGATTGCTATGCATGTGGTGTAGAGACGAGAACACCTTACTTTTAATTAATTCTAAAGTTGTTTTGCAAGAATAAGACTTGGATCATTTCCTCTGCCACTTGCACCTTTTTATTTGTTTGTGTATATGTTAGATAGTATTTGATATGCCTCCTAGACGTGTGAATGTGAATGTTAGAGCTAATACTCAAGGGGATGATACATCCTCTGCACCTTCTATGCCGCCACACGGAAAGAATGTACTTGGTGAGGGTGTAGGCCCTCTATTGGATGCTATGATAGGAGCGTTTCAGCGGATAGTTGGTGCTAACCTTGCTCCCGCACTTGCCAATCCTGCACTTGTGAATCGAGGGTTGTCGCTTGAACGTCTTTGAGCATTGGGTGATAAAGAATTTTCTAGGGTGAAAAGGACTGATTCGATCGTAATTGAGTACTAGTTGGAAGGAGTTGAAAGGATCCTCAAGTAGGTGTCTTGTTCTGACGAGGAAAAATCAGGTTGCACTGTGTCCCTACTCAACGGTGAGGCGCATTGTTGGTGGAATACTATGAAAAGAGGAACTATTGCTGATCGGTTGACTTGGAATTACTTCATTGAGGCTTTTAAGAGAAAGTTTATAGGCGAGCAGTATATGAAAGCTCGCAAACAAGAATTTATATATCTTGTGCAATGAGGTTTATTGGTAGCTCAATATGAGGCTAAGTTCATACGAGTTAGTTAGTATGCATCTAAGATGGTTTTCTTTGAGAGGGATCGTTGTAAGAGGTTTCGTTTTGGGCTTAACCGTGAAATTCGGGTTTACTTGGTGGCCCAAAATTTAGATGTGTTTGATGAGTTGGTAGAGAAGGCCAAGCCAATTGATGAAACTTTAGCTGAGCCAGCTCGTTCTGTGGTGGTTGAGACTGGAAAGAGAGCTTCTGATGGTACTTCTGGACGACCGCCTAAGAGTTGGCGTGATAATTACAATTCTGGTAGGGGTACAAGACGTGGGTCTTGACTGAATAACCAGTAAAGTAATGTTGTGGCTAATTCTAGTGGTTCGGTTGGTGGTTCTAGATGGCTTCTATGTTTGCATTGTGAGCGCAGGCATCTTGGAGAATGTCGTAAGTTGACTAGTGGCTATTTTAAATGTGGTCCAAAAGAGCATTATTTAAGGGATTATGGAAATGGAGTTGAGGTTTCGTAGACACAAACTTCGGTACCTATTTCTATGCCAGCTAAGGGCCGCGATCGTGGTAGAGGTAATGGGAGACCGATTGGGCAGCGAATTGTTTCTCACATTGTTGCTTCGCAAGTTGAGTTTAGAGGTCCAACTCATTTCTATGTTGTTAGGGAGCCTGAGGATCAAGGTCCAATTGATGTTATTGTAGGTATTTTCACTTTGCAATCTATTCCCCTATTTTCGTTAGTTGATTATGGTTTCACGCATTCGCATATTTTGAGTAGGTTAGCTTGTAAGTTAGGAATTCCTGCATAAGTTATTGATTCGGGAATGACTGTAATTAGTTCTTTTGAGGATAGTGTGATAGTTAATAGAGTTTATCGTAGATCCCCTTTTTGACTCAAGGGCATGTATTTTCTGTTGATCTTATGGAATTGTCGGTTTTGGTTTTGATGTAATTTTGGGTATGGATTGGTTGACTGAGCATAAGGCTAAGGTGGATTTTGAGACGAAGCGAATTACTTTGAGTAATAGTGATGGTTTGGAAATAGTTGTCATTGGTGAAAGATCGAGATTTTTGTCCAATGTGGTTTCGACCATGAAGGCTGAAAAGATGATGGGAAAAGGTTGTGAAGCTTACTTAGCTTATGTGATGAATTCAGTTAGTAAGTCAACTTATTAACATCCACAGTGGAGTCACCAAACTGTCATAACGTTGCCTACATAAGAGTACAAGGGCCTAGTAAGCAAAGCTAGATACGGAGGGCCTAAATTAACATAGAGTTGTCACTAACTAATTAGAACTAGGTTGGTTAGTCACTTATTGTCTAAAGTTTAGAATTAATACTACGGAAAAATCCTAAAAGTCTAGACTTGATCTCATCACCAAATTTCAAGTTCGGGAGTACGATTACGTGTGGGGAAGGTTATAGCACCCCTACAATGCCTATCCGAGGATAGTCTTACAGGGTCTTGGGAGCTTTTTTTTATTTAAGCATATTAATGTCTTATTCTAGGCTAAAATCTTTTGGAAATCTTAAATAAAAAAACTCTAAAAAAATGCCTCCAATTTACTTGTAATTTGACTAAGACGTGTTCACCAAACTTATTTAATTTAAAACTTAAATTAGAGATTTTTACTTCTAATGAAAACCCTAAATGATACCTAAATAATTCTAGTAAAATACTTTCAATTCTTAAAATTAATTCTATTTTAGAATCCTAAAATAACCTAGAAATTACTAATGAATTAAGAGAAATATTAAAATTCATCTACAACTTATTCGATCTTTTATTATTATTATTATTATTTAATTAATAATGTTGAACCTATCAAGATCTTACGAAAGTATCCTATGTCGGAAATATGATTTATCTTACTTTAAAATTATTTATTTAAGGTTTAAATTCATCAAAATTCTAAAATAATATGTCTTAAATAACATTTAATAGCTTTCTTAAAGAGCTTATAAAATAAAATACTTAGAAAGACTTACTCATGATTTACAATTCACATACAAAAATCCTTAGTTTTAATCTTGAGCAAAGTCCTAAAAATATTTACATATTAATTATGCTATACGATATTTAAAATTGGTTTAAAACCCTAATAAAAAAAGTCCTATATATTGTTTATAATTTTTCTAAGGTAGATGGTGGATAAGATCTTAAAAACTAACTTCAATTTAAATGTAAAAATCTTATGGTTTCATTAAAATATAACACCTACTTAACTAACTTGATATCAACATTTATAGGATGGAAAAATGACTTAAAGTTTCCTCTTTTAAAATGAATAGTAATAAAATAATAAAATTAATTAGATTGTTTAAAGTTAATAAAAAGCTAAAACTCTTTAAAAAATAATAATAATAAAAAGAAACTTAAATAAATAAAAGAAAAAAAGACCTTTACATGATGTGATAATAATAACAATAATACACATTATTCATAATACAATAAAAGAATCAAAGTAACATAAACAAATAATATTAAAATGTATGTAAGGGGAATGTGTAAAAAAAACCTAAATATAAATAGATATGAAAATAAATAAAGATGAAATAAGAATAAATAAAAATTATACAAGTGTGAATAAATATAAAAGCATTAAAATAAAGTGTATAATTGAAATCAAATATATAAAGCATAAATGTAAATAAAAAGAAAGATATAAGTGTAAATAACTTATTAAAATGAAAACAAAATGACAGCTTGATTTTGAGACTAATAGATAAAGAATGTGGAAGACAGAGGACTGATGTAGCAATTAATTTACTTTTAATTTTGAAAATTCGGATTAAATCGAAGGTTTTAAAAAACAAAAAGATTACGGGTGTAAATATCCCAAATAGTGAGGGCGGCACTGCAAAAAATAGGGTATTTTTCATAAATTTAAAAAGTAAGGGGAAAGAAAAAAAATTACTCATTTTAGCACTTATAAATAGGAAAAATTTATTTTATTTTTTCATTTTTAACCTCATTTAAAAAAAAAATTTCCTCCTTCTCTTCCTCCTTCTATGGTGGCCATAGCTCTACCATCGGAGAGCCCATCAGCTCTTTGGCTTCCGGTGGTGGAGCTGCCGCATACGGTGGTTGAAAAATTTTTTAAAATCAAAAGTTTTTTTCTTTTTAAAACAAAATTACTACTTTTCTTAAAAATTAAAATTTTTATTTCGAAATAGTTAAAAAATCAAACTTTGTTTAAAAATTTAAGTTTTCTCTTTAAAATAATTAAAACCAGATTTTTATTTTTAAAAATCTAAACTTTATTTTTTCTAAAAAAAATCACTATTTTACTTAAAAATCAAAACTTTTATTTCGAAATAGTTAAAAAATAAACTTTGTTTAAAATTTAAAACATTTTCTTTTAAAATGCCTAAAAACAGATTTTTCTTTTTAAAATCTAAACTTTCTTTTAAAAAAAAAAAAAATCACTACTTTACTTAAAAATCAAAACTTTTATTTCAAAATAGTTAAAAAAATCAAATTTTGTTTAAAAAGTTAATTTTTTTCTTTTAAAATGCCTAAAAACATATTTTTTTAAAAAAAAATCTAAAATTTCATTTTAAAAAAAAAACCTCACTACTTTTCTTAAAAAATCAAAACTTTTATTTCGAAATAGTTAAAAAAAATGAAAAAATTTTCCAAGACCAATCTATTTTTCTTTAAAAAAATTATTTTAACAAGGAGAAAGGAAAGAAAACGAGATTTTCGGGGCTCGTAGGAGCGGAGGACCGACGGTTCGGTGTTGTCCCCTTCATTGGAGCCTAAACCCAATCTTTCATGATATGTCCATGGAAAAAAAAACAAGAAGAGAAGAAGAAATAACATGCTTATTGTTATTTTTTCTTCCTACTTTTTTTTAAAAAAATAAAAATTAGAATATCAAAAGCCTCCTTTTTTTCTTTCATTTCATACATATATATATTGTTTTTTAAGCTTGTTTATTTGTAATTTTTTGTTATGTTTCATTTGATCTTTTGATTAATGGTTTGGTACTATTTTGGATGTTTGTCATGTGTGAAAACCTTAAAAAATAATAATAATATTTAATAACAATAATAATAATAGTAATAGTAATGATAACAATAATTTGGGCCCAAAAAAGAAAAAAAAACAAAAACCTCTATTTGACCCAAAATCGAGTGAGCTTTGAATTGGTCCAAAAGAGAACAAATGGACCTCCAACTAGGCTCGGACAAAATCGAGTGTCTACAGATTTGGGTATTACCAACTAAAGGTGAAGGAGTCTGATGTTTTAAAAATTACTTTTAGGACTCGGTATGAGAATTATGAGTTTTTGGTGATGTCGTTCGGTTTGACGAATACCCCCGCCACGTTCATGGATTTGATGATCCGAGTATTCCATTCGTACTTGGATCAATTTGTGGTTGTCTTTATAGATGACAGTCTGGTATATTCTCGTACTGAAGAGGACCATAATGTACACCTAAGGGTTGTTTTACAGATTTTGCAATATAAACAGTTGTACATCGAGTTGAGTAAGTGTGAATTTTGGCATAAGGAAGTGATTTTTAGGACATGTGGTTTCAGTAGAAGGGATTCAAGTGAATCCAAAGAAAATTGAGGCGATTTTGGAATGGAAGCCGCTAGGAGTGTTACCGAAGTTCAGAGTTTCTTAGTATTGGCTAGTTACTATCATAGATTCGTTGAAAGGTTTTCCCTTATTGCAAGCACCCTTAACGAAACTACTTCAAAAGAATGTGGTGTTTGAATGGACTGAAGAAAGACAGAAGAGTTTTGAGCAGCTTAAAGCAGTATTGACGAAGGCAGCTGTGTTGGTTCAACTAGAGCCTAGGAAGGATTTTGTAGTTTTTAGTGATGCATCATATACGGGATAGGGTTGTGTGTTAATGCAAGAGGGCAAGGTTGTGGCATATGCTTTAAGGCAGTTGAAGATACATAAGTGGAATTATCCAACTCATGACTTGGAATTGGAAGTTGTGGTGTTTGCACTTAAGATTTGGCGCCATTATTTGTATGGTGAGAAGTGTGTTATTTACACTGATAACAAGAGCCTTAACTACCTCCTCACCCAAAAGGAGTTGAATTTATAGAAAATGTGTTGAATTGAACTTTTGAAGGACTACAACTATGTAATATGACAGATTTGAGAGCTATGTTTGGGCGCTTAAGTTTAGCTAGTGATGTTGGGTTGAGAACTGAACTTGAAGTGAGGTCGACTTTGTCTCAACAAATTAAGGAGAAGCAACTGTTAGACAGAAATTTATTAAAAAGGATTCGTCAAGTTGAGCAAGGTGTTAAGGGAGATTTTGATGTTGATAGAGAGGGTCTTTTTGAATTTTCGAGGTAGTTTGTGTGTGCCACAAGACATAAAGTTGAGGTAAGTGATCCTTATCGAGGCGCATAGTAGCCCTTATGTTATGCATCTCAATAGTGGTAAAATGTATCAAGAACTTAAAGAGATCTATTGGTGGCCTGGGTTAAAATGTGATGTGACGGATTTTATAGCTCGATGTTTGGTTTTTCAAAAGGTGAAAGCTGAACATCAATTTCCTTCAAGTTGGTTGCGACCAATAGCGATTCTTGAATGGAAGTGGGAAATAATCTCAATGGATTTTGTCTCGGGTTTGCCCTTAACCCCAAAAAAGAAAGATTCTATGTGGGTAATAGTGGATCGGCTTTCGAAAAATGCGCATTTCTTGGCAGTGAGTACCAATTATTCTTTACAGAAGTTGGCAGTATTGTATATCATCAAAATTGTACGTCTTCATGGAGTTCCGATTCTATCATCTCCAATAGGGATCCACGTTTTACGTCAATATTTTGGAAAAGTTTGCAAGAGGCTTTGGGATCGAAGCTTACTTTCAGTACTACTTATCATCCCCAAACTGATGGCCAGTCTGAAAAAGTAATTCAAGTTTGAAAAGATAATTTGTCAAGTTGTGTGATTGAGTTCAGTGGTAGTTAGGAGTGATATTTGCCCTTACTAGAGTTTGCTTACAATAATAGTTACCAAGCGAGTCTTCACATGGCACCGTTTGAGGCACTGTATGGAAGGAAGTGTAGAACTCCTTTGTGTTGGACGAAATTGAGTAGTGGAGTAGGAATTTAGGGTTGAACCACTCTAAAATCATTGTGTCAAATTGTTTTTTATTTTCTCTCTTTTCATTCACTATTTTTTACCCCTCTTGACAATTTCGATTTGATCCATCAAGTTAACCGTACTTAAATTAATAAATGTTGATATTAGCTCATGCCATTCTAAATTAATTTGCTTTTCTTGAAACAGAGTTATGTAGCCATGAACTTCTTCAATTCTCTTCTGTAGTGCATCCATCTCTAATAATGTTATAGTAAGAACAAATAACATTAAAATATAAAATAAATATTAGTAAAAAATACATTGAGTGTGCATTAAAAAACAAAAAAATAAATATATTAAAACAGAAAAAGGCAAGGAAAATTACTCAATAAAAACAAATTTGAAAAGTGAAAGATATAAGTAAAAATAATTATAATTTTAAGAGTTAATGATTATTTTAATAAATTTTAAGAGATAATTAAAACATAATAAATTATTTTGAAGCTTTTTTAAATAAAAATAAAAATCTGAACCTATTTGATCAAATTCAATTTGATTTTATAGCAATAAATATTAAAAAAAAATTTAATAATCAAACTTGGGAGGAAAGAATTGAGTTTTCGGTTAAAATATTTATGATCGAGTTTAAATCAAACCCATATCTTTGGTCCAAAATATTATCAAACTATTTTTTTATTATTTAAATTTTTATGGAAATTCATAAGATTTTAAATGTGTTGCATACATTTTAATTAGATATCTTTCAAGGTAAATTAGATTTTTATAGGGTATATTTTAAATTAGATAATGATTGGTTAGCATTAATAAAAAATGATAAAAATATTAGATACAAAATAGAAAATTGATAAAAGAAATTATAACAACCCATATTCGACTCGATTATCAAAATCGAGATGTGAAATGTCATATTCATTATCAAAGCAACTACAATTTTATTTCAAAATTTAAAAGACAAATCATACCAACAATTTAAGTTTCAAATCTTTTTAAAAAATTATTTATTCAAATCCGGGTTATAAGTGAGCTTACGAAAGCTCTTATATAACATTGATAATAAATGAGAGACCAAAATATAAAAAATACAAAATACAAAGATATTGTCATGATACTGAAAATAGAGAAGCATGATGTTGCAACTTCAATTGAGGTGAATCGCGACTTTAATAACAAAAAGCTGACGTCGCGACTTTAGAAAAGAACATCATAACCTTGAGGATAGGAGAAATAATGTCACAACCTCAATAAGAAAAATCACGACTACATAAACAGAAACTTAATGTCGCAACATTGATAAGGAAGTGTCACAACCATGAAGCCAGTTTCCTCAATTTTACTTTATTCATCTTAACACTTTTTGAGTAGAAAACTCCAATCATCTAAGTGACCAAAAACTCAACCCAACATATAATAAACATTACTTCAAATGCCAAATTAACATTCTTAAATAAAGACACCTTTTAATAGCATTTATTAAAGTAAATTAATATTTTTTTCAAATATCATTTATTAATTTAAACAAAAAATATAAATTTTTTATAATATTAATAAACAAAAACAACCCATGGATCAATCGAAAATCCAAACTAATTATATTATATGTGTGTGAGAGTGAGATGAGATTAATACTTAAAAATACATATAATATAATTATATTTAATATTTATATATATATATATATTAATTTATTGAACAATTTTTAAATATAAATTCAGAAATTTGTTTGTAAACCTTTCTTGTAGGTGGATCTAACTCGCAAACCAGAATATGCTTTGAGCTTCATGAAAACAACAAGAAAGTTTAGCACTTTACATGAAGCTACAAATCAATTTCTTTACTCTTCACTCTCTAAATCCTTATCGTCAACATCAACCACTAAACAACTTCACCGAATCCACTCGATAATTATTACTCTAGGACTTGATAAATCGTCCTCCTTCTCTGGTAAACTCATAAGCAAATATGCTCAGTTCAAGGACCCAAATTCTTCATTCGCAGTTTTCCACCAAGTTTCACATACAGCTAATGTTTACCAATGGAATTCAATCATTAGAGCTCTTACCCACAATGGGTTATTCACTAAAGCACTAGGGTTTTATGGAAAAATGCGAAAAATGGATGTTTTACCTGATAAATGTACTTTTCCTTCAGTTATCAACTCTTGTGCAGCTTTGGTTGATATTGAGATGGGACAAGTTGTTCATGAGAATGTTTTGAAGATGGGTTTAGGCTCAGATTTGTTTATCGGGAATGCTTTGGTTGATATGTACGCGAGATTTGGTTGTATGGACGAAGCTTTAAAGATGTTTGATGGAATGCCTGAAAGGGATGTTGTGTCTTGGAATAGTTTGATTTCAGGGTATAGTGCTAATGGGTATTGGGTAGAAGCATTGGAATTTTATAATATGTCAAGAATGGAGGGAATTATGCCGGACTCTTTTACCGTTTCCAGTGTTTTGCCTCCATGTGGAGGTTTGGTTAATGTTAAAGAAGGTGAGCTACTTCATTGTTTGGTTGAGAAGATTGGGCTTCACGGCGATGTTGTGGTAAGTAATGGACTTCTTTCTATGTACTTCAAGTTTAATAGGCTCGTGGAGGCACGAAGGATTTTTGATGAGATGGTAGTTAGAGATACCGTTAGTTGGAACACGTTGATATGTGGGCATTCTCAGATGGAGTTATTTAGAGAGTCTATCGAGTTGTTTATGCTTATGGTGAATAGGTTTAAACCTGATTTACTCACCATTACTTCTGTTCTTCGTGCTTGTGGTCATTTACGTGACCTGGAATTTGGAAAATTCGTCCATGAGTACATGAAGAAAGGTGGGTTTCAAAGTGATGTTACTGCTGATAATATTCTTATTGATATGTATGCGAAATGCGGTGACTTGCTAGCTTCGCGTGAAGTATTTGACGGAATGATGTGCAAGGATTCTGTCTCATGGAACTCGATGATTAACTGTTATATTCAGCATCTTAATTATGATCAAGTGTTGAAACTTGCTATGATTATGAAGGTTGATATGAAAGTTGATTCTGTCACTTGTGTGATGCTCCTCTCTGTTTCTACTCAGTTAGCAGAGAAGAAGCTGGGTAAAGAAATTCACTGTGATATAATTAAATTGGGATTTGATTCGGATCTTATTGTCAATAATTCTATGGTTGATATGTATGCTAAATGTGGACTAATAAATGACTCGCTGAAAGTATTTGAAAACATGAAAACTCATGATAGGGTGACATGGAACACAATTATAGCAGCATGTGTTCAATCTGGGGATTTCACTTTAGGTTTGAGAATGATTAATCAAATGAGGACTGAAGGAGTGATGCCTGATGTGGCCACTGTCTTAGCCATCTTGCCTATGTGCTCCTTTTTTGCTTCCAAACGGCAAGGGAAAGAGATCCATGGCTGTATTTTCAGATTTGGATTTGAAACAGATGTTCCAACTGGGAATGCACTAATTGAAATGTACTCTAAATGTGGTAGTTTGAAAAATTCTTTTCAGGTATTTGACCATATGAAAGTGAGAGATGTGGTGACATGGACCGCAATGATATCTGCCTATGGGATGTATGGAGAAGGCGGCAAAGCATTGAGAGCTTTTGAAGATATGAAAGCAACCGGTGTTGTTCCTGACCATGTTGCCTTTGTTGCCATCATCTATGCTTGTAGCCATTCAGGTTTGGTTGAAGAGGGTTTGGCTTGTTTCGGCCAGATGCAGAAAGATTACAACTTGGAGCCTAGAATTGAACATTATGCTTGTGTGGTCGATCTTCTTTCTCGTTCTGGATTGATAACTAAAGCAGAGGACTTTATAAATTCAATGCCACTGAAACCAGATTCAAGTATATGGGGATCTCTACTTAGTGCTTGCCGATCAAGTGGGAACATAGACGTTGCAGAACACGTTGCTGAGCGAATCCTTGAACAGAAGTCAAATGATACTGGCTATTATGTTTTAGCATCAAATGTATATGCCATTTTAGGGAAGTGGGATCAAGTGAGAATGATACGAAAATCTATAAAAGCTAGAGGGCTCAAAAAGGATCCTGGATGTAGCTGGATAGAAATTAAAAGAAGATTGTACGTGTTTGGAACTGGGGATAAGTTCTTTGAGCAGTTTGAAGAGGTTAATAAGTTACTAGGGATAATTTCTGGTTTAATGCCTAAGGAAGGTTATGTTGCTGATCTGAGATATGTTTTGCATGATGTTGAAGAGGATGAAAAAAGAGATATGCTTTGTGGGCACAGTGAAAGGCTTGCCATAGCATTTGGATTACTGAACACAGAACCCGGGACTCCATTGCAGATTATGAAAAACCTTCGGGTTTGCGGGGATTGTCACACTGTGACCAAGTATATATCAATGATTATGCAAAGAGAAATATTAGTGAGAGATGCTAATCGCTTTCATCTTTTCAAGGATGGAACCTGTAGTTGTGGAGATCATTGGTGATGATGGGTCTCTTGATCATATTTTTTAACAAGAGAACAAACCCTCTTCGCCAAAAAGAAAATGAAAAAGAACAGAGACTCCTGCAAATGTGGTGGGCAAATATCTGCTTACATGTTGACACATTAGAATTTCAGTACATTATTTCTTTCTGGATGATCTCATTTTCCAGAGAATTTTATACCATGAAGAAACAATCATTATACATTTCTGATTTTTGTCTTATCGTTGTTCTGAAAAAATTCTGCTCAGTTTCTCCTCTCATGTTCCTTTTAAGTGAATTGTCACTGCTCAATAGTTGGATTCTTTTAATACTTGCAGTTCTCAGCCCTGTGTTCCTGATTATACAGTTTGAAGCCAAGGATTTTGATAAGAAAGATGAATCAGTCTTGCATGTAAATATTCACCTTATTGCTGTCTTGGACCTACCATGCTTAATGAAAATTTCACTGTGCTTATGGAGGCATAATAATTAAGCTTTATTATGTTACTATTATTTTCCACTTACAATCCTTTTGATTAAGTTGTTTCTTTGCATTAGCTAGCTGCCATTGGATAAGAAGTGAAAACAAACCAGCAATAACTGATATAATTAACAAGGCAGTTCAACAATTACAACTTCAGTTTCTTGACAGATTACAAAGGAAAATCCCTCATTTCTGGTAAATAAGCTCCAAGGCCTTGTCTAGACGCATAGTTTTGAACTTATTGCAGCAATATGATGCCTAAACTTTTAATGTAAACCATCAATGGAAGAACCTCAGGAACAGGTCATTTTGCAGGATGGTATTTGTCATAAAGGGCTTGGTACTTGATGATCATCTTGTCACGAGGAGGCCAGGTATCTTTAATCAAAGGGAGTTCTGAAAATTCTTGCATCCAGGCAGATAACAATGGATATCCCTCACCAACTATGTTGAAGCCAGTTACCTCTTCAAAAATAGAGATCAAGTTAGCAAGCCAACCGAAAACAAGATCTGCCAGTCCTATCTTCTCTCCACTGAAGAATTTCTTTCCTTTCAGCTCTTCTTCTACGAATTTCAGGTTCTCCACCGTTGCAGCCATAGCTTCCTCTCGGTCTTTCCCTTCTTTGGTGAAAGCACCCCATATTGATGGTAGTAGCTGCACCAACAACAAGAACAGAGATATGTTTATGTTTTCTCAGAGGGATACAGAAACAGAAGATCCTTACCTTTTCCTCGTTAAATTTGGCCCAGAATCGTTCCCTGGCTCTGTGTAGAGGATCTTGGGGCAATATGGGATTTTGTTTCCATGTCTCATCAATATATTCAAGAATCACAAGGGATTCAGAGATGGGGTTCCCATTGTGAACAAGAACTGGGATTTTCTTCTGCACAGGGTTAGACTGAAGAAGCAAAGCGCTCTTGTTGGATAGGTCTTCATCTATTGCTTCATATGGTATACCTTTGAGCTTCAACGCCCAAACAACCCTTAATCCAAAAGGGCTTGACCAGGTCTTCAAAAGCTTCACTTCTTCTGCCATTTTATTTTACTTTCCTCATTCTTCATTGTTTACCAGCATATATACTACTATTTTCAGTGGTTCTATTTTAACAAATTTAGTTTTCAAATATTTTGTTATTTTGACTTTAATTCTAATAAGTTCAACAAATTTAGCTTTAACATTTACATAAATATTGTGAGATAAATTTGTTAAATTAGGATCTGATTGATAGAAGATGTAAACTTTAAGAGTTAAATTTGTTATTATGTCAATCAAAATCATGTATAAGTCGTGATTAATTATCTTTAGTTGTACACTTTTGACAAAGATTAAATTATTTTGATTTTTTTAGGAGAAATTAATTTACTACATTTTGAAATTGAGAAAAATTGGAATTTTTTTTAAATATATTTTTTTGAGTAAACTACAAAAATAGTCATTTTTGTTTGCTTCAGATTACATTTTAGTCACTTATGTTTGAAATGTTACGTTTTAGTCACTTATGTTATTATTTTGTTAAAAAGTGATCACTCTGTCGTTAAGTTCTGTTATCTCCCTAACGGTAATCTTACGTGGCATTCCAACTAAATTTTAAGTGTCAATTTGAATTTTCAAATGGGATGAGAATATATTTTTAATTAAATAAATTTATTTAATTAGAATTTTTAAACCTAAATTTTAGCTAAAAAACCTTAAATCCATTTACACATGCCTCTCTTTTTCATTTTTATCTTCATTTTCTTCCTTTTTGATTTCAACGTCTTTAATTACAAATCTGTTTTAAAGTTTGAATCTTTGAAACTCATTAACCCAAAGAAACTTATGTTTTCAAGCTGCAATTTAGTTACCATTTTTTGGGCGAGATTTCAAGATTCAAGAATTGAATCAATGAGTTGAATCCTAATGAAGTAAAGTAGTCAAAATAATTATTAAAGGAATTTAAAACATAAATTTTTTTGGGTTAATGAGTTTCAAATATTCGAGCTTTGAGACAGATTTGTAACTAAAGACGTTGGAATCAAAAGGAAAGAAGATGAAGATGAAGAAGAGAAGCATGTGAAAATAGGCTTAGGGTTTTTTAGTTAAGATTTAGGGTTTAAAATTTTAATTAATTAAATTTATTTAATTAAAAATATATTCTCATTCTATTTGAAAATCCAAGTTGGTACTTAAAATCTAGTTGGATTGTCAAGTAAGATTACCGTTAGGGAGATAACGAAACTTAACTGCAGAGTAATCACTTCGTAATAAAATAATAACATAAATGACTAAAACGTAACATTTCAAACATAAATGACTAAAATATAACTTAAGATAAACAAAAGTGACTATTTTGTAGTTTACCCATATTTTTTCTTTTTTATTCGGAGAATCATATTAAGCGACAAAGACTAGGCTGTAGGTCTTTGAGTACTTACACACTTGTAATAATGGTTTTGTTTGGTTATGTACTGGTCGGCTATTTCTTGGTTTGATTAATTTAATTTAATTTTATATTTTTTTATATATATGATTGTATTGTATTTATATTTATGAATTTTTTCCACACAAATTGTAAGTGAATAAGTATGTTTATTTTTTTATAAATAAATAATATATAACATATTTAAACTAATTAATATTTTTATGAATAAATTATTTGTTTATGAGCTCTTTCAAATTATTTAAAAAAATAAAATATTTTTATGAATTGTAATTCATCAAAAATATATAATTATTTTTTTGATAATAAGGAATATAAAATTTTAGAACTATATTAGAAAGTAAATGATAATATTAAATTAAAATAAAAAATAAGTGAAATAACATATATAAATTATAATTATGAATCATTATAAGTTTAAAAGATATTTATATTAAATTGATTTAACACATTTAATAATGATTAAAAATAATTTTAGATTTTTTTTTACTTTTTTAATCTTTCTTGACTTTATTTTATTATATTAATAAATATGAAAGTCTTACTAAATAATTATACAACTCATACAGTTTGCAAAATAATCTTTGTAACTCATATATATGAAAAAAGAAAAAATATTACAATCAGAAGCGAATTTAAGAGTTCTGACTCTTTTAATATAAAAATTTTATCATTTTTATTTTTTAAATTTTTAAAAATTTTAATATAGATAAAATTATATATTTTTCATAAAATATAAAATTTTAATTTAATATTTTAAAATTTATAAAAATATAAATAATTTAATTTCGTTCCCTTAAAATATTTTCATGATTTTGACTGTGATTACAACCCATTTTTCTATATATGTGGAAAACAGAAGAAAAAAAACTAAAAAGAAGTAAATATTAAATTTTTATTGGGAAAAGTTTGGACCCATTGTGGTAATCTCTCACATGGGCGGCTCTTAGGTTTCCGTAACCAACTAAAAATCAAATAATTTTGGGCAAATATGGAAAAAATTTGGAATAGATAAATTTTTATATATATTTATATATTTCATATCCGTTTTACGTACGAGGTTTATGACTATTTTTGTTAAGAATATTATCTACAAAGTTCGAATCAGAATCCTTCTCTTTAAATGCAATGTGTTTTACTATTTTTATTAAGGTATCGTCTATAAAGTTTGAACTTGAATCTTCCTCTTTAAATGTAATGTATCTTATTATTGCAGCCAATCAATTATTGAAGATAGATAAAAATAGTTTTTATTATCAATTATATTGTTAAATTAATATTAAAAATAATATTGTCACATATTAATAAAATTGATATTAATTTAAAAAATAATCCAATTAGATAAAGTTATGAATATTGAAATAAATTGCGTATTCATATTGAAATAGATGTATTAGGATCAAACAACTATTATAAAAGAAATTTATTTATTTATTTGATATGTTCAGCTTTTATTATATGATTTTTGACGCTTTTATTATTATTTGATATTTACTATTATTTTTTACCCAATTGTAAACCATATTTATTTTTTAAAAATATTATGTTTATTAACTAATAATTATTTATATGCAAATTAAGTGGATAATTTCTTTTAGTTAACATAAGTGGAGAATATTAACATTACAGTTAGACATATTTCAAAAAAGAATACATTATTAAAGGAATAAATCTTTGAAGAAATATATTCTCAAAAATCTTTGAAGAAATATTGAATCGATTGATAATGACTTAAGAAGAAATGGAGCAACATTTTAATCAACGATAGTAAACTATTAAAATAGTCACTTTTGTTTACTTCATGATACATTTTAGTCACTTATGTTTGAAATGTTATTATTAGAGTTGTGTGATCCAAATTCCTCTTAAAGAAATAAAATACAAGTGGTAAGATAAGCGGATTTGTGGGGCAAAGGCTGCAGCCCGCCGAAAATCCCAGTAAGCATAAAACTGGACTGGGGTTGTGATGCAGTAGAAACTAACTAAAAATATGATTAAGGCAAGTGCACCTATCAATTAATAGTATAGTTACGGTGAGCACAGATATCGTTCTCAAGAGGGCTAAAAGTACTAATAATAACTGTCTTCCTATTAATTACTTGATCGAATAAAGTGATTGTTTAAAACTAACTAAATTAATAAACTAAAAGTGCGACAAAAAATAAATCAAGAGATAACAAATATTTTAATACCAAGAAGTGAGACAATACCTAAGAAAGAATATACCTAGATTTCATCTGTCATTATCATTCTGAATTAAGCAATTTATTCACTTAGTATTTTGATTCGTAGAAATCTCTAAATTATGCTAATACCTCTATTCAAGCATAAAAGAAACTGATTCTAGGTTGATTAATTGAAATTTCTTTCTAATTAAAACCCCTATTTTCTCATTAATTCGATCTATGAATTCCCCTATTAGATTTGACTCTAATCCAGTAGATTTATGTCGTTCTATTTCTAAAATTGCATGCAACTTCACTCAATTATGCTAGATCTACTCTTAAACAAGGTTTATTCCTCCTCTAATTTAAGCACATCAAACAATAATTAATATCTCGTGTTGAAGCCTAATTTTGACCGGGCCCAAACTAAACCCATTTTTTAAAATTTATTTTAAATTTAAATTTAAATTTAAATTAAGTTTAAGTTTATTTTTAAATTTAAGATTATTCTAAATTTAAATAAATAAAAGCCCAAATTAATGAGGTCCAAAAGATACAAGTCCAAATACAAACACATATCCCAAGCCCAATTACAAAATCAACCTAAACCCAATTACAAAGATCCACACCTAAATGACCCAAACCTTAAAAGTCAATCGACCTGCCACCAGCCACCTCCATCTCAGCCACTTAGAGGATGCCACGTCAGCATCAAGTTGCACCACCAGTAACTTGCCACTGCCATCGCCCTCTGCACCAGCCACCACTGCCACACCTACAAAGAAAAATTGATAGCAGTTTAATGGCAAGAAACAAAATACCATGATTGTAATACTGGTTATAAAAACCAGATTCAAACAATTGTAAGCGGTTACAAATTTTTTCAAGAAAACAATACAGAAACAGTAAGCTTTTGCAAATCAGAAAACACAAAGCAGTTGATATCAAACTGTAAGCAGAATACCAAGCATTATCAGATTCGATGTTAGTCAGGTGCTATTCGAATGCATACATATTTATTATTCTTTATTGTTTTAAATATCAAAACCATACATATTCTAAGTATATTAATATGCATATTTATTATATTATTGCTAGCATTTATGCCTAAATACGCATCTAATAAATATGGTAATAAATATATATTAATAATAATAATAATAAATACATTATTAATAATAAAATAAAAAAGTTGAAAAATCAGAAAGGCTACCTGGGTTATGCCGCCGTCGTCCACAGTCGCGAGGACGCCCATCGAAGACTGGATCTGCAAAAGAAACACCAAATGGATTAAAAACTAAAGAACGAATAGCATGTTTCGAATAAAAAAAGAAAATGATAAAAAGAACCATGAACAGATCTGAAAAAGAAAGAGGTTTTTAAAAAAGGAAAAATCAAAACAATTTTTAAATAAATGAAAAAATAAAGGGATTTTAAAAAAGGAAAATCAAAAATGTTTTTTAAAAGAAGAAAGGAGAACAAAAGGGAGACGATTGGCTTACTTCAGCAACGCGTGCACCGGAGGACGACAGACGGCGTGGTGCGCACGACGATCGGCAACGGAGACGAGGTGGAACAAGCGACGGCTTGGATCCGACCATGGGCATCGGAGAGGAAACCCGAGAGAAAAAGGGAGAGAACAAACCTTTTTTTGAAAAAGTGAAATAAAGAAATTTTTTTTGTTAATCAAATTGGTTTTTATGCTATTATAGGACGACGTCGTTTTGGTAGGGGAATCTTGGTCCCAAAACGACGTCGTTTCATGCTAAAACCTATGGCCCGATCCGATCCGACCCGCTCCAAATTGGCCCAACAATTTTCAATGCTTTTTAATTTATGACTTCGATCCTTTTGCTTTTTTTGATTTTTACGATTTAGTCCTTTTCATATTTTTAATTAATTTTCAAATTGGCCCAACAATTTTCAATGCTTTTTAATTTAGTCCTTTGACCTTTTTGAAAGCCCAAAAAGCTGCCACGTGTCAATATTTGAATTATTTATGCAATTGGTCCCTCCCTTTCTATTTTTGTTTTAATTTCATCATTAAATCAAGTTCTGTTTAATTATAAAATTGGACAAAAAATTTTAAATGATTTTCAAGTTAGTCCTTTGACTTCAGAATGCTAGAGAACCTGCCACGTGGCACCCTTTTATGGTTTTATTACCTAGAAGGCCCCTAAACTTTCTAAAAACCATATTTTGACCCCCAAACTCTTCAAAAATTACATTTTAACCCCTAAACTCTTTAAAAATTACATTTTGACCCTCAAACTTCACAAAAATTACATTTTTGCCTCCAAACTTCAAAAAAATTACATTTTTACCCTTAAACTTCCAAAATTACCATTTTACCCCTAAACCTCCAAAAAATCATATTTTCACCCTCGAGCTTCTAAAAATTACCATTTTACCCTCGAATTTCCAAAAATTACATTTTTAACCCCAAATTTTCCAAAAATGACCTTTTATCCCTCGAACATCCAAAAATTACCATTTTGCCCCTGAGTGTCTAAAAATTACCATTTTATTCCCGAACATCCAAAAATGATCATTTTGCCTCTGAGCATCCGAAAATCGCGTTTTTGACTCTGTTTGTTTTTCTTTTCTTTCTCTTCAATATTTATATTTAGTTTTAATTATTATTCTTTCATATCTCGTATTCTCTTATTTTTTGATTTTCGTGTATGTAATTATCTGCTTAACTCTCTTCTATTCGTGTTATTTAATTTTCGTTATTAATCGTTCATTTATGTTTAATTCACATCTGTTTTCAAAATTGTTTTCATAAACCTTTAAAATCGAGGCAATATTCCTTTGTTTCGAGATTTGAAAATTTATGCCTTAACTTACTAGGCGCGATTTTTTTTCAAATCGGAATAATCGAATAACTTTAAATCGAGTCAATGTTTCTTTATCTCTGGTTTTGAAAATTTGTGCCTTAACTTACTAGGCACGACTTTTCTTCAAATCGAGATAATCAAATATCCTTTTCCAAGGTTTAAAAGTTTACAACAAAGGAAAGCTCGTTATTTCCGGATCTCGAAATGTTATGTCCTAGCTCACTGGACGTGACTTTCTTTCTCGATCACCTCGAAATAGCGAGACTTCCAAACAAAAATCGATTTCTTTCTTAAACATGACTTATGCATTTAAGGATCGTATTTTAAAACTTTATTCGAGTTTCAAAATTTTACAAACAAGACCCTAAAATAATCAATGTGATACCAATTTTGGGCGTATGAGGGTGCTAATCCTTCCTTATGCGTAACAGACTCTCGAACCTGTTTTCTGGATTTCGAAGACCAAAATATTTTTTAAAACGGTTTAAACGTTTTGTGGTGATCCAATCACACCATATAAAAAGATTGATGGCGACTCCCATTTTTTCAATTTTCGATAATTTTAAAATATTGTTCAAAACTTGTTTGTTTTCCCAAAAATAAACTTTTCGACATCCCAGAAATACTAAATCAAGAATTAAGCCCACACAATTGAGAATAAAATCTAAGTATTTATTGCGTAAAAATAAAAATCAAATGATAAAATTTATAATAGGATTCATCTCCCCTAAGTATTTAGAAAATTAGTTCATGCTAATAGATAAAAACATCTTAAAGATAGTATAATCGCAAGGAGAAGAAAAACTCATAATAAAATAAAAAGAAATTAAAAAGAGGTTTCCAATCTTGGTAGAAATCTGCTTCAAAGATGGCTTCAATGGTGTTTTCCCAGTTGTTTTCTTGAATAACCTCTGAGGTTAGGGTTTAAGGAATGGAGGATTTTACAAAAAATTGGAAGTCCTAATTCATATCACTCCATCCCTTATTTATAATACATGAAAATCTCTAGTTGGATCCAAATTAAATTCTAAAAAGATAATTAGAATTAAATCTAAACAACAATTTCTTAATTAGATCCGAATTAAACTCTAAATTATAAAGCCTAAAAGATAAAATAAAATTAAATATAAACAATATAACACTAATTATCCTAAATATTAATCCTAAAAAATAGAGTTTAAATTTAAATAAAGTCTTATGTCCAATAAATCTCTTCCTAAGTCTTCCACACTTTCACACTTTCGGCACTTTCTCTTTCACATTCACGCTTTTTCCCTAAATTTTCCTTTTTGTCTTCAATTTAGTCTATGGCCATGTGTCTAGCCCGTGTGGCTTCTAAAATCTGCTCTTTTTGTCCGGTTTCGCTTGTTTTTAGCTTATTTCGCTCCTAAATACTTTCCTAAGTATAGAAACATGAATTTAAAGGATTATGAACATAAAATTCATTATTTTAAATCAACTAATAATCCAAAAACACATTAAGAATGAAGCTAAAACATGTTACTTTTGGCACTTATCATGTTGCGATCCGGTCCTTACGGTACGGTACAGTTTGCACAAGTGGAATCCATATAGAAGTATACTTCTTTTATTTGATATTGTTTAGAATAAGTGTTTCAACCTTACTACATTACTTCTATTAGAGATCGATTAGAATAAGACTTTTCAACCTATGATTTTTCTTCGAAACTTCTCTTGTTTTATTCGAATTCGACATTAGTGAATTTTCTTCTTTCTGCCTATGATTTTTTTCTCGTAAAGGGTTTCCACGTAAAATATTTGTTCTATTTTTCTTTCTTTTCTTTGCGATTCATTGTCACTATCTACGTCCTAATTTAACAATTATGTTTTAGTCACTTATGTTATCGTATTGTAACATTTTAGCCACTAAATTGTTAATTGATGTTAACGGTGTAACAGTAAGCTAACGTGACACGTTAAATCATCATTTCAAACAAAATTTTTAGGTTAATTTATACAATTGGTCCCAATATTTTTCATTTTGAACAATTTAATTTTGTTTCTTTTATGTTCTTTCAACTTTCCTTTTTTTTTCTTTTTTTTCATTTTATTCTGGTTCTCCCTCTGTTTTTCTCCCTTCTCCATATCTTTTAACGTATTTTTTTTATGTTTTCCATTTGTTAAAACTTTTTATGTTTGGATGCTTAACATGTTTCAAAGAAAGATTCAAACTAGTTGGAATTCACCATTTGTACCTCTTCTTTCGATTTCTGCCTTTTTGTTCATCTTGTTAAATTTGGTTATCAATTTCCAATCTTTTAGGGTATTCTATTTGAACGAGGCTTCCTATATAAACCTCTACACCAAATATACCTGCACTACTACCAATCTTCACACTTCGCATCTTCTTCTTTTGCAAATCATACCAGGCAAACTTTTGGCTATTAATCTCCACCAAAACCTTATCAAGCTGCTTGGAATAAGCTAATGGCTTTAGAAATGTTAGTGTGGTAATGGTTTTAGTTCTTTGAATGGAAAGCAACTTAGTCAAAGATTGTTTTACTCCATATTCCTTCATAGTTCAAACATCAATTTTCTCTTGGTCATATTTACAAACAACACATAGGCACCCTTCTAGGGCTGCCGCATCCAATAGATAGACTTATCGGCACATTCAAGTTGAGGCACTTTAATAAATTCCACGTTTCTAAGATCAAACCCCACAATCCTATTCGTCGGTCCCAATTCAATTCGTGGAGGCATCACCCAATGTGAAACCCTTCCAAGAAGCTCACCATAGCATCACTATGCATTAGATGGTAGAAAAATTGAAACATAAACCTAAGACAAGGAGTGAGCTTAGTGATTTTCCTCTAAGAGTCTTTCTTTATGCTATAATCCTTAACCTCATAATCGTAAAATATATCTTCATCATCTTTATGGTCACTTTTATTGAACTGCACCATCCTCACGATTTTGTAATCATTGGTTCTTTTAACGTAGTTTTTCTTTTAAATTTGTTTTGAATATAAAGAATTCAATTTATATTTAGATTTTATTAAGGATATGGTTTTTTTTGTATTGATTAGCTAGATCCAATTTTAGTTTCAAAATTAGGTTATATTCAAATCGAGATTTGATTAGGAATGATTAGTATTCAGTTTTGAGTGAAATTCAATTTAGGAATCATGTGAAAGAAACAAGGACTTGGTTTATTTTGTGGGCAAAGATTATGTTTCTGCAATGAAAAATATGAGAAGAGAGAAAAATAAGGGGGAAGAAGAAAAGGAAATAAAGAAAAAAACTTAGATTTTTCAAAAAATAAAAGTATAGGGACTAGTTTTAACAAATGGAAAACATAGAAAAATTACATTAAAAGAAATGGAGAAGGGAGAAAAATAGAGGGAGAAGCAAATGAGAATGGAAAATAAAGAAAAAAGAGAAAGAAAGTTAAAAGAACCTAAAGGAAAAAATTAAATTGCTCAAAATGAAAGAAAATATAGGGACCAATTGTAGAATTTAACTTAAAGTTTTCGTTTGAAATGATGATTTAACAAGCCACATTAATTTATCGTTACACCATTAATGACACTTAACAACTTAGTGACTAAAATGTTACAATACGATAATGTAAGTGACTAAAACATAACATTTCAAACATAAGTGATTAAAATGTAACTTGAGGCAAATAAAAGTGACTATTTTGGTAGTTTACCCATGATAGTAATATTATCATATTAATATTTTAAATTTAATACTAATTATTTTTTATCTTATTTTTTAAAATTTCAAGGAGTCAAAATATTTTAATTATTTTATATTACATTAAATAAAATATACTATTAAATAAATAAAATTATAATTATAATTAATTAACACATAATAAACTAGGGATGGTATAATATATATGTAAGTCTTTTAAATATTTAATTTTTTTTAATTTATTAAAATTTTTTTTATTAAATTTATGCCATGAAAATTTTTAGAATATTTTTATTCTAAAATTATATTTGTATAAAAATATATTTGATTATTTTTAGCTTTGATGTACCAAATTTTTTATATGACAACATTTAAGATAAATTTTTATTTACATTTTTTAAGTTATTTGGTGAAAATAATTATTGAAAATTTTGTTAAACATTTTTAAAGCATTTCAAAGACTTGTAAAAGTACTCAAAAATATATTTTAATTATATTTTAATTTATCTAAATATTTTAGTCAATCCAAAATATTTTTAACTGTTTTAAACTGATTTTATACAAGTCTAGGAAGTTGTATAACATATTTTAAATGTATTTTAATTTATCTAAAATTTTTTGTGCTAATTCAAAATATTTCTAAGTGTTTTTAAACTCGTTTTATACAAGTTTGGGAAGTTGTATCGATATTTGGAGGAAGTTCTACCAGTAAAAGTAAGTCAAAGAGCACTTCAAGCATACTTAGAGCGACTTCTATCGATAAAAGTAAGTAAGCAAGCAATTTTTGAATTCATTTATGGTATATAAAACGTTTTTTAAGCAAGCAACTTTTTGAATTCATTTATGGTATATAAAACGTTTCTTGTTCATTTTCGGGTATTATACAGGCTTACGAAAGCTCTATTACTAACCTGAGGTCGAATTAGGACCAAATTGTAAGAATTTCAAAACATCAGTTTAACATCGAGACGTCGGAGGTTCCTCGTCACCACGCAACATACTAAGTAGGTCTCATCGTGACCTCAAAAACACATTATCACAACGTGAATCCCACGCTACTCCTCGTCGCAAAGTTGGGGATATGTCATCGCGACATGACATACTATTTCCATAAAAATCAACATGATGCAAGTTCGGGGAGACTTGTAATAATACTTTACATTTTAATTATAACCCCAAAAAAAATATGTCAATTGCATTCAAGCTAAAATATGTGAAATTGATACTTTAGAACAATATCGAGCGACCAAATTTTAAATTCAATCATTTTCGATACAAAATCGACTTAAACCCTAGGTATATGCCATATACTAATCAAAAGAGAACTTCAAAAACTTTTTTGAGTCAGGGATCACTTGCTGGACGCTGGATCAACTGTTCGAACTATCTGAAATCTACTATACCTACGCACGAAGAAAGCAAATTATATGCTGAGCAATTACGCTCAGTGGTTATTTCTATATTTCAAGTTACAAAATAAGCATGATCAATATAAGAATTCAATTAAAATATACTACAATTCAAATAAAATAATTTGCGTATTCAATATAAGAATTCTATTCTTCTACAACATTCCACTTGATAATCAAACTAACATATATAAGTATCATCCCTTCTATTGACAAAGTTGTAACATATCTAATTCGATTACTTAAATATACATTTATGTACCAATATGATGCGTAATCTCATTTTCATTTATACTTTATACGACTTAATCAATTCACATTATCATCTTTAGGCACATCTGCTCATTCATTTACTATGATCAACATTTCATATCACGTTTCTATCATTTTCGGGCTTATAAGCTCTTTTAACAGAATCAATCCCAAGGCACATTTTTAGCCATTTCTTATGGTCTTTCACATGTTATCGAAAATCACATTTTATTTCAATCAACCATATAGCCAAATCATATTTATATAACACTATTAACGTAACTCAGATTTCAAGACAAATACATAGATTAATCAACATGCATCTCAACTTGTCATTGCAGTACATCATCGGATATACCAAAGGAAAGATACTGACACACATAGTGGATCATTGGGCAAGCCGAAGCAATTATATTGGCACAAAGGTGCATCATCGGATGGATCGAATCAATTATTCTGCCATGCATAGTGTAGCATCGAATAAATTGAAGCAATCATGCTAACATGTAAATGAATTATCAAATGTACCGAAGCAAATATACTGCACGTAAGTGCATCATCGAATATATTGAAGCAATTATACTGGTACATAAGTGCATCATTGACTAAATCGAAGTATAAATTTGTACAATTAATAGAGTAACAAATTTCCAGTTTCATCACATAGATCAATTTACATCTCATCATTCTTAATTCAACATCAGTTCATCAAGTCATCATAAAATATAACATAATTCAAGTCAATTTCATACCAATTTCCTATATTAGTTAAGTTATACAACTTCCTATTCTATTCAGTTTAGTCCTTAACTCGATATTCAATTTCAACAATAACATTTCCCTCTCGATAACCATTAAAAAATCACCTCGACATTATATAATGCATAATATCATGAATATGCAGTAATTAGATTAATCTCGAGTCATAGAGATACAAATCGAAACCTCGTGTAACTCATCATTGGCTTTCGTCTTTTTTTTCCCTCTCGATAGTCCTATGTCATCTTTAGCTACAAATAATAAATCAACAATAAGACAATATCAAATTCCACATCAAATCAAATTCAAATTCAAAGCCATACATATTTTACAATTTATTCAATTTAGTCTCTAAACCCGATACAAGTATGACTTTCGATCTAGACCTTAAAATTACAATTTGATTTTACATATATTCATTAGGGACCTTCTATTTTATATTCTTACCAAAATTTTATAATATTTTTGTATTTTATTCAATTTGGTCCCTAATGTACAAAACTATCAATTGGATTTTACAATTAAGTTCTTTTCTTAAACTAAGCTTAATTTCTAACAATTTAACACCTAAATCATTCAATTCTCAATAGAGAAAACTTTCTAAAACTTTACCAATTGATCAAATTGGTACATGAGTTAGCTAAATCAAGCTCCCATGATTATAAATCCATAAAAATTACATGAAAAAGGCTTAAATTACCTTAAATTTTTAGCTTGGTCAAATGCAAGCTTCAATAGCGTTTTTCTCTCCATTCTTCTTTCTTGAATATTCGGTGGTGACTTGGGCAAAGATGACAACTTGTTGTCATCCAACTAACATAACCATTTATACTAAAATTATATGCTAATTATCTTAACTTAATTACTTTAATTAAAATTTAAATTATAATCTTTCATTAATTAACCAAAGTGGGATACAACATTATCATCCACTATTAACTTAAAGAACAATAATTAAAAACTCTGATAGGAAAAAAGTCAAGAATGCTCTCTCAGTTCTCTCAAAGAAACAGTGGATACTGTGGTTAAGGTGGAGGTGAGTGGTGACTTTTGGGGAATATGAGAGGGGATGAGATTTCCTTTTTTGAAGATGAACTTATGCAACTCTTGGTGAAGAGTTCTTTGGTGGTTCCAAATGAAAATCCATCATTGATTTGTTTAATCTGGACAAAGAAATCTTACAATGCAAACAGTTTTCGAGCACAGATTAAAAGTATATGGAAAACAAAGAAGAAGTTTGAGATTGAAGTTGTTGGCCAAAATATGTTCTTGATTTCCTTCACAGATGAAGATGATTTGGAATTGATTTTGAAAGGTTGTCCATGGTTTTTTCGAAAACAATTGATTATTTTCGATAAGTTAACACAACCCATGGAGAAGAGTAAAATCTGCCTAGTTTCTTCGCTTTTTTGGCTCAAAATAGGACCGTGTTTACTGAATGTGATAAGAAGGGTCTAATGCATGCTGTTGGATCCACCATTTGGGGGGTAATTCGATCGGAGTAAAAAGGGACGTTTTGTAAATTAAAATTCCGTTTGGATGCACAGCGATCTTTACGGAGAGGGATTTTTATTTCAACAGAACATTAGGAAAAAGTTTGGTTATCGATCAAGTATGAGAATTTTCCAATATTTTGCTTTGGTTGTGGCAAAATAGGGTATGGGGTAAAGGACTGTTTGTACATTTTTCCAGAGGATCGAGAGATGATGGAGAAATATTTTTCTTACTCTATAGCATTGAAAAAAGAATCTACTAGGGAAAGAAACCCAAATGTTTGGTATATCTACACGAAAAGCGATGAAACAAAGATGTTATATAGGCGAGGCTGTTGAGTGTGGTTTTGATCAGCCCTAGTCCATTTCGCCAGACTTTGACCGTAAAAGGAGAGATAGATCGGAAGTAAAGCTACCTAATGTAGATTTGGAAACTAGTAAACAGGGGAATGATTCAAGTGATTTGATGGCTAATTTTTCTCTTAAAAATAAGGATGATGATTGTTAGGAATTAGGGGGGATTTGGAAATGAAGATATTATTGAGTTGACAAAAAAGGAAGGACTTAATAGTGGTGGACTCGTACATTTAATAGATTTTCAGTCAAATTTTAAAAAGAAAAAGAAAAGTTGGAAGAGGGTTGGGAGAAGTGTGGAAGATGATGTTTGTATGTTTAAATAGGGATTTTGTAAAAGAAAAGGGCTTGAGGAATTGTTTTCGCATGATGTTCAAGGGGATGGACCGAAAAGGTTACAGGTGGATTTTGGGGAGGTAGATGTTTCTTTTATATTGGATTCATCTACTTCCATATTATAGCAAAACTTTTCTCCACTCAAACAAGAAGCGACGACTACTAAGAGGCAAGCCGACCGGGATCAATGAAGCTTCTAAGTTGGAACGTCCACGGGTTAAGGAGTACGCGGGCATGTAGAAGGCTTTGGTTTAAATTGAAGTCTCACAATCCCATAATTGTCTTCTTAATGGAGATGAAACTTGATGGTTGACGCATGGAAAAGATTTCAAGAAGATGTGGTTACGTGAATGGTATTTATGTTTCGACGGATGGGTCTTGAGGGGACTTAGCTTAGCATGGAATGATAATGATTTGATCATCATTCGAAGTTATTCAAAGAATCATGTTGATGCTGAAATAAATTGTGGTGACAATGCTTTGAATTAACAGTTTACTGGATTCTATGGTACCCTTGATGCCAGAGATATGAATAAAAGTTAGGAGCTGCTTCGAAATCTTCATGGTGAATGTAATATGACTTGGATTATATGTGGGGATTTTAATGAGATTTTGTATTCATATGGAAAACTTGGTGGTATTCCTAGAAATGAACACCGAATGGAAAGTTTTAGACAGGTGTTGGAGGATTGTAATTTAATGGATGAAGGATGCTCAAGGCCTTGGTTGACGTGGGAACGTGAAAATTTACTAGAGACAAATATTCATGAAAGGTTGGACAGGGGGTGGTAAATTCTGAATGGATAAATCTTTTTTCGAATTTTTTGATTGAACACCTTCCGCACTCATTTTCGGGCCATTGTCCCTTATTAATCCAAATGAATAAATTTATGAATAGAATTTCAAAACCTCTTTTTAGATTTGAGGTCTGGTGGGTGCTAAAAGATTCATGTTGAAATGTTATACGTAATGTATGGATAACCAATAATAGAGATGTTTTGGCCAAGTTGAATGATACTCGAAATGCTCTTATAGAATGGTCAAAGACAATGAGAAGAAATAGGGGAGATACATCAAAGAAGTTAGGAAGCCGATTGGTGAATTTAATTGATGGTGATATGGATGATGAATCGATGGTTGAATTCTTGAATATAAAATTGAAGTTGAATTGGGAAATGGAAAAGCAAGAGGCTTACTAAGAGTAGAGGGCCTGGGCTTATTGGCTAAAATCGAGGGATAAAAATACTGTGTTTTTCCATAAATTTACCTTTCAACGAAGTCACATGAACCGAGTTCGAGGTCTAGAAAATGTGTCGAGTTTACTCACTACGGATGAAATCATGAAAGATATTGCAAAAAATTAATTTTCAAAATTGTTCACAACGGGAGGAGTTGGGGACATGGAGTATACCTTATTAGGGGTTAAGTAATGTCTTACAGCGGAGATGAATTCGAGTCTCATGGTAACTTATTTGTTGGGGGAAGTGTTTGAAGCCCTAAATGGGATGGGCCCTACCAATGCTTCTGGTAGTGACGGTTTTCCAACCATTTTTTACCAACAATTTTGATACGGATGTGAGCAACTTTTGCTTACAGGTACTAAATAACGGTATATCGTTGGAACCTTGCAATTTTAAAAACATTGTACTTATATTGAAATTTCCCCAACCAACTAATTTGTCTAATTTTTGACCGATTATCATTTGTATGGTCCTTTACAAAATTATATAAAAAACTATTGCTAATCGTTTTCGTAGAGTTTTAGATTGCTGTATCGATGAGGCTCAAAGTGCCATTGTTCTTGGACATTTAATTTATGATAACATTTTTCTCGCCTATGAAATTTTGCTTTCTTTTAAACGAAAAAGGATAGGCAAAAAAATGGATGTATGGCTCTAAAATTAGACATGAGCAAAGCCTATGATCTAGTGGAGTGACCTTTTTTAAAGGAGATAATGTTGAAAATGAGTTTTGATAGAAAATGGGTAAACTTTATTCTACATTGCTTGTCAACTGTTACATATTCTTTTACTATGAATGGGAAACAAGGGCAAAAGTTTCGAGCTTCTAGAGGGTTGAGGCAAGCTGACCATTTAAGCTCTTATCTTTTTTTTTTTTTGTAATGAGGGTTTTATCCACTCTGATTCGCCAAATTAAAAATAGGGGTTTAACAATTGGGGCTAAATCTATAGGAGAGGACCCCAAATTTCTCATCTTCTTTTTGCGGGTGATAGTAAACATTTTGAGGAAACAATAGAGGAATGTGCTCATGTTTTAAAAGGGGTCTTGAAATATGAAACAATTTAAGGGCAGTGCGTGAACTTTGAGAAGTCTACTATTTTTTATAGTTCCAATACAACAGATCAAAATAAAGAGGTAGTGTCTGATTGCGTCTAAAACGTCACAGCAATGTGCAAGCAAACACACGTCGATGCAAGTATAGTTAATAGACAATTTTATCAGATATCGATCCCACAGGGAATGGGTTCTTGATGTTCAGATGTCGAAGCAACTAATACTGGAATTTAGATGAAATGTGAGTAAAAATGTCAGATCTGCACACTGAAATTGTTAATACTGTCAATGCAATCAGAGTTAAATGCCAAAGGTTAAATGTCAGAGCAACGGAAAGTAAATCAAAATGTGTTGAGTGATAAGTCTTGAATATTTAAATGCAGAAAATATAAATGTGATCAAGTGCAAAGATCTGGAGTGGATCACTGATTTTGCTAAGTCGCAATGTATATGCGTCGATAAGGTTTTGAATAGATAAATTGTCGCAGCAATGAAGCTCTAATGAATTCTTACCAATAACAATTTCCTGTTTAGTCACGACTCAAGTACCCACAATTACTCCACCTCTCGGTGTGAACAACATTTTGTACCCAAGAACAAGAGATCAGAATCTCTTCTAATCCCAAGTAGGTATCGCCTAACTTATTTGTTAACCTAACTTGTCACTGCATCTCTCGATGTCGGTAGACTGCAAAGCCACTCTCGTGTTTGATGCAGTTGATCTAAGAATAAATAGATAAAAAACATTAAATAAGAATCAAAGTGATCAAATACTGAAAGATACTCTTGTATTCATTCAAATATTAATAATAGTTCATCATCCATAAGAAAGGAGTTAATGAATACATTAAAATATACTATCTCTAAGCTACTCGGATTACCCCCTAACCACTTCTTTTGCTCAGCATCAAGCACTCCTCGTCAAGAGTCGCTACTCGTCGGCTCAGTCAGCTCACCGGTCTCCAGCAATAAATTCCAAAAACACAAAGTAATTTACAAATTTAATTCTTCAACTCTTGATGATTTTTCCTCCTCTTCTTTTCTCTATTTATAGCCTTCAAAAGTTGCAGGTTTGATCCTCCTCTATTCTCAGATCCAGATCTAAATTTTGCAGCTGTCAAAGTTAGTTATAGTATAGCTGTGCACTCAAGCGTATTTGATGTTTTCTTTAGAGATCTGTAGGTTGTCGTTGCATTATTGGGCGTAATCTGAGATCATTAATTGCGGTGACAACTTGTGATTTTCCTACTCTGGTGCTTCCAGGTGTGAATTCAGCTTGAGTTTACTCATTTGAGGTTCAGGTTCTATGCGTGACATCTCTGGTCACAATTCCAAGCTGATCTTATGGTTGCATTCTTCTTTCAGCATTGATCTTCTAGGCTGAGTTCCTGCGCTGACAATTCTAAGGTGCAATACATCGACTGCTTGTGGCAACATTAGTACAAAAAGAGATAAAAATCAAGAATTTAAAGTAAATTGCAATAAGTTAGAAAATATAAAAACTAAGTATGAAATGCTTATGATGCATGCTAAATAATGTACAAAAGAGACAATTAAAACACCAGTTTAGGGAGAAACTATATGTCATTTGTAATGCTATCACACCCCAAACTTAAGTTTTTACTTGTCCTCAAGTAAACAAAAATTAGCAAAGTCACAAGCAGAAATGTCACTGCAAATCATTATTCTCACAACTTGAATTTTCTGAAATCCTAATGCACAAATTGTATTCACCTGATAAAATAATGCACCGACAATTTATAAGCATGAATAATTAAAACTGCAACTTCATCAATGTAAGTATTATGAAATGAATCTTAATCTTTCTTGAACCAATTTAGCATTTATAAAAAAATTTCTTCTTTTCTTTTCTTTTTCTTTTTCTCATTTTTTCTTTTTCAAGTGATTGAGAGATGTCAATGCATTACTCTACTTTCGTTCTAGGGCAGTAACGATGGGGTGTAACAAACCCCCAAGAGGTATGTAATTGCACCGACACACTCTTGCTTGCGTGACAGCCTTTGGTTAGATATTTTTTCTGAACCTACAGTAGAGTGTTCCCCCTTAAAAAGTCACAGTGCACTCATATTGGAGTGTCTTTTATTCATACAATGTCGTTGTAACTGGTCAATTAGTTCATGATTCAAACATCAACACTATCCATTCACTACTGAAGCAATTCCAATCATTCATTCAAAAATAGAAGATTCACCATTCATTCATATTCATCCAATTTACACATCATCATCCAAAAAAATCTAGAATTACGCATAAAAATAAAAATTGTGGGCACATTTCTGTTGAAATTTTGCATATTCTCATTAACAAAAGAAATCAGTAAAATTCAAATATGTGAGTGTAATTGCATTTCCATTTCACATTATCTCCCCCCAAACTAAATGTCTGCATTGTCCCCAATGCACTGACAATATTATACAGAAATAATGAAAATGCAACGACAATGTATCTAAGTTAGCAAAATGAATGTAATGACAAAAGAAAATGCAGTAATAGTAAAAATGCATGAGAAACTATCAACAAAGAAGCGTACCAATTTATTCCTCAGTAGCCGATGCAGAGGTTGCCTTTGTTTTCTTTTTCTTTTTCTTTAGGCGCTCACCCTTTTCCTTGTGCTTTTTCTTCTTTTTATCTTTGCGCCTCTTCCTCTTTTATCCGTCAACCAATTGGATTGGTGGACTGCTCCTCCTCAGCAGGTTGGGTGCTGGCCTCATTGGTTGTTACTTTAGATAGGTGGATTTCAGCGAGTGGTGCCATATAGGGCATAATGGCGAGAGGATTCATTTCCTCAATGCAACTAGTAACAATCTCAGCCCAGCTCAAATCAGGTCGAGCCTCATCAATGCTTGATGCCCCAACACTCTCAGTGTGCCGACAACATCCTCAACGATCGTTGTCGAGGCATCTTCTTCGTTCTTCTCATGCTCTGTTGCAGGTTCATTCATTTCACTCTCTTTTTTCTTTTTCTTTCTTCTCTTCCTCTTCCTTCTCCTTTATCTGGTTATCTTCTTGCTAGAAACCTTCATTTGCATTCTGCTCTGGTTCGATTGTAGCCATGTTAGTGTCGTCCACTATGTCTACACCCACTGAGCTATGCAGCTCCTCAATGACAACTCCTCTGTCTCCCATGGTCGTCCTAGGGCTATTAAAAAATTCTTTAAATAAGCTGGCAATTGTTTGGTAGCAGTCTTCCATGACATTAGAATGTTCCTCGCTCTCCTCGTCATCGAAGATGTGAATTCTCGTTGGGGATGGAACATTCTGAGGCCTACCATCAGGAGTAAGCTGATCAGAGGAAGAAGCTTGCATCGGGTGAAAAATATCAGGAAAGGTTGGGAAGTCTAGTAATGGATTGGGCTTATTCTACGCAATGCGACGATAATGGCTTCATTCCATGCCTTTATATATGCGTAGAAGATATGTTACCTATAATCCAATTCTTCTAATAAGGCCAAAGTGCGAATTATGCACGTATTGATGCAGTCGATGTGGACTTCCAAAATAGTCAGTCTCTTTGCCACTTAGGGATCTGTGGGCGCATCAGCTTGTTCATTCTTTTTCTTCTTCTTGCCCTTATCCTTCTTCGTTAAAGCTTTTTTTTCCACTGGTGTCTCCTAGCCGTGAGTCATCCTTTCAACGGAGATGTCGTTGATGGGACCCTTGTTCTCTAACACCTCCTCAACATCCGTAGGCACAATGCCCTTTTGTTTGCAAAGCAACATAGTTAGAGAAGGGAATGAGAGTATACCAGTCTGTTTGGCAGCAGCTTTCGCAATATGGCCGTGGATGATTTCTCCAATGTTGATGTGTCTGCATTATAGGATGGAATGAAGAAGACACATACGATCTAGTGTGGCCGTAGTGCTGTGAGTGGACGAAAGAATGCGACTATTGATGAAGTGAAACCACACTTTGCCAAAGGTTGTGAGATACCTTCTATGCATAGTGTAGTTGTGGAACCCATTACCTGTCCAAGTGGCACCATCAACACAGAGATCCTTCATAATCTGAGTAGTGACTTCATCATCCAGTCGGTGGATAAACGGCGGATGGTCGTCCACCCTCTTAGGGATCCGTAACAACACATTGATTTGGGTGGCACCCCACAGAATGAGCCCCTCCCTTACAAACACAAATTCCTATTCAGTATCAATGAGGCTTGCGTAGAATTCTCTTACCAGTGTGGGAGCGTAGCCAGCGGGATGTTCGCAAAAGAACTCCCATCCTGAGCGATTGATGGTTCGGGCAACGTGTTTTCCCAAGGTCTGATGTGTGGATAATTACAGATCTTGCTCTAGGTGGAGATTCCGCTTCAGCATGATATTTTGATAACGGTCCTTGACTGTAGTGGTAAAAAATAGGACTGGTCTTGAAGACGATTGTGGTGTTGTGGTCAGAGCCACAGTGGTTGAAGTTGAAGGATTTTTGGAAGTGTTCTTTGATGCTCTAGTTTTTGCCATGGTGACTGAAAAAGAAAGTAAGAAAAACTTGCAGAAAGGAGTTATCTTGTGAACGTAAAGAAAATAGAAGCAATGGAAGAGATGAGATGTAGCAACAATGGAGACTATGAGTAAAACAAATCTACAGGGAAAGAGATTTTATAACCTAGGCTTTGTAAAATCGTGATGATTGCAAAGGTTATAGGGAAACGTTGCTTCTGCAACCATTAATTGCCAGGCTACAGATTGTACGTTTTCACTTGATCTAACGGCTGGGATAGAAAAGAGATCAACCGATGCATTCTTGCTGAAAAAGTTTTGTTGACTCATCGCAGAATGCACCGACAATTTGTGCTTCAATGCATCGACAAAAGATGATTTTTATTTCTGCAAAGAATAAAACAAAACAAGTAAAAGTGAACAAATAAAGGAAAATGTAAAAATGCATCGACATTATTTAAATGTGACCATATCGATGTCCTCGTTTGGTTTATTGACATCTAGGCTCACATAGTGCTTCAGCTGTTGGCCATTCACCTTGAATTGTTGTCCATCTTTCAAATTCTCAATTGTCACTGCACCGCTCTAAAATGCCTCGACAACTTTGAAAGGGCCTGACCATCTTGATCGCAATTTTAAACGAGAATTAATTAAAAGCACTAACTGACCAGTGCTAAATTATCGACGCAAGATGATATTTTCGTGCCATCTCTTGGTCTTTTCCTTGTATATTGCGACATTCTCATAAGCATGTCGACGTATTTCTTTCAGTTTAGTGATGCCCAACAATATTTTTCTTCCGGTAGCATCATAATCCATATTCACCTGCATGATTTCCCACATGGCTTTGTATTCAAGCTCAACTGGAAGGTGACAAGACTTACCAAACACTAACTGATATGGCGACATTCCCAATGGTGTTTTATATGCAGTGCGAAGTGCCCACAATGCGTCTTGTAGCTGCGAAGACCAATCTCTCCGAGATGGATTAACTACCTTCTCAAGGACGCTTTTGATTTGACAATTGGATACTTTGGCTTGACCATTGGTTTGTGGGTGATATGTAGTGGCCATACGATGCTTTACACCATATCTTTTTAATGCTGTCGCCACTTGGTTGTTATGAAAATGAGTTCCTTGGTCACTTATTAATGCTCTCGGGGTTCCGAACCTTGTAAGAATGTAAGTGTGAAAGAATTTCAACACCGTCTGAGTATCATCTTTTGGCACCGTAATTGCCTCGATCCACTTCGAGACATAGTCAACAGCAACTAAGATATACACATTTCCAAAGGAGTTGGGGAATGGTCTCATGAAATTTATACCCCAAACGTCAAAGAGCTCTACTTCCATAATCGATTGTTGGAGCATCTCATTGCGCCGAGATGTTGATCCAGTGCGTTGACATCTATCACATTGTTGAGCTAAGTTGTGGGCATCTCGAAACAATGTGGGCCAATAAAATCCTGACTGTAAGACTTTTGCAGCAATCCTTGTACCACCAAAATGTCCTCCATAAGGGGCATCATGGTAATGTCGCAAGATTGAAGTCATTTCTTCTTCAGGTACACAGCGACGGATAATGTTGTTGGCGCATACCTTGAATAGGTATAGCTTGTTCTAATGGTATTTTGCAGCGTCGTGCAGAAACCTAATCTTTTTTTGACCAGTGGCAGTTAGTGGTAACTTCCTACACAGAAGGTAGTTAACAACACCAGCATACTAGGGCGATGCATCGACAAAGAATAACTGCTCGTCTAGAAATGATTCGACAATTTGGGACATCTGTCCATCTTCACTTCCAACTTCCAGTTGAGACAAGTGGTCAGCTACTTGATTTTCAAATCCCTTCCTATCCTTGATTTCAACATCAAACTCTTGAAGAAGTAGGATCCATCAAATTAGTCTTGATTTGGCGTCTTTCTTTGTAAAAAGATATTTCAATGCGGAGTGGTCTGTGTACACTGTAATCTTTACGTCGACAAGATATAAAGAAACTTGTCAAATGCAAAGATTACTGTTAGCAACTCCTTCTCAGTAGTTGTATAATTAATTTGCACTTCAGTTAGAGTTTTACTAGCATAATAAATAGAATGAAATACCTTCTCTTTTCCTTGGCCTAGTACAGCTCCCACAACAAAGTCACTTGCGTCGCACATTAATTGAAACGGTTGCATCCAGTCCAATGCGACGATAATTGGAGCTTGTACCAGCTACTTCTTTATTGTCATGAATGCGTCCAAACAGGCGTCATCGAACACAAACATTTTATTTTGCTCTAACAATGAGCATAATGGTTTAGTAATATTGGAAAAATCACATATGAATCTTCTGTAGAAACCAGCATGTCCAAGAAAGCTTCTTATTCCTTTCACATTGGTGGGTGGTGGTAATTTCTCGATGATTTCAACCTTTGCTTTATCAACCTGAATGCCCTGACAAGATATCCGATGGCCAAGGACAATGCCTTCAGTTGCCATGAAGTGGAATTTCTCCCAATTTAGAACTAGATTTGTGTCCTCGCATCTCTTCAAAACTTTTGCCAAGTTGTTAGCGCATTGGTCAAAATTTTATCCATAGATAGAGAAATCATCCATGAATACTCTAAAGAATCCTTGATCATATCTGAGAAAATTGCTATCATACACCTCTATAATGTTGCTGGCTCATTGCATAACCTAAACAACATACATCGAAAAGCAAAGGTTCCAACAGGGCATGTGAATGTAGTCTTTGCTTAATCTTCTGACGCAATGGCAATTTGGTTGTACCCAGAGTAGCCATCTAAGAAGAAATAATAGGCTTTACCAGCCAGCCTATCCAGCATCTGGCCAATGAAAGGTAGTGGGAAATGATCCTTCTTTGTGGCCGCATTTAGTCGACGATAAATCATACATACTCGTCAGCCAGTCGCAATGGGAGTAGGTATCAACTCGTTCTTGTCGTTGGTCACGATTGTGAAACCACTCTTCTTTGGAACACATTGGACGGGGCTCACCCAATTACTGTCAGAAATGGGATAAATAATGCTCGTGTCTAGCCATTTGATAATTTCCTTCTTCACTGCTTCTTTCATCTTTTCATTAAGTCTTCGTTGTTGCTCAATCGATTGCTTTCTTTCGTCTTCCAACCTTATTTTATGCATGCAAAAAGAGGGACTAATGCCTCTGATATCTGTAATGCTCCAAGCTATGACTCTTTTGTGCTGTTTCAAAATCACGATGAGCTTATCTTCTTGCATTGCGTTGAGGAATGCGTTGACAATAATTAGTAATGTATCATTGTCACTAAGAAAGACATACTTTAAATGCATCAGCAACGGCTTCAACTCCAAGGTAAGATCTTGCTCAATAGATTATTTAAACACTGGATTGTCCTATTCACCAAATCCAAAGATTCTAGTTGCCAATTCTGTCTCAGCTCACAATTATTAACTTCTTCTTTGTCGATACATTCAGCTAGGATTTCATCAGTGGATGTCGCCACATCCTCATCTGACATTGTTGAACTTCTTGTATTGAATTCTTCCCTAATGATTTCGTCTAACACGTCAATATGATGACATTGCTCTTTAGTTCTGGATAGAGATGCCTCAAACATACTGAAGGTCACATGCTCATCGTTATGTCGCATGATAAGTTCTCCTTTGAACACATCGATAAGTGTGCACCCCGTTGCTAGAAATGGTCGCTCCAAGATAATGGGTACCTCTTTATTTGCTTCGTAGTCTAGGATTATAAAATCAGCAGGGAACACGAGCTTATCAACTTGAACAAGGACATCTTTAATTTGGCCTTCAGGTTGCGCTAAGGATCTGTCCGCAAGTTGTAATGCCACCGCAGTGGGCTTCATCGATCCTATTCCTAACTTCTTGAAAGTAGATAAAGGAATAAAGTTAATACTTGCTCCTAAATCACATAAAGAATTACCTAGATAATGATTCTAAACGAAGCATGGGATTGTGAAGCTGCTAGGGTCTTTCATCTTTGTTGGTAACTTATTTGTAAGCACAGCGCTGTGCCCCTCTATGAGCGCAATCGTCTCGATTTTGGATAATTTCTTCTTCTTTGACAATAGCTCCTTCATAAATTTCTCATAGCTGGGTATCTACACAAGAGCCTCGACAAGAGGTATATTAATGTGTAATTGTTTCAAAGTAGAAACAAACTTTTGATACTCTTTATCATGGACTTTTTCTTTAAATATTTGCGAAAATGGCAAAGGTATTGTAGTAGTGGGTTGTTGTGAAAAACTTGGTGGTGTCGACATTGGTAGTTGCGTCGACAACTTTGTTGGATAAACTGTAGGCATAGATGGTACTATAGTTGGTTCCTCTTCATTTACTTCACTTGGCTTCCTTCACTTGCATTCTCTTTTTGTTACTGTGGTTTAGATGCGTCGACAAGGTCCTGCTTAGAACTGCTTGGTTCAACCGTCTGCTTCCCACTCCTCAGTGTAATAGCCTTGTACTCTTCCCCCTCTGCGTTGGATTCTCAGTATCACTAGGCAAAGTACCTAGTGACCTCGTGCTGAGATTAGAAGCCAACTGTCCTAGCTGGGCTTCCAATGCTCAGATGGAAGAAGAGTTTCCTTGTACTATTACTTCAGTCCGCGTGATATGCTCGCACATCAATGCCTCAAGAGCAGCCATAGGATCTAACTTAGGTTGAGAAAACTGCTGTTGTTGATGTTGATAATGCTATCCTTGCATATGTGGTAGCACAAACTATTGTGGCTTTAATCGAGATTGTGGTTGCATCTGGCTGTGCCTGAATCTATTCAGAATGAAAATTTACATGAGAATTCTAATTATAATTCTGTTGTTGGTTACTATTGTAACTCTCTTGTCTATAACCCCCTTGATTTGAGGCATTTTCATATCTGAATGTGGAAGTATTTTGATTCCCCCAAGGTTGTTGATCTCGGTTGTTGTATGAGTTACCATATGAACCCCTTCTAATGTTGTTAACATAGAATGCATTTTTCGCTTGTTGTGGACAATCCTCATAACTATGGTTGTCACCGAAAATTTCGCAGGAAAATGTCGATGCATCCAATTGCTAGGCCACTCGAATAGGAGCAACGTCACTTGTCCCTTTCATATTCTTTCTGATATTGGCCAACGAGGATACATGCGCACTCAAGGTAGTAATGGCATCTAACTCAAGAACACCATGGTTAGTTTTTACCTGTGTAGAACGAGAGATTGGATATTGATAGTCATTCTAAGCAATCCTCTCTAAAATTCTTACAGCTTCATTGTATGTATGATCCAACAAGGGACCATTAGTAGATACGTCGACAAGATTCCTTATCTGGGTATTCAAACCATTGTAGAATATTTCAATCTGAGTCTCTTGCTGAATACCATGCATTGGGCAGCGTCGAAGCAATGTCTTATAATACTCCCAGGTTGTATGTAAGTTCTCAACATCCAGCTGATGATATGCAGTAATATCATTCCGTAAACTTGCGTTCATTATCGACGGATTGAAACGTAAAACAAACTGCGTTGCTAGCGTATTCCAATATGTAATGGATCCAGCCGACAATCCCAAGAACCATGATTTCTCGCTTTACCCTGCAATGAATAAGGAAATAATTAAATCTTCAAGGCATCATCAAGGATACCATGTTGACTAAAGGATGCACAAATAAGTAGAAATGATTTTAAATGATCTCTTGCATCTTCATGAGGCAAACCCGAATATTGTCCATTTGAATTGAATATCTGAAACATCACCGATTTTAGCTCGAAATTACCAGCCTGAATAGTTGGTCTCACAACCCCTAGTTGTAAATCATCAAGGATAGACACAACAAAATCTCTTATTATCCTATTTTGCAATTGTTCAGCTGGTGGTGGCGGTGGTGGTATATCATTAACAATTTGTGACAGAACTGGAGGAACTCCATCTTGTGGTAGCAATGGTGGTAAATTGTTGTTGTTGTTGTTACCAGCCATTTTCCATTGTTCTTGTCTTTTCCTCTTAAGTGTTCTCTCAAGTTTAGGATCAAAGCTTACAATATCCTTAGAATTTCTTCTTGTAGACATGCAACTTTTAAAGAAATAAAAGAAAATAAATAAAAGAAAATTAGATGGATTAGTAAAAACAAAAAGTTAAATAAGAAATAATTGCTACTACAATAGTAAACATCAAACAAACTCCAATTCCCTGGCAACGATGCCAAAACTTGATCGCGTCTAAAACGTCACAGCAATGTGCAAGCGAACACACGTCGATACAAGTATAATTGATAGTCTATCAGATATCGATCCCATAGGGAATGGGTTCTTGATGTTCAGATGTCGAAGAAACTAATACTGGAATTTAGATGAAATGTGAGTAAAGATGTCAGCGCAATTAAGTCAAATCTGCACACTGAAATTGTTAATACTGTCAATGCAATCAGAGTTAAATGGTTAAATGTTAGAGCAACGAAAATTAAATCAAAATGTGTTGAGTGTAAATGTTGAATATTTAAATGCAAAAAATATAAATGTGATCAAGTGTGAAGATCTGGAGTGGATAACTGATTTTGTTGAGTTGCAAAGCAGGATGCGGCGACAAGGTTTTGAATAGATAAACTGTCGCAGCAATAAAGCTCCAATGAATTCTTACCAATAACAATTCCCTATTTAGTCACGACTCAAGTACCTACAATTACTCCACCTCTTGGTGTGAACAATGTTGTGTACCCAAGAATAAGTGATCAGAGTTCTTCTAATCCTAAGCAGCTCTCGCCTAACTTATTTGTTAACCTAACTTGACACCGCATCTCTCGATGTCGGTAGACTGCAAAGCCACTCTCGTGTTTGATGCAGTTAGATCCAAGAATAAATAGATAAAAAAACATTAAATAAGAATCAAAGTGATCAAATACTGAAAGATACTCTCTTATTCATTCAAATATTAATAATATTCATCATCCATAAGAAAGGAGTTAACGAATACATCGGAATATACTATCTCTAGGCTACTCGGATTACCCCCTAACCGCTTCTCTTGTTCAGCATCAAGCACTCCTCGTCAGGAGTTGCCGCTCATCGGCTCAATCAGCTCACCGGTCTCCAACAATAAATTCCAAAAACAAAAAGTAATTTGCAAATTTAATTCTTCTACTCTTGATGATTTTTCCTCCTCTTCTTTCCTCTATTTATATCCTTCAAAAGTTGCAGGTTTCATCCTCCTCTATTCTTAGATCCAGATCTAAATTTTGCAGCTGTCAAAGTTAGTTACAGTACAGCTGTGCACTCACGCATATTTGATGTTTTCTATAGAGATTTGTAGGTTGTCGCTGCATTACTAGGCGCAATCTGAGATCGTTAATTACGGCGACAACTTGTGATCTTCCGGTGCGATTGTAATTTGATTGTATCTAGAGTAACCATCAAGGAAACAGTAGTAGGCCTTACCAGCTAGCCTATCCAACATTTGATCAATAAATGGCAGTGGGAAATGGTCCTTCTTTTTCGTCGCATTTAAACGATGGTAATCCATACATACTCGCCAACCTGTAGCAATGCGAGTAGGGATTAGCTCATTTTTATCATTACTTACCACTGTGATGCCACTCTTTTTTGGCACACATTGGATCGGACTCACCCATGTGCTATCCGAAATGGGGTAGATGATGCCTACGTCCAGCCATTTAATGATCTTTTTTTTCACTACCTCTTTCATTTTCTCATTCAGTCTACGTCATTGTTCAATTGACTGCTTTCCTTCATCTTCTAGCCTGATTTTGAGCATATAAAAAGAGGGACTAATGCCTCTGATATCTGTAATGCTCCAAGCAATGGCTCTTTTGCACTACTTCAAAATTACGATTAGCTTTTCTTCTTGACTTGTGTCGAGGCTTGCGCTAACAATCACAGGTAATGTGTCATTGTCACCTAGAAAGACATCCTTCAAATGTACTGGTTATGGCTTTAACTCCAAGGTTGGAGCTTGTTTAATTGATGGTTTAAAAATAGGGATTGTCCTATTAGACAGATCCAAAGATTCCAATTGCCAGCCTTGTCTCAACTCACAAATATTAGCCTCAGCTATGTGGTCTTATTCAAGTAGGATTTGTTCTTCTAATATCACTGCATATTTGTCATGAATTGCTGAACTTCGTTCATTGAATTCTTCTGTGATTAACTCGTCTAGCACGTTAATGTGGTGACATTGTTCTTTACTTCTTGAAGGAGATGCTTCGAACACACTGAAAGTGACATGCTCGTCATTATGACGCATAATTAGCTCGTTTATGAAAACATCGATAAGTGTATGTCCTATTGCTAAAAATGGGCATCCCAAGATAATGGACACCTCTTTATCTGCTTCGCAATCAAGAATGATAAAATCAACTCAGCACAAGCTTATCAACTTGGACGACATCCTTAATCTGTCCTTCAGGTTGTGCCAAGGATCTATCTGCAAGCTGTAACTTCACCACAGAGGGCTTCATGGATCCAATTCCTAATTTCCTGAAAGTGTATAATGGCATGAGGTTAATACTAGCTCCTAAATCACATAAATTTTTACTTAGGTAGTGGTTTCCAATGGAGAATAGAATCGTGAAACTGCCAAGGCCTTTCATCTTTGGTGGCAACTTGTTTGTTAGCACAACTATACCCCTCTGTGAGTGCAATTGTCTCGATATCAGAAAGCTTTTTCTTTTTCGACAGTAGCTCTTTCATAAATTTCCCATAGCTATAGATCTGCACAAGAGCATCAACTAGAGGTATATTAATGTGTAATTGCTTCAAGGTAGAGACAAACTTCTGATAATCTTTGTCATGGTCCTTTTCCTTGAATCTCTGTGGAAATGGCAAAGGTATATTGTCAATGGGTTGTTGTAAAGGATTCGGTTGCGTCGACATGGACAGTTGTGTCGACATATTTATTGGTTAAATTGTGGGCATAAGAGTGACTACAGGTGTCTCTTCTTCATCTATTTCTGCTAGGTCTTCTTCATAGGCAACTTCTTTTTGTTGCTTTGGTTCGGATGCGTCGACATGTACTTGGTTGGAACTGCTTCTTAGCTTAGTAGTTTTCCTTCCACTTCTTAGCGTGATAGCCTTACAATGCTCCTTTCCCTTTTGAGTCGAATTTTCAGTGTCGCTAGGCAAAGCACCTGGTGACCTTGTGCTCATGTTAGAAGCCAATTGTCCTAGCTGAGCTTCCAACGCGCGAATAAAAGAAGAATTTCCTTGAAAGATTGTTTCCGTTCTTGTAATATGCTCTTGCATCAATGCTTCAAGAGTAGCCAACGAATCTGCTCTTGGTTGAGAATATTACTGTTGTTGTTAATGCTGTCCTTGCATATTTGGCATCGCATTATGTTGCGGTGACATTTGAGCTTGTGGCTGTATCTAGTTATATGAATGCATCTGATTTTGTGATCGCATCTGGTCATGAGATCACATATTATCTGGTTAGCGATGCAATTACGGATTGTGATTATAGTTCTACTGTTGTTGGTTGTTGTTGTAACTCTCATGTCTAAAATTCCCTTGAGTTGAGGAATTTCCATATTTGAATGTGGGCGCATTCTGACTCCCCCAAGGTTGTTGTGTACGATTAGGATTACTGTATGAGTTACCATAGGAATTTCCTCTAATGTTGTTGACATAAAATGCATTCTCAGCATGTTGTGAACAATCCTCATAATTGTGGTTGTCACCGCAAATTTCATAGGAAAATGTCGGGACATCCATCTGTTAGGCTACTTAAATAGGGGCACTTCACTTATCCCCTTCATGTTTTTAATCATGTTCGCCAATGAGGATACCTGTGCACTCAAAGTTAATATAACATCTAATTCCATAACACTAGGATTAGTTTTTACCTGAGCAGAATGAGAAATTGGATATTGATAGTCATTCTGTACAATTCTTTCTAATATTCGCACGACTTCATTGTAAGTGCAATCCAACAATGGACCATTGGCAGATGCATCGACAAGATTTCTTGTCTGCGCATTCAACCTATTGTAGAAGATCTCGATTTGAGTTTCTTGTTGGATTCCATGCATGGGACGTCTTAAAAAGTCTTGTAATGTTCCCATGTAGTGTGTAAATTTTCATCATCCAGTTGATGATGTGTCGTGTTATCATTCTGCAATCTAGCATTCAATGTCAGCGAATTAAATCACAAAATGAACTGTGTTGCTAGCGCATTCCAAGAAGTAATAGATCCAGTCGGTAGACCAAGGAACCATGTTCTTAGCCTCCCTTGCAAAGAATAAGGGAACAGCTTCATCTTCAAGGTGCCATCAGGAATACCATGTTGACTAAAAGAAGCACATATGAGTAGAAATGATTTGAGATGCTCTTTTTCATCTTCATGGGGTAAACCTGCATATTTCCCATTCGAATTAAGCATTTGAAACATAATTGGTTTCAATTAAAAATTACCAACTTGTATTGTAGGCCTAACAACCCCTGGTTGTAAATTATCAAGCACAGGAACAACAAAATCTCTGATTGTCCTGTCTGGGACTTGCTCCACTTGTGGCAGCAGCGGTGGTATATTATTAACTCTTTGTGGCTATATTGGAGGACCTATAACTTGTGGCAGCAACGGTGGTAGATCATTGTTGTTTCCAGCCATTTTCTTTTACTTTTTCTTCCTCCTTCGAATAGTTCGTTCGAGTTCTAGATCAAAGCTCACAATATCCTTAGGATTTCTCCTTGTGAACATGCAACTCCTAAAGAATTTGAGAGAAAATCAACAAAAGAAAGTTACACATATTAGTAAAAATAAAAAGTTAAGTAAGAAAGAATAATTGCAACTACAAAAATGAACATCAAACAAACGCCATCCCCGACAACAGCGCCAAAACTTGATCGGCCTGTGAACGTCACAGCATTAAGTACAAGCGGACACTCGTCGATACAAGTATAGTTGAAAGATTTGCTCTATCGGATATTGATCCCACGAGGATTGAGTTCTTGATGTTTAATTGTCGAAGCAACTAAAGTTAAAATTAGAAGAATTGTTACTAAGAATGTCAGCGCACCTGAGTTTGATTTGCACAGCTAAAAGTGTTAATTTGTCAACGTAAATATAAAATAAATTATCAAAGCAAATTAAGATAAAATGAATAGTTGTTGGGATGTTTGTAAAGGTAAATTCAGAACTTAAAATAAATGGATCAAGTGTAAGGAAGTAGAGAGGATCACTGATTTCACAAGTCACAATGCTAAATGTGGCTGCAAGGTTACAAATAGATGAATTGTCACCGCAATTATACTTCAATGAAATCTTGCTACTATTACTTCCTCATGCTAAATGTGGCTGCAAGGTAACAAATAGATGAATTGTCATCGCAATTATACTTCAATGAAATATTGCTACTATTACTTCCTCTGTTTAATAAAGACCCAAATGCTAGTAATTACCACACCTTCCAGTGCTGGTAATGCCTTGCACTTAAGAACAAGTGGCCAGAATTCCTTCTTAGCCTCAAGCAACTTCCGTTTTCTTGCTTGTTGATTTAACTTGTCATCGCAACTTGTAGTGACTGTGACTGCAATTGCACTTCCATGGTCACAACGATTAGATCCAAAGATAAAAAAATAAGGAGAATAGAGTAGAAATCAAATTAGATCTAACTTTAAATGGTACTTCCATACTTAATTGATAATCAACAGTATTCATCAACAATTAAGAGGTATCAAAGAAAAAGTCGAAGCATCCTATTCCTAGTTTACTAGAACTATTCCATGACAGCTCTTACTGCGCCGCAGATAGGAACTTCTCGCTAGAAGTCTTTCTCTTTTGCTCGTCAGATCACCTTCCTCCTAAACTCAAGCTTCCATGGCAACTTGTTTAGAGATTTGAGAAATTTTTCAGAGTTTAATTCTTCACCACTTCATATCCATCTTCTTATTTTCCCTCCTATTTTTAAGCTCTTGAAATTTGCAGCTCTCTTTCCTTCTCAAATCTAACCATTTTGGCAGCTACAAGTTGGTTAATTCCAATTGTGCACTCACGCAGATCTGATGTGTTCCTAAGGCATGTGCAGATTGTCGTCGCATCTTTGGGAGCAATCTATGATTTTTACTTGCTGCGACATCTTAGCTTTCTCCTGCGCTGGTGCTTCCAGGTATGTTTGTAGCGTGAAGTCACTTGCACGAGGTTAAGATATATTTGCGGTGACATCTGTGGCTGCAATTCCAGGTTAAATTTGTGGCTGCATCTTTGCACACTTTCCAACACTGATCTTCAGAGGTGGATCTCTGCGCTAACAATTTCAGACGCAAAACTTTGCTGCATACGGCGACATTAGTAGTATAAAAAAGGCTAAAATGAAAAGAATTAAAGCCATACAACACTAATTTAGAAAATGAAAACATTAAATATAAAATGTTTAACATTTATACTAAAAATGATACAAAAGGAACAATTAATACACAAGTTTTAGGGAGAAAATAAGTGTCATTTCTAATGCTATCAAGCTCCAACGATCATAATTTTGAATATTTTTTATCAGTGCAAGCCCACTTATAATGATATAAGTATATCTGCAACTGCAAATGATAACACTCTAAAATGGCATGCTAATTTGGGCTATTTATGATTCTTTTATCTTGTAAGGACTAAATTGAAGATAAAAGGAAAAAATTGGGGCAAAAAGCGTGAATGTGGAAGAGAAAGTGCCGAAAGTGTGAAAGTGTGGAAGACTTGGGAAGAAATTTATTGGACATAAGACTTTATTTAAATTTAAACTCTATTTTTAGAATTAATATTTAGGATTATTATTAGATTGTTTATATTTAATTTTAATTTATCTTTTAAGCATTATCATTTAGAGTCTAATTTGGATCTAACTAGAGAATTATTGTTTAGATTTAATTCTAATTATCTTTTTAGAGTTTAGATTAGATCTAACTAGGGATTTTCATTTACTATAAATAGGGGATGAAGTGATATGAATTATCCACTTCTAATTTTCTATAAAATCCTCCATCTCCCAAAACCCTAGTCGTTTTCTTTCAATAAAAATTCTATTTTCTTTAAGCTTGTGTATTCTTCCAAAAAGCATGAGCAACTAAAACTCATCTAGCTGAAGGTTATCAAAATTCCCCAAAATGGTTCATAAGGCTTAGAACCCATACTTAACCCTTCTCAACCGAGTATTCATTACTTCTTAGCATTACGGGATTGACGCTTCTGTCCAAATCCCTTAAAAAGTAATCTTTTCATCTTATGCAAAGATAGTCACTTTGTATGTTTTGAGAAGGCTGCACAGTCGGCTCACTTACTTATTGTTTCAGAGGTTGTCGAGCCAAAGAGACAAAATTGCGTGACATTCGTCATTGAGAAGAGATGATCTAGTGTAAGACGATCCCACTGGAGTGATGGTTGACTAGAGTCAGGTTCCTCTAAAATCACAAGTTATAATCGGAGCTAGTGGTTGTAGGCGTCCTCTTCCACTATAGCTGGCTTATTCGGTTACAAGAAGAACCATCTAAAAGTCTATGATTAAACCAAGGAGGAATCAAGATAACCGAAGGCTGGAATTCCCAAAATCGATAAAACCTTTTCTCTCAACTCTGTTTATTTTTCGTAGTGCAATTTCAATTCATTCAAACCTTAAATCATTCGTATTTTAATTTGTTTATTATTTTTTTCCAGGTCGAACACGTTTCTTGGGCACGATTGTGCCCGGGATCTCGATATACAAGATTCTGCAACATTATAGTCCCTGAGTATTTGACCCTACTTCCCTTATACTATTATTTTCGATATTTTTAGGGATATGCTATATTTGGTGCTCCCAACGACACACCAGCAAAGAAGATCGAATTTAGTGCTTCTAATGGCTAGAATTCATCTGCAATGATCATAAATATCCACAAACTTATTCCTAAGTATAAATACAAGTTTATGATACATTAAGAGATAAGAGAGACATATCCAAGCATCAAACACAAGAGAACTTAAAATCTTTATTTTTTTTCATTTCTCGTGTACATATTCATTAAGAGTTTATTCTATTATTTATTACTATGAAATATTTGTATTTAGAGCTTCAATTTGCAAACACACACCTACTTGAGGTTCATTGTTAGTTTGCTCATCTTCTCTTTGTTGTAAAGAGTATACTTAATGCTTTATCCTTAAGTAACTTGTAAAGGAATTTAGTCGAGCCACAAAAATTAGGAAGGGTTTCAGTTAAGTCATAAAAAAAACTAATGGGACTGTTCTATCTTAGCCTTATGAAAAAGATAATGTTTTGTAAAGGTTATACATTTTCCTTGAAATGTAACAATTCAAGTATAGTGAATTGAGAAATCTTTGATTGAAGCATATCAAGGTAGTCAAGGTAAACAATTTGGGTCGAATCATTATAAAGTCAATTGTCCACTTTTTTTCTCTCTCTTCATTATTTAGAAAAGTTTGAAAAGAATTTCAAAATGTCAATTCGTCACCTCTTGTTATTTTCGTGCCTAACAATTTTAATATTTATATTATCATAATAAAAATATAGATATATGTTTATTTAATTGTTTTTTTATACAATGCCTACTTCTACTTGTAATTCTTAAAAACTCTTAAATAAAAGAAAAAATGTGTTTAATCGAACCTATATTTTTTTTATTGCAATAATGACATTCACAACTAAACTTATTATTATTATTATTATTATGATAAAAGCGTAAAGTGATCAAATAAGGAGAAAAATAAAAAGAAATAAAATAATTTATTTTTTAAGAGTAGGATGAAAAAAAAATTTCATCCATTATTTAGTCTATAACTATATCTATTATATAAATCTATACTATATGTTAAGCTAATAATTGGGTTGATATCATCCTTTTAATTTAGGGTCCGTTTGTTTGCATGCAAAATGGTTTTTGGAAAATGAGTTACTTTTTTGAAAAAATTAATATTTTTGGATGAATCTGTGTAAAATATTTCCCGTTGTTTAGTAAATTTCATGAAAATATTCCATAAAAGTTGTTTTAAATGAAATGAACATACAATTGAGAATTTCTTGTTTTTTCATTGTTTAATTAAATTTATTTTATATCTATTAAATTTATATTTTGTATTATTTTTGTATATATTGCAATGATTTATTTCATCTAGGACATAACATGGAATTTTGTAGAGAATAAAAATAACAATAAGAGCAGCAATATTAAGAACAAAAAAACAAAAAAGTATTATGTTGAATACATGCCATTATCAAAATAAATAAATAAACAAAAATTTGTGGTTTGACTATCTGTATCAACTTCTGGCCTACTTAAACCATTATTCTCTAAGCTAGTCTGAGATCCACTTAGACAGCACTAATACCAGGATCAAGTCTCCTATCATTATCAATAACAAATTTGTCAAAAAAACCAGCAAAATTGCTCCCAATCGAGCTCAGTATTTGCATTAGTAGTCATTGTTTGATTTTATTCTAATATTGGAGACCGTAAGAGTTGAGACACATTCAGTTCCTTTTCTGTATCAATCTAATTAGATTGTTTTTTTATATATTCAACAGCAGATTTGTTTCCCCCAGGTGATTGTCAATATTGTCTGTTGAAAAAGGATGACTAAGAGGATTTGACTGCACATATATTATTCTGCAATGACATTGAAGCTAATGGATTTCTTAGAGGAGTAGGAGAAGCTAAATGATGAGCAAAACTTTCAGCCAGTTTCTGTGGTGATCTTCTATCAATGCTGTGTGACACACTTGTTTCTTTTTTTACTCCAACCTTATCAGATTGTTTACTAGTATTTTCCATTGGAGATGCATTTCTCACAAGTGATCGATCAATATCATCAGTTGAAAACGAATCATTAGTACATCAAATCGCGAACTTTGTTTCTTCAGCAATGATACCAAAGCCAATGAACTTGGCAGATTTAGAGAACCTGAACAATGAACTGAACATTCAGCCTATCGTTTTGGTGCCCTTTTACTAATCCCTTTCATCAAATCTGATATTAAATTTCTAGGCTTTGTCAAGTTTTCTTAGAAGCCTTCAAATCAATCCTTCGTATATTTTGCAAATCAGGAAGGCATATTTTGTCCAGATCAACAGGCTTGATCTGCAAGCACTCATCCCCATCATAATTACTGGAAAGCAAATGATCCAAAAATTGATTAATATGTTCTCTACTTTGGTCACCGAACCTAAGGAGTATATAACACCATTTTATCAAGAACAGGAGCCAAGGGGGTATAAAGTAACACAATTAAGAGTTGACAAATCAATCTTTCTTGACTCACCAGCCAACTTCTCTTCTATTCGAGGACCGGGTTAGATTTTTCTTGTTGTGAACCACAAAGTGGACTATGAAGTTCCTCATCAAAGCTTTCCATCGGGGACATAGAAATAGAATAGTGATGTTTGTACTTAACTGATCTCCTGAAAATAAAATCACAAGGCTTTGTTATATACAAATATACAAAAGATAAAAAAAACAATAAGAAAATTGAATACAACAGAAATTCAGCTACAGAAAAATTTTGATCAAACCTCACTATTCCAGAGCGACGAGGGCGTGTAGCCATTGATTGAACATTTTCCAAATTTGATGGAACACCACCTGCTTCAAACAACTTCAGAGGTTTGATACAGTGAGCGCCTTTCAGAACCTAAGGAATCTGTCTGCTCTTGATCCAATGAAAAAAAAGAAAGGTCAAAAGAATGATTTTTGCTTTTTTAACTGTTTGGAGAATGGAAACTGAAATACCTTTTGGCTCTCCTCGAAAACGGTGTTCGTTTTTGAGCCTATCTTTAAAGATCTAAAAAAAAATTGAAAACAAATGTTTTATAGCTTTAACAATTTAAAAGAAAAAACAAAATTATTTCGAAAAGCTTCAAAAAAAATACAAAAAAAAATGGATCACCCAAAGCATTTTATTTCTATAGGGAATAATAAAAGAGCTTCAAAAATAAATCCAATTCCATTTTTTGGTTGAGAGAAATATATGAATTGGGCGAAACTAAAAAAATTCGATAATTAGTAATAAGACGATTCGTAAATCATCCCTTCAAATTCAATCTATGGCGTGGACAAATTATTCATTAACAGAAAAAAAAGATTTGACTAAGATAACAAACACAATAAAAAATCAAATACAAAAAATTATAATTATAAAAGACAAAAAAAATGAATTTCTAACTCAAGAAATAAATAGTAGTTCTAACAAAATAAGTTATCAGGATAAAATATTAGAATCAGCAAAAAAAATTTGACAAATAGTAAAAAGAAGAAATATTCGATTAATTCGAAAATTCTATTTTTTTATAAAATTTTTCATTGAAAAGATATACACGGATATTCTTCTATATATCATTAATATTCCAAGAACCAATACCCAACTTTTTCTTGAATCAACAAAAAAAAAGATTGAGGACTTCATTCCCAATAATGAAGCAAATCAAGAAAAAATTAATAAAACAACTAAAAATACAACTCATTTTATTTCAGCTAGAAAAACCTCACTTTTTTCACTTTCTAATGTTAGTATTAGAAATAAAAATAAAAAAGCTTTTCGTGACTTATCCTCCCTCTCACAAGCATATGTATTTTACAAATTATCACAAACCCAATTATTAGTTTTTATAAATTTAAACCTATCCTTCAATATCATGGAACATCTTTTTTCTTAAAAATAAAATAAAAGATTATTTTGAAGAACAGGGAGTATCTCATTCCATATTAAGACATCATTATGGGTTAAGACAGAAAATAGCTTAGCATTCTGGACTGAATGAATGGAAAAACTGGTTAAGGAGTTGTTATCAATACGATTTATTTCCGAATAGATGGGTTAAACTAGTACCAGGACAATGGCGAAATAGAGTCAATCAACACTATCTGGCTCAAAATAAAGATTTAACAAAATGATTTTCAAATTTTATGAAATAGAGTCAATGGGATTCAGATGAAAAAGAAAGATTAATTCATTATGAAAAAAAATGATTTTCAAGCGAACTCATTACTGAATCAAGAATATAAACTAAATCAAGAACAAAAATATAAAAAATCAAATTTTAAAAAACACTATGGATATGATTTTTTATCATATAAATCTATTAATTATCAAGATAAGAGGGACCCGTATGCTTATAGATCACCATTCCAAGTAAATAAGAGCGAAGAGAGTTCTTATCGTTACAACATGGATAAACAATTTTTTTTTGATACACTGAGGGATATCCCTATCCATAATTATCTAAGAGAAGGCGATACCCTAGATGCTATGGGGAATTTTTCACACAGAAAGTTTTTTAATTGGAGAATTCTTCATTTTTTGTCTTAGAAATAAGGTCGATATTGAGTCCTAGGTCGATACCAGTACCAAGAGTAACAAAAATATTAAGACTGTGGTTAATAATTATCAAATAATTGATAAAATTGACCTTTTTTATTTCACAATTTATCAAGATCGAGAAAGCAACCCATCTAATAAAAAAGGAAGCCATTTTGATTGGATGGGACTGAATGAAGAAATACTAAGTCGTCCTATACTGAATCTAGAACTTTGGTTCTTCCCAGAATTTGTGTTGTTATATAATGCATATAAGGTTAAATCATGGATCATAACAATAAAATTACTTCTTTTAAATTTTAATGGAAATAGAAACATTAATAAAAATATTATTGAAAAAAAAAAAAGGGATTCCTTATAGCACCAAACGAAAAAAAAAATTATTGGATTAGAAAATCGAAATCAAGAAGAAAAAGAACCCATGGGTAAAGGGGGTCTTGTATCAGATGCACAAAAACAAGGAAATTTGAAATCCGTTCTCTCAAACCAAGAAAAAGATATTGAAGAAGATTATGCTAAATCAGACAAAAAAAAACGTAGAAAGAAAAAGCAATACAAGAGCAACACGGAAACAGAGCTTGATTTCTTCCTAAAAGGTATTTGCGTTTTCAATTGAGATAGGATGATTCTTTAAATCAAAGAATAATCAATAATATCAAAGTATATTGCCTCTTGCTTAGACTAATAAATCCAAACGAAATTGCTATATCCTCTATTCAAGGGGAGAAATGAATCTGGATATTTTGATGATTCAAAAGATTTAACTCTTAGAAAATTAATAAAAAAAGAATATTGATTATCGATCCAGTTCGTCTGTTGGTAAAAAATGATGGACAATTTATTCTATATCAAGCTAAAGTATTTTGTTGGTTCATAAAAATAAACACCAAATTAATCAAAAATACCAAGAAAAAAACTATATTGATAAAAATCATTTTTATGAATTTATTGCAAGACATCAAAAAATGACTGAAAATAAAGACAAAAATCATTATGATTTGTTTGTTCCTGAAAATATTTTATCCCCTAACCACCGACGAGAATTGCAAATTTGAATTTCTTTAGATTCAAGAGATAAAAATGGTATGCAGAGAAATCCAGTATTTTTAAATAATGTAAAAAACTGTTGTCAAGTTTTGACTAAAAACAAACATCTTGATAGTGATAAAAAGAAACTAATTAAATTAAAGTTCTTTCTTTGGCCCAATTATCAATTAGAAGATTTAGCTTGTATGAATCGATATTGGTTTAATACTAATAATGGCAATCATTTCAGTATGGTAAGGATCCGTATGTATTCGTGTCTGAAAATTCGTTAATGGTACATTCTCCCCTATTTTATATATTTATCGTGCCGGGTATATGAAAACAAATAGATAGGCACAAAGATTGTCTTACATTTTATTTTGATACACGATACTAATTTAATGACATACATATCAATTAGATCGACAAATAAATCAACAAAATCCTCTTATTTGAACTCTCAAATTTTCTCTTTTGGAGAAATCTCTCACTCTTTTGTATCCCTATTCGAATCAAATCGAAACCCGAATTGATTAATTTTATTTGAAAAAAAGATAAAGTTTATAACGAACTTAAAATCATCGTGTATATAAAAATGACTGGTATTATTATTACTGATCAGTAAAATTCACATTCAAAAAAAGGGGGAAATTATTTTGTTTTATGGTAAAAAATTCATTCATCTCAGTTATTTTTCAAGAAAAAAAAAGAAAGAAAACAGGGGGTCTGTTGAATTTCAAATAGTTAGTTTCACCAATAAGATACGAAGACTTACTTCCCATTTGGAATTGCACAAAAAAGACTATTTATCTCAGAGAGGTCTACGTAAAATTCTAGGAAAATGTCAACGACTGCTATCTTATTTAACAAAGACAAATAAAATACGTTATCAAGCATTAATTGGTGAGTTGGATATTCAGGAATCAAAAAATCGTTAATTTTCAAATTTTCAATTAGTCGATTTATTAGATTTTCATTTTGATGTACTTGTTTTCGTTTTCAACAATTCATGTAAGAATGAATCGAGGAAAAACTTATGAATCTATCAGCTATAGAAAAAGACATTATGATAGTCAATTTGGGGCCTCACCACCCATCAATGCATGGTGTTCTTCATCTCATCGTTACTCTAGATGGTGAAGATGTTGTTGACTGTGAACCAATATTAGGTTATTTACACAGATGAATGGAAAAAATTACGGAAAATCGAACAATTATACAATATTTGTCTTATGTAACGCGTTGGGATTATTTAGTCACTATGTTCACGGAAGCAATAACCGTAAATGGACCAAAACAATTGGGGAATATTCAAGTCCCTAAAAGGGCCAGCTATATTAGTAATTATGTTGGAGTTGAGTCGTATAGCTTCTCATCTATTATGGCTTGGACCTTTTATGGTAGATATTGGTGCACAGACCCCTTTTTTTTATATTTTAAGAGAAAGAGAATTAGTTTATGATCTATTCGAAGCTGTCACCGGTATGAGAATGATGCATAATTATTTTCGTATCGGAGGAGTGGCGATCGATCTACCTTACAGCTGGATAGATAAATGTTTGGATTTCTGTGATTATTTTTTAACAGGAATTGTTGAATATCAAAAACTTATTACTCGAAATCCTATTTTTTAGAATGAGTTGAAGGGATAGGCATTATTGGTGGAGAAGAAGCAATAAATTGGGGTTTATCCGGCCCAATGCTACGAGCATCTGAAATCAAATGGGATCTTTGAAAAGTTGATCATTATGAGTGTTACGACGAATTTGATTGGAAAATCCAGTGGCAAAAAGAAGGAGATTCATTAGCTCGTTATTTAGTCCGAATCAGTGAAATGACGGAATCTATAAAAATAATTCAACAGGCCCTGAAAGGAATTCCGAGTGGTCCCTATGAGAATTTAGAAATCCAATGCTTTGATCAAGAAAGGGATCCAAAATGGAAGAATTTTGAATATCGATTCATTAGTAAAAAACCTTCTCCCACATTTGAATTACCTAGACAAAAACTTTATGCGAGAATGGAAGCCCCAAAGGGAGAATTAGGAATTTTTTTGATAGGGGATCAAAGGGGTTTTCCTTGGGGATGAAAAATTCGCCTGCCGGATTTTGTCAATTTGCAAATTCTTCCTCAGTTAGTTAAAAGAATGAAATTGGCTGATATTATGACGATACTAGGTAGCATAGATCATTATGGGAGAAGTGGATCATTGAAATGATAATTTAACAGGTTGTCTATTGATGCCACTACTACTAATATTTCTTCACTTTCTTTCCCCACATTTACCGTATTGTATTTGGCATCTTGCAACTAAACAGAGTTCCCTGGTTTCCTAAAAAATCAGATTAGTTTAGTCGTCCTAGACCTTTCAAAAAACCAATTCATGGAGGGATACTCAATTGGATTTGGAAAGCAAGAAGTCTTCTGAGCCTAAATCTTTCTAAGCACTTTCTTGTAGGATTGGAAAGACCTTTGAAGAACATAACTTCTAGCGTTTGGTTTCTTGACCTACATGGTAATCAATTGCAAGGGGAAATCCCAATTCTTCTATCAAATGTCGCCTATTTGGATTACTCAGAAAAGAACATCACCTGCTTGTTTCTGTATTTCTTTTTTGGCTTCTATAACAACACAAACACACATCGAAAAGCCATTGATTGCAGCCACACATACACACAGAACATGAAAGAAATATTAACATAAAGCATTAGAGCTATGAAATAACAATGCTAAAACAAGAAATGGTGAAACCCTAGCCTACCTAGTACTGCTAATGAACATAATATTAGAGAACAGAATCAAAATAGACACATATCCAAATATTTAATAAAAGACAATAAAAATTAGTTTGATTAGTAAGAACTTTTTAAACGAATCAAAAAAGAACACAAAGGCAAATGATTAGAAGAAAAATGGAGAATTTGGATCAAGAAAGATAATTAAGCATAAAGGGATCATTGATTAGAAATCTATGGAAAGTCACAATAGAATAAAAAAATTCAAACAATTAAAAAAATAGTAATAGTAGAGATTTGATTTCTACTAAGAAAAAAAGAAAAAAAAAACAGTAAAGCAATTGAAGCATCTAATAAAAAGAAAAAAAAAACATACCTTTAAAACTCAAAGACAACGAAGTGGCAAAAGAGAGGGGAAATGTGAGAGGGAAGGGGAAGGGGAAGGAGAAGGAGATGCAAAAGGGTGTAAAATATTTTAGTTTTATACCAATGTAAGTGGATCTCTGCCCGAATGAAAATAATTGATATATCTATATTATTATTTAAAGCTTTGGTTGAGTTTGTCATCTTGAATTGGGTCCTAATTTATATGTGAAATTACCAACCTAAAATTTTTATAAGGTTTAATTCATGATTTGACCTTTGAAGTATTTCTATTTTTTCACTTTGGAACCTAAACATTTCTTACCAATTTGATACTTGAAGTAAACTCAAATTCTCAATTTGATACTTGAAGTATGCCTCCGTTATATTTTTTTAATCCATTTTTACAAACATTAAAAAAATTTCTTATAGCCAATCGCGAAGTATCACATGGCGTCTTTATGTAAAAAAAAAAACAAATATTTTTTTATTAAATGTATATGCACATTAAAAAAAGTAAAAATGAGAATAAATATATAAAAATAAGAAAATACATATAAAATATAAAACAACACATATAAATTGTAAAAAATTATAAAAATAAAATTTACAAAAATACAATAATTGAAAAGAAATTACTTGAAATTAATAATATTATTACAAAAATGTAAAACTTTAAAAATTATTAAAATAATTGTATTTTTTTTATAAAATTCTAAAATATATAATTCTAAAATTCTAAAAATATATTTAAATTTCGAAAACTTTTTTGCAATTACTTGAAATTTAACTATTTTTTTTAATTTTTATAAATTTTTCAATTTTTAAAATTTAAAATTATATATTTTACAAAATTATAAAAAAAATTATTTTTAAACTTTATTTTAAAATTATAAATTATATATTATTTTTACATTTTTAATCAATATAATATATAATACGAAAATAAATTTAAAAGGACACGTGGCATGGTCTAATAGTGACACGTGGTTGGTCAATGCTTGATCAATGATAAGTCAATAATTGATCAATGTTGGTCAACGGTTAATCAAAGTTAAAAGTGTTTTTAATATTTAATATTATAATTTTTTTATTTTTAAATTTAAATTTAATTTTTTATCTTAAATAAAACTAATTGTCATGTGATATTTTTTTTTAATGATCATAACATGACACGTGACGCTTTTTCATTGGTCAAAATTATCTAAAATAAACAAAAAATAGAAAAAAAATGATACTTCAGATACCAAATTAAACAAAAAAAAATTTAGGAAACTGTGTATACTTCAAGGGATAAATCATAAATTAAGCCTTACTATAAAACAACAAATATAATTTTAAGGAATTTTTCTTTTTACATACAATTTAAAAAAATACATGTATATGATGAGATTTTAATAAAAGATTTCAAAATCTTCTTTTAATTTCATCATTTCAATTAAAGTCATATTTAGTTTTCATATAATTTTTTTATAGATCTATTATAAAGTCACGTACAACTCATACAAGTTATATTTTGAATTAATTCTCTGTCTTGAAGATCGGATGAACACTTTTAACTAATGAGCTTAATGCTAAAATTTAAAAGTTAGAATTGAATTATATATTTTAAAGAATAAATTTATTTATTTTTTTAAAAAATAAACTAAATCAGTTTAGGGCTAGAATCCTCCTTTTTCTTTCGTGGTATTTGGATATCTTTCTCATACTAAGGACTAGTACTCCATTGCTATTGCTATTGCTATTGCTATTGCTATTGCATTTTAAAAGTGTTTTTCAAAAGTTTTTTCAGAAAAAATGGTAGGAAATTATTATGAAAATATGCGGTTTGTTAATTTTATTATTCTCCATTGTTGTTATAAATCGTGGTTGAAAGTTAAAATATTTTTTTAATATAAACAATGAAAAGTTAAAAAAAATTAAATTACATGATATTTAAATAATTAAAAATAATGGTACATAAAGTATAATTTTTAAATATCTTTTAAGTAATTAATATAATTTATTTATAAAATTAATGTTGCATAAAATATTTAAAAATATAAATATAATAATAACTTATATTTAAATAATTTAATATAATAATACATGTAATATTTAAATACTTTAATATAACGATACATAAAATATAAATTAATTTAATTTTTTATATACCATTTAAATAATTAACATAAATAAGGGTATTTTGGTAATTTTCAATTTCAAATGCAAAAGTTAAAAGTATTTAGTGTGGGTTTGGATGAACAGTGTGGTGTGGTGCATTAAATTACTTTTTGTCTCACGCTATAATATATAATTTCATTGTCATCGTTATTTTTACACCAACCACAAATAAACGTATCGTCCATTCAAATTCACCTTAAATGTCAATTTTTGTGTTTTGATAGAAAAACACTTTTCTTTTACGATTTTAACCTTAAAAGCAAGATATTCTTCATTGATTGTACTGTGGAAAAACACTTTTGGAACTCAAACATGCATATTTGTAGATGAACGTTTATACCGAATTTTATTTTGAGGACGACTCCACTTCGCCCTTATCTTTGGTGACTTCATCATATCAAAAGAATATTGTCCTCATAATATAAACTTTTCAAAGTTAGGAATAGTAAATAAAAAAAGAAATGATGGCAACCATTTTTTGTTTTTGGTCTAAACTAGTGGGCTACAACTTGTAAAGCGAGTAGCAGTTAGAATCAGTCCCCTTGCAGTGGCGAATAGAAGGGCTCACAGGGGCTCACCTCATTAAAATGAAAATTTTTTATTTTAATTTTTTAAATTTTAAAAATTTTAAATTAATAAAAATAAAATTACATTTTATTTTTTAAAAATAATAAAAATTTAATTTAATTATTTAAAAATTATAAAAATATAAAAAATTTAATTTCGATCCTTGAACATTTTTCCTGATTTCGTCTCTGTGCCTTGCATATAGAAACCAAAAACTCAAACACAAATAAATGAGGGAGTCAACATCTTTTGCAAGCCTCTCGGCTTCCCTGGGGATAGCTTTTACAATCCATTTTTTATCCTAAGGGATCAACTGTAATATGAGTTTGCATTCATTCAAATATTTGCCAAGGGACTGCAACTAATGTACACAAATTTAAAATATTAATATGTATTTAAAAATAACATACAATAACTAAGGAACGTATGATCTGAAATTAATTAAAAATAATGAGACATAAAATATATACGATATTAAAATTAAAAATATTAGATTAAATAGTTTATTAATACTAGAAATCCTTTGACACATGTATACATGCGGAAACCACAAATTTAGAACACAAAAGTATGTTTAAAAAACATTCAGTAAATAATGAAACAAATAGTTTGAAACTAATTAATAAAAATAACACATAAAATATGCACAATGTTAAAATTAAAAAAATAAGATTATATTGTTTATCATTGTGTTGTTATCAATCTTGAGTAAATATCGAGTTAAGTTATGACATAAACTCAATCAAATACATTATTAATACTAGAAATTCTATCACACACGTATGCTCGTGGAAACCACAAGTTTAAACACAAATGCATGTTTAAAAGTAACATACAATAAATAATGAAATGTATGATTTGAAACTAGTTAATCATGAGTTGGTGAGTTGACTTGTAACACCAACTTAATGAACAACATTATTAATATATACAACTGATGTAGATAATAAATTGTACATATTAAAATCAAAATGTTAAAATATATTAAAATGAAAAGACTACAATACAATCAAATAATATAACTTTTTTTAATTGCAAAAGGATATTTTTGTAATTTCTTGATCGAATTGGTAATTTAGTTGAGGGTCAGTTAAGAGCTTAATAAATAGTATAGATATCGGTGAAAGAAAAAAGTTTATGTAAAAAATATAATTTATTCGTGGATGTATTATAAGTGGTGCGATATTTTAGAGTACATTAAATGAATAGCCATTCAGTTATGATAGTGTTTTTATTTTGGTGTTCAACTATAAAAATTTTCAATTTGATCACTAACATTTTTGCAATTTGGTTTTCTGATCACTTTACCATTAAGTCACTAATGAAAGTCTAATGTGACTTTTTTTATTTAGTATAATAACAAATTTAGTTCTTCAATATTTACGTATTTTATAAATTTGATTCGATTATAAAAACGACTACCCAATTGAGTGGGATTTTGACTCTTTCACACCACCTAAGAATGATTAAATAAGTTTTTGTTTCTAAGGGAATGAATATTTTGGTGTCGTTGTCGAGGATCAGCATTAACTAATTTTGTGTTTTTTTTATGACTAAATTTGGACGAACAAGCTACTCGAGCACGATCTAGAAATAAAGAAGTCTGCTTGTGCAAATATATAAAATAAAATAAAAACAAAAAATGAATAATTGAATGTATTTCACTATGGCTATAAATTACCATTCGTTTGGGTTTATGTCGGGTTACCTAATGAGAACGCAATAGGTAAATGTATCATCCATGCAAAATAAACTTACTGATATTGCTAACATTGTTCACCGTATTAGTGTAAGAAATACTGTAACACTCCAAACTCGGCCTAGAAGTTATGACCGAATGCGACGGAGTTACACTAGCAGATTGAAAATCGATTTTGCGCTTAGAAATTATTAGTTAGTGACGAATTTAGTAAAAACCAAAATGAGTGCAAAAAAAATTTTCAAACTCGATAGATCTTGTCATAGTTAACTCACTGCAAGACAATCCGAACCCTGTACACCGTTCGATTCCAAGTTAGATATGACAAATGGTGAGCTACCGATCTTGGTATATAACCAGAATCAAATACAATTCAATCGTAATAACATAGGTAAACTTAAGGACATTTACACAACTGGTACAGAACAGATCCAGAGTATTGTAGAGTTGTGAAATTACGAACCAAAGGATTCTACGTGAAGTCAGACCCATTGTTACTTTCATATCTCAGTTACTCACATTTCATAAGTGACAACATTTCATTTCAGACATATAACAGAAGGTCAGACATAATATGAATATAATTCCAAATACAGATACAGTTATAGATGCATATATAATACAGATACAATTACAAATGCAGATATAATAGAGATACGGTTACAAATGCAGATTCCTACCCCATCTGCTACACACCATTTCTGTCCAACCCAACACACCATATAGGTATATAATATCTATCCAGCCCTACACACCATATAGTGTCGATATGTCATGTTGCAGTGTTTGCAGTCTCATTTCCAGTTCAGATATAGTCAAGGGTGGTTTAGCCATCGATTCAGTACAACACACTTCCTTTAATTTCATAATTCTCAACCGATGCAGATGCAGAGAATAGATGATAGATATGTATAATTCAACACACAAATGTGATCATACAGTTCCAGTATAATAAAGTGTTGAGATTTGTAACTATTTCATACAGTTACCCAGATATCACATATCCTTAATCAAAACAGTAATATAGAGGCGTACCTGTATGCTTAACAGAATATGAATCATACCTGCACAAAATACAAACTATAACGTATCCGAACAAAGTCACATTACACATTATCGAATTACTTTTCTTATATTAATATAACCTACGTACAAATAGAATATTGTAAACTAACAGATCACAAATATCGAGTTTATAACTTATTACAGATCATTCAGACCCTTCAGGAGGCCTACGTTCGCCTCGCATGACAATTACGGCTTAAACGAAAATTTCGTGAAACAGGCTCACAAGCCCGTGTGGCCCCACACATTGAGTGACACAGCCTAAACACACGCCCGTGTGTCTACCCATGTGACCACTGCACCTTAAATAACAAAACAATATACACGCACCCCCTGACACACGCTCGTGTACCAGCCCATGTGCCTCAAAACTGTATACACACACACCTTAACACACGCCCGTGTGCCTCAAAATAGTATACACACACCCTGACACATGCCCGTGTGCCTCAAAACAATATACACACACCTTGACACATGCTCGTGTGCCAGCTTGTGTGCCTCAAAATAGTATACACACACCCTGACACACACCCGTGTGCCAGCCCGTGTGCCTCAAGACAGTATACACACAAACCCTGACGCATGCCTGTGTGCCTCAAAACAGTACCATTTCGACGAGAAAAATGCAAGAAATCGAAAGGGGTTTTGATACCCACCTATAATATGATGATATAAGAGTCTTAAATTGTGAATTCCAAGGCTAAATCAAAATCAAACATTCAAATTTAGCAACAATCGCAACAACTCAAACTTAACGGAGGTTCGACGAACCCCCAACTTGAAAAAACTTCCATTACGTTCGAGCGTGAACTAAATCACTGACTACACACTTTAAGGGATATACTGTCCTCGAAATCTTTTCCTAAAGCAACGTAATTAAACGCGCACATAGGTAAGTACGCCTTAGCAACCAATTTAGTAGAACAAAAAAAAATAAATTAAAAATTATCCTGAATTCTATTACGAATTTTTAGTTCAAAGAAACAAGAGCACACCTTCTAATTCAACAATAGAATTTTAACGAAGCACAATGATTTCGAGCCACCACAGTACTATAACAACTGGAAGCAAAAATGAAAATAAAAATAAGAAAGGAAAAGAAACAAAACCATCTGAGGATAGAAACGAATGGAAATAAAAGGAGAGAAGTTATTCAGTTAACTTAAAAATCAATTTTTCTAGAGAAGAGCAAAAATACATTTCCTCAACACATACGCAGAGATTCAAACATATGACCAAAGAATAAAAAGATGCTTAACCATTGAACCACTAGGCCCATCGTTGACATTAGTTGATCGCAATATCTTATAATCCACAAAATTAGAGGTAGAGGTTTAATAAATGATTGAAACAAAAAAAAAGTTCAAGACATAAGATTCGAACCCAAAACCTCACACTCATGACCAAAATACTTAACCACTGAACTAGATTAAATCAATTGTCAAAATTTCTAAAATCTAGCTCCAAAATTGAGAGATAACTACTCATGGTTCTAGTAACCCGATTTCTTCTAAGTTGGTTTTTGGGATGTTACAAATATGAAGTCCATCATAGAGTATATAAACTGCACCTAGTCATGCAATAGATGCAAGTCCTGTTTGGGAGGACGACTATCCAAGACAATTTAGCACCGTTGGAGGTTTCAATGGATCATCTCAAAGATGATACAACTCATTCTTCGACACATACAATCATGAGTAGAGAGATTACCCTAATTTAAGCAATGGCATGAGACACCATTTCAATCCATATTATTGGTCTAGTCCACCCACGTAGCAACCATAATACTTAAGTATGTCTTTATAAGAGCTTGTAAATACCTTTTCCACTAACACTCTTAAATTCGAGCAGAAAACTATTGAATTCTAACAAGAAACAAGGGAAAGTAGAGAGGCACTATAGACCTTAACGAGTTGGCTTGCCATCTCAAAGGGTGAATTGGACTCCGAAGAGGAGTTGTCAACCCAAACAAAGCTTAACTCAAGCCAAAATGTGAGTTTAATGGCTCATAGAAGTGGAACAGTTTTAGAGCCTCGTTTAGATAACAATCATTGACAAGGCTTGTGCAAGGAAAAACATGATGAAGATCCAAAAGAAAAAGCAGAACCGACACCTCCTACACCGATCATGATTCCACCTCCTTTTCCTAGAAAGTTTTTTGGAAAAAAAGAGTGAAAAAGATCACACGATTCCTTGAGATTTTTCGCAAAGACGTGGTAAACATTCCATTATTGGGCACTATGAAAATATGCCTCATTTTGCAAAAATTTTAAAGGAAAGAAGAATCCCATCAATTTCGAAAACGTAAGTATGGGGAAGAGTGCATCTGCTCTTATCCAAAATAAGATGCCTTCCAAATGCGAGGACTTAGGTATGATTTCAATTGTGTAAAATAGGTAAGGTAGGCATTAAGAGAGCTCTATATGATTTGTGTTTATCTATTAACATAATCTCATTATATGTTTACGAATCACTTAATGTTGATCTTTTGAAAGAAACAAAGATTAGAAATTAGCCTTCATTGGCGAACAAATCTATAGTCTACCCAAACAAAGTGTTGGAAAATATTTTGGTTAAGGTTGATGACTTAATATTTCCTGTAGATTTTTATTTGTATATAGGGAGAATGAGTACTCTTTGGGCATTTTTGACATCCTAATAGGATAACTATTCCTTAGCATTGTAAGAATCAAAATAGACGTTTTAAACGTACACCTACTATGGAGTTTGTTGAATTTAATATTTATGATTCGGTACAACATTTTTATATTAAAATTAAATATTACATAAATATAATATTTTCAGCTTTTAGGTAGAGTAAGAGTAAATAGGGGTACGATAATGTTTTTACTTTACTATTAAATTTATTATTTAATATTATTTTAATAGGAGAAAGGTTAGAAGGAGCTTGAGAATCGATTGGGTTAATTGGTATGGTTTTATTCTTTTGATGATATTTTAATTTAGTTTTTGTTATAAAATAATCAAATAAAAGAACACTAAAAAGTAAATAATAGATCAAATCAATAGAGAATTTTTCCTATTCCACTTTCACTTCAAAGGGATTTATTTATCAGTTCCTTTGCATTCAATGAAGTACATGTAAATGAAGTCTTTTTTGTTTCTTAATTGAAACATCTAATTTACTCTCATGGTCATAAAAGAACCAATGAGTTTTATCTCATTATTCTAATGAGGGTTTAAAGGGGTTATAAACATCCATTATTAATGTATTTAAGACACTCCCCCTTGGATGTCTTTTAAATAAAAATGTGTCTCATTAAAACCTTTATTAGGAAAAATCTTGTGGGATAATAACCTAATGAAGGAAAAAAGTACATAATATATTATTACAAGCTACCTCGTTAAAAACCTTTACCAGGAAAACCCAGTGGGACAAAACCTTGGTTAAAGGGAAAGAGTGCAACGTGTTTTTGACTCCCTATAATGACAATATCACATTACATCTTTCAGTTGACGCATTCCAATCTTGTGTAGTAGTCTTTCAAACGTTGAAGTTGGCAATGTCTTAGTAAAAAGATCTGCTAAATTATCACTAGAACGACTTTGTTGAACTTCTATGTCACCTTTCTTCTCAAGATCATGAGTGAAGAATAATTTTGGTGAAATATGTTTCGTTTTGTCACCTTTGATGTATCCACCCTTTAATTAAGCTATACATGCTGCATTATCTTTGTATAAGATAGTTGACATATTTTCCTGTAAAGGCAAATTACATATCTTTTGGATATGTTGGGTTAATAACCTTAGCCAAAAAACTCTTGACTTGTGTCATGCATTGTAATTATTTCAGCATGATTTGAAGAGGCAACAACTAATGTTTGCTTTATTGAACGGCATGATGTGGCAGTACCTCCACATGTAAATAAAAATCGCGTTTGAGATCGACCTTTATGTGGATCCGATAAATATCCAGCATTAGCATAGCCGACTAATAGAATTTTGAATAATTTGAGTAAAATAACCCCATATCAATGGTCCCTCTGAGATATCTAGATACATGTTTAATTTCATTCAATGTTTACGTGTTGGAGAAGAACTAAATATTCCTAACAAGTTTACAACGAAAGCTATATCAGGTCTTCTGTTTTTTCCAAGATTCATCAATGACCATATAGCACTTAGATATGATACTTCAAGACCAAGAAACTCTTCATCATTCTCGTTGTAGGAGCCCATTTTTGTCTGGGCTCCTATATTTTGAAACCCAAAACAAAATAAAAATAAAACTCAATTTCTCTTATTTATTTATTTTTTAAACCCAATTACATTAACCCAAAATACCCAAGCCCAATATTTTACAAAGCCCAAAATTAAATAAAAGAGAGAAACTCTAAACACTAAAAAACCCTAGCTGCCTCTATTACCCCTCCAACGTTCGGCCACCGCTACCCTCTGCCCTGAAAATCTACAAAGATACGAAGATCTTCCATGATTCGCGATCTCTACAAAATCAAGAACACATTAGGAAAGAAAATCGAATAAAAAAGATTGTAAATTTATGTATAAAATACAAGAAAACGAATGTAAAAGGACGCGAAATTTTTGTAATAACATACGAAATTTTTAAATAAAAATTTAGACAATTTTTGTAGCAATTTGATTCAAACACACAAGCAAAGCAATCAAAAGAAAATAAGATTTTAGGGTTTATTTTTTTACCTTTGTGACGTTTTGTCTTTCGTCATCGCTGTGAGTGGCCGTTGGGGGTTTGTCAGAGAAGCAAGGCCTAAAACCTAAGGATTTTCAAGCTTTTGAGGCGTGTTGGGTTCGATTTTGGGAAAAATGACTTTAAATTTGGTTTCAAAAGGTTCGAAAAGGCAAAGAGGAGGATTTTTTGGGTTTCGAAAATCGTGGACGGTGGTCGTTGGCACCGGTCAACAGCGGACTCATGGGGGAGGGTCATCGGACCCCAAGACTGGCCGAGAGCTTTTGAGAGGAGAGAAATGAAAAATGAACAAGATATTTTTTTTAACAAATGAATGAAATGAAATTTTTCTAAAAAAAAAAGACTTATATAGCCATAGTGAAACAACGTCGTTTCAGGTTTAAGTTTCAGAGGCCAAAACAACGTCGTATTGACTAAAAACCCGAATACCCGATCCGACCCAAGTGAGATCCACGTGTTTTCATGCGGATGGGCTAATTCACCATTTATTCCTTCTCAATTTTTAAGGGATTTTAATTTAGTCCTTTTGCATTTATTTATTTATTTTAATTTAGCCTTTTAATTTGTTCGCATTTATAATTTGGTCCTTTATTTAATTTTGCCCATATAGTTTCTTTTATTTATAATTCTGACCCCTATTGTTTTAATTTTTATTTGATTTGGTCCTATTTTTATTTTTCATATTATTTGCATTATTTTATTTAGCATTTAATTTTTATTTAATTTTTTTATTTATTATTTACTTATTTGTGATTCATTTTTGCTTTATATTTAATTTTATTTATTATTTTTATTTTATTTATTGGTTATCTATTTTCATGCCTACTCCGTACAATTTTATTGTTTATAATTTTTTTTTATTTTATGCTATTTAAATATTTTGCTTTTATTTAATTTTAGTGATATTTTTTATTTATTTGCATGTTATAGTTTTTTACCTTTAAAATTAATTATATATCTTATTATATCTTTGACTTAATTATTTTTTTCCATAATTGTGTCCTATATTTATTTCTATTTATATTCCGAATTAATTAATATTTATTTGTCATTATTACCATGATTATGTTATTTTATTTTATTTTGTTTTTAATTATATTCATTTAATTTATTCATGCATGCTTTTATTTTATCATTATAATTGTAAATTATGTACATATTCATTTATTTTTTCATGACATTTTAATTCTTTTTAAAAATAGATAAATTGTTTTAAAAATCGAGGCAATATTCTTTATTTCAAAAATTTAAGAGAATTATGCCCTAACTTATTGGGTGTGATTTTCTATTTGAATCGAGATGATTGAATATCCTATTTAAAATTAAAATATACGAGATTTTGGGATAATAGTTAGAAATGCTTGTTATTTTTGAAAATTCGAATTGTTGTGTCCTAACTTACTGGATGTGAATTTTCTTCTCAATTAACTCAAAATAATGAGCTTTCTTCGTAAAATTTATTTTTTTAAACAACATTGAAATATGTCATTCATGCATTTAAGGATCGCAATTTAATTTTTTTCTCGAGTTTTTGATTTTCAACAATTAAGACGTTAAATAATCGATTAGGTACCAATTTTGGACGTGTGAGGGTGCTAATCCTTCCTCAAGATTAACCGACTCTCAAACCCGTTTTATGGTTTCATAGACCAAAATTATTGTTGATGATTTTAAAAGGTGATCCAATCATAGCTATTTTAAAAAGATTGGTGGCGGCTCCATTTTCTATTTTCAAAATATAAGTCGACATTTTTTTTCAAAAAAATGGTCTCAACAGTTTGGTGACTCCACTAGGGGCAATAAGAAAGTCAAGCCACAAGTCGATTATTTTTTGTCTTTTTTTGAAAATTTAAAGTTCGATTTAATTTAATTTGAGATCCTTTGCATTTCATTTTTGTTTTATATATAAGTTGCTTTGATAATAAAATGTTGATATTGCTAAATATGTGTTTACATTTTCGAATATATTACATTTTTTACTACACTTTTTAAGTGGAAGTGAGAAGCTACTCCTTCATGATGTTTTCCCCTCTATGTAGGATAGTGGATCGCTTTCGGGATATATTCGTACCTATGTTTTTGTGAGGTTTTTACTTTTATGCAAACATATGGGAAATGTATTCCTCTAAACTGAACTCATCCGTATGAGCCTATAATGGATGAGGACTGAGGAATTTGCTGGTTTGGGTACTCTTACTCTAGAACTCAAACTACATATAATGAACCTTAAGTGCCTATCATAGTTAGAGCCATGTCGAACTTTTAGTGATTACCCAAAATAAATGCGTAAGTCCTTTGTTTTATGCTTTTAATTTGTTGTTAAATTTTATAGTGATTGTACTGACTTGTTTTATTTTTCTCTTATTTGCATTACATCCTTATATTAGGAAAGATATTGATTTAAACTCAATTCCTAGTAGAAAACTAGTCATGAAAAAGGGGTATCTTGATAATGTAGAGAACAATGTGGGCATGCGTATGTGGTCAGAGGATAAGCAATTCAAGAAGGGTGATAACCTAGCTGAAGGACATATATTAGATTACTGGGATTTTACTCAGATTAGTGTGACTCAGAATAGTCTGCATCAGTTGAATGAGATATGGGATTAGTGGAACGATGGATTGAAACAAACTTTTTACCATGAGTATGGGGATCTATCGTATTTACTCGAAGTTAAGGTGGAAAGCATCTTTTTCGAGCCCTTGCATAGCATTGGAACCCGACTTATAGTTGTTTCACCTTCGGGAACATGGACATGGTGCCCATGATCGAGAGTATACTACTTTGCTTCATTATCTAAAGATTCAAGGTCTAGTCGAGAGCTGCTAGTGTTCCAACCTTTCTCAAGAAACTGATGAATATTATGGGAATGAGCGAGCAATGGGTTACAGCTCGAATTAAGGTAAAGGGCGACAACAAATGCATTATTTGGAAGAGCTTGAGAGATTTGATCTTAGTGCATCCAGATGCAAGGAAGAGGGTGGATATCTTTGCTCTCAGTTTATATGGATTAGTCATTTTTCCTAAGGCATTGGGGCACATAGAAGACACTGTCATTGATCTATTTGACCGACTTGGTAAAAGGGTCACACTTGGTCTAGTGGTTTTGACCGATACCTTTAGATCATTAAATGCGTGTCGAAGATGAAGAGAAGGGAGATTCATGAGTTGCACACCATTATTGATGGTTTGGTTCCATAGTCACTTCGGGAAGGTGGAGAAAGTCTCTTATTGAGTGTTTTTTGAGAGTTATTCCCTTTTGAGAGAATTTGTGACTACGTAGAGGTAAGAGAACATCTCTAAGGAGAAGTGGATGGCGATACTCCATAGTCTCTGAGATGAAGACATCTAATGGTGAGCATCATGGTTCAATCCTAATGAAATTCTCTATCGATGCAGAGATTTTGATTGGGTACCATTACTTAGGATATAAGGAGCTATAGGATATGTTCCTTTGTTAGTGATGAGGAAGTATTGATCAAGCCAGTTCATCCCAGCAACGTAGCGTCTGGCTCAATGCGAGTTTACGTACAAGGGTAAGAACAACAACAAGAAGATTTGAGAGATATCGAATGTTTGGAATCAAGTTCGCAGAATGAAGATGTTTGCTGCAAATCCCATGATAACCCCGGAGTATGATGAGTGGAGGAATAGGAGAACCAATGACAACATTCCTGTGCCAAATCCAAAGAATGTCAGCCCAGTTCAGGAGCATTTTCAGGTAGTTCCATCAGAATTAGAGCTTATAAAGCAAAATTTTTAGAAAAAGAGTTTTGAGTTGGGAAAGAGATAGTGATTCTAGACAAAGAAAAGATACAACTAGAATTGGATGTTGACATCCAAAGGTTAGAGGCAGAGAAGATGAGGAAAGGAAAGAATAAAGTTGAGGAGGACTTGGGTAGTTTAAAGAAAGACTACAAGAAGATTCGTCTATCGATGAGAACCGCTGAGTTAGGTAAGACATCAGAACAGTGGCAACAAGAAATCCAAGAGGAAGGGATTCGAGCGGATCAGTGGAAGAGAAAGTTTCAAGATGCTCAAGTCCAAGAAGATGTCATAAAGAGTAAGCTGTTAGATAGCCAAGTCGAGAAAGCTGAGTTGAGGGCCTAAGTAATTGAGTTAAAGGAGTCTTTGCATAGGCACCACAGTCATAACTCTATGACTAAATTAAGGGCAAGCTAGGTTGAGAATGAGAAGTTCAAGAAGAGAGTAGAAGAACTTGAAGCTTTTTTGTAAAATTGTGAGGTTTGGATTGAGTTCCTCGAAAGAAACTTAGAGACAAGTGATAGGAAACTTCAACACTCTTAGAGGCAAGTTAGAGATGGAGACTATGTCATGGGTGAAACATTAACTCAAGTAAGAGAAGTGGCAGAATACTTACAGACGTTAGCTGTTCAAGCTGATGTTTTGAGCTTAAAGTACGAATCAGAGTCTGATAACGGCCAAAAGTTAGCATGTCTCCTTCGAAAGATTAAGACTCTGAGCATTAAGGCAATGCTTTATCTGTGATTTATCTTATGTAACGACATTCATTTTCTAGTAAAATTATTCTATCAGAATTCGACTAAGAATCAATACCTTCCTTGCATATGCATACATGCATTTATTAGCATTGCATTTCATTACATGCATTAAAAATCATAAAAAAATATCAGAAAAAATCAAAAAAATAAATAATAATAATAAAACCTCACATATCTAAAACATTCATGTCCGGGGGTGTTATCAACCCTTAATGAATGCTGATAGAGAATAAGATGGTGGGAATGATGGAAAGCTTAAGCATTAATGCTATTTCCGAAGAGAAAAGTGAAAAAGGAAACTTATTAGGAATTCGTCCTTACGCCCTCGAAAGTGTTTAGGACAACTGGACTGCGAAAGAGCTCCCTGTAGTTTTTAATACTTGTCCAGAGTAATGTTCAGAACACCCTTGTTGTTCTAAACCCAAGAGCAATAAGGATCCTTTTGTAAAGGGTACATGAACACTATCTATTATTTCAATAAAGATGATGCATTTTTTATCCTGTTTGGCAAACATCTTATTATTCTTTTCATTCATCTCATAATTGATCATTCTTGAATTCATTTATTATTTCGATTTCCTCTTGTCCTTATACCAAGTCCCTTGATATTAATGACATGAGTAACGTCGTTGCCGACCTAGAGCCTTATTTTGAGTAGGATGTGTGTTCAGAAAAATCTTAGGATTTTGAAGATGCTTAAAATTGTAATTTATCTCTTGATCTGCTATGGATGGTTGATCAAGTCGAGAAACAGATCCTACCTCACAAAGAATTAATAGAAGTTGTGAGTTTAGGGGATGAAACTGAAAAAAGAGAGATAAATATTGGGACTTATGTCTCTGCAGAAACAAGGCGAGATCTCATTGAATTGCTTCGAGAATTCAAAGATGTATTTACGTGGTCATATCAAGACATGTTCGATTTAAGTATTGATATTGTGGTGTACAAGCTCCCAATAAGAGAAGAATACAAACTGGTCTAACAGAAGGTTCGAAGAATGAGACTTGATGTACTATTAAAAATAAAAGAAAAGGTAAAAAAAAATCAATGCTAGTTTCCTACAAGTGGTTAAATACTCAGAACGGGTAGCCAACATAGAGCCAATTCCTAAGAAAGATGGGAAGGTACGAATGAGCATGGATGATAGAGACTTAAACAAAGCTAGCCCAAAAGACAATTTCTCTCTACCTCATATCGATAGCTTGGTGGACAACACAGCAGGATTTTCTTTTTTCTCCTTTATGGATGGTTTTTTCGTATGCAATCAAATAAAGATGCACCCTGAGGATATGAATAAAACCACATTTATTACCATGTAGGGAACCTTTTGTTACAAAGTTATGCCATTTGGACTAAAGAATGCAGAGGCAACATATCAAAGGGCTATGATGACTCTGTTCCATGATATGATGCACAAAGAGGTTAAGGTCTATGTCAACGATATGATCACAAAGTCTCAAACAGGAGAAGAACATGTGAAAGTTTTGAGAAAATTGTTCTTGAGATTTAGAAAGTTCCAACTGAAGTTGAATCCAAACAAATGTACTTTCGAGGCTATTTCAGGAAAGTTGTTAGGCTTTGTGGTCAGCAGAAGGGGAATTGAGATCGATCCTGATAAAGTTAGAGCTATACAGGAGTTACCACCACCACGTACTTAAAAGAAAGTTTGAGGGTTCCTAGGGAGACTAAATTACATCTCTCGGTTCATCTCACAACTAATTGAGAAATGTGATCTTATCTTCCGTCTTCTCAAGAAGCATAACCAGGAGTGTGGGATGATGAAAGCCAAAAGACTTTTGACAAAGTTAAGCATTACTTATCCAATGCTCCAGTTTTGATGCCACCGAATCCAGATAAACCTTTGATCCTGTACTTGGCTATATTTGAAAATTCTATGGGATGCGTACTAGGCCAACATGATGAGTCAGAAAGAAAAAAAGAGCAATTTATTATCTCAGCAAGAAGTTCACTGAATGCCAGATAAGATATTCGCCAATTGAGAAATTGTGTTACGCTCTGGTTTGGACTACTCAAAGGTTGAGGCAGTACATGTTATACCATACAACTTGGATGATTTCAAAATTGGATCCTCTTAAGTTCATGATGGGGTCACCTACACTAAATGAAAGAATGGCTAGATGGAAAATGTCGCTCTCTGAATTTGACATAGTTTATGTGAACCAGAAGGCAATAAAAGGGAGTGAAATAGCAGATTTTCTAGCTAGTAGAGCTCTTAAGGACTATAAGCCATTAAATTTTGATTTCCTAAATGAAGATCTAATGTAGGTTACAATTACAGAAGAAAAAATTTCACAAGGGCACCCATGGAAGATGAATTTTGATGGCTTTTCAAATGCCACTGGTAAAGGAATGGGGGCGGTTCTAGTATCCTAGAAGAATATCATTACCCTCTCATAAGCAAACTTGACTTCGATTGCACAAATAACATGAAAGAATATGAAACATGTATCATGGGTCTCCGTGCAGCTATAAAACGCAAGATCCAGGTTTTGGAGGTATATGAAGATTCAACATTGATAATTTACCAGCTTAAGGCTGAATGGGAAACGAAAGACTCCAAGTTGACTGATTATCGAAAGTTGGTTCTCAAGTTAATTAAAAAATTTGAGGACATCACCTTTCATTACTTCCCGCGAGATGAAAATTAGATGGCTAATGCTTTAGGTACCTATGCCTCCATGATTACGGTCAATAAACAAGAAGATATGAAGCCCATTCAGATGAGCATCTATGAGGTTTCGGCTCATTGCTACAACATTGAAGGGGAAGAAAAGTATAATCATCCTTGGTACCAGGAAATATTACAATACATAAAAGACCGCAAATACCCTGAGCTAGCCACTGAGAACGATGGAAGGATGTTAAGAAGGCTTGCAATTGATTATGTCCTTGATGGTGATATTCTGTACAAAAAGAGGAAGGAGCAAGTTTTGTTGAGATGTGTCGACATTGTTAAGGCTCAAAGAAATTCTAGAAGTCCATGAGGGCATTTGTGGAACATATGCCAATGACTTTACAATGGCTAGGCAGATCATGAGATTCAGATACTACTGGTTAACCATGGAAGGAGATTGCATTAGATATGCTAAAAAATGCCACAAATGTCAAATCTATGGGGACAAAATTCATGTAACTCCTTCACACCTTCATGTTATGACTTCCCCATGGCCTTTTTCTATGTAGGACAAGGATGTCATTGGACCAATTTCACCGAAGGCTTTTAATGGGCATAGGTTCATTTTTGTGATCATCGATTACTTTACTAAATGGGTGGAGGCTGTTTCTTACGCTAATCTTACGAAATCAACGGTTAGCAAATTCTTGAAGGAATAAATCATATGTCGGTATGGAATGCTAGAAAAGATCATACCCGAAAATGCTTTGAACTTGAACAATGGCACTATAGCAGAGGTCTATAGTCAGTTTAAGATCAAGTATTATAATTTAGCATCGTATTGTCCGAAAATGAATGGGGCAGTGCAACAGCTAATAAGAACATCAAGAAGATCATTGGGGAAATTACAAAGACCTACAAAGATTGGCATGAAAAGTTACCATTTGCTCTCTATGCCTATCACATGTCTGTCAGAACTTCTACTGGGGCAACATCATTCTCATTAGTATATGGAATAGAGGCAGTTCTACCCATTGAAGTTAAAATTCCTTTCCTTCGAGTCTTATCAGAAGTAAAGTTAGATGAGGCAAATTGGATCCAGTCAAGATATGACCAACTAAACCTGATTGAGGAAAAGAGGTTGAAATCTATCCGGCACGATCAGATGTACCAAAAGCGAATGATGCGAGCTTGTGACAAAAAGGTTTGCCAAAGGGAATTCCATGAGGAAGATCTAGTTTTGAAAAAGATTTTTCCTATACAAAAGGACTTCTGAGGGAATTGAATGTCAAATTGGGAAGGCTCATATGTGGTAAAGAAAGTCTTTTCTAGAGGAGCTTTAATTCTAGATGAAATGAATGGTAAGGATCTGTCAAACCCAGTTAACTTAGATTCAGTAAAGAAATACTTCGCGTAAAAAATAAAAAAATTTTGAGTTGAAAGTCCGCAAAGGGCGACTCAAACTGGTAAAAAAATGAGGATGGACCGAGATGAAAACCTGCAAGGGGCATTTCGAAATCGAAGAAGATTTGTGTCGAAAACTCAAAAAGGGCGGCTTAAATTTGGATCAAAGATTTGGCATGAAATGGTCTTTTCTCTCAAAAGTAACAGGATGAAGAGATGTTACATCTTGGGCATCGTCGAAGTACAACAGTTTCCATAGGTACACATCAGGCTCAAAATAGTCCTCATCAAGTTTGCTCGAAGAAACTCATACATTGATATCTGGGGCTTTTGGTTATATTCATTTTTTGATCACTTTAGCAACTTCTGATTGATGTTGCCATTTTTTTACTGACATTTTCTATTTTTGACCAATGTTTGTAATCATTGGCCATTATTTAATCAAACCCACTTTTCGATCAATATTGATATCATTCATTCTCATTTAAGCCTTATCTTCAATAACTTCAATTTTATCCATGTTTCATAACCCTTTTCAAGGCATTCTTTGCATTGAAATAACGGTTAGTGGGCTAGACGATATAAGGTACAAAAGGATTTCTGCATATTGTTTTTGAAAATTTCTAAAAAACACTAGGACCTAAAATAGAATTACCGGTTGGAAATAACCAAATTTGAGGGTCGAAAGGATCTTAAAGCAAGTAGCTCAAAGTATGACTACCTTTTAGATTTCATATTGAGGACACCAGACTTGAAAAGAAGACATCGTGACGCAGCAGTGATGGAACTTAGGTGAACGATGAACAATATTAATCTAAAGACCAAAACATAAATCATTCTAAAATATGACATCTTTGCATTCATATCAACATCACTCAGGTAGATTTAGATAGAGCATTTGATTCATTCAAATCATGGCATCCTAATTGCATGGCTTAGATAGAGACCCACAAGACAGGTTCTATAGCTCATATGCCTTGAGAATGGCATGATAGAACAACAACTCTTATGCCCTTAAAGTTGCAAAAGGGCAGAGTAAAACAAGTAGCAGATCTCAATCTCCATTGAAGTTTGCAGTGGAATTGAGTGAAGCCACACCAAATCCTAAAGTTGTAGAGGGGTAGATTAAAGCCGCATATGCAAATCGTACATCTCTAAAGCTGAAGAGGGGCAGATTGAAGCCGTAAAGGTGAATCATACACTTCTAAAGTTGTAAAGGGGCAGATTGAAGCCGCAAAGGCAAATCATACACGCCTAAAGCTGTACAAGGGCAGATTGAAGTCAAAAAGGTGAATCTTTTACCCCTAAAACTGTAAAGGGATAGGTTAAAGTCGAAAAGGTGAATTTATACCCCTAAAACTGTAGAGGAATAGATTGAAGTTGCAAAGGTGAAACTTATACCCCTAAGACTGTAGAGGGACAGATTGAAGCTGTAAAGGCGAATCTTATACCCCTAAGATTGTAGAGGGAGAGATTGAATCCGTAAAGGCAAATCTTATACCCCTAAGATTGTAGAGGGAAAGATTGAAGCTGGAAAGGCGAATCTTATATCCTTAAAACTATAGAAGGATAAAATAAAGTAGCAAAGATGAATCTTATATCCCTAAAGCTGTAAAAGGGATTGATTAAAGTCGTAAAGGTAAATCTTATACCCCTAAAGCTGCAAAGAGGTTTTCGAAAGTCGCGAAGGCGAATCTTATACCCATGAAGTTGCGGTAGGTCAAATTGAATCCTATCTTCTTGAAGTTGTAATGATGTGGCTCAAACAACAATCACTTTGAAGTTCCAGTAGTTCAGAATGAAACTACAGCAGCAAACCTTATCTCCTTGAAGTTGCAATAGAACAAGACGAAGTTGTGTCACTAAATCTTGTCTTCCTAAAATGGTAGTGAAGCATATACAGTAGAGTAGAATCACCAATGAGACGAAAGAACAAAGAAACACTGGAGGCTGAAAGACCAAACAAAATTGATTGTCCTTTGAGTTTTTTCTCAATTCCCGTTACACAACAATGAGCAAAGAGAGGCAGCTGTAGGAGCCCATTTTTGTCCCTACTCCTATATTTTTAAACCCAAAACAAAATAAAAATAAAACTCAATTTCTCTTATTTATTTATTTTTTAAACCTAATTACATTAATGCAAAATACCCAAGCCCAATATTTTACAGAGCCCAAAATTAAAAAAAAGAGAAACCCTAAACACTAAAAAAAACCTAGCCGCCTCTACTACCCCTCCAATGTTCGACCACCGTTGCCTCCTACCCGAAAAATCTCCAAAGATACGAAGATCTTCCAAGTTTCGCGATGTCTTCAAAATCAAGAATACATTAGGAAAGAAAATCGAATAAACAAAGATTGTAAATTTGTGTATAAAATACACGAAAATGAATGTAAAAGGACACAAAATTTTTGTAATAATTTACGAAATTTTGAAATAAAAATTCAAACAATTTTTCTAGCAATCTGATTCCAACACACAAGCAAAGCAATCAAAAGCAAAATTTAAAGGTATTAAGTTGTATTTTTATTATTTTCGAAACTAACATAGTAGATCTAATGTTTTTTCTTCTTTGATTCGAAATCAAATAAGATTTTAGGGTTTATTTTTTACCTTTGTGATGTTTCATATTCCGTCGTTGCCATGGGTGGCTATTGGGGGCTTCGTCGGAGAAGCAAGTCCTAAAACCGAAGGATTTTCAAAAAGGCAAAGGGGAGGATGATGGTATTACAAATGACATATATTTTCTCCCTAAATTTGTGTACTATTTGTCTCTTTTGTACCATATTTAGCATGCATGTAGGCATTTTATACTTAGTATTTATGTTTTCTAACTCATTGCTAGTTGGTTTAAATTCTTGTTATCTTTACCTCTTTTTGTACTAATATCGCCGCAATCAGCCTACATATTGTGCCTTAGAATTGTCAGCGTAAGAACTCATCTCAGAAGATCAATGCTGGAAGAAGAATGCAGCCACAAGTATAGCTTGGAATTGCGGCTAGAGATGTCAACGCATAGAAATCTTTACTTTGCATGAGTGAATTCAAGTTACAAGTACATTTGGAAGCACCAGCGCAGGAATTTCACATGTTGTCGCCGCAATTAAAGAATTCAGATTGCGACCAGAAATGTGACGACAATCTGCAGATTTATGAAGAACACACCAGATCTGCGTGAGTGCACAGCTGGAATTTAACTAACTTTGACAACTATCATTAGATATGAATCTGAGAAGAGATGAGGTCTACTTGTGACACCCCTTTCCCGACACAACAACGAAACTTGAGTAAGTGAATAAATCTTTAATTCACTAACTATTCATAGATTACAATAATTGAAATTCCAATCTTTCATTAGCATAAAACTAAAAAATACAAATTTTTCATACAATTATTGTAAGTAAGGAGGGCTTTACCGATACATGAACTGGCAAATATCGGTAGAACACTTGATAATTAGACAGGTGAAAACACCACAGTAACTATTGGAACATTAAAAGTTCTACCGATACAAAGGGGTCTAGATCTATCGATACCCAAACAAACTTCTACCAGTATCCAAAACTACAGTAAGCAAAACTACTTAACCTGCTAACTTCTATCGATACCTCTTGTTCAACTACCGACACTAAATTTGACAGTTAGCAAAGTTAACCATAACTACCATTTTCTATCGATACTTAGATTAGTCTACCGATACTACTCATACAGTTCTATCGGTAGTCTAAATTCTTACTACCGAAACTAAATATGTTAGTAACTAAAGTTTCGAATTCCCTGCACTTCTACCGATACTAAATAACAAAGTACCGAGACAACACAATCTGATATCAAAAATTCGGTCCCAACTTCTCTCAAGTCTAAATGCTATTCACAAAGCACTATAAGCTTCATGTCTAAACACATATTTAAACACATCCAGCATGCACCATTCTTAAACATGTCTTACAACCAATATACAAGTAATATGTTAAAATCATACTACATTTTTTTTAAAAAAATCATTCATTGTTCCAAATTCACAATCACAACCTTTACATATACATACTTCAAAAGATGTTTAGCTTTAAATCTTAACAAAAACTATTTCCCATTAAAGTAATACCCAAAGCTTCCTATATACATGCCACTCTTAAACTCAAAATGAGTTACTCAAAAATTCTACTGAGGATGAAGGTGATAGTTGACTGGATCCAATCGATGCTAAGATTCTTCGAGACCTACAATCATGAAAATTCAAATGCGGTAAGTCATTTAAGACTTAGTAAGTTCGAAATACAATTAGAAATGTAATTAAGAGAAATTAACGACTATAATTCAAAATTCAATACTTGTTATTGGATCACTGGCACAATGCTTGCTAGGCATATAGCCCGAATACACCGGCACAAGGCCTACTAGGCACAAAGCCTGAAAACATCAGCATAAAGCCTACTAGGCACAAAGCCTGAAAACACCGGCATAAAGCCTACTAGGCACAAAGCCTGAATTTGTGTAAACAAATTAATCCACAAAGAATTATGCATGTCAACAAAAACCATCATATATGACAACATATATATACAACAATTTAACATTTATAAAGTTAACTTATAATTATAAGATAATGAAACGAACTTACTTTTATAGTGACAACGGTATTTAACAAAGATTATTCGACTATTTTCCCCTTCCCTCGATCGATCATCGGAGTTTCCGTACTTTGATCTAATTTTAACAAGCATTCAAGAATTAAATTAAGTTATAAATATTTTATAACTCCATTTCAAATGAATACAAGGCATAGCAGTTAAAAGCATTCAAATTTCTTTTATTCTAATAATACAACATTTGTCTAATTAGCTACTACAGCCCTAATTTTCTCATACATTAACAACCAAGTTCTTTGCTAATTAACTAACCTCCCACATGCCATGAAACTCTCCACTTAAAACTCCCCTTATTAACAATTAATTAATTATTTCATGATTCTAATTCTATTCAAACTAAATATAAAAAAAATTAAGACATGTTATGAGGCTTTCTAACTAAACTCTTAACTCAAACATCATCTCTAATAGCAACCAAGACATCAATTTCCATCCATGGCAAGTTCACTATTTCTTTATATTTTTGAAAAATAACAAATAGGTTTCATGAAATAAGCTCCAAGGATCAAGAAAATACAAAAAAAAAAAAAAAATGAACTCCAAATTTACATACGTGTAAAGACTTCTCTCAAGCCAACTCCCAAGCTTTCTCTCCTATGGATTTTCGTTCAAAGAAGGAAAACAAAATAGAGGAGATGATGATGTGTCCCTCTAGTCTTTATCTTCTTTTAATTTCTTTTATTTTCCTTACTTAAAATAAAAAAAATAGAATTTTATAATTCCTTCCATCCTTGTCCACTAACTTATAAATATATATATATATTTAATAATAATAATAACCTTTATAAACATCTTCTTTTAATTTCTTTTATTTTCCTTACTTAAAATAAAAAAATAGAATTTTATAATTCCTTCCATCCTTGTCCACTAACTTATAAATATATATATATATATATATTTAATAATAATAATAACCTTTATAAACATCTTCTTTTAATTTCTTTTATTTTCCTTACTTAAAATAAAAAAATAGAATTTTATAATTCCTTCCATCCTTGTCCACTAACTTATAAATATATATATATATTTAATAATAATAATAACCTTTATAAACTTTTACACCAAAACCCACTCATATATTATTTAATATTTTAATACCTTATACTAATTATCACTACTAATGAAATTCCTTAGCCTAATACTTCACATGACCTTATGAGTGTAATTTACTCAATAAAATTTAATTTACTAAATGTAATTAAATTTTAAAATCTAAACTCCCTATTACCACTGAAATCAGGCTATTACACTATTATTCTTGAAGCTAGAAAGCATTCAAAGTTGCGGACACAGGTTGGTCCAGAAATGCGACAAATTGTCGACGCAAATTATAAATTGCACCGACATTCTGCAACAGTCCAATAAATAAATCAGATTTGCATAGCTGTCAATAACAAACTTTTACAGTTGTACAAAGTAGTTGGATCTGAGAATGGAGGAAATCTGTAACTTCTTGAGCTTATAAATAGAGGAAAGAAGTAGGAAGAAATCATTAAGTGCGAAGGGATTTAATTTTGAAAATTTTGTGTGAATTGGAGATTTGAGCTTGAAATCGGGGAGTTGATGAAGCAAATCTGCAACCACTTCTGACGAGAGGTGCTTGATGCTGAGCAAGAAGAATAATTAGGGAGTAGGCTTAGTAGTTTAGAGATAGTAAGCTTCGTTATACTCTTTAATTCTTCTTAAACGATGATCGATTTTGATGATATTAAATGAATACAAGAGTGTCTTTTAATGTTAAATCATTTTGATTGTTATTTTACACTGCTTATTTGTTTATTCTTGGATCTAACCACTTTAAGCACGAGAGTGAAATTGCAGTGCGCCGACATCGAGAGATGCAGTGACAGGTTGGGTTAACAAGTAAGTTAGGCGACAGTTGCTTGGGACTGGGACAAGCTCCAGTTACTTGTTCTTGAATACACATCGTTGCTTGCACCGAGAGGTGGAGTTATTGTGGATATTTAAGTCGAGATTAAGTAGAGAGTTGTTGTTGGTAAGAACTTAAAAGGACTTCATTGCAACGACATTCCATCTATATTTTACCTTGTCGACGCATCCAGCATTGCGATTTAGCAGAACCCGTGAACCATTTCTGCCCTTCTACACTTGATCATATTTACATTTTATGTATTTAAATATTCAACACTCAACACTCAACACTCAACACAATTGAATTTATTTTCAGTACACTAACATTTAACTTCTGAAGTTTAACTCTAATTGCATTGATATTCCTGATTATTTTAGTGTGCAGATCTGACATAAATGCACTCACATCAGTACTCACATTACACTTAATTGCAGTATTAGTTGCTTCGACATTAAAACATCAAGAACCCATTCCTCATGGGATCAATATCCGATAGAATTATTCTATCAACTATATTTGCATTGGCGTGTGTCCGCTTGCACATTTTTGTGACGTAAAAACACCGATTAGATGATTTTTTGGGTTCTGACCACTGTGGACAGTGATCGTCGACACCGATCAATGGCTAACCCACGATGGAGGGTCATTGGACCCCATGATCGATCGAGAGCTTTTGAGAGAAAAGGAAAATGAACAAGATGTTTTTTAACAAATGAATGAAATGAAATTTTTCTAAAAAAATATATAGCCATAGTGAAACGACGTCGTTTCAGGTTTAAGTTTCAGAGGCCAAAACGTCGTATTGACTAAAAACCCAAATACCCGATCCAACCCATGTGAGATTCGCGTGTTTTCATGCAGATGGGCTAATTGCCTATTTGGCCCTTCTCTATTTTTAAGGGATTTTAATTTTGTCCTTTTGTATTTTTTTATTTTAATTTAGCCTTTTAATTTGTTCGCGTTTACAGTTTGGTCCTTTATTCAATTTTGCCCATATTGTTTCTTTTGATTATAATTCTGACCCTTATTGTTTTAATTTTTATTTGATTTGGTCCCATATTTATTTTTCATATTATTTGCATTATTTTATTTAGCATTTAATTTTTATTTAATTTTTAATTTTTATTTAGTTATTATGTATGAAACAGTCCAATTTTTAGTGGTGTCGGAAACAATAATTTCAGGATCACAACTTCAATAAGTTGGGTCGTAAAATATTAATTATTAAATATTTATGATGTCATTAGTGTAATATAAAACTTTGGATAGGAAATTCCATCGTTTAGATAGCCAATTTAATACAAAGGATTAAATTGAAAAAGGTACAAAAGTAGGACTTGCTTGATTAGAAGGACCAAATGGGTAAATTAGCCAATAAAAGTTGAGATAGTGGAATATCATGGCATTTAGGTGATAGTGGAGTGGTTAGTTAAGGCTAAAGGTGATTAAGAAAGCTTTATTATGAAAGTTACAAAAATTACAAAAATTACAAAATTACCATTACTATATAAATGAAATTAAAAGAAAAGAAATAACATTTTCATCACATTTTACCTACTTTCTTTTTCTTCTTCATGGCTAAGGAGGAAAACTAGGGTTTTCCATTGTTAGTCTTTGAGCTTTGGTTTGGGTAAGCGTATCTTGACTATTTTAGTAATTTTTATGTTTTTGAGTCCGAATTAGCTTAATCTAGCTAAACTAAGGACTCATTTGTGAATCTATCAAATGTTACAAATCTTACCATTATTGAATATGCTTGTTCTTGACAGCTTTTGATGGATTTGAATGCTTGATAATTAGATTTAATGATTTTGTAAAGTGATTTTTGATGAAATTAGGTTTGAGGACTAGATTTTGAAATGGTGAAAATGCATGTCCTTGTTGTGAAATAATTGCATGTAGGTGTTGGGTGAATACTCATAGATATGCGACTAGTAAAAGTTGGAATGGAAAATGATTATTTTGCATGTTTTGTGCTTAAGGACTAAATTAAATAAAAGTAAAATGTTAGGGGTAAATTTGTGAATTTCCTAAAAAGGACAAAAATATATTAAATGATTAAATTACATGCTTTAATGAGGAATTTGGATGATTTATTATGTTAGATCAAGATCGTGCCACGGAACGAGGAAAGGGGAAATTAGCAGAATAGTCCTTGGAGCCTATCCGTAACTGCAATTCAGTTTGGTAAGTTTGTAATGTTAAATTCTTATTTATAATTGCACTTTATTGCCTTCTTTACAACTTTTGCAAATGGGAAACGATGATTGGAAACGAGAAAGATGGAAACAACGAAATGAGAGTTATCCAGCCTTGTTCCAAAGATTAAAACTGGTCCGATGGTTGAGGTCCTACATTTGTTATGAATTCTTTACAGTATCATGAGTCACTGTAAAGTGAAATGAATCCAAGAATGGATTACAGGCCCTACGATGGCTGAGATTTATGCTTGATTTGCATATTCTCGTCAGCTTAGTATGAGCAGCATCGTTAGGGAACAATTATATGTACAAATACCGTATCAATGGCTGAGGTACCACATATGTTGCGAGTCCTTATCAGCTTAGTGCGAGCAGGATCGTATACTGGTAACAGGAAATGACCTTTGGTCAAAAGGGATGAAATCTGATTATAAATCAATGAAGTAAAGTTTTGTTCTGGTTCGATTGATTTACAAATTGTATAACACATGTTATTCAGTAAACTATTAAAGTCTACTAACTTGCTAAGCTATGAAAGCTTACTTGTGAATTTGTTGTTATTTTGTAGATTCTATTTTGCTGCTTGAAGATCGGATCATCTCGAACAAATCACACTATCTGGGAGCTCGTTCGGTAGTATTTACATTACTTGGTTATATGGCATATACTAGGATGATGTTATTTTGTAATGCTTGACTTTGAGTTAATTGGTACAATGTCAAACTTGTGTTAAATGTTTGAACTCCTTTAAATGCTTGTTTAATGTTAAGTATAGGCATTTAACTTTCAAAATGTAATGCTATGTTTTGTTCTTGAACACTTGTGTTGTCTACATATACCATATGTTTATAAAATGAAGTTTGGTTGATGAACTTGTGTAAATAATTGAATTCTGCTTACTTGTTTCGCTAGTACTCTTGCATGTATCAGTAGAAGTACAGGGTAGGAGAGAGGTTGGCTACTGACTTGCATTGTATCGGTAGTACCATGATTAGTATCGGTAGTTCTGTTCATATTAGTATCGGTAGTTTGGGAACTTGTATCGGTAGAAGTGACAAGGTAATACTTCTTAGCTCTCTGGAGTTTTTTGTATTGGTAGAAGCATGACTTGTTTCAGTAGAAGTATCACAAGTATCGGTAGAAATCTGCACTGTTTTTGAATTTCTTACTGACTTGACTACTACCGATACTTGTCCAACAGGTACCAGTAGAAGTCTCCAAAAATCGTGGAAATGATATTTTTGCCCTTATTGAGTTGTGTTGATATTTAATTAATGATTTATGTCATGAATAATGTATTACTTTATTAAAATATGATTAAAAAATAATATTGAGAGATAATCTACGATAGATGATCAAAAGACCCTGGGACCCTAACCGGCGACGACATCATGTTTTGGGTGTTACAATTTATTTATTTGTGATTCATTTTTGCTTTATATTTAATTTTATTTATTGGTTATCTATTTTCATGCCTACTCCCTACAATTTTATTGTTTATAATTGTTTTTGTTATTTTATTTATTATTTGTTATTTCATGCTATTTAAATATATTGCCTTTATTTAATTTTATTGATATTTTTATTTATTTATTTGCTTTTTATATTTTTTACCTTTAAATTTAATTACATATTTTATTGTATCTTTGGATTAATTATTTTTTGTTTCCATAATTGTGACCTATATTTTTTTCTATTTATATTCCTAATTAATTAATATTTATTTCCATTATTACCATGATTATGTTATTTTGTTTTATTATGTTTTTAATTGTATTCATTTAATTTATTCATGCATGTTTTTATTTTGCCATTTTAATTGTAAACTATGTACATATTCATTTATTTTTGCATAACATTTTAATTCTTTTTAAAAATACATAAATTATTTTAAAAATCGAGGCAATATTCTTTATTTTGGGATTTTGAGAGAATTATGCCTTAACTTACTGGATGCGGTTTTCTCTTTGAACCGAGATAATTGAATACCCTATTTAAAATTAAAATATACGAGATTTTGGGATAATAGTTAGAAATGCTTGTTATTTTCGAAAATTCGAATTATTGTGTCTTAACTTACTGAATGTGACTTTTCTTCTCAATTAACTCGAAATAACGAGTTTTTTTTGTAAAATTTAATTTTTTTAAACAATATTGAAACATGTCATTCATGCATTTAAGGATCACAGTTTAAATTTTTCTTGAATTTGTTTTTTAAACAATTAAGATGTTAAATAATCAATTAGGTAACAATTTTGGGCGTGTGAGGGTGCTAATCCTTCCTCATGTAACTGACTCTTGAACCCGTTTTATGGTTTCAAAGACCAAAATTATTGTTGATGATTAAAAGGTGATCCAATCACACCTATTTTAAAAGAATGGTGGTGACTCCATTTTCGTTTTTTCAAAATATAAGTCGACATTTTTTTAAAACAATGGTTTTGACACTCGCAAGGACGAAATTGATCTTTATTCATATCTAATGATCGTACAAGCATCAGGTACTCAATGGATGTGCTTTATCATGTAAAATTTATTTAATATCTTTTTCGTATAAGTTGACTGATGGACATGAAATCCATCTTTTAAATGCTCAATCTACAAACCAAGACAAAACTTTGTTTTTCCAAGATCTTTCATCTCAAATTCTTTCTTTATATAATTTACTGCATTTTGAAACTCTTCAGGAGTTCCAACAATATTTAGATCATCAACATAAATAAAAATTATCACAAAGTTTGATCTAGACCTTTTTATAAAAACACATGGATAGATTGGATCGTTTTTATAATCTTCTTTTAACAAATATTCACTAAGGCGATTGTACCACATACGTCCAGATTGTTTTAATCCATATAAACTTCTCTTTAATCTCATCGGGCAATTTTCTCAAGAACCTCTATATCCTTTTGGGATTTTAAATCGATTTTCATATAAATTTCACTATCAAGTGTAACAAACAAATAAGTTGTAACAACATACATTAAATGCATGGCAATTTTTTCACGTACTGCCAGACTAATAAGATATCTAAACGTGATTGCAACAACTGAAGGAGAATATGTCTATTCGTAATCAATGTTGAGCTTTTGCGAAAATCCTTATGCTACAAGTCGTGTTTTATATTTTACAACTTCATTTTTCTCATTTTATTTACGCAAAAATACACATTTATATCCTACCGGCTTTATATCTTTAGCGGTGTGGACTACAGGTCCAAAAATCTCATGTTTAGAAAGTGAATTAAATTATACTTGAATTGTGTCTTTCTATTTTTCATAATTTTTTTCTATTTCTACATTCCTCAATAGATTTAGGCTCAAGATCCTCATTTTCTTTTTTTATATCAATAACAACATTATAAGAAAAATTATTATCGATAATTATATTTTTCCGGTTCCATCTTTTTCTCATAGTGATATAACTTATCAAGATCTCTTTATTTTCATAATTTTCATTTTTACTTTCAGGTATCTAAATCTCATCTTGTATTTTATTATTAGTTATGTTATGGGTCTCTTCAAGAACCCCCACCTCCACTGTATGATCATATTGAATGTTTGCTCCTTTCCTTTTACGAGGATTTTTATATTTGGAATCGACTGGTCTTCCTTGTTTTAAGCGTGGTTTACTTTCTTTTGTACTAACAATTTACCTTTTTGGAACATCAATTCATATTGGAGCATTTTCAATTAGTATGTGAGACTTTGTAAGTCTCTTGAGATCAATAAATGAATCTAGTAGTTGATTTGTAAAATGAATTATCTGTTGAACTTCTGGTTCACAATGCTTTGTAATGATCTTAGACAATGATAATTGATTTCAAGTACTTTATTCATCCAGTTTTTTATTCTCTCTTGTGGGAAATGTTGTTTCATCAAAATGATAATCAACAAATCACGCACTAAATAAATCTCCAGTTAATTGTTCAGCATACTTAATTATAGAAGGAGATTCATAACCAACATATATTCCCAACCTCCTTTGAAAAACCATCTTTTTGCATTGTGATAGAACAATTGAAACATATATCGCACATCCAAAAATTCTAAGATGAGATATACTGAGCTCTCGACCAAAAGTCAATTGTATTGGGGAGTATTTATAATTTATTAACTTGATGCGTACAACATGAAAATCAACACAATCTCATGTTGAAATAGGAATCTTTGTTCTCTTAAGTAATGATTTAGCTATTAGTTGGAGGCGTTTGATAAACGGTTCAGCTAAACCATTTTATGTGTGAACATGAGCTACATGATGTTCAACTTTTATCCCAATTGACATACAATAATTATTGAATGTTTGGGATGTAAACCCACCATCATTAGCAAGATGAATTGTTTTAATTACATAATTTGAAATTAATCATTTAAACAAGCAATCTCTCAAACGACAGGTTGTGAATTGATAACACATGTGATTATTTCATCTACCAAAATCATATAAAATTAAAACCATCCACATGGTGGATGAATTAGTCCATATTCATTTTAGAAATTCAATCTCAACTTTAGCTAGTGAGTTTGAATCAATTATCATTGAGAACAATCAGCACATGTTAATTCTTTAAATTAAAGAAACTTCTGGTTCTTTAATGAATGTTCATATGAATTCTCAATTAATTTCGCATCATATATGATCTAGAATGGTCTAACAGATCACGCCAAGTAGTAAATGTATTAGTATCAGTAAACTTTTAATTTACTTTTAACATGCTTTTCAATTGTACTAATAATGCCAATATAAATTTTGATAATTAATAATTTTGTTGTCATTCATTTTACTTTCTATCCACATCTAAGCAATATTGTGACATTTATTTTTGTAAATGTCTACATTAATGTGAAATCCATAATGTCATTAACTCAATAAAAGAAATATAGTTTGCAAACAATTATTTGCAATATTTACTTTAGGAAATATGTCTAAAACTTTAAATGTACAAATTGACTTTAATAATCAAAAGTGATTATAACATTTGTTATATTTATTGCAGACATTCACTTTAAGGAATGCGTAATTAATAATTCAGGCAATAATGTAAGCGTATATCATATTCTTTACCAATAGGGTTATATAAATATCATCCGCTTCAAGGAATGATTAATTCATATAAATAATTGATCATTATGTTCTAAGAATGAACATGTAGCAACATTTTGAATCATCCATCTTCTTTTTTTTATCTATTTGTCAATAATGACAATAGATTCCATTATTATGATTGGTATGTATTGTTACATTCACTTTGGGGAATTGTTTAGCCATAAGAAAGCATGAGACCAATTCAGAATATTTTAAAAACCCTTTCCACAAGAGTTTTGCATCTTTAATTAACTAGAAAGAAATAATAAAGTCATAAATGGAGTTTATTGGAAATAAAATGTATGGATAAAACTAACATCTAAAATATCAAACTTGATAGAATGCTAAGGCTAGCAAAAATTTCATAAATCATTGTAGACATGCATGAAATTTACTTCAAAATAATGCATTTCATGTTCACTAAAATATTTACATTTGTAATTATTCATATCATTTCTCTAAATAATTAACAAATGAAATAATATAAAGTGTATGAACTACCTTTAACATCTTTACAAAAGTAACAAGTTTATTAGGGTTGTATAGTAAGAAAAATACAAGGCATTTACAAAATCAAACCACACAACCCTTTTTTATGCTTCTTATCAAACAACAATTAATTAATACAAACAAAATAATATATGTTTATAGAAATGTCAATGACCAAATTAATATAGTAGTTCTCATTTTTAAGTTTATAAAAATGTTTCCAACCAAAATAATTCAATAATTAAAAATGACACATTCCTAAAAATTTGTCATTAAAATGACTTTAAACAAACAATTTGATGTGAAACAATATTTGATTGTTTGGTGTGAAAGAATCTTGATTTTATTAATATATGTAATAACTTTAATAATTATTGATTAAGAGAATTTTAAACAATATAAAAGTTCAAAAACATATGATGTCTAATTTAAAAAATTATATATATATAAATATATATATATATATTAAATAAACATATAAAACAACTAGTTTAATGATGACTAAGAACCGATGCAAGATCACATATTATGATGAATCTTAGGCTTTGATTAATAAAAATGGCCGATAACATTATGAACCGTGATCTAAAAATCTATCAATTTATAACATTTTTTTTGGTAGAATAAAAACAGCAATAAGCGATTACAAATTCAAGAAAATCTAATTAACATAACGACACCTGTCTATCTTTTTCTAAAAGTTGCAAAGTTGAGATCGGAGGGGCGCTAAAAGTTTCCAAAAGAAAAACATATATTAAAATAACATTAAAATTAATCTATCACCATTAGGATATAATTACCAAGTAATTATCAAATAACATATATTAAGAAAAATAATTTTTTTTATGAACAAACATACAAGTAGATATAAGCATGTAATGTGATAAGTGAAATTTAGCTCAATTTATTTTATTCTTCGAAAGTTTTAATAGCAACTTTCTTGTTCAATGTTGAATCTTGATGATTTTATCAAAAAGTAAGCAAATTGAAAAATTCATTGTTAGAAAACTTTTATTTCAAATAACATATACGATATTAAGACACTCCAATGTCAAGAGCACCGAATCAAGATCCATACTGATATTAAATTTTTCACCATTCATCTAATATCATAAAAGTAAAATAAGTTAATTAAAACAATGATAATTGATCATGAATTAACTGAAAAAAAATCTTATATGAAACATTAAATAAAAGAAACTTCTTGTAAAAACTTTGCATCTTGCTGTCTAATATCTTGAAAATCATAGAAGGTAATTTGATCGTCGATAAAAGGAACTTCACGTATATAGTTCAGCAAGAGTTTTCGGGCAAGTTATATATAGTCGTAATTACGTGAACTTAACTATGAACTTGTAGAGGTTTATACTGATAACGTGTTATAAAATAATTAAAAAAAACACTAAAAAGTAAACAATAGATCAAATCAACAAAGAATTTTCTCGTATTCCACTTTCATTTCAAGGGGCTTTATTTATAAGCTCGTTTGCATTCAATGAAGTACATGTAAATGAAACTTTTTTAGTTTCTTAATTGAAACATCTAATTTACTTTCATGATCATAAATGAACCAGAAAGTTTTATATTATTATTTTAATGAGGGTTTAAAAGGATTATAGACCTCCATTATTAATGTGTTTACAACATTTTTAGATTTATTCATTTTGATTATTTTTTTGTAAACGAATAGATTTTCTAAATCAGTCATTTTTGTAAAATCCACAAGCTTTTTTTTAATCGCAAAATATGTTCCGCTTAGTAGATCCTTTCTTCATTTATTTCTTTCTTTTTGTATTTGATTTACTTAAAGGTGGGTTTGGATAGATGGTGGGATATAGTGCGGTATATTTAATTTACTTTTTATCTCACGATATAATATCATTACAGTATCTAATCATACCGTCATTCTTATTTTTACACTAATCATAGATAAATAACGCTAGGGGGATTTGTAATTGAAAGTCAATGACTGTGAAAATGATAAAGTACTGTGAATTTGTTAAATTAATTTTTGGGCATTTTGTATGTAATAATTTTGTTGGGTTTATTCATTTTGATTTATCTTTTGTAAATAACTAGATTTTCCGAATCTCCATTTTTTTTATAATTCACAAGCTTTTTTTTTTTTATTATTTCAGAAAAAGTTAAATTAAGTTTTGGTATTTTTAAATAAAATTCTTGAATCGCATGGAAATTCATCATCTAGTGGTTTGGATAATCAAAGTCGAAGAATATGTGAATATCTTCCTCAGGATAAAATGTTTGTATTTTCTTTGATTGTGGTAACTTTTGTTGGAATTACTAAAACCTCAAGTAATTTTGTTCAGCCAATCACATTTGTTTTCCATCACGATTCAGTTCTTCTTTACTTAATTCATTATTCTCATTATATCAGGAAAAAAGTACATGTTGTCTATGGATTTTAGCTATTCAAGAGAAAATTAATTTGTTTTAACACTTGCTTATATGATAATTCATTTTCTGGACCTACTTAAAAGAGTTTTGTTGATATTTGGGTACATGAAAATCATATTAGCAAGTACAAGAAAATGTTAAAACAATTATTTTTCTTTAGCCACTTGGTGCCTATGCCCTTTCAAATTTGTATCATTTAGGATAAATTTAAAGGCAAATTAGGAAATATCTGGTATTCACTCTTTACACTTACCTGATTTTTTGTTATGTTAATGCAAGAATTCTATAAATCAAGTGTATATTATGTTGAAAAAAATGAATTTTTAGAAATTTTGAGATATATTCTCGGTTAGTAAAGGTGGAAATTTAAATAATAAAATTATAGTTTTATATTCTACTTTATGAGACTGTTACAATGGTATATCATATGCTCAAAATGTTTGAGTGATGAATGATAAATTGATGCTCAAAGTAAGCGACTTGTGAATTATGTTCAGAAAAATGGAAAGCTTAGATCTAACATTCGTTAGATATCAAGTGTGAAATATGTTTATATATATGAACCAACTTAATGATTATTGAATGACTAAGTTAAAGTTCTCCCTTGTGTGTAGGAGGTGCAAGTCCAAACTTGCACAATGTGGATGACGTGAAATGTTTGGACTAGTTAAGCCTTTTTTAGGTTTGTGGATATTTTAGCTTAATACGTAATTTTATTTTTCCTCAGTAGAGATTATCTCTTCAAATTTTATGTTGGAATTAAAAGGACAAATATTTAATTGATTTAATGGTTCTTTTAATTCAGACTTCAATTTGGATTTTAATGGCTCCATTAGTCAAAATTTCCAAAAGTTTTTTCATTTTGAATAATTTATTTAAACCGAAATAATATGCAGGGGAAAATGAGACATTGTTTTTTTTTTTCTCAATTTTCATGCCAGAATTTTCTATGTTTCTTGCAAATATTCTCAAAGTGTTTTCGGTGATAGAGGAAGGCAAAGTTACTGTACGTTGATCACCATAGCAGTGTTACTGTCATTCTCATTTCGTTGTTGTATCCTGGGAGACAATCGACCAACATTTCTTCAACACCAAAGGAGCGACCGAATTTGTCTTAAGGAAACTGTGAAAACAAGCCTCAACTACCTACGAGTACAAGATTTCAATATTGTTTATTTTCAATTTCTATTTTCAGATTATATATATATATATTGTTCTGGTCTTGTGATTTAAATCAATATTTTAATTTACTATATTGTTAATAGTTTTTGCAACAAATTCGATGTGTTATAGACAAGCAAATATGTTATAAAAAAAATCAGATGTGCATGTAGTACTAAAATAACAAACTCATAAATCATTATACCAAAATAACCAACACCCATCAATCAAAACATCAATTACCTTTAAAATGATCTATTTTTCAATGAATTCAAAAGAAGAACAAACATTTTGAACTATTTGGTTCTAGAGAAATAGTAATAAACAAGAAGGAAAATCAAAATTTCGCGAACGAGATGCACATGCAGTAGAGTTTTGCCCTTCTTTTTCTTTTTTCAGTAGATACAATCTAGCAACAGAATCAATGTCATTAAGATGTTTCTCAGCAACCAAATAGAAACTCAAGAAAATCAAAGGAGAAAAAAAAGACAAGTAAAAATAGCTTAGGATTAGAGAGAGAGAGAACATCAAAAACCCTCATCAACATTAAAATTCCTAAAAAAAAAATAGATCTTCAGAAGAAAGTAGAAAAAGAAAAAATAAAGTATACCTTGAAGAAGGAGGATAAGTCCTCACAACTAATTCAAAGAAAATGAAAGAAGCAAATAAAATGAAAGAAGGGAGAAGAACAAGAGAGAAAAAGAAAGGAAAATATTGTTGGATGAGGGGTGAAAAAGTAATTACACACTCAAAAATGCTTTTGAGAGAAAAAAGTTAAAAATTTTAGCTTCTTCGTTTGACCAAAAATGCTTTTGAAAAGCAAAAAATTTCACAAAATAGTGATTTGTTTAGCACAACTTTTCTTCCAAAAGTGTTTTTCAACCCAAAAATGCTTCTCCACAGCAATATTAAACAAGCCCTTAGTATATTGAAAATGTTTACTAATCCACAAGTCAAGAGAGAATTGGAGAGGCATATATAGGGATAGGGTTGATTGTTCGATCGAATTGAGTGAAAAATTTCGAGTTAATTGAGTTGACAAGTCCTATTTTATCATCTTAACTCGATTTAAATTTTTTTGAATCGAGCTGAGTCGAATCGAGTAAAATTGTTCGAGTTAAATTAACAAATTAAACATGTCAAATTAAAATCTTGTTACAATATAATTAATTCTATGTTAGAGCACATAAATTTGAAATCATATATATTTGAAAACTTTTTCAAATCATATAAACTTGAATCATTAATTAACTTATTTAGATCCAAAAATTATTATTCAAGAATTTTTTTTTTAACTTTCTTTATATATTTTTTAGAATTGTTTTTTGAAATTTTTATAATTTTTTAAAAAAATTAAATTTGTAATTTTTTAAATATTTTTAATTTTAAAAATTATTTCGAATTTTGAAATTCATTTTGAATTTTTTTGTAATTTTCATTGAGAGATAGACCAATTTGTTCGTTTTCAAACTTGACAGAGACTAAAAAGATATTTATACCAATTTGTTACTTGAATTATAAAATTCAATTCGATTCGAACTTGAAACTCGAATTAGTTATTTGAATTGACTCAAATAATTGGAATAACTCGAACAAATCGATTCGATTAATTCAAATTGAATTTTTTTCAATTTTTTCGAATTGACACCAAAATGGAGAAAGGATATTTATTCAATTTGATTTTGAAATAATCAAATTAGAACTACTTTCACTTTTCAAATAATCCCCCATGTGGGGTTTTTTTCTTTTAACTTCATTTTGGTTACAAATTCCATTCCCTCATTCTTCAGTGGGGGTGAAATCATCATAATTAATTATAAGTTTACACTCTTTTTTTACGACATTTACTAGATATGGATGGAACCCATTTTTTATTCCTATTTCACCTTGCTCCCCAATGTTATCGTATACATGTAATTTCTTTTTATATTTATACGTGTCCTACTTGATTTTACAGTTTAATTTTATTTGAGTTGCGGATGATATTCAAATAAATTTCTCATAATAATGATGTTTCTACAATCTAAACCCAATCTAAATGATCGGGGAAGAAGCCCGCTGCCACTTTTTCCAACCTCTGTTGGTTTATACATGTAATTATTGGTTAAACACATCTGTAAATATGCAGGTTTGAGCAGGGGTTAGAGAAGACACATCTAGGAAGAGCATTACAAAGCGCATTCAACATTGCTATTGCTACATATTGGGTGTATGTCGTGATTGCATCAGTGGTCATCAAAATAGCTGCACTCCTCATCTTCGGCTACGCCAAAGGTTACTTCAGTGGCAAAAAACCGGTAAAAAATGCATTCCAATTTGCTCTCATTGCATCTGCTACTGCTTTTGGCATGGCTAAGGTTATGCATCCCTTGTACTTCCTATTTGCTAGATACTTATCTTGCATTTGCATAAGTTTTATGCTTTGTTTTTAAGAACAGAAAATCTGGGTTTCCTTTAATCTCTTAAATATTTCTTATTTCTTTACCAGCTTTTTTTGTGGAATGATGGGTTATGGGTATTTGCCTAAACGGGAATGCAAGTGAAGATTGGCGAGAGGTTGAAATTGATGATGAATGGGACTTTTTATTTTTTTGAATAAAAACATAAACAAATTAATTACAAATCAATGTTCTAGGATGGAAAAACACCCTTAGACTTATCCATATCAATAAGAGTATGGACCAACATTGGTGGAATTTCAAATATCTGTAAGTCATCACTACTCGCCAAGGCCTGTTTAGCTAATTGATCAACAACTTGATTATGTTCTCTTCGAGTATATCTCAAAAATAACTAGGTTTCTTGAGTTAGAATGCGTTGAATTCGTCTGATCAAAGCTAAATTCGAACTAGAAGAAGCACTCCCAAGAATGGTTGTAACAACTTCCAAATTATCAGACTGAATAATTACCTTATCATGGCTCATGCGTTGATTAAGTTTGATCCCCACCAAGATGGCCCAAAGTACGGCATCAAATATAGAGCATTTTCCAAGATGGCATGAATATCCAAATAGCCAGTAGCTATGTTCATCACGAACAACTCCCCCCGCAGTAGCATTTCCCAAATCCAATTGCATTGCACCATATGTATTAAGAAAGATTCGTTCCCCAATGTTCTGTTCTTCAAGTGAATGTTCTAGCCAACCAGTCGGAACTTCTCGAAAATTTGAGGAGAGATGACTTGCCCAACTATAGGAAACTGGACAACCTCTCTTGAACTCTAAGGTCTTCCTTGAAAAATGAAAAGGTTGTGATTCTTCCAAATGCTCCAAGTGATGAACCCAAAGAGACACGCCCAGCTGATTCCTTCCTCATGGTTCATGCTATTATCCTGCACATAAAAAGAATCCAATCTTGTATACTGTTAGAGAAAAAAATTGTAAGCTAATTACCTGACAAAAGGGTTCCAAACTTCTTTATCAGCTGAACAATCCTTGAGAATATGTAAAATGTCTTTCGAGTGATGAACACAAATAGGACAAGAAGGGTCCACTGCTAACCCTCTTCTAACTCTCTCTACATTACTAAGGAGTCTCCCTTGCAAGGTAGTCCAAATAAAGAAACGAACCATTTGAGGTCTTGGAATCTTCCAAATAATCTTCCATTTCTCAACTCTTGGATTCCAAATACTTTCATTTAAGAACCTATAAGCGATTTTGACAGAAAAAGCTCTAGACGAGGTATGGCTCCATGAGATTTTATCAGGACCTTTAGAAGGATAAGGAGGTGGGATACTTTTAATAAGCTGAATCACATCCTCCGATAACTACACCTAAAATAAAGCGAGATTCCATGAACCATCCTGAGTGAGCATCTCATTAAGGAGATAATCTGACTCAAGATTAGGGCTAGCAGGAATGCATCTAAATAGTGGTCCTAAGCTTGGGATCCAATTATCCTTTCAGCAACGTATTCAAGTTCCATGACCTACGACCAGAAGAGATTCTCTCTAAGAAGTGACCAAACTTTTGAAAGAGACTTTCAAAGAAAAGAGCTCCTATCTCAAGCAATACAATCTGGAAGATCTTCCTTCATTTAGTATTTCGATCTAAGAACCCGAACCCATAGAGCCTCCCCATCAGACATAATTTTAAACCTCAACTTCATTAAGAAGGAAATGTTCTGATCCCGAAGCTTCCTTAAGCCAAGACCATTGTACGCTTTCAATTGACAAATAGAATCCCATCCCACAAGAGACATATTCCTTTTGCTATCAGAAGAAGCCCAAATGAAACATTTCACCAAGCTTTCAATCTTATTATTGACTTTCTTAGGAATCATCATGGATTGTATAAAGTAGCTAGGAATGGAGAGAAGGACCGACTATGCCAAAGTGGTGCGACCAGCAAAAGACAACTTTTTGGCATCCCAACTTTGTAACTTCCCACGTACTTTTCCACCAAACAAAGAACTTACCCTATCGACCATTGAGTCCTCCACCCCCTTAAAAAAAGATGTTAATCTTCATAGCATTAATTTTGTGACCAGAGAACTCACAAAAAGTATCTAGCGTATCTTTTAGAACTCTGGCATGCTCCAAATCTGCCTTACTAAAAATGACTAAATCTTCTACAAAAAATAAGTGCGAGATAGCCGGTCCAGATCAAGTAATCTAATGGGATTCCACTTACTTGTCGAGATTGCGGAATGAATTGAATGAACAAGCCACTCCATGCATAGCACAAAGAGAAAAGGAGAGAGTAGACAACCTTGACGAATGCCCCTAGCCGATCTGAATTTGGACAAAGGAACTCCATTCCACAAAACCTGCATTTTAGAATTAGAAATAGCTGACATAATAACCTTTCTGAGGTACTCAGGAATACCTGTCGCTCGAAGAGAAGCATTAATGAAATCCTAGCGGACTCTATCATAAGCTTTCTCCAAATCAATTTTAATATTCATCCATTTTCGATTTTTCTGGCTTCTCATGGAATGAATTTCCTCTTGAGCAATGATAATGTTATTAGTAATGTTCCTACCTACAATAAAATTAGCTTGTTCCTGCGCAATGATCTTAGGAAAAATAATTTTGAAACGATTAGCAATTACCTTCATTACCAACTTGTAGAGGACGAAGTAGAGACTTATTGGCCTAAATTGACAAAAACCTTAGGTTTTTAACCTTGGGAATGAGGATGATCAAGGTGTTATTTAAGTCCGAGTTAGTAATATTCCCATCAAAGACTGTTTTAACCCAATCACATCTGCTTCTCCAACTGTAACCCACTGCTTTTGGAAGAAAATGGCATGAAAACCATCGCTTCCCAAAGCCTTAAGAGGTGCCATACCAAGGAGAGCTGCCTTTATTTCCTCATTAGTCACCAATTTACCCAAAAAATTAGTATCATTAGGATCAAGCTGGGGAAGCTTACTATTCGAAAGACTTCTCATAGGCCCAGGAATCTTTCCATATAGATTTTGGAAAAAATTACTCGCCTCGATTTCAATGGTGTCAGGGTCATAAATCCAATAACCACCCACATTACGAATAGTATTGATACGATTAATTTTCCTTCTTTGCATGGTGTGAGAATGAAAAAACCTAGTATTTCGGTCCCCTAATTTCAACCAATCGCACCTTGATTTTTGCTTCCAAAGGAGTTCTTCATGATGTAACACTCTTTCCAACTATTGTCTAATATATAGATCTACCGGTGAAAGCCAATTCGACCTCGAGACACCCATCTTTCGAGTAGAATTATGTTCATAAACTCGCTTATTAGACAAGAGTAGAATATGGCTGAATATTGATAAGGGCCATCTTTCGAGTAGAATTATGTCCGTAAACTCGCTTATTCCAGTCCTTCAAATTATAAGTGAGATTAACCAAATATTCAGCCATATTCCCAGTGAAGGCCTAGTTATCTATCAGAAATCAATCAAAACCAAGATGCTCAACCCGTCTAGCCAAAAATCGAAAAGGTCTCCTTCTAAGAAGAATTAACTCTGGATTTAGAGACAGTAGGAGAGGACGATGATCAGACTTAATCTTAGGTAGATGGGAGACCAAGTTGTTTTGAAAGTTATGAGTTCAAGCTTCATTCCCTAAAGCTCGATCTAATCTCTCAAACAGAGTGCCTCTATGCCAAGTGAAAGAGGCTCGCTAAAACCTAGGTCATGAAGATTAGCCGAATCCACGAAATCCCGAAAGGACACTTCCTTCCTTGAGTCAGACCTCTTGACCTTTCAGAAGCTGAAAGAATTGTGTTGAAATCTCCGATAACTAACCACGAATTTTTTTATGATGGAATCGAAGACCTCAAATCCTTCCAAAGATCCTTGCGAACTTGTCGATTGGGACTCCCATACACAAAGGAGATGAAGATTGGTAACGAGGAAGTCATTTGCCTTACTCGAGCCAGAATAAACTGTGAATGATTATGAATCACCTCAACATGAACAGAGTACCTCCAACTAAGCCAAATTCCACCAGACTAGGCTATCTCCTCTACACGGTGAGAAAACTAAAGCCCTAACTTCACAATAATATTATCTGCTTTAGCCCCACTAACTCTTGGCTTAAGAAGACAAACAATGTTCGCTTTGTATTCCATGTTGTATTCTAGAAAAACACAGGGAAATTTGACACTTGCACACCCCTGACAATTCCAAGATAATATTGAAAAATTTATAAATAAAACTAGAGGTAAGAAAGGCATACCATCACTGCCTGGGGACAGTATTCCCATCCATGGCTAAATCTGCTTTATCTATATCTTCAGTCATATTTGTTATATGTCCTGTGGGGGAATGAGCTTCGCCATAGCCTCCTTAGACTTTGTCAATAGGTTTCGTGAATTACCTGATGATTTAAACCGGCTCCCTCAACCTCGTAAAGCGATAGAGGATAATTGGGTACCATGGTTGCTACTATCTTTAACACCACCTTTCCTATCTTTAAATCTTGGAGGACCCGAGCCCGAGCCCAAACTCGAATTTTCTCTTGATTTATTCCTCGAAAAATCTCTCGGCGTTGAATTTAAATTTTTCTTGAAAGTCACTGCAGAGTGTTTCCCTGGATCAAGTGCACTTTCAATAATAGGAACAACACTTCCGCCAAAATATTCAAAAGCGAGATTGAAATGCGCCTTAATTTCTTTTAAATTTTTTGAGTTAAAATTCACTTGGTCTCCCAAATTGAAGGAATTATGGTTGACCTCGTCAACCTTACTTTTGCCATTATTTTCCTCAAGCATAGGGCCTGCAATATCGAAAGAAGAATACAAATTAGAATTTGAGTTAACATTTGAAGACACCTTATTAATTAAATTAGGGCCCAAAGTTCCCATAGGCCTCTTCCTTAAAAATTTTTTCCCTTGCCTCCTTGGAAATTTGGCCCACATCAACCGCCGACCCATCATCCAACATTGGGTTGAAATCGACCACCAAAGCCTCTCCAAGACCTACTCTATACCCTTGACTTACTCCACCAAAAGGCCCACCTTCTCTCATTTTTCCATAATCCCTAACCTTAACTCCCTCAAACTACTAGCCTCCTTTCTAGACATAACTTCCACCAAAATTTCAGTAGTATTAACACCCCTGTTACTGCTTGAATCGTTGGCCCTGCCGCACTCAACGCTGAGAATCATTATCCAAAAGGTTTGCTCCCAAGTTTCGCCGTCTCATTGACCCGAGGATCTCGCTGCTCACATCAGGGTTTCGTCTCCACAATCATCCAAGGCCCAAAACCCAATTTATCCTCACCAATGCCGTCACCGACGACCTCACTAGTGGAGTTCACAATGAATTCCGTAGGCTTAATAGAGGACGGCTCCCTCCTCTCCGATGATGGGCACATATCCTTGACATGCCCATACTTACCACAGGAGAAGCAAACCATCGGCAAGGCCTCATACTCGACACTTTTTGGTAGAGTTCCCAATTTTGTTTCTTTTGTTGTTTTGTTTTTGGGCTAGGAATAAATATATGTCGATTTTATTAAAAAAAAAGTTCATGAATGAATCTATGATTAACATTAAAATATTTATTAATATATTAATTGGTACTTGAGTTTTTCACTCTTTCTTAATGTGGTACCTATATTGTTTTTTGTTTAATTTGGTACATGTATTTGATCAAATATATATTTTTAATGTTTAATTCAAGTTTTAGTGCTAATTTGATGAGAGTTAATGCTACTGTTATTAGCTTTGTATGTTTCATGATTTTGTTAATATAATACATTTAGTGTTAATTGTGAATTTGTTTAATTTTGGATTTAATTTGTCAAATACAGTCCAATGAATGTGATTTAATTCAGGTTTTAGAGGTGATTTAATAAAACCTGAATTAAATACTAAAAAATTAACATTGTTACCTTCAGGTACCAAAATGTATAACTTTTGTCAAATACAAGTATCATATTGGACCAAAAAATCGACATGCATTTATTCCTAGCGCAAAAACAAAACAACAAAAGAAACAAAATTGGGAACTCTACCAAAAAGTGTCAAATAACCCATGAAAATGAAACTACAAAACACTAAAACAGAAAAAATAAATCCTAAATCAGCTAAAAAGACACAAACAATAGACACAGCTAGAACCATAGCCATGAGAGGAAAAAATTGCATGCTCAGAAAAGCTCCAACAACTCAAAAACAAACATCATCGATGAACGCACAAGAAGCATTTGCTGCTAGAAAAACCAGATCTAGCCAGAAAAGAAAAGTTCGATGGGAAACACAGAGAATCCAATACATCCCCTACGATCGCTTTCCACTGCCACAAGAATCGAACTTGGCCCTTCCTTCACTCAGCAAACATCCTGACGCCGAAAGAAACCCTTGCGACCTAACAGGTGCGCCACTGTGTTGCCTCCCCGCTTAATAAGTTGAAACTTAAAATGCTCAAAGGTAACGACTAGCCGTTTCACATCCCAAATAATAGAGCTAACCTGTGATCTATTTATTTTGGTGACATTGAGTTTGGTGATAAGCACAGTCAAGTCATCCTCTAGTTCGACTGATCAAAAACCCAAATCTTGAGCAAATTCGAAAGCCCGAACACAGGCAAAGGCCTTCGATGCTAGTGGAAAGAGATGTGAGACTACTAGTAACATGCCAACATGATATACTGGTTTCGTACCTAGCAAATTAAACTAGTTTTCACATTTGATGAGCTTGAAATGAAGTAATTTTCCTTATATTTTATGGATTTTTAGTATAGTTTTGTCTTTTAATAAAATGTGCTAAAAAGGTTATTTTATCGCTTTCATGGCAAAATGAGGCCTAAAAATTAGCTAACCTTCTTCGTGAATGCACAGGAGACTAATAGCAGTTGAACCACAGTGATACTAACCACTTCTTCATGACATAGAGAGCCCTATGTTGCAACAAAGGGATCAGCAGTGAAGAATCAAGGGACTGCTTACTGTGTCGCGGAATAGGTCCTGGTGTGTCGTGACATCGAACCCAAATTTCAACTCTGCAGTAAGCTAGGGGTGTTTTCGTCTTCACAATGTAACTTAAGCACGAAGGATGGTAGCTAACCTAGGGTTGATGAATACGATCGACCAAGAGCTATAAATAGGGCCTTTAGCACTAGGGTTCATATACCATTAACTAGATCTTAGTCTTTAGTTTTATTTTATATTTCCGTTCAAAACGAGATTGTAAAAACTCGTATAAATGTTCGAGGAATTTTTCCCGACAGATTGCCAATATAATTCTAGTTTCTTTTTCATTCTCTTATTCAATTATATGTTTATATATATTTGTGTTTATGATGATCAAAAAACCCATGAGGAATAAATTCCATTTTGGGGAATTGGGGAGTGTAAGTATGAATATTTGATTGTTGTTTAACAGGGATTTTGCCTTTCGAATCAGTTGTTTGGGAAAGGAAGAACATCAAACAAACACTAGGTCTGGCAACCCTAGAATGTCATTTAGGTATGAATGAACCCAAAATTGGTATTGCCCATCCGTGAACACCTTTTCCCCAAATCGATTTAGATTGTGATATCTAACGATAAGTAATCTTTATCGACTTGCTATGTCGACGAAAGATCGAGAGATCTGACTAGGGTAGTGACTAGTTGATTGGAGGAAAATCCCCAAAACCCAACGATTGAAGAACACATACGAAAATGACCTAATATCCCCAAAGCCGTTTATAAGAATTTCTACATCTCAAATCTTACTTTTAATTTCTATTTTATTTTCTCTTTTATTTTATGCTCTTTAAAACCAACTCTTTTATTTCTCTTCGTACTATAATCCCTAAAGTAAATACTAATTAATTTTGTTCTTTGCAGGGATCTAATTTACTATCGCTTTACGCTCCTTTGGGTACGATCCTCGGAATACTACCAAGTGTTTCATTGTAAAACAGTATATTTACAACCTGTCCCGTATACTTACGGAAAGCCTAAATCTACGCTGAACTAGAGTACGTTCTGGGGCAGTCACAACCTAAGGAGCAACCCAACAAAATCTTGAATAACCACCCCAATGCTGGCAGCTTGTAATTCCGCAAAGAACCAGACGTCAAAGTTGACACGGACTCAAGGGTCAACATGAGGTTTCCAGAACAACGGCTCCACATCTAAATCCCGATTCTTGTCCAACGATAGAGATTTAAGTTCGCGTACATACCTCAAAATAAAGATAAGTAATTGTTGTACCGATTGAAAAACCCCTTCATGAACAACTTTGTTTCGTGAATGCCAAATAGTAAGAATGTAAGTTGTACATATCTGTGACCTTTAGAAAAAAGTTCTCTAACCGAATTGATGAGTGTGTCATCAGTCACTGGAATTGGATCCCAATGAATGTTTAGATATTGCAAAATGTGTAGGGCGTAAAAAAATCTTGGCAAATATGGAGGATGGTTTCCAGACCACTACCACAATGGGGGAACATGCGATCAGACCCAAGTCAATGTTGATATAGGTTAACCTTAGTAGGTAGAAAAATATTAATGTAACACCAGCATGTAACCTTCATTTTCTCAGGCAGTCGAGCCCCCCATAGGTGTTTGTAAAGCAGGCATGTAGTGTGGGAAATATTGTTGTAACGATCATCATCTGTCCTGGATAATGATCGCCTCTGAACGTACTCTCATTCGGTGTGTGTTTTAGGGCTTTCGCAAGTGTACGGTAAGGTTGTAATATAGTTTGTTTTACAACGAAACATGATACGAGCAACTTGGTCCAATTCAAAGGCCATAATAATGATGGTCTTAGGTTTCCTCAAGGACCAATCATAAGATCCAAATCCAAGAAGCTAAATTCAAAACTCCATTTATTCGTTCAAGACTTTATCATGAAAAACATTCAAGAAGAAGAGTTGAAACTTCAAGATGATGGATTTTGGAGCGAGGATGAAATAGAAGGGACTAATTCTGTTCGTGGGCACCAACTCTCAATATATGATGATAAGCCCATGTGGAAAAAGTTAACAAGATTAGGCGTTTCCCTTCAAGGACCCCAATCAACCTCACAAGCTTAAGCATTCCATATTTGGTTCGGGTTTTAGGCTTAATTTTTATTATATATGAGCCTAATATTGTATTTATTAGCTCTTATTATTTTATTTTTTTATTACAAATTTTTTATAATTATTAAGTATTTTAAGTTATTTACGAGTTTATGTCAACAAGAGAGTTTTGTTTAAAAACTACTTATTTAGATTAATTAGAGTTTTAGTATACTTTAGAGTTTTATTTGGATGTACCTAGCTAGCATAAATAAAGGCTTCTTCATTGTTTATTAAAGAGAAAATTTTTCAATAATAAAGTTTTTAACTTTGGGAGTTTATTTCTTTGTGCAAGATTTCTTTCTTGTGATTTTTAGAAGTAGTTTTCTTCTTGATTTTCTTCAAGGAGTCGTGGGAATCCATTCTTCACCCTTCAATTTGCCTAGAATTATTTCTTGGAGGGTTGATTAGAGCCATTAGTTAAGTTTGTTGGGATTTAAATCTCAAAGGGTTCAATCAGGCACTTATCCTTCTATCCATCATATTCACCGGTTTACTCGTTCCATCTTCCACTTTTAACTTTCATCTATTTGTTTATTTATTTATTATTTTAAATATTTATTATTATGTCTTTAATTTATTCTTTTAGTGTTTTCATTTTCTTTAATTTCTAAATTTAATTATTTCTTCTTTTAGTTCAGATCCAAATCTTTCCGTCTCTGAGTCAACAACTTGAATTCGATCCTCCTTCCACTTTCCCCACTCCAATGCCGTATCAAAACACTTGGTAAGTATTTCGAGGATCGTAACCAAAAGAAGCAAAGCGATAGTGATTTAGAATCCCTACAAAGAAAGTAATTAATTAGTACTATCTTTAGGGTTATAGTGCTAAAGGAAATAAAGAGTTCGTGATTGAAGATTATAAAATAAAGGAAATAAGCAAAGGAAAGAGATAAGGAAGTTCGATAAACAGATTTGGGGAGATTAGGTCATTTCATTATGGTTTCTTCAACCATCGATTTTGGGGATTTTGCTTCAATCAACAAGTCACTACCCTAGCTGGATCTTTCGATCTTCCACCAACATAACGAGTCAATAAAGACTACTTATCGCTAGATGTCATAGTATAAACTGGTTTGGGGTAAAGGTGTTCACGAATGGGAAATACCAAATTTGGGTTAATTCCCACCTAGATGACTTTTTAGGATTGTCAAGCCTAGTGTTTGTTTCATGTTCTTCCTTTTCCAAACAATTGATCTGATTGCAAATCCCTATATACAATAATTAAATAGTCATACTTCCACTATCTAATCCCCCACAATGGGATTAGTTCCTCATGGTTTCTTTAAACATCATAAAATCAATAATATAAATCAACATGAAATTTAAGATTGAATAAATGAAGCGAAAGAAACAGATATTTATATAGCAATCTGTTGGGAATAAATCCACAATCGTTTATGCGAAGTTACAAATCTCATTTACAGAAAAACGGAAAATAAAATAACAAACGAAATTAAAATTAAAACGTAGGATGTCTAAACCTAAGTGCCAAAAGGCCCTATTTATAGCCTTGAACGGTCATTTTCCTCAACCCCAGGTTAGCTGTCGTTCCTCATGTTTAAGTGGCATTGTAAAGACCGAAACGCCTTTCACTCGGTGTCAAATCCACATCCAGGCGTAGATGTCACAACACACAGGAGCCGTGTTTCGACATAGAAGTTAGTTCTCTCCTTTGGGTAGTTTGTCAGGCGTTGTCGCGACATACCTTGCCCATGTCGCGACATAGAAGTCAGTCTTGATTTTCTTCAAGTTTGGTCCATTTGTTGCGATATAGATCAACCCATCTCGTGACATATTGATCAGTTTCATACTTATTCATCTTCTAAAGGTCTCTTGCACACTTACGAAGTTCATTAGCTAACCCTTAGGCCTCAATCGACCTTAAAGACAATAAAAAAAACACCTTTTACACCTTTTTACACAATTTATTCCATATGCGAAAACTAAACTATGTCCTAAACAAACAAAATGAAAATGTTTAATTTCAAGCTCCTAAAGTGTGAAAAGTAATTCAATCTGCTAGGTATAAATCTAGCAGATTAAACTCTCCCACACTTAAATCATTGCTTGTCCTCAAGCAATAAAAACACAAGTAAAAGAAAATAAAACTTATGAGCTTGAGTATGTATCATACAAGGATTGAGTTCGCAACATCTACTTTGGGCATTATATATCTTTCAATAATTTCAACATGATGAGCAAGTAAGTTTACCATTTTTGATTAAAATCATCTAAGTTCAGTAAGTTACAAAAGATACAAATATTAAGATTTCATTGGTATAACTCCATCAATGCCTCATACAAGTACTTTAATTATTCTAGTACAATATAGATTCTTATAATGAAATTATGTAATGTCATATTCATTTATACATCAAGTCATTTAGGTCACATTGTCTTTTCGGCTTGTAACGTTCTAAGGTTTAGGACATGTATGAAATTCAAAGAGTAGTAAGCACAAGAGGTTACAAATAAGAAAATAGTTTGACACATTGTATCGTTCCCTATTCTCCCCCTTAGTGTCCTATTCCTTCTCACCTCTTTATTTCGCCTTCTCTCACCTTCCTTTTCTCACCACTTAGGGAATCTCAACATGGTCTAATCCCTTTAGCTCACCTATGAATATTCTTCTATTTCTTGAGCAAAATTTTTCTCTTTTTGGTGTTTTTGTGACTTTGTCACTTTTCATATATTTTCTCACTCGTAAACTTTTTCTTTTGTTTCTACTCATATTTTCTTTCTAGATTCTTCATTGTTTTTCTCTTTTTGGCTATACTAAAGTTCATAAAATCAATAATATAAATCAACATGAAATTTAAGATTGAATAAATGAAGTGAAAGAAACTAATATTTGTATAGTAATCTGTTGGGAATAAATCCACAATTGTTTATGTGAAGTTACAAATCTCGTTTCCACAAAAACAGAAAATAAAATAACAAACAAAATTAAAACTAAAACTCAATATGTCTAAACCTAAGTGCCAAAGGGCCTTATTTATAGCCTTGGACGGTCATTTTCCTCAACCCTAGGTCAGCTGTCATTCCTCATGTTTAAGTAGCATTGTAAAGATTGAAATGCCTTTCACTCGGTGTCAAAGCCTGCTCCTTTTGTTGCGACATAGATCAACCCATGTTATAGGGCCTCCGTCTTAGTAAACCGAGTTCGTAAATAATTATTAGGAGTAATTATGAATTTAGTAGTGTGTTTAATTAGGCTTTGATTAGGTGAATTTAGAGTAATTAGTAAAAAGGACTAAATTGAATAAGGGGTGAAAGCCTAATTATAGATTAAAAAAAAGAAAGAAGGATAAAAATGGCAATTATACCTATTGCATAATTTGAGGCGGCAAAACAAAGAAAAATCTAAAAAAAAAATTTATTTAAGTTATTATTAATTAATATTAGAATATAATAATATAAATTATTATTTAATTAATATTATCTTATTATATTAATGAAATATATATATATATATTAAAGCCAAATGTATGGTAATAAAATACACATGTGTAAAAATTATATTTATACATTTGTAAAATAAATATTAATTTACTTATTTATAATTTACTAATATTATTATTAATATATATATATATATATATATATATATATGACATAAAAGAATAAAGAAAAGAAAAGAAAGAAACAAAAGAAGAAAGAACAGATGCTCAAATGAAATAGGGGAGAAAGAAAAGAGAAGGAAAAACAAAAAGGAGAAACTAGGATTTTGAAGCTTTAATCTTTAATTGGTAAGTCAATTAAGCCATTTTCTCTTAAATTAGATGTTTTAGAAGCTTTAGAACAAAGTTTTGATGAAATAAAGTTGAGGTCTTGAAAGATTAAAGGTTTTTGAACATAGTTCATGTTGAACAAAATAGTGAATTAGGGATTTAATTGAATGAATTTCAAGTTAGCATTGATAAAGGGATTAAATTATAAAAGAAGCTATAAGTTTTGTGATAGAGGGATTAAATTGAAAGAAATTTTAAATTAGGGTTTTATTATGAACATTAGATAGTTAAGTAGAATATGGAAGGAAATTGAATAAAAATGAAGTATGAATTAAGTTAGAAAAATAAATGAGTTAATTAGGATTAAATTGGAATTAGAGTATAAATTGGATAGAAATTCAATTATTATTATAAATGAGTGCTGTAATTAATAGCGCAAATTATTATTATTTCGTAGCTAGCAAAGAACCCGAAGCATCAGAACAAAAAGGAAAGGAGAAAGTTATCGAGGAGTAATCGCGAAATTCGGGTTTGTATTACTATAATTTAAATTATTCATTATTAAATGTTTATTTTGATATTTATATTTAATAAGTGAAATTGAAATTGAAAGTGATATGAATTGTAAATTGAAAGTTCCTATTAACTAGTCCGGCTAAGTCGGATATAGTTGGCATGCCATAGGATTGGAAGAGTTCAGGGATACTTCGACCTTGAGTCGATCAGACACTGGTGTCATTATTTTACTTCGGATAGATTCAATGAGGTACTAGGTACCACTTTACTTCGGCCAGGTCGATGAGACACTCGGTGTCACTTTATTGCTTCGAACTATCCGATGAGGCACTGGGTGCCATTCTGGTGTGTTTGGTTGGATCCATGTATCCGTCAAGGTCCGAGTCTTGTTAATAGGGGTAAACAATGTGAAAAAGAAAAATTGAATAGAAATGAAAAATTGAGGCATATAAGTGATATGCGATGAAATTGAGAAATGAGAATGAAATGGTTAAATTGATTTGATGTGGAATGAAAGTGGTGTATAAATTATATGTTCATGTATCATATAATTGATTATGTGAAATTTATTTGATAATTTATAATTTGAATTATAATAATACCACTGAGTATGAAATACTCAGCGTACGGTTGTTTCCGTGCGCAGGTTAGTAGAAATTAAGGTCCTCGTTCAGCATCCAGATCGATCCCGATCTCAATATAAACTCGGTGATGTAATTCTCCTCTTTTTATAAAAGTGGCATGTACTGGGTGTTGTATAGGTTTATAATGTTGGTTGTAAAATATATATACTATATTTTGATATTAGTTTACTAAAATGGTAGAGAATATATTATAAATTTTGGCATTATGTTTTAATAAAAAACTGAATAAAGTTATTAGTAAATTTTGAATAATATTAAGAATGTTTAATTATTGAATTAATATGTTAATGAAATGATTATGATTTAGGTGAATTTGAGTATAAATTGTTTTGGTTACGGGTTGAAATTGCAGGGAAAGTTAGATGTTTATAAAGGGGGTTATATCGCGTTTGAAAAAAAAATTACGAAACATCTGCAGAGCACCAGAACAAGTCCCAATTCCCTTCTAATACGTGTTTTGAGCCTCGAGGGTCCAATTAAAGAATTTTATGATTATTTTATAGTATGTTCACTAATTAATTATTTATAAATTGTTCGATATGTCTGGTAATACCCTGTAACCCTGTTTCGATGATGATTTATGGTTAAAGGGTGTTACAATTATTGGTATCAGAGCTATCAGATTTAGTCGATTCTTGGACTAAATTGAGCTCGAAAATTAAGTTTAGAAGTACATGCCACTTTTGGGTTGAAACTAAGTCGGGATCTTTGGATGCTGACATATTTTTTTGTTTTTGTTTAATAGATTAAAGATGTCAAATGAAAGAATAGATGATACTGACCAAGAAATGTACACTGGAGACGAAGAGTTGTATGGGTTAGATGAAATGGAGTCAGTAACACCTAGCGTAAACCCAGTAAGAAATCCACCTCCTAGAGTAAATAGAAGAAATGATAGAGATGATTCTGATATTCTACGAGTAATTACCGATGCATTACAAAGAGTAGCGGGGAGTGCCCCTGCTACGACTTCAGTACCAACTCAGAGACCGGCCACGATAAAAGAATTGAGAAAAAATGGTGCCACTGAATATATGGGTCTGAAAGGAGTTGATCCATCCACAGCTGAAAATTGGATGGAGCCGGCCAAAAGAATTTTACAGCAATTGTAATGTACCCCCGGGAATGCTTATTTTTGGTGGGAATCAGTGGTTCGACATCTACCGGAGGATCAGATAACATGGGACCTATTTCAGAAAGAATTTCAAAAGAAATATATCGGAGAAATGTATATCGAAGACAAGAAGCAAGAGTTTTTAATGTTGCAACAGGGTGACATGTTAGTAATAGATTATGAGAGGGAATTCTCGAGACTCAGCAGATACTCCTCAAAATTTACACCAACAAAAGTTGATAGTTGCAAAAGATTTTTACGGGGTTTGCAAGATGATATTAAGGTACAGTTGGTATCTCACCGTATTACTAAGTTTGTAGATTTGATTGAACGGGCCAAAATGGTGGAGCAAGTTCTAGGCCTCGATAAAAAGACTAAAAGTGTTAGACCAACTGGAAAGCATACGGGAACTATCAGTTTGAATCCTCAACCAAAAGGTCAAAGGAATCTCAAGGTGGATGGAGATCTAATTTTGGATCGGATAGAAGTGGAAGAAGCAGGGGTAAACAGATAATGGCATCCACTGGCAGTGTGAAAGGTACATCTTGGGAAATAAAAATTCCAGATTGTAAGCACTGTGGAAAGAAACGCAGAGGGGAATGCTGGAAATTAACTAGGGGCTGCTTCCGATGTGGTTCTGTAGATCATTTCATCAGAGATTGCCCGAAAATTGATAGTGCTGCACCGGTAACATCACAGAGATCAGTATCTACAGCTAGAGGTAGAGGATCTGGTAGAGGTCGTTCAGTTTTCAGAGGAGGAGGTGTTAGAAGAAGCAGTGATATTGTTACCCAATAGTCTGAAGCTAAAGTACTAGCCAGAGCCAATGTTGTCAGAACATGGGAAGAAGGTGATACCCACGATGTAGTAACAGGTATATTTTTATTGTATTCTGAGCTTGTTTATGCTTTGATTGATCTCAGATCTTCACACTCATATATAATTTTAAAACTAGCTGAGTTCGGGAAATTAAAGTCCGTGGTGTCTAGAGTGTCAATAGAGGTGTCGAGTCTATTGGGGCAAACAGTGTTAGTAAATCAAGTGTGTCCGAAATGCTCATTGATTATACAGAATAAAACTCTTCCTGTTGACTTGTTGATCATGCCATTTGGGGACTTTGATATAATACTGGGAATGGATTGGTTATCTAAATATGGAGTGATTTTCGATTGCTATAAAAAGAAATTCAGTATTCAGATAGAAGATGGAGGTCGGATTGAGGTAAATGGTATCCGTACTAATGGGCCAGCACGTCTTATTTCAACAATAAAGGTTAATAAGTTACTTCACCAGGGCTGTTCAGAATATTTGACTTATGTCATTAATTCAGATTCAGTTAGAAGCCAATGCAGTAAAATTCGAATAGTTTGTGAGTTTCCTGATGTATTTCCCGAAGAACTACCGGGTTTGCCACCAAATAGAGAGGTTGAGTTTGCTATAGAGGTTTATCCGGGTACAGCTCCAATATCCATACCCCCGTATCGAATGTCACCTACAGAGTTAAAGGAGCTGAAGATACAGTTGCAAGACTTATTAGATCGTGGTTTTATTCGATCGAGCATATCACCGTAGGGAGCTCCAGTGTTATTTGTTAAGAAGAAAGATGGCTCGAAGCGACTTTGTATTGACTACCCACAGTTGAATAAGGTAACAATCAAGAATAAGTATCCACTACCTTGCATTGATGATTTGTTTGATCAGTTGAGAGGAGCTTCTGTATTTTCGAAGATTGACTTAAGGTCAGGCTACTACCAGTTGAAAGTAAAAGAAAGCGACGTTTCGAAGACAGCTTTCCGTACGAGGTATGGTCACTATAAGGTATGGTCACTATGAGTTCTTGGTAATGCCATTCGGATTAACTAATGCCCTAGCTGCTTTTATGGATCTCATGAATCGTATCTTTCAGTCGTATTTAGACCAATTTGTAATGATTTTTATCGATGATATACTGGTTTATTCAAAGTCAGAGTCAGAACATGATCAGCATCTCAAAATTGTATTAAAGATATTATGGGAGAAGCAATTGTATTGAAAGCTTAGCAAATGTGAGATCTGGCTATCAAAAGTTGTATTTTTGAGACATGTAGTATCGGCAGATGGAATCAGAGTTGATCTGAAAAAGATTGAAGTAATTGATCAGTGGAAAATACCGAAGAATGTATCTGAGGTACGAAGTTTTCTTAGTTTAGTTGGTATTATAGAAGATAGCTTTGCCGATGACTAAACTACTACAGAAGAATGTTCCTTTTATCTAGGATGATCAGTGCTAGAGAAGTTTTGAAGCATTGAAGCAAATGTTGACAGAGGCACCAGTTCTAACATTACCAGAGTCGGGGAAAGATTTTGTAGTGTACAGTGATGCTTCTTTGAGTGGTCTGGGTTGTGTATTAATGTAGGACGAAAAAGTAATAGCCTATGTATCTCGTCAATTGAAGCCACACGAATGTAACTATCCGACTCATGATTTGGAACTAGCAGCTATGATTTTTGCTCTGAAGATTTGGAGACATTATTTGTACGGTGAGAAATGCTACATCTATACCGATCATAAAAGTTTGAAATATCTTCTTTCTTAAAAAGAATTGAACTTGAGACAAAGACGGTGGATAGAGCTCCTAAAAGATTATGACTGTGTTATAGACAATCATCCGGGAAAAGCTAATGTTGTAGCTGATGCACTAAGTAGAAAAGCTGCAATTGAATTGAGAGCAATGTTTGCACGGCTCAGTATCAGTAATGATGGGAGTCTTTTGGCCAAGTTGAGAGTAAAGCTGGTAATGTTTGATCAGATCAGATCAGCACAATTGGGAGATGACAAACTGTTGAAGAAAAGAGAGATGGTACAGAATGGTACAGTAGAGAGTTTTAGTATTGATGATTGTGGATGTTTGATATATCAAAATCGGATTTGTGTTCCAACTAATTCTGAGTTGAAGAAATCGATTCTTCAGAAGCTCACGACAGTCCATTCGCTTTGCACCCTAGAGGTACAAAGATGTACCGGAATTTACGAGAACTATATTGGTGGCCAGGAATGAAAAGAGACATAGTTGAATTTTTGAGTAAATGTTTAACTTGTTAACGGGTAAAAGTAGAACATCAGGTTCCTACTAGACTACTTAGCCTATTAATAATCCTGAGTGGAAATGGGATCGCATCACGATGGATTTTGTTACAGGATTACCATTGTCAGCAAGTAAAAAGAATGCCATTTGGGTGATAGTTGATAGACTTACCAATCAGCGCATTTCATAGTAGTCAGAACCGATTGGTCATTACAAAAGCTTGCTGAGGTTTATATCCAAGAAATTGTAAGATTACATGGTATTCCAGTATCAATAATTTCCGATCGGGATTCTCGATTTATAACAAGATTTTGGAAGCAATTGCATGATTCTTTGGGTACTAAACTTAACTTTAGTACGTCTTTTCATCCGCAAATAGATGGACAGTCCGAACGGGTAATTTAGATACTAGAAGATATGCTTCGGGCTTGTATCATCGACTTTGAATCAGGTTGGGAACGTTATTTACCATTAGCTGAGGTTGTCTACAATAATAGTTTTCAATCTAGTATACAAATGACCCCGTATGAAGCAGTATATGGTCGAAGATGTAGATCACCAGTGTGTTGGACAGAATTGAATGAAAAAAAGTAATTGGGCCAGAATTAATTAAAGAGACAGAAGAAACGGTTAAGAAGATTAAAGATAGATTAAAAGCAGCCTTTGATAGACAGAAATCTTATGCTGATTTGAAGCGTCGGGACATTGAGTATTCAATCGGGGACAAAGTATTTCTCAAAGTCTCTCCTTGGAAGAAAGTGTTGAGATTTGGCTAAAAAGGAAAGTTAAGTCCTCGTTATATTGGGCCATATGAAATTGTAGAAAGAATCGGGTCAGTCACTTATCGGTTAGCTTTACCTCCGGAATTGCAGAAGATTCACTATGTTTTTCATGTGTCTATGCTACGAAAATATAGATCAGATCCTTCTCATATCATTTCTACTGAACTCATTGAAGTTCAACCTGATTTGTCCTATGAAGAAGAGTTAGTTCAGATTTTAGCACGAGAGGTAAAGGAATTAAGAAATAAACGAGTTCCCCTAGTAAAAGTCTAATGGAGAAGTCATAGTATGGAAAAAGTGACTTGAGAACCAGAAGAAACTATAAGAGCACAGTACCCCCATTTATTTTCAGGTAAATTTCGAGGACGAAATTTATTAAGGAGGGAGAAATGTAATGACCTAAATTCACGGGCACCAGAAAAGTGAGTTATAGGGTCTCCGTCTTAGTAAACCGAGTTCGTAAATAATTATTAGGAGTAATTATGAGTTTAGTAGTGTGTTTAATTAGGCTTTGATTAGGTGAATTTAGAGTAATTAGTAAAAATGACTAAATTGAATAAGGGGTGAAAGCCTAATTATAGATTAAAAAGAAAGAAAGAGGGATTAAAATGGAATTATGCCTATTGTATAATTTGAGGCGGCAAAACAAAGAAAAATCTAAAGATTTTTTATTTAAGTTATTATTAATTAATATTAGAATATAATAATATAAATTATTATTTAATTAATATTATCTTATTATATTAATGAAATATATATATATATATTAAAGCCAAATGTATGGTAATAAAATACACATGTGTAAAAATTATATTTGTACATTTGTAAAATAAATATTAATTTACTTATTTATAATTTATTAATAATATTATTAATTAATATATATGTATGATATAAAAGAATAAAGAAAAGAAAAGAAAGAAACAAAAGAAGAAAGAACAGAGGCTCAAACGAAATAGGGGAGAAAGAAAAGAGAAGGAAAAAAAAGGGAAAACTGGATTTTGAATCTTTAATCTTTAATTGATAAGTTAATTAAGCCCTTTTCTCTTAAATTAGATGTTTTAGAAGCTTTAGAATAAAGTTTTGATGAAATTTAGTTGAGGTTAAGTTTTTTGAGCATAGTTCATGTTGAACAAAATAATGAATTAGGAATTTAATTGAATGAATTTCAAGTTAGCATTGATAAAGGGATTAAATTGTAAAAAGAAACTATAAGTTTTGTGATAGAGGGATTAAATTGAAAGAAATTTTAAATTAGGGTTTTATTATGAACATTAGATAGTTAAGTAGAATATAGAAGGAAATTGAAAAAAAATAAAGCATGAATTAAGTTAGAAAAATAAATGAGTTAATTAAGATTAAATTGGAATTAGAGTATAAATTGGATAGAAATTCAATTATTATTATAAATGAGTGCTGTAATTAATAGCGTAAATTATTATTATTTTCGTAGCTAGCAAAGAACCAAAAGCATCGGCACAAAAAGGAAAGGAGAAAGTTATCGAGGAGTAATCACGAAATCCGGGTTTGTATTACTATAATTTAAATTATTCATTATTAAATGTTTATTTTGATATTTATATTTAATAAGTGAAATTGAAATTGAAAGTGATATGAATTGTAAATTGAAAGTCACTGTTAACTAGTCGGGTTGAGTCGGATATAGTTGGCATGCCATAGGATTGGAAGAGTTCAGGGATACTTCGACCTTGAGTCGATGAGACACTGGGTGTCATTATTTTACTTCGGATAGATTCGATGAGGTACTGGGTACCACTTTACTTCGGCTAGGTTGATGAGACACTTGGTGTCACTTTATTGCTTCGAACTATTCGATGAGGCACTGGGTGTCATTCTGGTGTGTTTGGTTGGATCCGTGTATCCGCCAAGGTCCGAGTCTTGTTAATAGGGGTAACCAATGTGAAAAAGAAAAATTGAATAGAAATGAAAAATTGAGGCATATAAGTGATATGTGATGAAATTGAGAAATGAGAATGAAATGGTTAAATTGATTTGATGTGGAATGAAAGTGGTGTATAAATTATGTGTTCATGTATCATATGATTGATTATGTGAAATTTATTTGGTTATTTACAATTTGAATTATAGTATTACCACTGAGTATGAAATACTCAGCGTACGGTTGTTTCTGTGCGCAGGTTAGTAGAAATTAAGGTCCTCGTTCAGCATCCAGATCGATCCCGACCTTAGTATAAACTCGGTGATGTAATTCTCCTCTTTTGATAAAGTGGCATGTACTAGGTGTTATATAGGTTTATAATGTTGGTTGTAAAAATATATATACTATATTTTGATATTAGTTTATTAAAATGGTAGAGAGTATATTATAAAATTTGGCATTATGTTTTAATAAAAAAATAAATAAAGTTATTAGTAAATTTTGAATAATATTAAGAATGTTTAATTATTGAATTAATATGTTAATGAAATGATTATGATTTAGGTGAATTTGAGTATAAATTGTTTTGGTTGCGGGTTGAAATTGCAGGGAAGGTTAGATGTTTATAAAGGGGGTTATATCGCGTTCTGGAAATTTTTTTTACGAAAAATCTACGGAGCACTAGAACAAGTCCCAATTCCCTTCTAATACGTGTTTTGAGCCTTGAGGATCCAATTAAAGAGTTTTATGATTATTTTATAGTATGTTCATTAATTATTTATTTATTATTTGTAAATTGTTTGATATGTCTGGTAATACCTTGTAACCCTGTTTCAGCGACGGTGTAAGGTTAAGGGGTGTTACATGTACCCTTGTCAATTAGCCATCATTACAAGCCAACCATAGCAAAGTCGAAAGACCCTCGCTACAGAACAAAAACAATAGAGGACTCAAAGGGTCCCCTTGACGAAGGCCATGAGTGGGAGTAATTAACCCTCTAGCCACACCATTCACAACAATCAAATAACAGACAATCCTGACACAACGCATGACCAAGTCAACCCACCGCTCATCGAAACCCAACCGGATCATAACCGCATGCAGAAAATGTCACTCTACCCTATCATAAACCTTACTCATGTCTAGCTTCAAAGCAAAATTACCCGGAAGGCTTCCCTGATTTCTTTTAAAAGGATGCAACAACTCTAAAGCAACAATGACATTATCATTCATCGATCGGCTTGGAACAAAAGCACTCTACCCTTCATCAATGCAATGAGACATAATTCTTTGTAACTTGTTCGCAAGCACCTTAGACATAATCTTAAACAACACATTACATAAGCTTATCGGTCGAAAGTGTGTCATATTGCGAGGATCTCATTGTTTCGGGATGAGAACAATATTGGTGTCATTTATAGCGGAAAGGGAATCACCATCACTAAGAATATGGAGACAAAATTCACAGACACCCATACTCACGATATGCCAGAATTTTTGATAGAAGAAGGTGGGTAACCCAACATTACCCACAGCCTTATGAATTAAATAATCTGCAAAATATTGGCAAGCTATACAGATAATCTCCCCCTCCTCCTCCACCATATTCTCTGTTTTGTCTTCCAACCTATGCAAAGTGTTCAATCATCACCTTTGCATCGCCATTCTGTAAAAGAATGAAGTGTTACGATCCCTATGCTGCAGCCATGTTGTCTAAGACCGTTGCTCTCAATAATGTTCAGTTTTATCAATCTCAACGTTGAGGTGCATCTTAGCCCTAACCATCTCCTCAAGGACATAATCATAGGGCATAGAATTGTTAAGAATATGAAACCTTTCCTGTAATTTGTGCACGTACAATCTCGACTTTGTTCGAACACTTCGAGCCCAAATTGTAAGTCCCTCACCCAACGAATGAAGTCGATCAGGGACAGTGCCAACCGAAGCCTCCTATGAACGTTGAACCTCAGCTTCACAAGTATCCTCAAACAACCAAGAAGCCTCAACTCAAAATTTTTTAACCCTAAAACCCAGTATGCAAGACGTAAATGTGTCTAACAAGAGCGAGCAATGATCCGAAATGGAATGTACATAGTGCAAAAGGTTATGATTAAGGAATAGATCTCTCCACACCAAGTAAGACACACTCCTATTAAGACTTTCACAGATATTATTCTAAGGTAGCTTACCCCTCTCCCATGTAATACCAATGCCCAATATCTCCCATCAGTAGCCAAGTGACGCGAAAGATTACAAGATTCTGAGCGGTGACTTCCAATCGGAGAACCATAAAAGCCGATGAAACACCATTGATTACCCTCAAAGTTATCCTCCACAAGCACATCGATATGATTAACAGAAAAGCTATGCAAACAAACTTTACAAATCTCCTTCCAACACAAGGGCAAACCTCATTGCGATCCATCACTGCCAACTTCAATACCACAAGGAAATCTGAAACTTCTCCGAACCTTCTCCATTCGATAAAGAATGCCACACATGCGTTCAACTCCTTTCACATATGTCGAAGGCCTCGTACTACCCAAGAGTTCCCCAACCCTCAAACATTCTAACTTAAGAGCTTTATGGCGCTCGACTACTTTGTCCTCCAAAGCCAACTGATATATCAATGTCATGAACGATAGAACATTCATCAGAAGCCTCCACCGAATCCATATCCACTAAAACTAGAGGAAACCCATAATGTCGAGATATCTTTTTCCCTTCTCTAGCCGCAAATGGGGAATCTTCAGTCAGTAAGCCTATGTTAGGATTATCAGTCCCCTTCTCCTCTGAAGCACAAATCTATTGCCCCTTAGATGTAATCCCAAAGTCACATCAGTGGGGTTTGCCAATTTACTGTTGTAAAAGAAACCATGTATGACATCTTGAGTGATCATTGAATCCCTATGCGAAGAATAGAGAACCCTCCTCATGAAGCCAGTAACTTTTCACAATCGCAGCCTTTTAAAAGGCAACCTTAAGAGACAGTTCCAACTTAGGAGGAAAATCCTTTTTCCCATGAACAATACGATCAGGGTGAAATCCCTTCGAATGTTTAAATCGACCACACAGAAAACAAAAGATGGACAATCATTCATACTAAAACTGAGCGTAGTTACTATGAGTGGGGCTTAAAATAATCTTCTTTTTTCGTTTCCTTGATATCAACTCGAACTCTGACCCGTAAGAGACCCTTATATCTAGAACCCATCATCTTCGTATCATACTCAAAGAATGAGCCAAGAAAATTATTGAATTGTCACACCATGGCTTCTAAATTCAAACCGGGAGGCAAGTCATGCACCCAAACCTAAAAATCACAGAAGTAAGAGAGATGACCAGAGGATCCTCTCCCTTGCGCAAGCGATGAAATATCAGCAAATGACCATTAAAAGTCTAGGGACTGCCCTTTAGAAATCTGTCAAAATCAATTTCATAATAGAATAGAATTAGACAAGAATCTCTGTCCCCCAAACCAGAAATACTAACACCACTATGAGGATGCCAAGGTTGGCAAACATCGATTTCATGGCCTGGAATTGGATCACATTAGTGATGAGAAAGCTACCCACCGGACAAAGTTCGTCGATAGACACACTATCTGAACCACCCAACTCCATTGTTCATCCCTCATCTGCACCGCCGTGTAGCGAAAGTCCTACCATATCCCTTTCCATCGTGCCATCGGCGCCATTACTGTCTATTACTTACTCACGCAGTTTAGAACCACAAGTGACCAAAACATACAAAAGAGAAATCAAGAGAAACAGCATCAGAAAACAATAGAAAACCCAAAACAACCATACTAGAAGAGCTAGCAAAAGAATGTGCCAGATCTACAGATAGTTAAAAAGTCAACTAAACTTATATTTTATAAAGGCATAATGACAAAATTACCCACTAACATTTGGGTTTTTTCACTTTGGCCCTTATAAATTTTTTTTGCTCACTTTCATACATAACCTTTTTTTTGTCAAATTAATCATTTTTAATGATCTTGCTAACGTGGCCGTTAAGGGACTAACGACGCTGACGTGGTAATTTTTTTTTCCGCGTGGACATTACCATACATGCACCTGCTGATGTGGCATATAAGACAAAATTTGCCACGTTAGCAAAAAAAAATTAAAGTGAAAAACATAAATTAAATTTTAAAAAATAGTAAAAAAAATTTGGGGTAAAAAATTAAATTTTATCTTCTTCCCCAACTACTCAAACTACTGGGTTTTTGAAATACCCAAATGAAATCTAGAAAAAAACAAAAACTCTGTTTTCTTTGCAAGTTCAAGAAATGGGAAAGAACAAGTAAGTTTTTTTGTTTTCTTTGCAAACAAAAACTCTTATCTGCCAAAGACATCTATATGTACAAAGTAAGTTATTCTGTTTTCATTTTTGGTTAAATTTCCCAGATTTTTGTTTGTTGATGACTGATTTGGGTGTTTTGATTTAGAGGAGATAAAGGTTTTTGCAGAGTGGAGTGTAGGTGTAGGCAAATTTTAATGGACAAATAAGAGATTTTAAAGAAAGAAAACTATTCTTCAACAGCCATGAAAAATCCTTCTTCTGCTTCATCTTTTCAGCTCACCGCCAGCGTAAAGCTAGAAGAAACTATGCTTGTTGAGAAAAAGCTGCTAAGAACACAAAAACAAGGGTTTTTCTTCTCTTTTGTTTTATACTAGTTTGCAGTTTTAGTTTGAGGCTAATTTTGTAATGAAAATGTCAATCCTCTATCATTTTGTTTACTATTCCTGGATTGAAGGCTAAAAAGGTTAAAAAAACTTACTTGTACATATAAATGTCTTTAGTAGGTAAGAGTTTTTGTTTGTAGAGTGAATGGGTTATTTGCAGGGTGATTCAAAAGAGTTCTGGTGGGAAGAAAACTCATATTTCAGGTCTGGTTAATATGGGTTCATTTGGAAATGAATTGGGTCATTCTGGTCTTCCACCATTAATGGATTCTTCTTCAAGTTTCAATGCCAAGAAAAACCCTATTTCTGAATCGGTTTACGTGCCCTGCTTCTCCAATCCCATCGGCGTTTAACGCATTCAACTCGACACAATCGATCATTTTCCCAAGAATCATCTCCTTCCCTGTTTCTTCTGTTTTCATCGAATTTAACAAATACTTTTCCCGAGATTCCCAACTCCAAACCCTTTCTTCTCGACTCAACCCGTCACTTTCCCACCTAATCTTCACCTCCTTGGGTCTGTTTTAATGCAAGACCAATCCATCCTCAGGGATTTACTTGAAAACCATGGATCAAACATTTGCAGGGGAGAGGGAGGAGACATTTGCAGGTGGGATGGTTTAATTCACAATAAGAGTGACAGAGAAGAGAAAAAAAAGGATGAAATTTAGGTGTTTGGTTGATGGGAAAATGTAAGAAAATCTGAAAATTAAAATGATGAAGAAGAAGATGATAAAATTGGAAATTAAAATTATTTAATAATTTTATTATTTCAAAAAATATTAATTTCAATAATTTTATATTTTAAAAAATAATTTAATAATTTTAAAATCATTTGCTGATGTGGCATATAAGACAAAATAGTGCCACTTCAGCAGATATTTATGTGGACGCGCCCAACTGGAAAAAAAATTGCCACATCAACGCCGTTAGTCCCTTAACGGCCACATCAGCAAGACCGTTAAAAAATTATCAATTTGACCCAAAAAAAAGTTATATATGAAAGTGAGCAAAAAAAAAAACGATAAAGGCATCCAAACGTGAAAAGCTAATTTTATCATTATATCTTTTTTAAATAATAAGATAAGACTTTTACATTTACTTGTAATTAACTTCATGAACTTTATTAACCACCTTTAGTAAGAAGTTTTATGCATCTAACCCCTCTGGGTAGTTTTAGTTAAATTTTGGGGTTTATTATAATAGATTTATTGATCGACAAAACCTTGTTGCAATTCTCGAAGCTTGGCTTCCCTCTAAATAGGTATAATTACAAAATTACTCCAATCATAATTATTTTTGTAAATATTTTATATTTTAGTAATTAAGTTTAGAAGTATTTTTTATTATAGAATAGTAGGAAAATGATGTGAATATTTGTATTTTTTTAAAATTTAAAATTTAGTTACTTCATTTTAATTTTGAGATATTGAATTTTTTATTTTTTTATTTTAAATTTTTCGTCCAATTGATGCCATTATTGTTGTTTATTACATAGTGTTTGTCAATTTAGCTAAACTCTTTAAAACTGCATAATTTTTTAAATATATAATAAATTTTTTTCAATAAGAAATCCTAAAAAAATGTAAAAAACTGCATAATTCAAGAGGGGTTCATTTTTCTCAAAGTTAGGTAAATTTTCATTTTAACTAGAAGTGCTATTATCACCGAAAGGTTGGCGAAATGGAAAATCCCTCATAATCGATTGAAGCAGCTTTCTTATTTAGAGAAAACGCAAATCAATTTTAATTAATTCAATTTGAGTTTTCCTTTAATCAGTAATAGGGATAAATCCTAAAACTATATATGAATTATGGTTTAGTGTGTAATTGTATATATGAATTTTGATTTTGTATAATTTTATACATGAAATTTTGATTTGATTCAATTTTGTAAATTATTAACACAATTATTGATATAACATCATTTTATATTTATATATTCTATACATAAATAATTATATTTATCCAATAGAGAAAATAAATTAATATATTTATTTCTTTAAATGTGTATGATTAAATCAAAATTAAAGTATGAAGTATACATTAGAACCACAATTAAAGTTTCATGTGTATAATTGCACCAAATTAAAGTTCATTGAGAATAAGAAGGATTGTGAAAAGGTTTTGTCGAAGGGTCCATGGGTCATTTTTGGTCAGTATTTTCAGCCATGGTCTTCTTGTTTGACCCAACACAAAAATTTTCGAGAGTAGTGATGGCTTGGATTAGACTTTCGGGCTTACCTGGGTACATGTATCAACACAAGATCTTACGTGAAATCCGAGGCTTGATTGGTACTGTCACCAAACTTGATTTAAATACAGAGAATAGAACACGAGGACGCTTTGCTAGATTGGCAATTTATGTTAATCTCGATAGGTCCTTGGTGTCTCAAATTTTCAGTGACAGAAAAATACAGAAGGTTGAATACGAATTTCTTCCAACTGTCTATTTTCATTGTGTAAAATACGAGAATTTGAAAGAAATTTGCCCTGTTGGATTATCCTCACACTATTCTGAAAAGGCTCAATGATCGTGCTATGAACGTCACAGTATTGTGCAAGCGAACACTTGTCGATGCAAGTATAGTTGATAGACTTAAAACTATCAGATGTCGATCCCACAGAGATGGCTGTTTATGTTTATAATTGTTGATTCAATTAAAGTTAAAATAAGAGAAACTGTATGAATAATGTCAGCACAATTAAAATAAAGAGTGCAGAAATGAATGAATTAAACTGTTAGAGCAAATATTGCAAGACTGTAATAAAATAGATTGAAGCAAATTAATAACAAATGCAGTCAAAGTTTGAAGATAATTTGTCGATGCAATTTAAGAAAATTAAATAAGTAAAAACAATGATAATGGAATGGGGAATCCCTGACTTGATAGTTGGCAAACCAATACATGTGACCACAAGATAAATAATAGATAAATTGTCGTCGCAATTAAGCTTAATGATATCTTGCCAACTTCGACTTTCCTATTTATCAAAGACCCAAATACTCACATTAACCACACCTTCCAGTGCTGGCAATGCTTTGGATTCAAGAACAAGTGGGTAGAATTCCTTCGCTCCCAAAGCAACTTCCGTTGTCTTGCTTGTTAATTTAATTTGTCATTGCACTTTCCAGTGTCAGTAATTGCAATAGCACTTCCGTGATCAAGCAGTTAAATCCAAAGATAAATAGATAAGAGAAAATTGAGCAGAATCAAATTAGATCTAAAATTAAAAGGTACTTCTATACACGTTTAACTTCATCAGAATTTATCAGCATTTGAGAGGAAATAAAGAACAAGTTGAAGCATTCTATTCCTAGCCTACTAGAACTCTTCCCTAATGCTCCTCTTGTGTTTCACTTAGGAACAATCCTCGTCAGGAGTAGGATTTGCCTTCTCGTCACAGTCAGTTCACCCTTTAAGAAACTAAGCTGCCATGGAGGCAAGGTTAAAGAAAAGATGAAAAATCGAATTGATATTTTTCACGAGCTTTAAGATTCCTCCCCCTTCTTTTTTTTCATCAGTATTTATCTTTAATGCCAAATACAGGTGTCCTTCTTCATATCTAACTTCCTTACAGTTGTACAAGTTAGTTAATCCAGTTGTACATTCACGCAGATCTGGTGCATTCAGCAAGCAGCTAAAGGTTGTCATGACATCTTTGGCTGCAAATTTAGATTTTAATTCGCTACAACAACCTTGATATTCTCAAGCACTAGTATTTCTGGATATGTTCATGTAGCGATAGGTTTGGGCGTAATTTTGGGTTCTAAATTGTGGTGACAACCTTGGACACCTTCCTGCGTTGATCTTTTGGGACAAATTCCTGCATTGACATCTTTAGATGCAAAACTGAACACTAAATATGGTGACATTAGTAGCAAAACTAGGACAAAATTAACCAAACGTCACTGACTTAGAAAATGCAATTACTGAATATAAAATGCTAAAATGCATGCTAAACATCATACAATGGGAACAAATTATACTTTAAATAAGGAGAAATTAATGGTCTTTTCTAATGCTATCACAGCTCCAAACTTGAGTTTTTACTTGTCCTCAAGTAAACAAAAGCTAGCGAGGTCATAGCAAAAGTCTTGTCAAAGCAATAATCATTCTAGCCTCTTGAATTTTCTGAGATCTTAATGTATAAATTACATTCACATAATAGAAAATTATGCCAACAATTTATAGGTATAAATAATTAAAACTGCAACTTCACCAATGCTAGCATCATGATCTAAATCATAAATTCTCTTGACCAACACAACATTTATTATATAAACATATCTTTTTTTTATTCGACTGAAGGATGTCATTGCATTAGTATACCCTTGTTCCTGAGAAGTAACGATGGGATGCAACAAACCCTTAGGGAGTATGTAATTGCATCGACATACACTCTTGCAGTGATAGCCTTTGGCTAGATTACTTTTTCTAACACTTGCATTGGAGTGTTCCCCCTTGATAAGTCACAATGCACCCACATTGGAGTGTCTTTTATTAATAGTTCTAATTATATATACATAGCTGCAGATGACAAGTTATTCCAAGATTCAAAAAATGATACTACTCATTTATTACTAATGCAATTTCAACCATTTATCCAATAATAGAGGGATACAACATTCAATCTCATTCATCCAATTCATGTATTAACATCTCACATAATTCAAGAATTAAGCATCAAATGAAAAATTTGTAACCACATTTTTCATAACCTTGCATACTTTCATTAAACTAAAAAGGACAAAAAATTTTAAAAATGTGGGTGCAATTTCATTTCCAATCCATATACATTCCCCCAAAATAAAGTCTGCATTGTCCCTAATGAACTGACATTAATATACAAATATACATGGAAACACAACTACAATGCAAATGCGTCAACAAATAAAATGCAGGGACAATTAAAATGTGATGACAATGCAATTACAACTACATGATTTGCAACTAAATTATGTACTCAATAAATTAAAGACTAACTTAATGATGTGCAACCAAAGATGTGGCTGCTTTGGTCTTCTTCTTCTTCTTGTGGCGCTTCTCCTTGCACTTCTTATCCTTGCGCTTGCATTTTCGTTCTGTTGGCTCAATCGGGTCGGCAGATTGCTCCCCCACATTTGGTTGTGTGCTGGCTTCATCGACGATGACATTAGAAGGGTGTATTTCAGCAAGGGGTACCACATAGGATACTATAGCCAGAGGATTGAAATCCTCATTGCTGACTGTCACTGCCTCGGCCTAATTCTCATCAGGTTACGCCAGTTCCTCATCAATTGCACCCAGATCTTTGGGTGCAGTGACAAATTCTTCGGGCAAATTTGTCGCGACAAAAATTTCTTCCTTCTCTCTTTTTCCTTCTTCCTTTTGCTTCTTATTCTCTTCCTCAATACCACAAATTTCACAATCGTGTGTTCCTCATCAGCATTGGCTTCCTTTTCAGCCATATTTACTCCTAGGCTGTTGGAAAGTTCATATTCAAAAAGGCTGGCAATATTGCGGAAGCAATTTTCAACATCCTTTGAATTCATGTCTTGCTTCTCATTATCAAATATATGGACCATTTACGGAGAAGCAGCAGATTGGTCCTTCCCTTCCGAAGTAGCTCTTTCAGTTGATGGCATTGCCTCCCTGAAAATAAGAGGAAACATTGGGAATTCTGGCAGAGGATGCTTGCTAATGCTGCGTAATGTTCTGACAATTGCACTATTTCATGCCCTAGTGAATAAATTTTACGAGTGCTCTATGTCCTCAACTATGGCGACAAGTTTGATTTGCCGCACACTGATTCTGTCAGCCAACTGCTCAAACTCTGTAATTTTCCTCTATAATTGAAAATCTATGAGGCCACGAGGTTGTTTTTCTTCCTTATTTGCTTGCACTTTTCCTTTCTTTGGGGCAGCTTCTTTCACCATAAGGGTCTCCTTCCCCCTTGTCATACGCTCTACTGACACATCGTTGATTGGTCCCTTATTGTCCAAGAACTCCTCTCCCTCACGAGGCATAACACCTCATTGTCGACAAAATTGCATTATAAGAGAGGGGAATGGAAAAATACATGTTTGTTTGGCTGTGCATTTTGCAATCTCCTGATGCATGATTCACCGACCTCCATTCTGTGGCCTTTAATAATCGAATGGATGAGACACTTTCGATCTAATGTCACCGTGGTGCTTTGAGTTGAAGGTAATAATCGGTAATTAATAAAGTGGAACCAGACCTTGCTTTGCACGGTAAGGAATCGATGATGAATGGTATAGTTATTGGGGTTGTTTCTTGTCCAGATGGCACCATCAATGCATAAATCACTCAATAACATGTCAGCACCCTCTTCAGTCAGTTGCTCTAAGAAGGCGATATGTTCATCTTCCCTAACATCAATGTTATACAGGGCATTGATGTGTGCAGCACCCCAGGGCACCAGTCCCTCTCGAACAAAAACAAAATCTTGATCCTTATCAATCAAGTTAGCATAAAATTCCCTAACGAAGGATGGAGAGTATCCTTCAGGATGGGTACAAAATGTTTCCCACCTCAGTCGCGAGATAGTCCGGTGGACTTGTTTACCCAGAGTGAGAAGTGGTGACAGTTGGAACCCCTGTTCTAGATGACATTTCCGCTTTAACATGATATCATGAAAGCAATCCTTACCAGCCTTAGTAAGGAACAAGACTGATTCTTTGATCGGTGGCTGCTCATTATCGCGAACCACCGCAACAAAAGATTTGGCGGTCGATTTGGAAGGGGTTTTTGATCCTCTCGTTTGTGCCATGATTCTATGATATAAAGAGAATAAAAGTGGCAGGAATTGGAAAGCTTAAGAAGAGAAGTTTTGTAGCAACAATGAAGATTGTAGTTGTGGAGAACACCGTCGGCACAATGGGGTGTACTCTTATAAGGAATGAAAAAAGAAGATGAAAAGGCGTGTTGGTAGCCATTGCAAGGATAGAACGCTATGTCTGCATCCAATAAATGCAATGACACGGATTGTCTTTTTCCAAATTGATCCAATGGTTGGGGAGAAAGGTGAATCAAACATTATGATTTTTTCTGAAACGCTGCACTGTGATAAGTCAACAATTAATTTGCGTCGACAAGAAGGGTTTACTGTGCGTCGACAAAAAGAGTAGCTTTATTCCTGCAAAATAACTAAAGAAGATAATTGAAATAAAATAAAAATCGAAAAGTTAATAGAATAAATGTAATGACAAATTAAGTAAATGTGACCAGATTAATGCTCTCGTTATGCTTGTGGTCGTCTGGGCTGAGATAATGCTTCAGCCGTTGGCCATTTACCTTGAATTGGCACCCATGATTTAAGTCTTTAATTATCACCGCACCATGAGGAAATTCTTTCACAACTTCGAATGGCCCCGACCATCTGGAACACAATTTTCCAGGATGCAATTTTAAGCACGAATTAAATAAAAGTACCAACTGACCTGTAAAAAATTGTCACCACAAGATGATGTTATCGTGCCATCTCTTAGTTTTTTCTTTGTATATGGCAGCGTTCTCGTATGCATTTCGTCGAATCTCTAATAATTCAGAAATGTCCAACATTCTCTTTTGTCCAGCAACATCATAATCCATATTTACTTACTTAATTGCCCACATGGCTTTAAGTTCAAGTTCCACTGACAAGTGACAAGATTTACCAAACACAAGCTGATACCGTAACATTCCTAATGGTGTTTTATACGCTGTGCGAAGCATCCACAATGCATCATTAAGCCTTGAAGACTAATCTCGTCTGGATGGATTCACCACTTTTTCAAGGATATTTTTAATTTGGCGATGGGATACTTCAGTTTGGCCATTTGTTTGTGGATGATATGTGGTTGTCATTCGATGTTTAACACCATAACATTTTAATGCGGTCGTAACTTGATTGCAATGAAAATGAGTGCTTTAGTCACTGATTAATGCTTTAGGTGTGCCGAATCAAGTGAGTATCATCTTTAGGGACAATAATTGCTTCGATCCATTTCAAGACATAATCGACAGCGACCAGAATATAAACATTTCCAAAAGAATTGGGAAATGGTACCATGAAATCTATACCCCATACGTCGAAAGCTCAACTTCCATAATAGGCTGTTGCAGTATCTCGTTGTGTCAAGATATCGATCCAGTGCGCTGACACTTATCGCATTATTGAACAAAGTTGTGGGCATCTCGAAACAATGATGGCCAATAAAATCCTAACTGAAGGATCTTTACAATAGTCCTAACACCACCAAAATGACCTCTATATGGAGCATCATGGCAATGCTTCAAGATAGGAAGCATTTCTTCTTCACGGACACAGCGACGAATAATATTGTCGGTGCATACCTTAAACAGGTATGGCTCGTTCCAGTAATACTTTACAACATCTCGAAGAAATCTTACCTTTCTGTGACCAGTTGCACTCAGTGGTAGTCTTCCACAGACCAAATAATTGACAACATCCGAGTACCATAGGGATGCATTGATAGAAAAGAGCTCTCATTTAAAAATGCGTTGACAATTTGTGAGGTATTACCATCTTCACTCCCAAATTCCAAACGAGATAAATGACCTGCTACCTGATTTTTTGATCCTTTTTATCCTTAATTTCAATATCGAATTCTTGTAACAGCAGGATCCATCGAATCAGTCTTGGTTTAGCATCTTTTTTGGCAAAGAGGTATCTCAATGCAGAGTGATCAATATATACTGTAACTTTTGCGTCGACAAGATACGAACGAAACTTGTTAAATGCAAAAACTACTACCAACAACTCTATCTTTGTGGTTGTATAATTGACCTGTGCTTCAGTAAGAGTTTTTCTAGCAAAATATATTATATGAAATACCTTATTATTACGTTAACCAAGCACTACACCTACTGTATAGTTGCTTGCATCAGATGTAACTTCAAACGGTTATGACCAGTCCGGTGCTACGATAATAGGTGTCTACACTAATTGCTGCTTCATTTTCAAAAATGCTTTCATACAGATAACATCAAACATAAACTATTTATTTTGCTCCAACAGTGAGTAGAGAGGTTTGCAGCTTTCGAGAAAATTCGGATGAATCATCGATAGAAACCTGCATGACCAAGAAAACTCTTTATTCCTTTAACATTATTAGGTGGGGGGAACTTCTCAATGATCTCCACCTTTGCCTTGTCCACTTTGATGCCCTAACAAGAGATACGATGTCCAAGGACAATACCTTCAGTTGCCATGAACTGGCATTTCTCCCAGTTTAGTACCAGATTAGTGTCCTCGCATCACTTTAAAACTTTAGCTAAATTATCAGCGCATTTATCAAAAGTGTGACCATCAATAGAAAATTCATCCATGAATACCTCCAACGAGTCTTCAATCATATTTGAAAAAATCGCTATCATGCACTTTTGAAATGTGGCTGGTGCGTTGCACAGACCTAATGGCATTCGACGAAAAGCAAAGGTACCAAACAGACAAGTGAAAGTCATTTTATATTGGTCTTCCGATGCAATTGCAATCTAGTTGTAGCTAGAATAACCATCAAAGAAGTAGTAATATGCTTTACCAATAAGCCTGTCCAGCATCTGATCAATGAAAGGAAGTGGGAAGTGATTTTTTTTTGTGGCATCATTCAAACGATAGTAGTCAATGCAAACTCGCCAACCTGTAGCAATGCGGGTAGGAATTAATTCATTCTTGTCATTACTTACCACCGTAATACCGCTCTTTTTTGAAACGTATTAAACTGGGCTCACCCATGTACTATCAGAAATTGGGTAAATAATGCCCGCGTCCAACCATTTGATGATATCTTTTTTAACAACTTCCTTCATTTTTCATTTAACCTCCTTTACTGCTCAATGGACTGCTTTCCCTCATCTTTCAACCTGATTTTGTTCATGCAGAAAGAGGGACTAATGCCTTTGATATTCGAAATGCTCTAGACGATGACATACTTGTGTTGCTTCAGTATTCGGATCAATTTTTCCTCTTGACTTGCGTTGAGATTTGCAGAGATAATTATTGGTAGGGTATCTTTGTCACTAAGGAAAGCATACTTTAAATGTGTTGGCAATAGTTTCAACTCCAAGGTCGGTGATTCTTCAATAGACGGCTTAAATACAAGGACCTTTCTATTGGTCAGATCTAAGGATTCCATCTGCCAACCATGTCTAAGCTCAACAATATTTGCTTCATCCTTGTAGTTGCAATCAATCAGGAAATTATCTTCAACTGTCACCACAAGTTCTTCTAAAGCTGCTGTACTACGCTCATGAAATTCTTTCGTAATTAATTCATCCAGTACATCAATATGGTGACATTCCTCTTTACTCTTGCAAGGAATTGCTTCAAAAACACTAAAGGTAACGTGTTTATCATTGTGCCGTATAATTAACTCGCCTTTGAATACGTCTATAAGAGTGTAACTCGTAACAAAAAATGGGCATCCCAAGATTATGGGTACCTCCTTATTAGCTTCGCAATCAAGAATAATGAAATCTGTTGGGAACACAAACTTATCTACTTAGACGAGAACATCTTTAATTTGCCCTTTAGGTTGTGACAAAGATCTATCCTCCAGCTGCAATGTCACTGCAGTGGGCTTCATGTGACCAATTCCTAATTTTCAGAATGTTGGTAGTGGCATAAGGTTGATGCTTGCTCCTAAATCACAGAGAGCTTTTCCTAAGTAATGATTTCCAATGGAGCACAAAATTGTAAAACTGCCAGGATCTTTCATCTTGGGTGGTAATTTATTTGTCAACACAGCACTGCAGCCTTCTGTGAGCGCAATTATCTCAATGTCGGTTAACTTCTTTTTCTTGGATAAGAGCTCCTTCATAAATTTCCCATAGCTAGGAATCTATACAAGAGCATCAACAAGAGGTATATTAACATCTAATTGTTTCAAGGAGGCCAAAAACTTCTGGTATTCTCTGTCATTTTCTTTTTCCTTAAATCTTTGTGGAAACGGTAAATGTATTGAAACATTAGGTTGTCGTGACATAACCGGCTGCGTCGACATTGGCAGTTGCGTCGACAATTTTGTAGGTTGAATGGTTGGCATGGGAGTAAGAGCTGGTGGCTCCTCTTCATTTAGCTTTACTGCTTCTTCTTTAGGTACAACTTTTCCTTGTTGCTCTGCTTTATTTGTGTCGACAGGTGCTATATTGGAATTCCTACTTTGTTCAACAGTTTGCTTTTCACTCCGAAGAGTAATAGCCTTGCAATGCTCCTTCCTCTTTTGAATTGGATTGTCAATATCCCTAGGTAAGACACCTAGTGGTCTCGTGCTCATATTAGAATATAGTTGTCCTACTTGTGCTTCCAACGCTTGGATGGAAGAAGAATTTCCTTGCATAATAGCTTCAATTCTTGTGATGTGTTCATGCATCAGAGCTTCAAGGGCAGCTAATGGATCAACTCATGGTTCAGAGTACTGCTGTTGCTGTTGTTGATATTGTCCTTGCATATTCAGATTTGGCATTGCAGTCTGCTGTGGCTACATCTAATCATGATGTGCATACGTATGAGGACTGTGGCTGTAGTTTTGCTGCTGCTGATTGTAACTCCCCTGTCGAAAATTACCTTGGCTTAAGGAATTTCCATATCGAAATGTGGACGCATTTTGATTCCCCCAACGTTTTTGATACCTAGTTAAACTGTTGTAGGAGTTATCATACGAATTTCCTCTAATGTTATTAACATAAAACGCCTTTTCTGCATGCTGTGGGCAATCCTCATAGCTATGATTGTCATCGCAAATTTCACAAAAAAAATGTCGGGACATCCATTTGTTGGGTAACTTGAATGGAGCTACTTCACTCGTTCCCCTCATGTTTTTAATCATGTTAGCCAACGAAGATACCTGTGCACTCAAAGCTGATATGGCGTCTAATTCAATAACTCCAAGATTCATTTTTACTTGAGCAACTCAAGAAATTGGGTATTGATAGTCATTTTGAGCGATTCTTTCCAAAATTCTCACAGCTTCGTCATAGGTGCAATCCAACAAAGGACCGTTTGCAGATGTATCGACAAGATTTCTTGTCTGCGCATTTAATCTATTGTAGAAAATTTTGATATGCATTTCTTTTTGAATTCCATGCATGGGACAACGTCGAAGCAAAGTCTTGTAATGCTCCCATGTGGTATGTAGATTCTCATCATCCAGTTGGCGATAAGCAGTAATATTATTCCTCAATCCAGCATTCATAGTGGGTGGATTAAAGCACAAAACAAATTGAGTCGCAAGTGCATTACATGATGTAATCGATCCAATAGGTAATCCAATGAACCAGGTACGAGCCCTTCCTTACAAGGAATAAGAAAACAATTACATCTTCAAAGTGTCATCAGGAACACCATGCTGACTAAAAGAAGCACAAATTAGCAGAAAAGATTTAATATGCTCTCTCGCATCTTCATGAGGAAAACTAGCATATTGCTCATTCGAATTTAACATTTGAAACTTAATCGGTTTTAACTCAAAATTTATGCTTGGATAGGTCGTCTAACAACCCCTGGCTGCAAATCATCTAGTACAGGAACAACAAAGTCTCTAATCGTTCTATTTTGCATTTGTTCTTCTTGTGGCAACGGTGGGTTATTTAAATTCTGTGGTTGTATTGGAGGGACAGGATTTTGTGGCGGCAATTGTGGTATGGCATAATTTCCAGGCAAAGCCATATTCCTTTATTCTTTTCTTCTCCTTCGAATGGTTCTCTCAATTTCTGAATCTAAGTCAACAATATTTTAAGGATTTCTCCTAGTGGTCATAAAACACCTAAAAGAAAATTGAAAAAGAGTCAACAAAAATTGAAACAAATCAGTAACAAATAGAAGTTAAGAAATAAAGAATAATTGCAACTACAAAAATAAACATCAAACAAATGCCATCCCCGACAACAACTCTAAAACTTGATCACACTATGAACGCCACAGCAATTGTGCAAGCGAACACTTGTCGATGCAAGTATAGTTGATAGGCTTAAAACTATCAGATATCGATCCCATAGAGATGGCTGTTCATGTTTATAATTGTTGATTCAATTAAATTTAAAATAAGACAAACTGTATGAATAATGTCAATGTAATTAAAATAAAGAGTGCAGAAATGAATGAATTAAACTGTCAGAGCAAATATTGCAAGACTGTAATAAAATATGTCGAAGCAAATTAATAAGAAATGAGTGAAAGTTTGAAGATAATTTGTCGATGCAATTTAAGAACATTACAGAAGTAAAAATAATGATAATGGAATGGGGGATCCTTGACTTGATAGTCGACAAACCACTAAATGTAATGACAAGGTAAATAATAGATAAATTATCACCGCAATTAAGCTTAATGAGATCTTACCAACTTCGACTTTCCTGTTTATCAAATACCCAAATTCTCACATTAACCACACCTTCCAGTGCTGGCAAGGCTTTACTTTCAAGTACAAATGGCCAGAATTCCTTCGTTCCCCAAGCAACTTCCTTTGTCTTGCTCGTTAATTTAATTTGTCACTGCACTTTCCAGTGTCAGTAACTGCAGTAGCACTTTCGTGATCAAGCAATTAAATCCAAATATAAATAGATAAGAGAAAATTGAGTAGAAATCAAATTAGATCTAAAATTAAAAGGTACTTCCATACACATTTAACTTAATCAGAATTTCAACGTTTGAGAGGAAATAAAGAACAAGTTGAAGCATTCTATTCCTAGCCCACTAGAACTCTTCCCTAATGCTCCTCTTGTGTTGCACTTAGGAACACTCCTCATCAGGAGTAGGATTTGCCTTCTCGTCGTAGTCAGTTCATCCTCCAAGAAACTAAGCTGCCATGGAGGCAAGCTTAAAGAAAAGATGAAAAATTGAATTGATATTTTTCACAAGCTTTAAGATTCCTCCCCATTCTTTTTTTTCATCATTATTTATATTTAATGCCAAATACAAGTGTCCTTCTTCTTCAGATCTAGCTTCCTTACAGCTGTACAAGTTAATTAATCCAGCATACATTCACGCAAATTTGGTGCATTCAGCAAGAAGTTAAAGGTTGTCGCGACATCTCTGGACGCAAATTTAGATTTTAATTCGCTACAACAACCTTGATATTCTCAAGCACTGGTACTTCTGGATATGTTCATACGGCGACAGGTTTGGATGCAATTTTGGATTCTAAATTACGGTGACAACCTTGGGCACCTTCCTGCATTAATCTTTTGGGACCAATTCCTACATTGACATCTTTAGATACAAAACTGAACACTAAATGTGGTGACATTAGTAGCAACAAAATTAACCAAACATCACTGATTTAGAAAATATAATTACTGAATATAAAATGCTAAAATGCATGCTAAGCATGATATAATGGGAACAAATTATACTTTAAATAAGGAGAAATTAATGGTCTTTTCTAATGTTATCACTCAACCTTCGGAGGAAACAAGATCGAAACTGGGAATGATGACCAGAGTGAAATTGAAAGTGTTGGGCGGCAATTATAGTCCGTGGATGCTAGTTGAGAAAAAATCTAGGAGAAAATCAAGGGATTCACCCCAATCTGAGGCGAATAATATGGAAAGAATATATTATGGATCCCGCTTTAGAGTTCTAATGGATACTTCTGTTAGAAATGGAAATAAATCTGGTATTAATGAGGGACAAAGAATTCCTAAGAGTGTTAATGGGAAGGATGTTTTGATAGGAGAAAATCAACGTTTGGATTTAGCTTTAATTAATATATGTAAGGTGCAGATGAGGGAGCCTGGTAATACTAAATTAGGATTCAAAATTTTATTTGGGTTAGGTGTTATTAAAAGAAATGTTCAAGGCTTACTAAGTGGTTCAGAGAAGACCACGGCTAGAAGGAAGTTGGTGCAGGCCGAAGCTGTTGGGCCAGCAAACCCAATCAAGGGTCTAGTGCAGGCGGACTTATTGATGGACCAGACTTTAAAGCCTTCCTGCAGGCCAGCTGCCTTGACCCAACACCTTCTCGTCTTTCTTGGCCTAATGCAACAACGTCTTACTATTCCAGCAGCCCCGACTGACGCTTCCTCATCTTATTCGGCTACTACTCCCTTAATTTTATCTGAAGCTAACGACGTCGCTTGCATGGATGAAGGAGAGGACTTTGATGTTAACTTGGATTTTGACCCTATTTTTGAAGGTGGTGAACGTGAGTAGATTCCTCCAGCAAACTCCTCGATAGCGTATGGAAAATTGGTGGAAATGGAGGTCATAGATGCTTCTGGTGGCCTAAATGAAATTAATGACCCATTGAACAAATTTTGGTGGTGGTACAGTAGGATCTAAGTTTCATTGGGCCCTCCTTCACCTGGAAAAGAGGAGCTACATCTAAGAGGCTTGACCGAGCAATAGCTAATGACTCTTGGATTTTTGCTCATCCACACAGTCTTTTTTCATCTTCCACGTATCAAATCTGATCACAGGCCCATCATGTTGAAAACAAAGCCAGATATTGCTTTGCCCAAAGGTCGGCTTTTCCGTTTTTAGTTGGGTGGACAAAACATGCCAAGTTCCAAGAATTGGTCAAGGACAAATGGAGTTTTTCAAGTAACATGGCTGAATCCATCTTTAATTTTACTTCGCATGTTAAAGATTGGAATAGGTCCACCTATGGTTTCTTAGGCTCTTGCAAAAGATAGCTTATGAGATCCCTTTCGAGCATTCAATAGGCAATTGATCGATTGAGGTCTAATCAGCTTATAAGCCTTGAGATGGAAATTCGGGATGAATTAGAGAACGTTCTTAATCATGAGAAGCTCCTTTGGAAACAAAAGGCTAGGTGTGATAAGCTTCAGTTTGGGAATCACAATACCAAATTCTTTCACAGTCGTACCGTTCAAAGGAGAAAATTTAACCGTATCTTGGCTCTACGTATTGGGAATTGGGAGTGGTGCTCCGATCAAAGTATTCTTGAGAAAGAAACGATTGGTTTCTTTGAGAGGCTCTATGGGGAGCATCTTTTAGACATGGAAGATCTCCTTTTGAACATTTTCCCTCGTCTTAAAGATCATGACATCGTTTTCTTGAGAAGATTAGTGTCTAATGAGGAGATTAAGAAGGCTCTTTTTGACATGGCTCATCTGAAGGCTCCTGGCAGTGATGGTTTTCGTGCGCACTTCTTTTAAAGTCAATGGGATTCTATGGGAGGGTAGTCTATGATTGGGTTCAAGGTATTTTTGTCGGGAACAAAATTGAGGTGGAGCTCAATAACATCATGATTGTTCTCATCCCCAAGACTGATAAACCGGAAGACTTTAGCCAGTTTCGTCCCATCAGTCTCTGTACTGTGATGTATAAGTTAGTGATGAAAGTGATAGCAAACAGATTCAAAGTTGTGTTTCCTAATTTCATTTCTCCAGAGCAAGTGGGTTTATTGCGGGCCGAATATTTTCACTAACATCGTCATAGCATAAGAAGTCATTCATTCTATACGTAGCAGGAAACGTGGTAGGAATTGGATGGCTATCAAGCTTGATTTGGAGAAGGCCTATGATCGAGTCAGTCGAGATTCTTGAGTTTCTTAGGGTGGTTATCATGGATGCTATCACTTCTTCTATGCAGATCTTATGGAATGGTGTTATTACTCAGAAATTCAAGCCTGTTAGAGGAATTTGACAAAGGTTTCCTCTATTGAAGTATCTCTTTGTTCTCTGTATGGAATGGCTAGGACATATCATTCGTAAGGAAATAGGTGATGGTAAGTGGAATCCGATTCGTCTATCTAGATCTGGACCTGCTTTATCTCATCTCTTTTTTGTAGATGACTAGTTAATTTCAATGAAGCTACAATTGAGGAAGCCCTCCTGTTGAAATTTTTAGCACTTTTGTTCTTTCATGGCATAAGATCAGTGCTAGGAAAAATAACATGTATTTTTCCAAAGAGGTTGCACAAGATTTGAGTACTCAAATCAGCCAGATTTTTGATTTTTGCATTGTTTCCATTCTTGGGACATATTTGGGGGTACCTCTTCTCCATGAACGGATGACCAAGAGCACTCTGAGTTTTGTTGTTGATAAAATTAGACGTAAACTACAAAGTTGGGATGCTAGGAAGCTATCCATAGCAGGAAGGGTTACCTTAGCACATACAGTCCTTCTGGCTATTCCAAAATACTTTATGCAATCTATGATGGTTCCTAAAGTAGTTTGTGATGAGATTGAGAAAATCGTAAGGAAATTCATTTGGGGTGCTTCTACTGGTTATCACAAACTTGCTTTGGTTAGTTAGGAGTCTATTTGTCAACCTAGGTCTCATGAGGGTTTAGGTTTTAGCTATCTTCAAGACCAGAACCACTCCTTCCTTATAAAGATTGGCTTCAACTTAGCTACTATGAAGGATGCACTATGGGTTTGTGTTCTCTATTCCAAATATGGGTGGAAACAGAATATACCTGACTCCATAACCATATGTCAGAGTTCACATTTGTGGTGATCCCTGTCCAAGGTATGGTCGCTCTTTCGAGAAAATTTAATGTGGTCTATTGGTAATGGTAGTAGCATCAGATGTTGGAAGGATTCCTAGGTTCCAAGTCTTAGCCCTTTACTCCCTTATGTACCTGCTCATGCGAATCTTGATTTGGATTGTACTCTGTGTGATTGGGTATTGTCTGATGGATCTTGGAACATAAATTTGTTTCGTATTGGCTACAAAAAGAGGTGATTAAACGCATTGCTAGTATTCCCCTTCCAAACTCGACTAGTGGAGTTGATAGAATTATTTGGGCACAAACAAGTTCGAGATCTTTCTCCATCCACAGTGCCTATTGGACCTTAAAAGAGGAGACATGGAACCCGAAGGATGATCGGTGGGCCAATACTTAGAAATATCAAGGTCCCCAAAGAGTCAGATTTTTCTTGTGGTCAGCTTTTAAACTGTGACTTCTTACTAATATGGAGCGAACTAGGAGAGGAATTGGTCACTCAAGCAGCTATCCTCTATGTGGCCATGATATTGAGGACATCTTACATGTCCTACATAACTGCACGACAGAAAAGGATGCATGGCGATTAGCCTTACCCCCAGAGATACAGAACATGTTCTTTTTTTATCCCTTTCATATTTGGCTCTCTACTAATTTATGTTGTCATTTGAAATTGCGGGGAATGAGAGCCACATGATCTTGTCTGTTTGGTTTAATCACTTAAAGACTTTGGAAGAGTAAACTTATTCATCTTTCAAAACATCTCATGGACGACATTTGAAGTTGTCAAACTTTCGTTGGGCTAGGCACAACAACTGGAACCTTTTATCAGTAATTCCAAGGCTAATATTCATACCCCAATTATCCAAAACCATCCTAATGGAGGTTAGATTCATCTTTTCACTGATAGGCAGTGGCATGAATTATTGGTGACGCTTCAACTATAGGAGTAGCTCGAGATAAGGTGAAAATCTGGATCTTGGGCTTTAGTCACTACTTAGGCAAATGTTCGCCCTTTGAAGCTGAACTTTGGGGCACTTTAGACGGACTCCTCATTCTTCTAGACAAGGGATATAAGAAAGGCACAATCCAGACAGATAATCTTGAAGTCATGAATGCGTTGACTATGGAAGGGATGGCAGACTCAGGAATCACCCTCTTTAGAAGGATTCAAAGACTTATGCAATCAAGATGACAATGAGATCTTCGTCATGTCCATCGAGATTGTAATTTAATTCCAGACCAATTGGCAAAGACTAGTCTTTCATGGCAAACATCCCTTCGAGTTTTCGAAGTGTCGTCGGACATAGTGTCTAGGGCTATTCAAGAGGATAAAGCATTTTGTTCTATGTAGTTGATGGTTTGATGTAGTCCTATTTCTTTATTCACCAAAAAAAAAGTTTATGTATGCAATTGAACATTAAATTAAAATTCATGTATAATATATAGATTTATCTTTTAATAATAAAAACCAACTTTAAAGAAGAAGAATATAATAAGTTTCTAAAAAAAACCAAAAATGCTACACACCCTTACGAAGAATTCTAGAATTTTCCATTTGGTGTAATTTTCACTAAAAAATTCACTCTCACTCGCCAGCCACAATATGATATTTATGTAAGCCTTTAACTAACATTTGCGCCAAAAATTATTTCAAAAAAAAAAACATTTGGGCCAAAAATGCCATATGTTTGTTACAAATCCTATATGCCATAAGTGGTTGTTCAAAAAATTTTTTGGGTGAATTACAAGCTGTGACTAACGCGATTGGAATTCAAGTCAAACTTAGGGCAGTGAACACCCTGATCATTAGGTCAATACACAGGGTTTAATCTTCCACTTTAATGAATCATATATCGGCCCTTGTTTAATTTAATTTAACTTAGACTTAAATTAATAATACCTTAGTATAAAAATTATATTATTCAAATGGGATATAGAATAGTTTTACCCAAGTCTCTCGAATTCTCTAAAGATTTATAGGGAAAATTTCGACCCAATTATTAACCATCCAAATCATATCTAAATTATCTTAAATTTTGAAAATCTTATCAAAATTATATTTCATGTAACCCAGAACGTTCAATTTGTCACCTTAGAATAAAAAATCTAATTGGATTAGCATTCTCAATCATGGGTGTTGGAAATCTGACACTTCTTCATAATTTTTATTTAAACGATTTTAGAAAACTAAACATGATTCTAAATCATGTTTTGGAATTTAAAGAATAAAATTTTGAGTCTTCTACGCTCATACATTTATTCCAAATAATTCTTATTCACCTTGTTTAGGTTTGGACATATTTGAATCAAATACGAACTTTCCACAATTGAACCATTCAATTATTTACCTTGGTCAACCTTTCATTTAATTAATTCATACTTAATTAGAACCCAACTTTTAACCTCTCCCTTATCCTATTGTGTGCAACTCATTAGGTTCCCAACAAAATGGCAATAGGCCAGACTTTACTCAGTCAAGAGCAAACTATGCCTACAGTTCAATAATTTGATCTAGTAACCCATCACGACAACTAATTTGTTGTAAAGTTAAGGTGATTTGAACGGAATCTTTTCATGACAAGCCTTCAAGTACGATACAATCCTTTTATCAAAATATCTCAGATTATCACAATAGACTTAGTGCAATGCCACATATGTGACAATCTATATTAAAACTTGCAACTTGTGGTTAATTATTGGACTTAGAGAAACAATTTCTCTTAATCTATAATGCTCTAGAGAGAGCCATGATTAATTAACCATAGTTAAGATCATATGAGGTATATCTCTAATTTCACTCGGAATGGTAGATCATCTTTGGATTTTCATCCACCTTGACATAATTTGTGTTATGCCCAAAACATTCCACCTTTAAGCATGCATCTGTCTTACGGGCCCCGCTTCATGATGAATCAAAGCATAACCTTCCTCATATAAGATCACTTGGTATCCTAATTTAGAGGACTGATGTTGGATTGTGATCATGTGAGAACTTATTCCAAGACACTTAAGTGGTTCTACCAAATAGAGTTCTCATAGCGAGTCATTCTCAATAAACTTGTTTCTAAAACAAGCACCAATTGTTATCCTCAAGTATCTAACAAACTTCAACCTGTTAAACTAGTGACATGCATATAATGCATGAAGGCCTTATACATTCCAGCCTCTAGTGTAATACTAATGCCTTGGAAATACATTAACTAGAAACATTTTTTAGAAGCATGGCTAGGATTTCATAATTGCAACTTATTTGCAAATCCTTTTCAAGACCTTATCTGTTTCATGGGCTTCGTTCTTTTAGTACTTTGAACAACTTGTATTTTATTTGTACTAACACGAAGAAGAACCTTTGCAATAGTACTTGTTAGTGTGCGATTTTACTTTATTAACTCATATATCACAATTGCAATCCAATTGCCAATAGGTCATACATTCTATCATAGAAAACATTAGGTATTTGATGCCTCACTCTTGATTAAATCACCCTTTTTCTTTGTAGGCTGTGTTGAAATGAATATCTAGCTGTCAAAACAAAGTCGGTGATATTATTGGATTATACGGATAGTGGTTGTCCTATTCCTTAGGAGATTAGTTGCTTTATTTGCTCAGATTTTGTAATGTATAATTTGTGTATTTTTATTATATTTCAGCCTATATAATGGATTCATTAGTTATGAATAATAGTGCACTAATACTTTTTCTCATCTTGTGTTTACAAGTTAACACTAGTATCAGAGCTAGGTTAAAAGAGCAACAACTTATTAGAGAGAAAAAGTTAAGAGCGAGTTAAAAAAAGGGAGTGTGTATTAGTTATTTTTTTGCAGCAACAAAACTAATACTTTGTAACAATGGCATCCGAAACTTTTGTTAAACCAACAATTCCTTGCTTTGATGGTCACTATGACCATTAGAGCATGCTAATGAAAAATTTTCTTCGGTCTAAGGAGCATTGGCAAGTCGTCCTTGAAGGAATCATAAAACTAGCAACTGGTACGATGACAGATGCGTAATAGACAGAGTTCAAAGGGCTAAAGTTGAAAGATCTCAAAGTAAAGAATTATCTTTTCCAAGCAATTGATCACACAATCTTGAAAACTATTCTTTGCAAAGACACTTCCAAACAAATATGGGATTCCATGAAGAAGAAATATGAAGGTTCAAACAAGACCAAGAGGCAGCATTTACAAGCTCTACGATCTGAATTTGAAACATTGCAGATGAAATCAGGAGAGTTCATTTTTATTTTTTCTCAAGAACAATGTTGATTGTCAAAAAGATACGGATTCATGGTGAAAAGATGGAGGGTGTGATTGTTGTTGAGAAGGTTTTCACTTAATGGCACCAAAATTCAACTACGTGGTCTGTTCAATTGAAGAATCAAAGGATATAGATCTTCTATCACTTGACGAACTGCAAGCCTCTTTATAGGTTCTTGAGCAGAAAATAATTCAACAAGACAAAGAGGAGCAAGCATTGCTGGTCTCATCCGATTTTCGTAAAAAAGAGGTCAAGGATAAGACAAAGGTAGAGAGAACAATGAAGGGAGAGGCTCACAGCATCAACAATCTCATGTTTATCGCAGTTTCACATTTCAGTGGAAAAGGAAGAAGACGTAGAGCCCATCAATCAACAACTGAACATTCAAAGTTAGTTGACAAGTCAAATGTGGAGTGCTATCGTTGTCATAAGTATGGGCACTATTAGAATAAATGTAAAACTAACCTGCCAAAGGATAGTGGAGAAAAATCGAATTTTGCAAAAACAAAAGAGGAGATATCTTTGTTAATGTTTTGCAACACCAAGGAAGACACAAACAAGCAATTATGGTACCTAGACACCGATTACAGCAACCATATGTGTGATGACAAAGAAATTTTTTCAAATTTGGATGAGTCATATAGAGATAATGTGAAGTTTGGCAACAATACCAAAATTTCTATTATGGGAAAAGCCAGGTAATAATCAGAACAAAAGGGAATAATTTTCAAATAATATCTAATGTTCTTTTTGTTCCAAATTTGAAGACCAACTTGTTAAGCATTGGCTAATTGCAAGTTATGAGATTACAGTAAAAAATGGTATTTGTCGCATTTTTTACGACAAGTTAGGCTTGATTGCTTAAACTAAAACGACAGCAAACAGAATGTTTCGTCTCTATTTGGATAATGTTTCCTAGACTTGTTTTTCAACAAGGCTCAACAATGATGCTTGGTTATGGCACTTTCACTATTGTCATTTGAATTTTAATGAATTAAAGATACTATAACAGAAGGAAATGGTGGTCGGCCGTCCAATATTCTCTACTCCAACGGAGATATTTGAAAAATTTATTATAAGCAAGCACTATAGAGATCCGTTTTCGAAAAGAAAAACACAAAGACCAATAGAGTTGTTGGAGATTGTGCACTCTGACCTCTGTGGACCAATCAATCCTACTTCCAATGGAGGTAAACGATATATAATCACTTTTATTGATGATTTGAGTCACAAAACATGGATTATTTTTTTACAAGAAAAATCTAAAGCTTTAATAGCTTTCAAAGCTTTTAAGGCAATTGTTGAGAAAGAAGCAGGATGTCTAATTCAGGTGGTACGCACGGATCATGGTGGAGAGTATAACTCACATGAATTTAAAGATTTTTGTAACACACATGGAATTAAACGACAATTGACTGTAGCTTATATTTGACAAAAAAATGGGGAACGTGAGAGAAAAAACTGCATAATCATGAATATGGTAAGAAGCCTTTTGGCGATGAGTAGAGTGCCAAAGAGTTTTTGGCCTGAAGCTACCAATTGGAGTCTTCACATCTTGAATAGAAGTCTAACAGTAGTTATTCAAAACATGACACCGAAGAAGGCATGGAATGGTCACCAATCAGCAGTTGATCACTTCAGAATTTTTGGATGCATAACTTATGCTCATGTTCTAGATGTATAGAGGAAGAAGCTTGATGAAAAAGGAGAAAAATGTAATTTTCTTAGTGTGAGTGATAATTCAAAAGCTTACAAGCTATACAATCCTCACATTAAGAAGATTGTTATAAGCCGTGACATGATTTTCAATGAAGATAAATTTTGGGAATAGAATGAAAAAGGTATTAAACAAATTATACCAGTATATCTTAAAGATGGTGAAGAGCAACTAGTCAGAAATATAGAGCAAGAGTATGTGACTCAAGATAAGCCAACGAGTGATTCGGCTACAACCACAAATCTACATCCACAATGGATTAAAATAAGACCTGCATGGATGGCTGACTATGAGATAACTGGGATTAACCAATCTTATGATGACCCACTTGTAAATTTAGCTTTTTTTCAGATTGATATGGATAATGAAATGACATCCATAAAAGGAAACAAGATGTGGGAGTTAACTGAACTTCCTAAAGGATAGAAAACCATATGCGTAAATTGGTGTATAACAAAAAATTGAACAAGAAAGGCGAAGTTGACAAACATAAGACACGATTGGCTGCAAAGGGATACAAGAAAGAGTTTGGAATTAATTACAAAGAGGTTTTCGCTTCGGTTTCAAGGCAGGACACTATTAGACTTGTGGTTACGTTGGCAGCTCAAAAATTCATGGTCGATCTTTCTGTTAGATGTCAAATCAGCTTTCTTGCATGGAGAATTGGACGAGTAGAGATATGTGCAAAACATTTTAACTAGTTTCGAATAAAAGATTGCAATCTAGTTTGTACTCCAGCTAAGATGAGTTTAAAGCTTGTTAAAGACCCAAATGGCAAAAAGATTAATAATACTCTTTACAAGCAAATCGTTGGAAGTGCAACGTACTCAACTACGACAAGGCCAGACATCATGCTTGTTGTAAGTCTCATCAGTAGATTCATGGAAAATCCAATAAAGATACATCTCACGTCAACAAAACGAATTTTGAGATGCTGGTAAGGATCCGCAAATTATGGGATATTTTACAAGAAAGGAGAAAATCATATTTGATTGGATTTACGAATAGTGATTATGTGGGGGATCAAGATGATAGGAAAAGCACATCTAGGTATGTGTTCATGATGGGGTCTGGAGCTATTTCATGGTCATTAAGAAAGCAGCCTATAATCACTCTTTCAACTACTGAAGCGGAACTTTTAGCCGCAACATCATGTGCTTCCCAAGCAATTTAGTTGAGAAATGTCCTTAAAGAGCTTCATTTCAGTCAAGAAGGTCCTACTCCAATTTATTGTGATAACAATTCAACAATCAAGTTGTCCAAAAATTCAGTTTTGCATGGTAGAAGCAAGCATATTGATGTTCGGTTTCATTTCTTACTCGATCTCACCAAGGAGAAAGCTATTGATCTTATTTACTGCAAAAGCAAGGAACAAATTGTTGATTTGTTGACAAAGCCCTTAAAACTTGATGCATTTTAGAAGCTCAGAAAATTACTAGGAGTTTGCAGCATGGAAGATTACATCCAAGGGAGGGTGCTTTGATAACAAGTTATGTTAAACTTATGTTGTTAACATTAGTTTAAGAGAGGGTATCAAAATAAATATCTAGCTGTCAAAACAAAGTCGACAATATTCTTGGATTATGCAGATAGTGGTTGTCCTATTCCTTAGGAGATTAGTTGCTTTATTTATTCAGATTTTGTTATGCATATTTTGTGTATTTTCTATTATATTTCAGCCTATATAATGGCTTCATTAGTTATGAATAATAGTGCAGCAACATTTTTTCTCATCTTATGTTTACAAGTTAAAAGTTGATAAGTATCTAATTGAACCCTATGAGACATAAGCCTAAACAAATTAAATTAATGATTCTAATCAACCCTCCAAGAAATAATCATTGTCAAATTGAAGGATGAAGAATGAAAGAAAACAAAGATAAGATGGATGGTGGAAAGATGGTCCCCCTTGAAGAACAAAACTTCAATAAAAACAACCAATGATGATGAAAAGTCAATATCCTATGAAACCCTTTGAAGAAGGATCTTCAACAAGTTCCACAAATGACTCTAACCAACCCCCTAAGGTCGAACCCTAGTAAATTAGAGGGTGAAGAGTTTTCCCACGGCTTCAACACCAAGAAGAAAACATACTTCTAAAATAAACAAAAGAGAAATATCACAAAAAGAAATAACTCATAGAGTTTAAATTTATTAATTAAGGTTTCTCTCTAATGAATAATGAAGAGGCCTTTATATAGGTTAGTTAATTACATTAAAATAAAATTCTTAAGTATAATGAAACTCTTATTAATCTAAATAAAAAGTAGTTTTAGTATAACTAAATTTTATTGTTAACTAAGAAACATAAAACTCCTAAACAACTTTAAATACTTAAAAATATCCTAAAATTCAGAATAAATAAATAATAAAATAATAAAACCTAATATATACAATACTGAGTTTATATATAATAAAAATTAAGCTTAAAAATCAAACCCAATATGATTTAAACTCGATTTAAAGCCCGAAACTTGTAATTTTCCGTAATAATCCCGTCCAAAAATTCTATTCGCGCAATCATTAAAATGGTTATAACTTGAGCTTCGAACTCGAATAAAGATAATGATTTTAAAAGGTATCTTGATGGACCAAGAGTTGTTCAAGCCTTTAATGGAATACTTCGTCTGTTGAGATTGCAACTTCGGTCTTATGTACCTTGAATTTGAGAGAAGTAGGTGGATTTAATAGAAAAATCCCCATTGTCGATATTCTAATTTTACTTTTTTAGGGGCAATAAAAGAATTGCCAATAAAGTTTTCATGATTTTTTTATATAATTCTAGCAAATAAAAAAATCTAATTATATATTTCTTATTTAAGTCAAATAATTTTTTTTCTTTTGGTACCAATCAAAGCATAAAAGGAATTAAACATTATAAACATAAACTAAGTTAAGGAAAGGAAAAACAAAATTTAGTATTAGCAAATGAAAGGTCCTATTTCTTTGCCTCTAGTAGAGTTCATCCTTTGTTGGCTTTTGTGAGTTATGACCACATGATGCTTTAATTTTTTCAATGTCCTCAACCTAAGGTCGTCCTAACCAAGGTCTCCTTGTAATAGTTTTTGAAGTTTTTTGTCCTTCTACATATAAAGTCTCACTAAAACATTAAGTTTTATTGTTCTATGCATAGCTTTCTTCAATATGTAAACTTTACAACTTTCTTTATCCAAAATGTAACATTCTATACCTGGTCAAGAAATCCAAATCAAATATGAAATGTCACATCAATCGATGGAATAACCCAATAAATCATTCATTCAATAAATTCATGTTAAAACGCAATTATTAATCATATAGATGCATCTTAATCATCCATGGACCATAAGCAAACAAAATCAAAGTTAAAATAAGCTTTACAAAGACATTTAGGCCCAAATAGGTAACTATGACCTTAAGTACAGACACCAAATTCGTCAGTACTGATTCAAGTGATAAATATTCAATTCAATTTTGGAATACAAATACTTCTAGAGCTAAAATCGAAACCTGGCCACTTGTATCAATACATGAAGCCATGTTTTGATACATGTCCCTAATTTTCTAGGTTACTAGCTTTGAAAGTATCTAAACCAAGGGCTTGATGCCGATACCCAACTTATGAGGTTTAAATACCTGATGTAAGGTATCAATACTTCATATCTATCTAAAAAAAACCCAAAATATGCAGCAAAATGCTACTAGATGAGCTTAACATTTAACCAAACCATATTTTTTAATAATTTTAATGAATTTTTAATATATGCTGAGGTGATATGCCAATGTACCACATTAATTCATGTGGCATGTCACATTTCAACATGTTAGGTTTACGTTTTTCATGTCAGCGTTTGTTAATATTTATAATTGTCAATGACAGTTTCCGTTAATAGAGAAACTCACTTACTTTAATTTTTGTCAATGAGAGCTCAATTCGGTGAAACTTTTTCCTAAGGCTAAATTGATGTTTTAGTTTTTCAACAAGAGCTTTTTTACAACCTTTTACTCAATTTTAAATATCAAAATTTTAAACCTAGTTTGAATCCGTTTAAATTTAAGATTATTTATTTATTTATTTATTATGTTTCTGTTTTTTTTAAAATATTAATCAAACCTATTTTCATAATTTCAATATTAAAAACTATTTTTTTCTATTTAGCAAACGTGTTTCTCATAAATCCTTAAATACTGAATTCATTAATTATAAAAATAAAAAATTTAAAAAATAAATATCTCAAAGATTCAAAGTATATTAATCGAAACATCAAATCGATATATAAAACTCATCAAATCGATATATATGTATGACATCCATGTTATCCAACATTTCTTTCCTAGAGGCCTTTCAAATCCTTTTGCTTAATTTTTAAATATCAAATTTAAATTCGTACAAATGAATTTAAAAAAAATATTTTGTTGTATTATGAGGAAATAGAAATAAAACAAGTTTTCATCCTTTCATTATTAAAAAATTGTTTTTATTTTTAATTAAATGTTTTTTCTTCAATTATTTTTAAAAAAAATTGGATTTACTCTTCAATAAAAATCTCAGATTTTAAAAGTGTTTAGAAATGAGGATGGATCATAATCCTACCAAAGCATTACTAAACTAAAGAATAAAAAGGAGAATTTTGTTAATGAACTTATAAAACGTAGAATTAGTCATTAAACTCGTTTTAATAAATATATTAAGAAACAAAAATAAAAGAGGGGAATCTTAAAGTAATTACATTTACAATGTCATGTGATGTTTAAAAAGACATTAGTTTTTCAAATTAGAAAATTAAATTGCAATATAAAATACAAAATTGTAAATATAGGGTTAAATCATTATTTCGATTTGAATTAAATCCTAAACTTGACAAATGTTTTTATATTAGAACTTGAACTTGATAACATTTCCCACATTGGGTTGAATTTATTTTGTCCAAGTTAGGCCTTGAACTTGATAATTATTTTCATATTGAGCCTGAATTTAACAATTGTTCACATAGTAGGATCTAAACTTTAGGATTTTTAAGGAATAACTTGAACAAAAAAAAATTCAAATCCCAATATAGGAATATTTGCCAAGTTTAGGACTTACTTTAGACAAAAACAAGACCTTCATGTGAAAAAAATTATCAAATTCAAAATCTAATGTCGAAACGTTTTTGAAACGCGTCCTGACTTTTATTTTTTTTTAAAATCGAAAATGGGAGTCGCCACCAATCTTTTATTCGGTGTGATTGGATCACCACAAAACGTTAAAATCTGTTTTAAAAAATCACTTTGGTCTTCGAAAATCCAAAAAATGGGTTTGGGAGTCGGTTACGTGTAAGGAAGGATTAGCACCCTCACACGCCCAAGATTGGTACCATATCAATTACTTTCGAGTCTTTGTGTGTTAAACTTTGAAATCTCAAGCAAAGTTTAAAATATGATCTTTTTACAAATAATTTATTTCACATGATTTTCTAAAATTAGATTTGAGGGAAAATACCCATGTGTTTCGAATTTCTCGAAAAATTGAAGTAATGTCCAACACATTAGGGCACGACGTTCTCGGAAATCTCGAAATTAAGGGTCATTTGAAAAGTTTGGAAGAGGATATTTGATTGTGCAGATTATACGAAAAATCACACCCAGCACATTAGGGCACAATTTTTCGAGATTTTCACACAAAAAGAATAGTACCTCGGTTTTAAAGATTTATTTGTATGTGAAAATAATTTCGAAAAAGAACGTGCAAATTAAATATGAATGGGCAGTTAATAGCAAAAATAACACTAAACAAAATAATTAAGCAGATGAATAAATGCACAAAAATTAAACATAAAATTAATAGAATACAAAATACGAAAGAATGATAATTAAATTCTGCGTATGAACATTGAAGAGAAAAGAAACAAAACAAACGGGTCAAAATAGAGTTTCTGAGAACTCGGGATGAAAATGAAATTTTAGAAAAGCTCAAGGGTTAAAATGTGATTTTGGAAAAGTTTGCGGGTTAAAATATGATTTTGGAAAAGTTTGGGGCTCAAAATGTAATTTTGGAAAAGTTTAGGGGTCAAAATGTAATTTTGGAAAGGTTTGGGACCTCTTGAGCAATAAATCCAAAAAAGAGTGAAACGTGGCAGCTTCTCAAGCTTTTAGAAGTGAAAGGACCAAATTGAAAATATTTAAAATTACTAGGCAAATTTAAAATAAATTAAATTTTGAATTAAGGATGAAATTGAAACAAAATAAAGAAAAGGAAGGACCAATTATAGAAATAACCAAAAAAGGACACGTGGCAGCTTTCTAGGCTTCAAAAAGGTTTAAGGACTAAATTAAAAATGAAATGAAATTAATGAGCAATTTTAAAATAAATGAAAAGATATGAAAAGGATGAAATTGAAGCAGGGTGTAACGTGGAAGGACTACGGGATAAATATCCCATTGTTTAAAAAAATTAGCCATGGAGCATCAAAACGATGTAATTTTGGAGTTTTAAGTTACTCCCAAAACTACGTCGTTTTGGAGGCTATATATACCCCTTTTAACATTTTTTTCTTTTCATTTTTTCATCTCTTTCTCCAAAAAACACAAAAAAATCTGCTCCTCTCTCTCTCCCTTCTCTCTTCCTTCTTTTTTTTATTCCTCCCCAACCATTGGCCACCGTTTCGTCGATCACCGTCGACCGCCACCATCCGTTGAGGTGACCAAAAAAATACCCCAAAAACACCATCTTTCTTCCTTTTTTGCCCTGATTCCAAATCTAAAGTCAAAAATCCCCAAATCCGACTCCAAAGCTTTGAAAAATAAGGTAAAATTCGAATCTTTAGGTTTTCTTTTTTCTTTTAAAAAGTAGATTTTTTATTTCATTTTTTATTTCGAAAAACAAGAAATAAAAATTTTAAAGTTTTTGTTTTATCCCCTCTTTATTTTTTGAACTAAAAAATAAAAATAAAACAAAAGTATATGTATATATGTATACCAAAAAAAAAAGTTTGCTTGCTATTTTTTGAGATTTGGTTGTTTATTATTGTTATTTTCGAAATAGAAAAATAAAGTAAAAATATGCAAGAGTAGATCTACCTTTCAAATGCCCTTTTGATTGCTATTCAATGCTCCTTTTTGTATTGATTTTGTATTTTTTTGTATTTTTCGTGGGTAAAAAAAATTATTCCCCCTTCCTTTTTACAAATCTGATTGGGGCTCTTTATAGCCCGAAATTTTACATAAACTACTATTCCTTTGCTGCTGTTTTTCTTCTTCTTGTTTGTAGGTTTTCAATGGTGGCAGCCATGGTGACAGAGGTTACCATTTCGGTACAAAGGGGAGTAGAAGAGCAAGCCTCAGGGCGTGGGTGCCTTGGTCTGTGTGCCAACTGATATGGCATGGAAGGAGTGGTTGTAGAAGCTTGAGAAATTAAGGTTTCATCTTTTTTTGTGAATTGGGCTTGTTGGGCCATGCTTGTGTTTGAGTTATGTAAAGAGGGTTTGGGTAGCTTTGGGATTTTTTGTAAATGGACTTTTGTATTATGGACATTAAAATAGATTTTAATTATTTTATTTTATTTGGGTTTTTATTTTCCAAGCCCGGATAAAATTGGGCCTCTACAGCTGTCCCTCTTTGCTCATTGTCGTGAAATGAGAATGAAGCAAAGACTAAAAGGAGGACCAATTTTGTCCGATCTTGCTGAACCTCGGTCCCACTCGTCCAAACCATCGATCACTCCAACTGTACTGCATCTACTTCTTTGTAATTTTGGGAAGATGGGAATTGATGTCGTGATTCCATCTTGCCCCAAGGTCATCTTCAAACTGACAAAATTTGCTACTATAGTTTCACTCCATCCCACTGCGACTTCAGGGAGATTGAGATTCGCTATTGTAGTCTTTGTTCAATCCACTTACACTTTAGGGATAAGAATTTTGTGTTGAAGCTTCACTCTATTCCACTGCAACTTCATGGAGATTGAGATCCGATACTGTAGTTTTGATCCAACTTCGCTGCAACTTCAGGAAGATAGGATTTGATGTCGAAGCTTCATCTTGCTCTTACTGCAACTTCAGAGAGATAAAGACTTGCTATTTAGTTTTAATCTGATCCACTATGACTTCGAGGTAGAAGTTTCACTATCGTGGGTTCGATCTTTCTCGTCATTTTCTAAGGTATCGGGTTCGCCGTTGCGGTCGTAACCTTTCCCTCCATATCTTTGTGGTACTAGATTCGCCGTTGCAACTTAAATCTTTCCTTTCATGCTTCCAAGGTACAAGGTTCGCCGTTGCGACTTAAACCTTTCCCTCCATATTTTCGTGGTACTGGATTCACCGTTGCGGCTTAAATCTTTCCCTTCATGCTTCTAAGGTACAAGGTTTGCCGTTGCGACTTAAACCTTTCACTTCATATCTTCGTGGTACTGGATTCGCCATTGCGGCTTAAATCTTTCCCTTCATGCTTCTGAGGTATAAGGTTCGCCGTTGCGACTTAAACCTTTCCCTCCATGTCCTCATGGTACTGGATTCGCCGTTACGGCTTAAATCTTTTCCTTCATGTTTCTGAGGTACAAGGTTCACCATTGCAACTTAAACCTTTCCCTCTATATCTTCGTGGTACTGAATTTACCGTTGCGGCTTAAATCTTTCCTTTCATATCTTCGTGGCAATGAAACCTATAAAATATGCTTTAATGGGCCTCTCTGTAGGCCAGATTGTTTAGGATGCCATGATTAGGATAAGTCAAATGCTCCTAAATAGATGGGTACGAATGATGAATGCAAAATGTCATCTTTGAGAAATGATTTTATTTTTAGTCCTTAGCCGACATCGTTCATCGTTTGTCTAAATCCTATCACTGATATGTTATCATGTTTTTCTTTTGGATGGTATCTTTGACATGAAACCTAAAGAGGTGGTCATATTTTGAACTATTTATTTCAAAACCCTTTTATCCCTCGTATTTGTGTTATTTCCAACTAGTGGTCTTATTTCAAGTCCTTGTTCTATTTAGAAATTTTTCCAGAGTGATATGCAGAAATCCTTTTATTCCTTATATCATTAGATCACTAACCGTCATTTCAATGCAAAAATGCTTGAATAGGGTTGTAAGGTGGATAAATTTGAATTTTATTGGAGGCAAAGCTTGCATGAATGAAAAGATTAAGAAGCATTAGTCCACTGACTGTTATTTCAATGCAAACATGCTTGAACATGGTTGTATGATGGATGACATTTAATTTGATTAAAGGTAAAGCTTGCCTAAATGAAAATGTTTGGACATGATCGCAAGCCGAATAAAATTGAATTTCTTGGAGGCAAAGCTCACAAAAGGATTAAAAATGACCTGTATTGGTCAAAAGTTGCAAAACATAAGGTGAATAAAAAATGGAGTTAGTTGCCCCGGATATCAAAGTATGAGCTTCAATGAGCAAACTTGATGAGGACCATTCTGAGATTGACATGTGTCCATGAAACTTGGAGTACTTTGTCAATGCCTCAAGGTGTAAAGTTTCTCCATTTACTACTTTTAAGAGAGAAGGCCACTTCATGCCTCTTTCTTTTATTCAAAATTGAGTCGCCCTTTCAGGTTTTCAACTCAAATCTCCTTAGGTTTCGAGATGCCCTTTACGGGATTTCACCTCGACCTCTCCCTTTTTTTGGTGAAAACTGAGCTCCTAAGATTAGGCAGGTCTTTGCCGTTTATTTTGATCAAGATCGAAGCTTCTCCACAAAACTTTCTTTATCTCACAGGACCTTTTCAAATTTGACATCCATTTTCCTTGGGAATCTCTTGTAAGCAAGATCATTTTTAAAACCGGAGTTCTCTCATAAAATTATCTAGAGTAGATTTTCCTTTGTCGTAAGCTCTTATAACTTTAGTATCTTTTCTTTAGTCAAGTTTAGCTGCCTGCACCTGGATTGGATCCAATCTGCTTCATCATTTCTAACAAAATCTAGAAGGAAAGAAACTCGACTCCAATGGGCGAGAATGCTTCTATTTCGTAAATCATTGGGAAAGGTGTTGCCCAAGCAAAATCTTGATTGATGTTTAAGAGAGCAAATGATAACTTCTTATGCCCATCTTTGTAGGTTTTTGCTACTTCACAATGAATTCCTTTGATGTTCTTATTGGTTGTCTCCACTGTCCCATCCACTTTTTGGCGATGTGGTGCTGAGTTGTGATACTCGATCTTGGATTGCTCATAGACTTCTGTTATTGCGTTGTTGTTCAAGTTGTCGTTGGATATGACCCTTTTTGGCATTTCATATCAACATATAATCTCTTTTCAAGAATTTGCTTAATCGCTGATTGGCATATGAACCAGCTTCTACCCATTTGGTGAAGTAATGAATTGATGCCCATTGGAAGCTTTTGACAAATTTGTCTCGGTGACGTCCATGCCCCACATAAAAAAAGCCATGACGTGAAGAGGTGAAGGAGATTTTTTTTAAGATGCTCTTTGCAGGTTTTCATCTTGACTTTTCCCTTTTTTTCTTTTCTTCTTCTTCTTCTTCTTTTTTCCTCTTTTAATAGTGTGTCAGGCTTTATTCTTTGAAGTTTCCATTGAACTGGAGTGCGTTCTTCTTTTATGGGGGCCTGTGTGTCACGACATCAGTTTTTTAAACTTGGCATGCTTTGATAGGATCATGCGAAGACATTTCTTGAAGTAGCTTTACGAGATCTCACTTTATTTTTGGAGAGATACATGTCCTAATTTTCACCTTTTTATCTCATTTTCATCTTCATTCCTAAACTAGCAATTTCTACTGATTCTTTGTGAGGTAATATTTGATCATTGTCTTGCTCAAACATCCGTAGTAAATCTGGAGACAAGTTACATCCTTGATTATCTTCGAAATCTTGAAGTTTTTCTGGACACGTGTCCTTCTCAAAAGGGCTCTGAGTCAACAACAGTGTCGCTCGTATCCTTGATATCAAAGGACCCGGTATAGAAACAAAATGGGATTCAAAGAAAAATTGAATCAAAGAATGGTTAATTGTGGTATGAATGAATGAAAAGAATGGTAAGGTGTTTGTCAAATGGGACAACGCAATGCATCATTTTTATTGAAATAACAGATGGTGATCATGTGCCCTTTATAAAAGGATCCCTATTACTCTCGGGCTTAGAGTGACAAGTGTATTCTGAATATTTTCCTGGAAAAGTCTTAAAAATTACAGGAAGCTCCACCACAGTCTAGCTGTCCAAAACACTTCTCAGGGCGTGGGGATGAACTCTCGATGGGTTCCACTTTCTACATGACTTTTGCCCAAAATTTTTAACATTCCTTATCTTGACTTATCAAGTTTTCTTTCAGTTCTCAATTAGGGTTGATGACTCTTTCGCACACGAATGTTTCGGGTATATGGGATCTTATTAAAAATTAATGCATGAAGTGCAATGCAAATGAATGATGAAATGCATGAAACAAAGCATTGATTCTTGATTCTATTCCATTAGACAACTTTACTAGAAAACAAATTTCTGTACATAAGGCAGATACATGTATGGTCATGCCTTAATGCTCAAAGTCCTAATCTTCCAAGTTAATTTTTGCTCCAATTTGACCCTGATTTCAAATTCAAAGTGTCTATCTTGAATGACTAAAGTCTGCAAGTGGTTAGTCATTTCTCACATTTGAGTCAAATATTGCTTGCGACATGGTTCCTATCTCAAACTTTCCCCTAAGAGCTTTGGAGTCAATCCTTGCTTATTTTTAATTTTCTTTAGCGATATCATCTTGTCTTTGGATAGCCATAAATTCTTTTGATGGAGAATAGTCCTCAAATAAGAGACCTAAAAAATGACCACGGGACCGTACTAACAAAATTTGCACCAATACACCTTCTTTTGCCCTTCGATAGGTTTTTTTTGTGGCTAAGATTGCTAGAACATGGGTGATTCCCTTGTCAAATAGGCCAAACAAATCTGCAATCGCGCCTCCTATGTGCCCCAACACTTTAGGGAAGATGACTAAGTCATTTGTGTTTTGAAGCGAAGATGTCGACATTCTTTCTTGCGTTTGAGTGTACTATATCTTGCGAGGTTTTCAAAGCAATACACTTGTTATCCCCTTTCTCCTTGATCAAAGCTGCAACCTTATGCTCGCTCCTTTAGAGTCGGCCTTATCAACTTGAGTTCTTGGACAATAGAGCAATGTAGTGTATTCTTCTACAGTATGTCCATGTTTTTGCAAGTGAAGCAACTAAGTTGAATCCCAATACCGTGTTAGGACTCGAAAAAGGTGCATCTCTACTTTAACTTTAAGTAGGTAAGGACGACCACTATATTCAAAGTAGACTTTATTGTTTTGAATCCTTGGGAAAAAAGGTAAAGCGATTTACTCTTCTATCGTGGGTATCATGTCCTCCTCTCCAAATGTGAGACCATTAGAAGTTGGACTCCAATACTAAGTGAGAGCTCGAGACCGATGCCTATTCTTTTTAGCATCAAGTAAGTCAACATATTCATGATTGGATATCTACCTCGTTTTGTCTTCCATACTTCTCTCAGCTCTTACAAACTGTTATGGATTTCATTTATTTGAGTGTAAACCTAAAACTCTGGCCATCACTTTTTGTTATTTTTCTTTGACCATATACGCACGACCACGTTGACTTCTACTTTATCAAGGAATCCATTTTCTTACGACCAGTTCTCTATTTAGCAATAGAACATGAATCAACACCCTTTTTGAATGAAGATGCAATGCAAATAGATTCAAAACAAATAAGTTAGTGTAATTAATACAGGAATAAAACTTGGAATAAATTGTAATTAAAAGCAAAGAAACAAGGATGTAACCGTGTCTCTTACCTTCTTCATGCAACCACTGAAGGCTTGGCACAATCCTACTTAAGGTAGGCTCTCATGGAATTATGTGCAAGTTAATAAAATGTGTTGTTTATGAATGTATGTATGCATAAGAAAAGCATTGACTCATAGCTCAATTCTATTAGAAAACTTTACTAGAAAACAAATTTCTTTACATAAGACAAATACGTATATGATCGTGCCTTAGTGTTCGAAGGCTTTTAATCTTTGTAGGACATTATCCCATTTCACCCTAGTTCGTCCTTGATTTTTGGTCCAGAATGTCAGGTTGAATGATTAAGTGATCAGTCACTTTTCGTAGTTGGGTCAAAGTTTGGTTCGTTGTGCGATCTTTGTTTCCGTCTTACTCGGCTGGCTAATCATTGGCTTTTCATCTTTCTTTTTGACCATATGCGCACGACCATATTATTTTCCACCTTATCAAGGAACTCGTTTTCTTATGACTAATTTTCTATTTAGTAATTGAGCTTAAATCCACACTTTTTCTTGTATGAAGATGCAATGCAAGCGATAATTAAAAAGCACAAGTATGATAACAAAATACAGATATAAAACAGAGAGCCTAAACTTGGGAGGCTGCTAACAGTTTGGCGTAATTCTATCCTAAGGTAAGCAACTAGGATTCACTACATGTGGTTCAAGTTCTAGAGTTGAGGTACCCAAACCAGCAGATTCCTCGATCCTCACCCATTATAGGTTCATACGGATGAGTTCGGTTTGGGGGGACACACTTCCCATATGTTTGCACGGAAGTGAAAACTTCACGAAAACATAGGTATGGATGTAATCCTGAAAGCGATTCACTATCCTATACAGAGGTGAAAACCTCACGAATGAGTAATTTCTCACTTTCACTTACAGGGTGTAGTAATAGATGCAAATGAATGCAAATTTATACTAGCACCGATATCATCATGGCGTTTCACAGAATATGCAAAGGATCCTATGTCAATTTAAACCGATTTTTTTTTTGAAATTTTTAACAAAAAGACCCGAAATAATCAACTTTTGGCTTGACTCTCTTATTTGTCCCCGGTGGAGTAGCCAAGCTGTCGAAACGTTTTTCAAACGCGTTCTGACTTTTATATTTTTTTAAAAAATTAAAAATGGGAATCACCACCAATCTTTTATTCGGTGTTATTAGATCACCACAAAACGTTAAAATCTGTTTTAAAAATCATTTTGGTCTTCGAAAATCCAAAAAACGGGTTCGGGAGTCGATTACGTGTAAGGAAGGATTAGCACCCTCACACGCCCAAAACTGGTACCATATCAATTACTTTCGAGTCTTTGTGTGTTAAACTTTGAAATCTCAAACGAAGTTTAAAATATGATCTTTTTACACATAATTCATTTCACATGATTTTTTAAAATTAGATTTGAGGGAAAATACCCGTGTGCTTCAAATTTCTCGAAAAATTGAAGTCGTGTCCAACACATTAGGGAACGACGTTCTCGAAATCTCGAAATTAAGGGTCATTTGAAAAGTTTGGAAGAAGATATTTGATTGTGAAGATTATACGAAAAATCACACCCAGCACGTTAGGGCACGATTTTTTGAGATTTCCACACGAAAAGAATATTGCCTCGGTTTTAAAATTTTATTTGTATGTGAAAATAATTTTGAAAACGAACATGTAAATTAAATATGAATGGGCAGTTAATAGCAAAAATAAAACGAAACAAAATAATTAAGCAGATGAATAAATGCACAAAAATTAAACATAAAATTAATAGAATATAAAATACGAAAGAATGATAATTAAATTCTACGTATGAACATTGAAGAGAAGAGAAACAAAATAAACGGGGTTAAAAATAGAGTTTCAGAGAACTCGGGATGAAAATGAAATTTTAAAAAAGCTCGAGGGTTAAAATGTGATTTTGGAAAAGTTTGAGGGTTAAAATATGATTTTGGAAAAGATTAGGTTCAAAATGTAATTTTGGAAAAGTTTAGGAGTCAAAATGTAATTTTGGAAAAGTTTAGGGGACCTCTTGAGCAATAAATCCAAAAAAGGGTGACACGTGGTAGCTTCTCAAGCTTTCAGAAGTGAAAGGACCAAATTGAAAATATTTAAAATTACTGAGCAAATTTAAAATAAATCAAAATTGAATTAAGGATGAAATTGAAACAAAATAAAGAAAAGGAAGGACCAATTGTAAAGATAAACCAAAAAAGGACACATGGTAGCTTCCTAGGCTTGAAAAAGGTTTAAGGACTAAATTGAAAATAAAATGAAATTAATGAGCAATTTTAAAATAAATTAAAAAATATGAAAAGGATGAAATTGAAGCAGGGTGTAACATGGAAGGAACAGGGGATAAATATCCTATTGTTTAAAAAAAATCAGCCATGGAGCATCAAAACGACGTAGTTTTGGAGTGTTTAAGTTACTCCCAAAACTACGTCATTTTGGGAGGCTATATATACCCCTTTTAACATTTTTTTCCTTTCATTTTTTCATCTCTTTCTCTAAAAAACACAAAAAATCTGCTCCTCTCTCTCTCCCTTCTCTCTTCTTTTTTTTATTCCTCCCCAACCGTCGGCCACCGTTTCGTCGATCACCAGCGACCGTCGCCGTCCGTCGAGGTGACCGGAAAAATACCCCAAAGACACCATCTTCCTTCCTTTTTTGCCCCGATTCCAAATCTAAAGTAAAAAATCCCCAAATCCGACTCCAATGCTTCAAAAAATAAGGGAAAGTTTGAATATTTGGATTTTCTTTTTTCTTTTAAAAAGTAGATTTTTTATTTCATTTTTTATTTCGAAAAACAAGAAATAAAAATTTTAAAGCTTTTTGTTTTATCCGCTCTTTATTTTTTGAACTAAAAAATAAAAAAAAAATAAAAGTATATGTATATACTTATACCAAAAAAAATAAGTTTGCTTGCTATTTTTTGAGATTTGGTTGTTTATTATTGTGATTTTCGAAATAGAAAAATAAAATAAAAATATGCAAGAGTAGATCTACCTTTTAAATGTCCTTTTGATTGCTATTTAATGCCTTTTTTTTTTTGTATTGATTTTGTATTTTTTTGTATTTTTTGTGGGTAAAAAAAATTATTCCCCCTTCCTTTTTACAAATCTGATTGTGGCTCTTTATAGCCCGAAATTTTACATAAACTACTATTCTTTTGCTGCTGTTTTTCTTCTTCAATGGTGGCAGCCATGATGACAAAGGTTTCCATTTCGGTACAAAAGGGAGCAGAAGAACAAGCCTAGGAACGTGGGTGCCTTGGTCTGTGTGCCAGCTGATATGGGATGGAAGGAGTGGTGGCAAAAGCTTGAGAAATTATGGTTTCATCATTTTTTTGTGAATTGGGCTTGTTGGGCTATACTTGTGTTTGGGTTATATAAAAGGGGTTTGGATAACTTTGAAATTTTTTGTAAATAGACTTTTGTATTATGGACATTAAAATGGATTTTAATTATTTTATTTTATTTGGATTTTTATTTTTTAAGTCCGAATAAAATTGGACTTCTACATCTAATTTAAATAAAAATTGAGGCCCTAAAATAAAAATTTACCGATTTTTAGCCTAAAATATAATTTAACCCTATTTAATTTAAAGAATAAATATATTAGTATGATAAGAAATAACTTTTTAGATAAAAAATCTCCCAAAGTTTGATTCATGAACCGTGGAATAGAAAAAATTGTTGAAAAAGTCTACGTCAAGCTTTTTACTTTTAAATTTTTTAAGGATATTTTATTGATGAGAATAATAAATAAAAAAAGGTGGGAGTTGGTGGGCATTTATTGGCTCATATGGAAAGTTAAGGATGGATACCTGTTTGTATCTATTTGTCTTTGAATCTTCAATTTTCTAGCTTTTCACAATCCCCCATGATTTATCTCTTACTTTTCTCTATATAATATTAACCCCTTTATTTATTTACTTATTTATTTATTCTCTCTTGACATATCTAAAGAGGATTCCATCATTTCCTCTTAGAATCTTCAAACACATGGGATGGGGGAAGGAATAGACCACCCTGAGAATCAGGTTACTATCCAATTATATAGACCTGATCCATTTTAAATTATTGTTAGAATTTAATTTTTTTTTAATTTAAATAATATTTTTTTATATAATAAGTGCTTTTTATCTATAAATCACTCAAATTGTTAAAAATATACACTTAAATGTATTCAATTTTATGTCCTTCTTATTGTTACAATAACAATAGTGTTAATTAAGCTAATAGATTACAAATATATTCACTTTTTATCAAATTTTAGTTTGATATGATTCATGTGTTTATACTTGATTGCAAATTTGAATATTAGTGACTTGATTGTAAGTTTCTATACTTTGGTAACCAAATTTAAGATCCAAAAAGAGAAAAAAAAGTTATATCATAATGATATAATGATGCGAGTTTCAAGGTCCAATTTCAGACCCATGGCTATGATGGTTTCACACTATCTCAAGACCCAACAAAAATATCAAAGGCCAAACAAATCCAACAAAGATTCGATCAAAGACAAGATCCGAGAACGAATCTTTTTGAGAAAAGGGAGAATGATACAAAGCACGGATGGGGTGAAATTTATTAAATTTCATTCAATAAAGTTGCAAATTTTCAAGTTTGGGAAATCAGCAGACCTGTGATGACTTTTTGGGATCCAGCATTTTTGGTTTTAGATGTTTTCATGGTATTCGAAGATCTATCTCTTAGCTTCAAATGCACTTTGAATCACTCGATTTCAAGTTCGAGAGCTCAAGTTATGATTGTTTTAATAAAGACTGCGTGGGAAGAATTTTTGGATGTGATTATGATGGGAATTACGAGTTTTGGGCTTTTAATTTGAGTTTAAATCATATTGGGTTTGAGTTTTAGGCTTAATTTTTATTATACATGAGTCCAATATTGTATTTATCAGCTCTTGTTATTTGTTTGATAACAAAAAAGCTCTTGTTATTTTATTATTATTTTATTCTGAATTTTCATAATTATTAAGTAGTTTAAGTTATTTAGGAGTTTTGTCAATAAGAAAGTTTAGTTTAAAATTACTTCTTGTTTAGATTAATTAAAGTTCTAGTTTACTTAAGAGTTTTAGTTAGATCTATTTAGCAAGACTATATATACGCTTTGGTATTGTACACAAAAGGAGACAATTATTATTATTCAAATTCTCTTTGAGTTTTTATTTTCAAGAATTGTTCTTGAGTTTTCTTTTAGAAGAGTTATAACAATCTTTTAGATTGCAAGGATCATCTTCAAACTTTTTGTTGCCAAGTTTTCCTTCTTAGAGGGGAAATTAGAGCCGCTTGAAGGGGGTTATGGATTCTTCGTGTTTTCAAGGCTTCTTAGGATAACTACATACCACGTTATTTTAATTTCTTTCTATTTATTTTATTTGCTTCCTTTAAATTTTTAAATTCTTAGATCTAATTTATATTCATTGATATTTCAGGTTGCTTCAAAATTCATCTTTCCTTCCGAGTGTATAGAGCCCTAAGGCAAATCCGTGACTTTTGACAAACTTATGATCCAGCTTCTGTATTCACATCTTCATTCTTTATCATTTGGTATCAGATTTTGAGCGTTTTGGGTGTTCTTAGTTGCTTTCTAAATTGATTTCCATTGCAAACAGCCTATAAGCAATTTTTGCATGATCGAAAAAGTGCAAAAAATAAAAAAAAATCTGCGGGTTAATTTCGTGCTGAAAATTTATACATCATTCAAGGAGGCTTCAATTTAAATTTTGTGATCTTTAGAAATTAGGAACACATCGAATGAAGTTTGTCAAGTTGCTTCGCAATTTTTTTGGGTTTTAAGGTTTCAGCAAATTTTATTGATTCTTGGCTTTAGGTTTTTATATTTTTTGCTTTTTACTGTTTCTTTACACATTCTAACACTTTATTGTTTCTTGTGTTAGTAGGTTAACGAACGTTGCACATTCCTTCCTCCATGCAACACAATTCTTTGGTGTCTAGCTGATTTTGGACTCATAGTGCTATTAGGTTGCTTTGTTAGTTAAGTCTAAAACATTCTGATTGATTGATATAAACATTTTTAAACGACTCACAAGATTAATTCTTACCTCATTGAGAATTTTTTTTCTAAGTACGTAACAGTGAGGTTTGCTTAATTTTATCTTTTTTTAGTGTTGTGTTTTTCAGGCTTTCATAAAGATTTGTGATACTATGATTGGGAAGTTACAAAGGGATCTAGAGGTTCAAAATGCTCGAGCTCAGCAACTAGACACTATTCTAGACACGAACAGTAAAATTTTGGAACGCTTATATACCAAAATTAAGCATCGACATCGTAATTGGGGAGATAAGATTGATCAGCCTCATCTTCATGCAAATAATGCTCGACATGTCTCTCATGCGAATGGTGAGACTTTGGTTAATAATGACCGTGGGCAACATGTTTTAGCTAAATCAAAGTTCTTAATTCCAAGATTTCGTGGACAGTATGATCCTGAAGCATATTGTGAGTGGGAATAAAAAAATTGAACTTATGTTCCGTTACTATAAATGCCGGAAAAAGAAAAAAGTCTCATTGGTTACCTGTGCATTTTTGGATTATGCATTGAGTTGGTGGATTCAACTTGGAATTAATTGTCAAAGAAACTACGAAAGGGTAATTGAAACATGGGACGAGTTAAAGCAAGTGATGCGAAAGCGTTACGTTCCTTCTCATTACTACAGAGAGGTCAAAATAAAACTTCAATGTCTCGTTCAAGATAATCAATCTGTTGATGAGTACTTTAAGGAGATGGAGATGCTTATGCAATGAGAAAATGTGCAAGAAGATGAAGAGATTACCATTGTGCGATTTGTGGATAGCCTGAACATCTCGATTGTCAATGCTCTTAATTGTCAAACCTATATTACTCTTGAGGAAGCGGTACACAAGGCAATTGAGATTGAGCAGTAGTTTCAAATATATCAATCTCGTCCATTTGGTTCATTGCAATATTATAGAGGTACAAGTTCTAGTTATACTTTCAAGAATTCGAAATCTTCTTATGCTACTAATAAGTTGATACTAAAACATGATGAGACTAAACCTTTTGAGTGGAAATGTGGGGCTCCTACAAAATCTTCTTTTACATCTTTTAAGCAGCTCATTTCTACTAATTTTTCACTAACACATCTCGTGACATTGAATGTTTTGAGTGCAAAGGACGTGGGCACTATAGTCGTGATTTTTGCCAACACGAGATTTTTGACAAACTTACAATCCAGCTTCCGTATCCACATATTCATTCTTTATCATATAAGGTCTTGAAACATTTATGTTATACCCCATCTATGATAAAACACGTGGCAAGTATAAAAGACGTCTTAATAGTAACCTTGCCATCAGAAAGCCGTGAGGTCACCTATGAACTCACCCTCCTAAGAGACTATCTGAATAACAGATGACCTAATCTTCATTGAGAACATGAAGTTCTTTGCTCATCAAACATCAAACAGGCTCAACTACTTTTGTAATGCCCCAAAAATTTGAATTTTGATTTGTTAAATTTTGTCATAATTGAGTATCTGCTTTTGTGACTAAGGGTCTTGATTGTGTGTTTGAGGTCATGGATTCAAATATCTCATTTGGGAAAATTCAATTATTTTTGTTTCTAACCCTATCTCTATTTATTTGGCTTAAATATTATTTTCATTCAACTTATGATAGAATGAGTCTGTTGTTTTAGTGCTAAGGTGTTAGCTTACGCTATGATCATGTGTTTGAATCTCTATGTGAGCAGAGGTAAAATTTTTGCTATTTCTATTTGGGTCGCCCATGTAGTGGTTATGGTTAAATCGAATTCTGTCTTTGGAAAATCAAATAGGATATCAGAATGTTGGGTTGGTTAGGTTTTTTTGAGATTGTGTTTTGTTTTTTTTAATTATTTGATTTTTATTTTATTTTATTTCCCCCAAAAATCCCCCTCTTTCCCTTACATTCTCCCCATCCTTTCCTGTCGTTTTCTTTCTTATTTTTTCCTTCTCGCTCTCTTCTTTGTTGCTTTTCTTTCACTTTCAAATCTACTTTTTTGTGCCATAGAATCGTTTTGTGACTGTTGCTCTAAGTGTCGTGTTCAAGAGATTGTTGTAAGTATCTTATTATATGTATCATTAATTTAGGTTAATAAGAGATGGTAGTTCTTGCGCACAGTTTATGATTTTGGTTTGTTATGAATATTGTTGTACTGGTGTTGGTTTCTCAAGTGGAGATTCTGAACTGAATTCTCCTTTGACGAGTTAGGTTACTATTGGACTGTTATTTTTTAAGGGTAAAGAGTTAACTTGAAGCTTTAGGTCTAAATCTTTGATTTAATTTGAATGTTGGATATATCAATTTTTTTGTGAATTAGGTTTGGGAATCATCTCAATTGGTGATTTAATTGTCGTGTTTAGATTCTAGAAGTCTTATGGTTCCTTCCGTATGAAAATCAAATCAGGTGTGTGACGAGAACTCGAGAAAACAACGAATGAGAAAATTTGAAATTTGTGACTGTCGACGCCACACGACCGTGTGCTAGACTGTGTGCACCACATGGTCTATGCTAATTGGGCCATGTGGTCCACACGAGCGTATGTGAGATCATGTGTCAGGCCGTGTAGGCCACACGGGCATGTGGGCCTATTTTCCAAAATTTTATCTTAGGGCCCGTATGGTATAAATGTGACTCTAAAGCATGCTTTTTTATATTTTGTTCCTATTAATTATGACTTATGAATGCATGAATGTGCATATATATGTATTAGCATGATATGTTTATGCTCGCAAGATCTAGATTTTTTGTGTATAGCATTTATATTTTCCATGAATGCGATATTTGTTTTATTATGTATGTGCTTTGGGGTTGGGATTCTAATTATAGAAAAAGTGTTGATAGTATAATTTAATTGTCTTATTTGGCGGCTCAGTCGCATGTATTTGTATTTGGTAGATTACCGCATTTTGATATGGCAGCTAGTCTACTTTTATTATGTAAAGTGACATATGATCAATTAGTGGTGTGTGGAGCTGGACGGATTTAATACCCTAATTGGTGTGTAGGGATGGGCAAAGATGTTGTGTAGTGGATTAAGGTAAGATCTGAATCTATTTTTGATATGCGTCTGAAACTGTTTCTAACATGCATTTGAATATGTTTCTGATATGTATCTGAGTCTGTATCTGCTCTATAAACCATTAAAACATGTGCTTCTGATTTATTATATGAAATGTGTTACACACTGGGCTCGTAAGCTCACATTTTATTTGTTTGGTTCTCAGGTAATCCTCAAACATAGGGCGGATTAGTATGGTGGAGCTCGATTTTTCATATTTGCTTTGTTTTCCCCTAAATTCTGCTAGTTAATCTATTTTTGTTTTGTTTAACTGTTTTGGACTTTAGGGTTGTTCTTAATTCTTATTTTATTTTTCATTTAAAACCATTTAAACGACTTTGATGGTACCAAACCTTTCTGCAAATGTTGGTTTTCAAAAGTTAAATCGCATTTTCCAAAACTAAATTTAATTAAGGAATTTCATTACAAAACTAAGTGATATTATAAGTATTCATCGACAAAATTAATAAATTATCCAAAAGAAAGCTTTCTTCAAATAAACTAGAGTTTTATTCAATGCTTATTGGTTCTAATTGTTTTACTGTTTCAAAATGGATTATGGGTTTTTGAATAATTTGGTAACATCTCTAGATCTAACCATAACTTCTAGGTTGGGTTTGGGTGTTACATTTGGTGGTATCAAAGCCTATGTTTAAAACTCATGCATTGACTTTTGGGTTCAAATTTTATTTTTTTGAATATTGTTTTGAACAAATTGTATTTATGATAAATTTTGAAAATAACAATAAGTTTATAAAATTCTAAGTCTCCGGCGTTGATCTTGTAAGTACTTCCATCTTAGCTATTTTTTTAGGTTAGAAAAACATTAGATTTTAGACTTATACTATCCATGATCATGTCAATGCACATGTCGTAAAATGATGCAGATTTTATGAAAATGGTCATACCCATCTCCGCTACACACCAAAATCGAGTTCCCCAGAACTCGTTCATCCAATAACACACCAAATTGTGAAGTGTCGTAGTAACGCAGATATATTACCAATAATCAATATCGTGGATAAGCCACCAAAATCGCAAATAAACTGCTAATAATTCCACCTTTCACATATCCCACCCATGCATGTTATATGGCCAAAATGACTCAAAATCATATAGGCATGTTTAACGTGCAAATCACATATGCACACATGGTACCAAAATTTCACATTTTATAATCATGCGAATATCACATTTTCCATATGATCACATAACACGAGAATGATATTTACATATTTTTCAGATTAATAATAATCATCAATATCACATAACATGCTTTTCACAATATATAAGGTTTGGGAAACACTTATTTGACATTGTCCATAACGATGGATTTGTCTCTCTTTATGGATACATAAAGTATCCTTATCAAACATAATTTAAATAATAATAATTTTAACAATATAAAAAATTAACAATTAGATTACCTAATCAATCAATAAATGATGATCTTACGTTAATGACGATCGTAATTAAGATTGATATGACAATTTGTATCGACTTTCCAATAACACTTACCCTTAGAAAAATAATCACTTGGATTAATGATTTTGATTCCCACGTTAATGGTCTCTCGAGTTGGTGTCGATCGACCCTTCAATAAATATGGCATACAAGATGTTAATACTTGAGAAAATAATTCACTAAGGCCTTCAGAAGCATTTGGCCAAAGGAAGAAAATAAGGAGGAGAAAAATATTTCTACACAACCCTTACACTTACACTATCACGATTGGAATAGAAGGATCAATATATCATCTTATATATGAATCGGAGAGGAAATAAGGATCTAAAGAGGATGACTATTTTTGAAAAAAGTTTAGGTTAAGAATTAATTAAAAATAAATAATACAGAATTTTTTACGACTAAAAAGAATAAAAAAGGTTGAAAATTGAAGAAGAAAGGAGGAAGAATCTCAACCGTCGACAGCGGTGCTACGATGACAATTTGACGGAGGAGAAGAAAAGAATATGGGTTCGATCATTCACTTAAAAGAGGAGAAAGGAGAAAAGAGAAAAAAAGAGAAGAGTTGCACGGTGATTGCTCGGTGGTAGAGGATGACGCTAAAGGTGACGATGGAACAAAAAGAAGAAGAGGAGAGGAGGATGGTGATGAAGTGGTGGTGTTCAGGTCGAATGGTAGTGGCTAACGGTGGAGGAAAAGAGGCTAAAATTAAAATAATAGTGGTTCAATGTGGTGCAAAAGGGGAGGACGAGAGAAAAGAGAGGAGTAAAGGAGGGGAATGACAAAAAAAAAAGAGAAAAGAATGAAAAGATGGAACAAAAGGGTGTTCTTCATTTTATCTAGGTTCAGTGAACATCACACAAGATAAGGGTGAAAAGAATGGTATGTTAAGGGACAAAGGAGCAAAAAGGGAAACATGGTAGTGAAAAAGAGGCTTAATGAGAGAAGGTTGGCTCACACATAAGTAAGGAATATTTCCTCATGCATGGTAACTAGATTGGATGGTAAGGAGTGTTCACACTAACTAAAGTTGTCAAAGAATTAAAAAAATATTTGGTAGTGTGGGGAATTGAACATCGGACATTTAGGAAATTATTTAAGCACTTAACCACTTGACCACATTACTTCTTTACATCATTTTAACAAAAAATATTTAAAAACATGGGATGACCTTTGCTCTGACTAAGATCATCATTTTAGCAATTAGATTACCTAATCAATCAACTCTCTAAAAATATTTTGCTAAGGGTTTGAAACAAATTTGCACCAAAAAGAAATTAACGAGAGGGAAGAGATTTGAACTTTGACCATCAAGGACAACTCCACTACTACACAATCACTATGTTTGATATTTTATTTATTAATAAACTTTCTAAGGTCATCTAAAAAATTTTTCGAACTTGATCATTCTCAGTTCATTAACCCAATTTATACTAACCCGATTTTTGGGAAGTGACATTTTTGTTAATCTAGAGATTCCTATTGAGAGTACTTCTGGTGAGATTTCTGCAATTAGTCCACTAGGTTAGTCAGTGCGAATTACTAAGATTTTTAGGGTATTTTCATTTGTAGTACAAGGGGTTGTGTTTCCGGGTGATTTGATGAAGTTAGAATTCGAGGAGTTTCATCTGATTCTGCATATGATTGACTCGTGGAGCATCGAGCCAGTTTGGATTGTGCTACAAAATGGGTAACTTTGATATCTGAGGGTGATGTGGAGATTGTTGTGGTTGGCAAGCAGCGAGATTACCTCTTTAATGTAATATTCGCCCTATTATCCAACAAATTAGTTCAAAAAAGGTGTGAGACGTTTCTGGCCTTTGAGCAGACATGAGTTTTGTGGAGCCTTTTATTGGGGATATTCGAACGGTTAGGGATTTCCAAACGTCTTTCTTAAGGAAATGTTAGGGTTACCACCAGATAGGGAGGTTGAGTTCGATATTAAGATTTTACCTGGAATGGCTCCGGTGTCCATTGCACCGTACCGTATGACACCAAAGGAGCTTATGGAATTGAAAGTGCAACTTCGAGAACTTCTCAATCGAGGGTTCATTAGACCTAGTGTGTCCCCATGGAGAGCACTAGTTCTTTTCATAAAGAAGAAATATGGTATTATAAGGATGTGTGTAAGTTACCACTAGTCAAATAAATTGACGGTAAAGAATAAGTACCCACTTTCGAGGATTGACGACTTGTTCGATCAATTTCATGGGGCATCTGTATTCTCAAAGATTGATCTTCGTTCTAGGTATCATCAATTAAACGTTCAAGAGACAGATGTGCATAAGACCGACTTTAGGACTTGTTATATGCATTACGAGTTCCTTGTCATGCCATTTGGTTTAATGAATTCTCCGCTACATTCATGGATCTTATGAATTGGGTTTTCTAATCGTTTTTGAATCAATTCATCGTGGTTTTCATCGATGATATCCTAGTATATTCTAAGATAGAGGATGATCATGAAGAACATCTTAAAGTTGCTCTACAGATACTTTGTGAGAAAAAGCTCTATGTTAAGTTAAGCAAGTGTGAGTTTTGGTTAAGGGGGTCACTGTTTTGGGATATATAGTTTCTATTGAGGGAATTTGAGTTGCCTTAAAAAGATTGAGGGTGTGCTTCAGTGGAAACAATCTAGAAATGTGTCTAAGATCCTAAGCACTCTCGATTTAGCAAGGTATTATCCATGATTTGTTAAGGGTTCTAGCTTATCGCAACTCCTTTGACTAAATTGTTGCGTAAAACACACCTTTTGTATGGATCGATGAATAACAATCGAGCTTTGAGAAACTCAAGTCTATTTTAACTCAGGCATCCATTTTAATATAGCTTAAAGTCGGTAAAGAATTTGTGGTTTATAATGATGATTTTCATCTAATGCAAAATGGTAAGGTAATGGCTTACACATCCCGACAACTTAAGTCACACGAAGGCAACTATCTCACACACGATCTTAAGTTGCTTTCGGTTGTCTTCGCTTTGAAAATCTAGAGGCACTATTTGTATGGTGAGAGTTGTATCATTTACACTAATCAAAGAGTATCAAGTATCTCATTACTTAGAAGGAGTTGAACCTTAAGCAACGTAGATGGATTGAGTCGCTTAAGCACTATGACTGCACCATTGAGTATCATCGTAGTAAAGCCAATGTAATGGTCGATGCTCTTAGTCGTAGATCGATGTCAGATTTGAGGGTTATGTCTGCTCGCTTAAGCCTATTTGGTAATGGTAGTTTGTTAGCCGAGTTGAAAGTTAAGACGACTTGTATTGATCATGTTTGAGTTAAACAATTAGTGAATGATTCTCTAATTTTATAGTTTGGACAGGTTGAAGAAGGTAGGACTTTTGATTTTGGACTGAATAGTAATGAGGTTTTGTGTGTTTCAAAGGTAGGGTTTGTGTGCCTAACGATGCTAAGTTGAGGCAATCTATTTTGTGGGAAGCGTATAATAGCCCTTATGTTATACATCTCGGTGGAAATAAGATGTATCGAGATCTCTGAGAGTTATATTGGTGGCCCAGTTTGAAATGTGAGATAACTAATTGCATCTCTCATTGTTTGACGTGCTAGCAAGTTAAGGCTAAGCACCAACTGCATTTGAGTTTGCTTCAACCCGTTAAGATTTCCCTTTTGAAATGGGAGCACGTGACTATGGATTTCATTAGTGGGTTACCGCTGACACCCATTAAGAAGGATTTTGTTTGGGTCACCATGGATCGTTTGACCAAGTCAGCTCACTTTCTTCCGATTAGGATAGACTATTCTCTACAGAAGTTGGCTAATTTGTACATCTACGAGATCATTAGATTTCATGGAGTTTCAGTCCCGATTATCTCTGATAGGGACCCTCGTTTCATTTCTCAGTTTTGGAAGAAATTTTATAAGGCTTTAAGCACTCAGTTGGACTTCAGTACTACGTTCCATCCTCAGACTGATGGGCAATGTAAGAAAGTGATTCATATTCTAGAGGATATGCTATGGAGTTATGTAATCGACTTACGTGGCCATTAGAAGGAGTTTTTGTCAATGGCTGAGTTTTCTTATAGTAATAACTTTTAGTCTAGTATTCAAATGACACCTTACGAGGTTCTTTATGGTCATAAGTGTTGTACCCTTTTGTATTGGATTGAGTTGGGTCAGAGGAAAAAATTGGGTTTTGAGTTGGTTTCTAAAACTTAGGATAAGGTTAAACTAATTCGGGATCGTCTTAAGGTGGCTTCTGATAGACATAATTCTTATTCGAATCAGAAGAGGAGAGATATCAAGTTTTCCGTGGGTGATCAAGTTTTTCTCAAGATGTCTCAGTGGAAGAAAGTTCTTAGGTTTAGACATAACGGTAAGTTGAGCCCTAGGTTTATTGGGCCTTATCGGATTCTGAAACGTGTTGGGCCAGTCGCCAATCAGTTAGAGCTATCTCTAGAGTTGGATCATCTTCCCGATGTGTTCCACGTTTATATGTTAAGGCGGTATCGGTCTGACCCATCTCATACTGTATTTTTTAAGAAGATTATGGTAACATCGGATTTAACCTTCGAGGAGGAACTGGTTCAGATTATGAATCGAGAGGTTAAGGTCTTAAGGAGAAAGACCATTCATTTGGTTAAGGTTCTATGGCGAAATCATTACACTGAGGAAGCCACTTAGGAACTTAAGGACTCGATTCAATAGCAATACCCATATTTGTTTGAATCAGGTAAAATTTCGAGGCAGAAATTTCTTTTAGGGAGAAAGTTGTAACGCCCCAAAAATTTGAAATTTGATTTGTTGATTTTTTTTCATAATTATCTACTTCTGTGGTTTAGTGCCTTTATTGTGTGTTTGAGGTAATAAGAATCTTTTTTTTGGGAAAATTCCATTATTTTTGTTCCAAGCCCTATCTTTATTTATTTGGGTAAAATATAATTTTCGTTCAACTTGTGATAGAATCAACCTATTGGTTTAGTGGTATGGTGTTAGCTCACCCTATGGTCATGTGTTTGAGTCTCTATGTGAGCAAAGTGGTAAAATTTTTGCTTTTTCTGTTTGATCCGCCAATGTAGTGGTTGTGGTTAAATCAAATTCTATCTTTGGGTAATTGAATAGGATATCAAAATATTGGTTTTGTTAGGTTTGTTTGGGATTGTGTTTTGTTTTTTTAAATAGTTGATTATTATTTTATTTTATTTTTATTTTTATTTTCCCCAAAATTCCCCTCTTTTTTCTCATGTCTCCCCATCCCGTTCCTGTCGTTTTCTTTCTTATTTATTTTCTCCCTCTCTTGCTTTATTGCTTTTCTTTCACAATTAAATCTACTTTTTGGTGCCATCGAATAGTTTTTTACTATTGCTCTAAGTGTCGTGTTCAAGAGACTATTGTAAGTATCTTATTATCTGTATCATTAATTTAGGTTAATAACAATTGATAGTTTTTGCATGTAATTTAGGATTTCAGGTTTGTTATGAATATCGTTGTAATGGTGTTGGTTTCTTAGTGGAGATTCTGAACCAAATGCTCCTTCGACGAGTTAGGTTACTGTTAGGCTGTTGTTTCTTGAGGGTAAGGAGTTAATTTGGCGCTTTAGGTCAAAATTCATCGATTTAATTTTGATGTTGGATATGGGTTAATTTTTTTGTGAATTGGGTTTCGGAATCGTCTCAATTGGTGATTTAATTGTCGTGTTCAGGTTTTGGAAGTCTCGTGGTTGCTTTCATATCAAAATTAGATCAAGAGTGTAACAAAAACATGAGAAAACAATAAACAAAAAAGCTAAAATTTGGGACTGCCAGTGCTAGACGTTCGTGTGTCAGGCCATTTGTGACACACGACCGTGGAACAGACCATGTGCACTACACGATCTAAGCAAATTGGGCCGTATGGGCCACATGGGCATCTATGAGACCATGTGTTAGGCCATAGTGGGCCCACAAGGGTGTGGGTCTATTTTCTAAAATTTTATCATAGGATCGTATTTGTCGTGTGAATTGAATTTAGCCCATCTGTAGGTCCTATATGGTATAAATATACGTATATGTATTGGCATGATGTGTTTATGCTTGCAAGATTTGGATTTGTTGTGTATAGAATGTATATTTGCCATGAATACAATACTTTTTTTATTATGTATGTGCTTTGGGGTTGGGATTCTAATTATAAGGAAAGTGTTAGCAGTATAATTTAACTGTCTTATTTGGTGTCTCCATCACGTATATTATTTGGCAGATTATTGCATTTTGATCTGGCAGCTAGTCTGCTTATATTCTGTAAAGTGACATACGATCACTTAGCAGTATGTGGGGATGGATGGATTTAATACCCTAATTAGTGTGTAGGATGGTCGGAGATGGTGTGTAGTGGATTGGGGTAGGATCAGAATCTATTTTTGATGCGTGTCTGAAACTATTTCCAACATGCATTTGAATATGTTGCTTCTCTATAAACCATTATAACATGTGCTTTTGATTTATTATATGAAATGTGTTACACACTAGGCTCATAAGTTCACATTTTGTTTGTTTGGTTATTAGGTAATCCTCAGACGTAGGGATGATCGATGTAGCGCGGAGCTCGATTTTTTATATTTTCTTTGTTTTTTAAATTCTGCTAGTTAATCTATTTTCGTTTTGTTGGACTTTAGGACTATTCTTAATTTTGATTTTTACTTTTCATTTAAAACTGTTTAAACGACTAGGATGATACCAAACCTTTTTGCGAATGTTGGTTTTAGAAAGTTAAATCATGTTTTCCAAAACTAAATATAATTAAGGAATTTCGTTACAAAACTAAGTGATATTATAAACATTAAAACCTAATAAATTATTCTAAGAAAGTTTTCTTCTAATAAATTGGAGTTTTATTCACTACTTGCTCGTTCTAATTGTTTTACTATTTCAAAATGGATTTTGAGTTTTTGAATGATTCGGTAACATTTCAAGATCTAGTCATAACTTCTAGGTCAATTTTTGGGGTGTTTCAACTTTATCCCATCAGAGTAAAAATGAACGACAAGATCTGTTCGGTCACAAACATCCTCATCCCATTGAAGACATCTCTCCCACGCACTTCGTAATAATGGCTAGATGGCAAGTCCAACATGTTAATACCATATTTCATGTGACTCTAGCTTATAAATACTCCCAAGAATGATGAAGAAAGGATTTACTCTGTTAGGATCCTTAGCCTACACTCTCTCTACACTTAGCCTTCAAACTCTCTTAATCTCTATTCTTTATAACCTTCAACTCTCTGTCCTGATTGGATGAATTGGCTTTCTCAGCAACCATTCTTTTCTCTTTTGTACTCTCTCCTTGTTGAGCATTGTATTAACAATTGTTGTGAAGAACGTGGACAACATTACTTCTCAATCCCAAAATGGTACCCCAGCTAGTCAAGCCAACCAGATCAACAACCAATTGACTAAGTCAACTCTTCCATTCCACTTAACATCTCTATACCACTTACCCTAGGTGTGTTTTTACTAGCTTGGGCTTTATATAGTCCCTTCCTCTTGGCTTTATTTCTGCTAGCGCTCAGTTGCAATATATAAGCGCTCTTTTTCCACCTTGGAAAAACTGGTAAAGGCCTTGAAAAACCTTTTCCCATCCAAATCTATGACTCCTATTGGACCAGCAGTAACAACTCCTTTAGCCAGTCCGATCCCCGGCAATTGCCATGCCTTAATCACAGCCTAGTATAACTTCGTCTGGACCTTTTGATCATATAACTCATTGCTTAAAAGAAGTTGTAACCTGTTTCACAACCACACCCTTTCCACTAGTAACAACCTTCAGTCTATTAGACCAAGATTCCCATCAACAAGCATTAGACCTCTAGCCACACAACTCAGAGACCTAAAAGAAACTACAATACCTGGAATATCAGTTTTTTCAATAAAAATGCTGCTCAAGGAGCACCAATAGCAACAACGTACCCTTTATCAAAGGAACTCTCAAAATAAAGATCTCTTCATGGAGTTGATGATAGAACAAGGAGTCCCAAGTGGTATCTTGTCACATCCCTAAAACTTGAATCTTGGAGCGTGCGGCCTTAGACGCTTTTCGAACACGCAATGCCTAAGTAAGCCTGAAACTTGATCAAAGCTAAAGTGCTTAGATCCTAGCGGAAGCAAAAGAACTCTGAAAGAAAAGGCAAAACAAAAAGACAAGGAAGAAATTTGAGAGAATGCTCTGTATATTCCTCAAAAGTGAAGTGTGTCAAATGAGGTGGGGGTAAGCCTCTATTTATAGTTGAAGCCCCCTACATCCAACGGTCAAGATTAGAGTACATCGACAGTCTAGATATAATGACATCTATAATATCCCTTAATCTAAGGAATTCAAATCAAACATTCCAAAGATAAGAGATTACAAAGGATATGGAAAGAATCAAAAGGGATATGCTAGATTATGTGCTACTTGCCATATCTACTTTGAAAGGCTCTTCAATCCCAAGTGTTGGGCTAAGTGGTGATAGGCCCAAAATGCTGCGGAGTGCTTCTTGGGCAGCTTGATGCGAGCTGGTCTCGGGCCGCCCCAAAATTTAAACTATTTTATCTAAATTGTGTTAATGATAAGCTTAGTGGTTCAATGGTCTTGCATTTGTCTAACTGTTGTTGAGGTCGTGTGTTCAAACCCCTAGGTATGCGAATAAGAATATATATTTTTACTTCTTGTGGTATAGTGATGTTATTTCTATTTTTTTATTTAGTTTCTAGAGAAACCAATCAGGAACATCATCTTTTTGGTTTTGCTAAGAAAAGAGAAGACTCATCTTGTTCAAAAACTAAGAATTGTGCATATTTCTTTTTGCTAACGGTCGTTGTCGTCACACTGTTGTCTTCTGGTTTTCGTGTGCGAAATGCATTGTTCAAGTTTTGGTAAGTTTCTGAGAATTTTTTATTTAAGACGTTGAGTAACTGGAAATACTTACTCTCATTATTAACTTAGTGAAGATACTTGTGAATTGCGCGAATGTTGTGTTTACGTGTAGAATTATGGTTATCTAGGGGAAAGTATAAACGGAGTAGATCCTTCTAGAGGGCATCTAGCATAAACTATTGGGTTTAAGGCATATCAATCATGAGTTGAGTTGTTAGAATGTTTTCGAAGTAGGAATCTTGATTGTAGAAACTTATACATTGTTGTGGGAATAGATTGTGTAATTAGGCGTTGACATTGATTTAGGATTTGGAAGCACTGGTTGGGCGAAGTTTCTTCGTTGTACAAGGTAGGGTATCAACCCCTTGAGTTTTTTATTGTTTTTCCGTAAATTATACTAGGTTTTACTACTGCACGACAGCACACGGGTGAACACATAGACTCGTGTGCTAGATAAATAAGAAACAGTAAGTTACACAGCCTAGGAGCACGGGTATGTGTCCAGGCCGTGTGCCATAGAAACTAGAAATAGTGAGTTACACGGTCTAGACACACAAGCGTGTTCTGGACCGTGTGGATATTTTGTGTTGTGAACTAGAAACAGTGAGTTACACGATCTAGGAACACGGACATGTGCTAGATTATGTGGCCACTCCATGTAATGGAAATGGAAACAGTGAGTTACAAGGTCTGAACACACGAGCATATGCATGATCGTGTGACACACACGAGTATGTGCATGATCGTGTGACACACACGGGTTAGTACACGATCGTGCGCCAGACCGTGTGCCACATACATTCACATATACATTCATGATTTGAAATATAATACTGAACTGACGGTGACACTGTAAACACCGTAATACTGTATCAAACTGGCAATGACAATGTAAACACTACAATACAACATTGAACTGATGCTGACACTGTAAACACGGTAATACTATACAGAGCTTACAGTGACACTGTCAACACTATGTAGCTATAGTGATAGGGCAGTGACACTGTAAACACTACGATGCTATTCCGATTTGATGGTGACACTGTAAACATCGCAGGGTTATAACTTAATAGTAGTGACACTACAAACACTATTGGAGCATTATTGATTGTGACATTGTTGTCCTTATAAATTGTTGCTTACGTTTTCACATTGGATCTCTTACCAATATACCATATACTGATCCCTTGCATGTTGTTTCAAGTTCTTCTCAAACTTAACAGCCGACGGACAAGGAGCTCGATCATCTAGGACTCATAGGATTATAATATGTTGCATTAGGAATATAACTCTGGATTAGACCTTTGAACTTACTATTATTCTGTTAAGATGATGTTGGATCCATGTTACGTAACTTTTATATATATAATCGTGTGCTTGTTATCTTAGTAGTTGTTCTTAAATTCTGTAACATGCGTTACTTAGCTATTACTTCTAAACTAGTTTAGGGTATTATATTTAGTGGTATAAGAGTTAGGTTAGACAACACTCGGACTGTATAATGTGTCTACCCGTGAGGCTAGATTGAGATTGTGATAGAATGAGGATTGAATGATTGATTTAGAAAGACCGAGTTTCCAATGCCGAGCTTGTAAGTGTCTCTAAAATAGTAATTTGTACATTGTATCGTGTTAACCAATGTGATTGAATTGTTATAAACTGATTTCTGACTGAACTGATATCAGTCGCTATGTGATTAAATTTTTAACAGGCGTAACGTTAGAAATGTTGGATTAAGCTTTAAACTGAACTGAGTATTTGTGATAATTGTAGACATTGACAGATGAGTTCACAAGGGAGTCATGGACGTGGAACACGAGGGCACCGAGGAATGCCTCGAGGTGAGTCATCTTCCATGAGGAGCATTCCTATATTAGAGAAGAATGAAACTGTCGACACTCCTACTGCTGAGACGAGGTCTTAGGCTGAACTGGTTGAGGATGACCTTGTGTCCTAGGTTATGCTAAGGTGTTTGAGAAAGTCGTTAGGACTCGTGTTGGACCCATACCTCGAGCTTCTGTTATTAAGCAGGCTCCATTCTAATAGAGCCGAGTTATTCATGGGATTCATTAGAGCATCTCCTGTAGTGGTAGAATACTGGCTTGAAGCCACTGAACTCATCATGGATAGTGTAGAGTGTACACATATTCAGAAACTCCGAGGTGCTATACCTTTGTTGAGGGATGAGGCATACTAGTGGTGTTGACCACAGAGCAGGGCACTCAACCCGAGTTAGTGACTTGGGAGTATTTCAAAAATGCATTCCAGAACAAATATGTGGGAGCCAATTACATTGAGGCTCGACGTATGGAATTTATGAGTCTAGAATAAGAAGATCAATTCGTAGCTGAGTATGAGGTTGAGTTCTTGAGATTAAGCAGGTATGCTCGAGTAGTGGTTGCTACTGAGTATGATAAATGTGGGTTCGTGGAGGGGTTACGGTATAAAATAAGAGTATTGATAGCTTCCCAAAGGGAGCGTGTATTTGCTGTATTGGTAAATAAACTAAAAACAATCTAGGAGGTTAAGTGCACTGTGCGCGAGAAGAAGGATTAGGAGAAGGAACAAGGTAAGGGTAAGAGAGAGAGACTAAGACTGTTGGTAACGTTTCCACCCCAAGGAATGGGGGGTAGGTTTGAAGGACCTCCGGTGGTGGAGGCATCAGTTGTTTCTTGCATCGTAGCTCGTTGTGACTATTGTGGTAGATGCCATATGGGCGAGTGTTGGAGGAAGACGGGAGCATGTCTTCATTGTGGGTTGCTAAAGAACAGGATCCGAGATTGTCAGCACCGACTTGGTCAAGCACTAGTAGCCACACCAGCGATAATTGAGAGAACTATTTAGTCTGCGAGAGGTGATGCCTCCACAGTTCAGAGGTCGAGGCACAGGTCGAGGGAGTACCGCCATTGGTAGGGGTAGTATCACATTTGGTAGGGGTCGTGGGGCTTCAAACAGGGGTGTGACCTAGACTGAGGCTCGTCAGCCAGCACTAGTTTATGCATCCAGACGTCGCGAGGATAAGAATGACGCTGACGTCATTACGAGTATGTTCTTTATTTATTCAGTATCATACTTTGCTTTGACTGATATTAGGTCTACTCAATCTTTTATAGCAAAAACTGTATCTATGAATTTACATTTGCTTGCTGAATGCACTGCTAGTGTGATTTCTATGGTTAGTCCATTGGGTCAGTCCATCCGGGTTGATAAGGTATATAGGAGGGTACCGTTAGAGATTCAAGGGGTTGTGTTCCCAGTAGATTTAATAGAGCTTTCGTTTAGGGAGTTTGACTTAATACTAGGGATGGATTGGCTCATTGAACATCGGGTCAGTCTGGATTGTGCTATAAAGAGAGTTACTTTACTAACTAAAGGAAACAGTAATAGTACTTAGTGGTGAGTGTCGAGATTACTTATCTAATGTAATCTCCGCTCTGGCGACTGAAAAACTATTAAGGAAAGGCTATAAGGAATACCTTGCCATTGTCATAGATTCTGCATTGCCTAAATTAATCGTACTGACATCCGAACGGTTCGAGATTTTTCGAATGTATTCCCCGAAAAACTACCAGGGTGGTACTAACTCGAGAGGTGAAGTTTGGGATAGACTTGATACCAGGTACTGCGCTGATGTCCATTGCTCCATATTGCATAGTACCAAAGGAATTGGCTGAGCTTAAAGCTCAATTACAAGAGCTTCTTGAGAGAGGGTTCATCCAATCGAGTGTCACCGTGGGGAGCATCGATTCTATTTGTTAAAAAGAAAGACGACACAATGAGGATGTGTATTAATTATCGTCAGCTAAACAACCTGACGATCAATAACAAGTATCCATTGCCGAGGATAAATGATTTCTTCGATCAGTTTTGAGGAGCCTCAATGTTTTCAAAAATTGATCTTTGGTCAGGTTATCATCAGTTGAAAGTTAATGAGGAGGATGTGTTTAAAACGACCTTTCGAACGCGCTATGGACATTACGAATTCTTAGTGATGCCATTCGAGTTAACCAATGCCTCGACATTGTTTATGTATTTGATGAATCGAGTGTTCCAGCCGTATTTGGATCAGTTTGTGGTGGTCTTTATAGATGATATTTTGATATATTCTAAAATTGAGACAGAACATGATGAACACTTGCGAGTCGTGCTCCAGACACTACGTGATAAAAAACTCTACGCAAAGGTTAGTAAATGTGAGTTTTGGTTATTGGAGGTGTCCTTCTTGTGTCATGTAGTTACAACAAAGGGGATCTGAGTTGATCCTAAGAAAATTGAAGCGGTGTAAGCTGGAAGCAACCAAGGAATGTGTTTGAGCTTCAGAGTTTCCTCGAGTTTGTGAGATATTATCGAAGGTTTGTTAAGGGGTTTTCCTTTATAGCGTCCCCTTTAACAAATCTGCTATGTAAGAATGTTCTATTCCAGTGGTTTAAGGCGTACCAGGTGAGCTTTGAAAAGCTCAAGTTAGTGCTAACACAAGCTTCTGTATTCGTGCAGCCCAAATCGGGTAAGGATTTCGTAGTTTATAGTGTGATGCGTCACATGTCGGTCTGGGCTGTGTTTTGATGTAGGACGGAAAAGTGTAGCATATGTGTCACGGTAACTCAAAACTCATGAGAGTAATTATCTCACTCATGACCTCGAGTTGGATACAGTAGTGTTCGCATTAAAAATCTTGAGGCACTATCTATACGGTAAGAAGTGCGTAATTTATATTGATCACAAGAGTCTCAAGTATCTGTTGACCAAAAAAGAGTTGAATATGAGATAACGTCGGTGGATCGAATTACTTAAGGACTACGACTGTACAATAGAGTATCACTTCGATAAAGCAAATGTGGTAGTTGACGCCCTTAGTCGCCATGTAATGAATGAACTGTAGGAAATGTTTGCTAGAATAAGCTTGTTCGACGATAGAGGGTTGTTAGCTGAACTTCAGGTGAAATCGACCTGGATTGAGCAAATCTGAACAAAACAGTTACAAGATGCCTTTTTGGTCCAACGTCTGCGTATGATTGAAACGGGTTGCAAGACTGAATTTGGATTGAACATCGATGAGGTTTTGCGCTTCAAGGGTTGTGTTTGCATACCTAAGGATCCAGAATTGAGATTATCAATACTGCAGGAAGCGCATAATAGTTCACATGCCATGCACTCGAGCGGAAATAAGATGTATCGTGATTTACGAGAGCTGCACTGGTGGCCTGGGTTGAAACGGGAGGTGACAATGAGAAAGGTTGATAATGGATTTTGTTAGTGGGCTACCCCTAACGCCTACTAGGAAAGACTCTGAATGGATTATCGTTGATCGGCTAACCAAGTCCACTCATTTTCTACCGATTCAGATTGATTATTCTCTTCAAAAGCTTGCTAAGCTTTATGTCGCAGAGATTGTTAGGTTGCATGAAGTTCCTGTTTTGATCATTTCAGATCAAGATTCATGGTTCACCTCGCGCTTTTGGAAAAAGCTACATGAGGCGCTGGGGAAGTGATAGCATTAGAAATGACACCTATATTCTCCCTAAATTTGTGTATTAATTGTCTCTTTTGTATTGTATTTAGCATGCATAATAGGCATTTCATACTTAGTACTTATATTTTCTAACTCATTGTTGTTTGGTTTAAATTCTAGTTATTTTATCCTCTTTTTGCACTAATGTATGTGCATGCAGAATATTCACAACTGTTAACGCAGGGATCCATCTCAGGAGATTAGTGTTAGAAAGAGTCTGAAGATGCAGCCACAAGTTAGCTTGAAATTGCGGCTAGAGATGTCGATGCATAGAAATCTTTACTTTGTATAAGTGAATCCAAGCTACAAGCACACTTGGAAGCACCAGCGCAGGAATTTCATACATTGTCGCTGTAAGTAAAGACTACAGATCGCGACTAAAGATGCGGCGACAATCTGTAAATCCATGAAGAACACACCAAATCTGCGTGAGTGCACAGCTGGAATTTAACTAACTTTGACAGCTATAATTAGCTCTGGATCTGAGAAGAGGTGAGGTCTACCATTCTTGGAGCCTATAAATAGAAAAGAAGAAGAAAGATATCAAGAGGGAAGGAATTAAATCGGTAATTATTTTATGTTTTTGAAGTTTTATTGGAGATCGGTAAGCTGAATGAGTAGACGAGCAACAACTCCTGACGAGGAGTGCTTGATGCAAGCACAAGAGAAGCGGTTAAGGAGTAGTCCTAGTAGTTGGATCTCTCGATGTCGATAGCACTATTACTTAACAGACGTGAAAAATCAAATAAGAATCAGAGTAATCTGACATTGAAAGATATTCTCATATTCATTCAGTTGTCAAAAATAATTCATCAACATAAGAGAGGAGTTAACAAATACATCGAAGCTTACCATCTCTATACTACTAAGACTATTACTTAACTGCTCCTCTTGCGTTGCATCGAGCACTTCTAGTCAGAAGTAGTTGCTCCTTCGCTCAATTAACTCACCATTCTTCAGCATAAATCTCCAAAGACACAAAGTACTTGCAAAATTAATTCCTTCAATTCTTGATCTCTTCATCCTTCTTCTTTCCTTGATTTATAAGCTCAAGAAATTGCAGATTTCCTCCATTCTCAGATCCAACTACTTTGTACAACTGTAAAAGTTTGTTATTGACAGCTACGCAGATCTAATTTGTTTACTAGACTGTTGCAGAATGTCAGTGCAAATTATGACTTTAATTTGCGATGATAATTTGTTAGTAGAATGTCACCGCATTTCTGGACCAACTTGTGGCCGCAACTCTAAATGCTTTCTTACTCTGATCTTCTAAAGTGGATCTCTGTGCTTACAACCTTAGGTGCAAAATTGGTACTGAATACAGCAACATTCCTCGGTGCAATTGAAGAATACTTATGCAACGACAGTCTTGAGTGCATTCCGAAAATAATAATGTGGCGACAACTTTGGGTGCAATCTAGAAGTGCTCATGCGGTGACAGTTTTGGGCACAAATTTGGATCATATTTTGCTGCGATAATTCCAGACATCTTCATGCATTGATCCTTCAGGACAGGTTCCTACAGTGACATATTTGGATGTAATACTGAACAACTAATTGTGACGACATTAGTAGTAAAAAATTATAAAATTAAGGAAAATTAAACCAAGCATCACTGAGTTAGAAAATGCAATTACTAAATATAAAATGCTAAAAATGCATGCTAAATATGATACAAAAGAGACAACTAATACACAAATTTAGGGAAAAAATCAGTGTCATTTCTAATTCTATCAATTAATCATGAGTTGAATTGTTAGAATGTTTTCGAAGTAGGAAACTTGATTGTAAAAACTTATACATTGTTATGGAAATCGATTGTGTAATTGAGTGTTGACGTTGATTTAGGCTTTGGAAGCACTGGTTGGGCGGAGTTTCTTTGTTGTACAAGGTAGGGTATAAACCCCTTGATTTTTTTGTTATTTTTTTGCAAATTATACCAGGTTTTGCTGTTGCACAACGGCACATGGGCATGTGTCCAAGTCGTGTGCCACATAATTAAGAAATAGTAAGTTACACGACCTTGGAGCACGGACGTGTGTCCAGGCCGTGTGCCATAGAAACCAGAAACAATGAGTTACATGGCCTAGACACACGGCCATGTTCTAGACCGTGTGGATATTTTGTGTTGTGTGAATCAAAAATAGTAAGTTACACGGTCTAGGCACACGGGCGTGCGCTAGACCATGTGACCACTCCATGTAATGGAAATGGAAACAGTGAGTTACACAGTCTGGGACACGGGCGTGTGCATGCCCGTGTGACACACACGGGCTAGTACACGACCGTGCGCCAGACCGTGTGCTGCGTACATTCACGTATACATTCGTAATTTAGAATACAACATTGAACTGACGGTAAAATTGTAAACACCGTAATACTATATCGAATTGGCAGTAACACTATAAACACTACAATACAAAATTAAACTGACGGTGACACTGTAAACACCGTAATACTATATTGAGCTGACAATGACATTGTCAACACTGTGTAGCTATACTGATAGTGCAGTGACACCATAAACACTTCAATGCTATTCTGACTTGGCGGTGACACTGTAAACATCGCACGGTTATAACTCAATAGTAGTGACACTGCAAACATACTATAGCATTACTGATTGTGACATTATTGTCCTTATAAATTGTTGCTTACGTTTGCACGTTAGATCTCTTACCAATATACCATATACTGATCCCTTGCATATTGTTTTAGGTTATTCTTAGACTTAATAGCCGACGGTTGGAGAGCTCGATCATCTAGGACTCATAGGATTATAATATGCTGCATTAGGAGTATAACTCTAGATTGGACCTTTGAACTTACTATTAGTCTGTTAAGATGATGTTGGATCCATGTTACTTAACTTTTATATATATAATCGTGTGCTTGTTATCTTAGTGGTTGTTCTTAAATTCTGTAACATGCTTTACTTAGCTATTACTTTTTGGTCGGGTTTAGGGTGTTACACATATCCCTAATACTTGTATTCATTACTCCTGACTGGCGACGCTTAGCATTTACCCAAATAATTGTTGTTATTGTAGGGCCTTATCAGAATACATTATCTTCCCATTATTCTCTTTTCTTGGGAAACTAGTGCCCACAATGCTAGCCCATAGTACCCACTCTTTTAGCATGTTCCTTTAAAATGCTTCGTTAAATCATGTTTCATGGTCCTAATGGACTTCCACTTTTTGCAGTTCTCTGGCGGACTTTATTGGTCATTCAGACTTAAGCTGTCATTTCCTCCCATAAAGACTCTAGTCGATCTACCCAAATCTTTTGACTATCTCTTTTTCGACTTGTAAATTAAGACTGTATTTTATTATAGCCTATCATGTATATGCTCAAACAATGTAGGATCCATAGCTTCCCTTGTAGATTGTACCTTACATTTACCTTCTTATCTAAGGAGTCTCTTCCTCCTTTCAGCATAACTGGGTTGAGATGCTTCTTTGGCTTCACTCATCATCGCTTATGGTGATTTCCCTCATTATCCTGCAAATTTGTATTCTCAAACATACCAAGTTCATTCGGTCTGGTGACTTATCGCACTAGTCGCACCATAAACTTTACTTTATATCTTGGTGGATCTCTTGATATATTGATTTGTGTTCACATGTGTAACCCATGTTTTATGTCCTAGTGGACTTCCCTATGTTTTCTATCCTGGTGGACTCTCTATGTTGCCATGGTAAAGCCATGGTCTTACACATTATTTTCCATGTTTAATATCTTGGAGGACTCCATTAGTTTCCATAGTTGAGTTGTAGTCTTACATTTTAAACCCCACTCAGGTGTCGCCCCAAAAGACCTCCGTCGCTGCGTCACCTTATAGAGCCCATTAATCGTCGTCACGATGTTGCTCTATGGAACCTAATAATCACCGTCACGGTGTCGCTCTAATGAGCCAATCGATATCATTTTGTTTCATATTTAACCTTGATGCTCGAACACTGCAGTGTCCTCTCCGAAAGGCTCGGAGCTTCGCACATCACGACTTGCACCTAGTAACACCGAATTGCGAAATCTAATAAAAATTCAATTCTCTCTATCCATCCACCCATTCCTCCATTTCACCATTTCTAACATTGATGCTCGAACATCATAGTGTCCAATCCATAAGGCTCAAAGTTTCCTATATCATAACTTGCACCAGCAACACCGGATTGCGAAATTCCCATTCTCAAATCCTTGCTTCATCTAACCCGTCAAATAATCCCCTCCATACTCCATCATTATAAACATGCAATTCATGCATTTCAAACTCATTATAGCACTATATACCCACATACGATACACCAAATATTCAAACAAAAATCGTTCTTACAACATTCATATGCTACTACTAGTCAATGCACTCATAGCATACCTATTCAACACTCTTCATTCACAACTAAGTTTTTAAATACAATACATAATAGAAAAAGAGGTATTTCGGTCTAGAAGCACAACACCATATATCAATAAAAAAAGTAAAGTATAAAAACTCACCTTGCTTCCTTATCCTTGACATCTTAGCTTGTCCGAATGCCAGAGTCTCCTTTGTCCTAACAACTAAGCATGACAACCATTGTCAATAAACTAAACGTGTTCAACCCTTAAAATCCAGAATCCATAATTGTACAGAAGCTTTTAAGGGTTCTTACTCTACTTCTTTCTTTGATCCACAAGTACAGAAAGGTAAGGAAGCTTACCAGTTCCTCAATTTCTCTACTACCAGACTTCAATTCACGCAACTGTTACGACATGTCGAGCTTCCTTCAACTACATCCTCTTCAACTTCAAAATGATTGAAGAGGATGATTCTATTGAGAGAAAAATATTATGCCTCCACACACACACACTTACACACTTATATATATACTCCTTTGGCATGATCCTCACCGACCATCTCAATCATTTATCCCTAATCATTTGGTCTCCTACTATGGAACTAGCCAATTCCAATTTAACTAAACTAGAGTTGAAATATAATTATTTACTCATCAGTCACAAAATTTTCCCAAATTTCCAAGTAAAGTTTGCCAACTTCCTATAAGTTCAATTAAGTCCTCAAAATTCCTCTAAATTAAAGTTTATTTAGGGATCCGGTGTGTGACAAAAAAGGTAAAATCCACTTCCAGAAGAAATAACGAGAGGTAGAAATCGAGCCTTCCACTAGTAGAAACATGGCTGAAAACTTCACTTAGATGATACGACCCTTCCGGGATCTACACTCACATTTGTGATGTTAGCGAGCAAACCACAACATAGTAGCAAAATTTTCATCTCTCGATGGGTTGTGGAACACAGATAGCTAGGACTAACAGCAAACTGATTACACCCTTTCAGATCTCGTGGAATCAACTTTTCATATTTCATTCTGGTTTTTTTATTTTGACCATCACTCTTGACAAAGCACGATTAGAACGATCACCACATTTTCCTTAAGTTTTACTAGACCGCTTATTTCTCTTAGCCATTTATTTATAAATTTTTAACAAAAAGGTCAAAGTAAATTTAATGACAATAGAAAACAAGAACTATGAAGCAAATCAAAATGAAAAAACTCCAAAAAATGCAGTGTTCGTTCCAAAAATCAACAAAGACTAATAAATCCATAACAAAAGTCGCAAAATTTTCTAAAAGAAAAGGATGCAAAGTAATCTTGAAGAAGAAAACCTAGAGAATATATATATCTATCCCTTAAAACACATAGTTTCAAAAAACAAACGACATCTAGTAGCAACTTGCCACCTATTCTAAAAGGTTGTTTCTCATCATTATAATGAATCCCTAGAAATGCAATCCTCAGACTAAATTTATGACAGAATCTCAAACATTTGGATATAACATTTCACCATAGAATAAACCACCACCCAAAATAACTCGGAAAAGAGGAAGTTATCAAAACAAGGCGTTTCAAGGAAGGTCACTTTTGTAATCGTTCTCTCAACTAAAAAGGGGGGATTATTGTTATACGCCCATCCGTGATAAGACACATGGCAAGCCTAAAAGATGCCTGAATAGTACAGTTGCCATCAGCAAGTCGTGAGGTCACCTGTGAACTCACCCTCCTGAAGGGACTATCCGAACAACGGATGGGCTGATCTTCTTTGGGAGCATGAAGTCGTTTGGTACCAAACATCACGTGGGCTCAACTGCTTTATCCCATCAGAGCTAGAATGAATGGAAAAATTTATCTTGTCACAAACATCCTCATCCCATCAAAGACATCCCTCCCACACATTCCATAATGATGGCTAAACTGCAAGTCCAACATGCTAACACCATACTACATGAGACTCTTGCCTATAAATACTCCCAAGAATGATGAAAACAATATCGACTCTCGGAGGATACTTAGCCTACACTCGACCTTCAAACTCTATCCACCTCTATTCTCTTTAACCTCTGACTCTCCGCCTAACTGAGTAAACTGACCTTTTTTTCTCATTTTACTTTATGCATTTTGTTTGTTCTTTAATTTAATTTATTTAGTATATATGTTAGTTAAATTTGAACTTTTTTATTGCAATAGGTATTTTTTGCTTGTTCACTATATATTTTATAGTATTTCCACAAATCTTCACTTAAGGATCAAAATTTCTAATTCTAAATTCTTACTTAAAGTGGGCATCCACTTAACTATGGCTCAAAATTCATGTGATGTGCATTGGTGGGTTTGGTAGAATTAGGAGAATCAAACAAATGGACAGAACAAAATGTCCGGTGAAAATATATTCTATGTTTTCTTTTTCTTTCTTTTCATAAAAATATAGTAGCTTTCGTAACTATCTAATTGTTCCTTTTGTCAGGTTGTAGGCTAAAAAATTCGGAATTTAAAATTTATTAGTTCATAGAGTCATTTTAAAAATAAGATATAAAAAATTAAAAAATCAATTCTCGAGGTTAGCAAAATTCAATTCAACTCAAAAAAATCTATTTTTTTTAATTTTGAATTAATCGAATTAAGTGACTCGAGTTTTTTTTATTTTTAATTAACTTGAATAAGTAATTCAAGTTTTGAGTTCGAGTTGAATTGAATTTCACAATTCGGATAACTCGAATAACTAAAATAACAAATTGATGTAAATACTCATTTGTTCTCTGTCAATTTTAAAAATGAGCAAATTAATCTCTCTTAACAAAATTTACAAAAAAAATTCTAAAATTTAAAAAAAAACTAAAAAATTTCTAAAGATTATTTGGGACCTAAAAAAATAAATTAACGATTCAAGTTTCCTCTTATTTTGCCTTGAAAGAGTTTTCAAATTTATTTCCTCTAATATAAAATTAGTTATATTGTAATAAGATTGTAATTTGAAATCTTTAAAATTTTAATTTAATTCGAACAATTTCACTTGATTCAACTCGACTCGATCTGAAAAAAAAAAGTCAAATCGAATTAAGATAATAAAATATGATTCATCAATTTAACCATCTTAAAATTTTTCATTCAATTCGACTCATTCGATCCAACCCCAAGTTTATTCTCAATATCTCTATATATTAATTTTTATTAAAAAAGTTTGTAAATTAAATACGTATATGGAGTGGTCCAACAGTTCAAGTAAAAGTAGATTTGATCAGGTCACCAGACAAGCTAGTACTTCTAGCTGAACAACAGTTAGTTGGCCGTTCTTTCACTTTATTAATTAAAATTAAAAAGGTTTTGACGAAATGCAAAGGTGAGACCATTTTTCTTCATGTACTTGGAAATTTGTAATAAATTCTTACACAACTAAAGAAGGAAAAAAGAAAAAGGAAGCTATGGGGGCAGTCATAATTACCATCCACAACTGGAATCATAGTAGAAAATTATTTAATGAAATCAGCATAATTAATAAGAATTTAATAATTAATCTCATAAAATTTAAAATTTATAGTCAACATAAAAATAGAAGGTAAATGGAATGATCTAAACTATAAATTTAGCTATGAGTGGGGAAGTGATGTCACCCCAATATATATAAATAACTACATTATAATCAGTCGCTGAAGGTAATAGAGATTTAGAGGAGTATGATAAATTTTTAATTTAAATTTTTTATAATTTATAATATTTTAAAATAGTAATAATAAAATTGTATTTTGATTCCAAAATGAAAAAAAATAATTTAACTCTTAAAAAATTATAAATATTCAAGGTATTAAAAGAATGAGATTGTATTTTTACTATCCTAAAAACATACAATTTAATTCAAGCTTTCCCAAAAAAATTTCAGGCTCCACCATTATTATGATACAAACTAGGATTAGGATATTAGAGTAAGCTATAAAAATAGTCACTTTTGTTTGCTTCAGATTACATTTTAGTCACTTATATTTAAAATGTTACGTTTTAGTCACTTACATTATCGTTTTGTTACAAAGTGTTCTCTCTACCATTAATCTCCGTTACCTCCCTAACGACAGTCCTACATGGCAGTCCAAATCGGTTTTAAATGCTAACTTGGATGTCCAGCTCCTGGGATGAAAATAAGTTTTTAATTAAATAATTTAATTTGGACTGCTACGTAGGACATCCAAGTTGGCATTTAAAACCTATTTATACTACCATGTAGGATTGTCATTAGGAAGATAACGTAATTTAACAGTAGAGTGACTACTTTTAAATAAAACGATAACGTAAATGACTAAAACGTAATATTTTAAACATAAGTGACTAAATACAATCTGAAACAAACAAAAGTGACTATTTTTACAATTTACCCTAAAATATTAAATGAGCCATGCAAGTCTGTTTTTAGCCTCGTCTTGTCAATTTAATTAGTTTTACTCGTATAGTCGTGTCGAGATACAAACCATAACTTGGATATCGAAGTGAAATGCCAAGGCTGATTATACATGTAAACCAGCATATGCATATATAAATATAGAAAGGGTATTTAAGTGATTGTGAGATGATCATTCAATCATGGATTTAGTTATTTTCACGTTCATGTGACTTTGGCATGTTAAAATTAGTTTAACTGATTCATGTTATATTATTTCTAACATGAAAATACATCCAATATATTATGGTGCTTGATTTCTGACATTAACTAGTGTTGTCTACTAATCATCCTAGGCAAAACATGCACAGCCACCACTTCCAACCCACATGGTGGCGCCACCTCCCAAAACCTGGTAGGCTTGTCCCTTACATCCACCACTATAATCCTTTCCCCTTTGGCTGAAACTGCACATATTTTCCCTCTCCCTGCTGCTATATGTTCTGCATGTTTAAGCTGTTCCAACTCGATCACTTTCACCCAACAATCTTTTTCACCATCGTATTTGCTTAACCTTCCTTTCACTTCATCAATCACGTAAATCACATCTTCATCCATCGAGGCTGCTGGTCCATTCCAACCAGCAACCATCCCTAGAGGCATGTCTTCCCACTTATCCAATCCCACGTTATAAACTGCACCTTCTTTCAATGCATTTCCTTTGACATTAACCATGCAAAGTTTCCCTCTACACCCAACTGCTTCCACTGCTTCTCTACTAAACCTTCCATCTTTAAACCCTGTCTTGTTTTCCCATCCCCAATTTTCTCTCTTCTTGTTTAGGTCCCACTGTTCCAGTGACCTTGCTACATCTCCTTGGTAATGGGAGCCAAAACCGCTTGCCATGTAGACTACACCTTGGGCTGAGCCTGCAGCACACCACCGACGAGGGGCGGAGATTTTGGGGCCATAAAACCAGATGTTAGACTCTGGGTGGAAGACTAAAGGGCTGGAAAGAGCTGGGAAAAGATTGTGAGTGGTGGCAGCTATGAGGACTAAATGGTTGGAGACTGTTAAGGATTGGATTGGAAGGTTGCGAGAAAGAAAAGAAGGGTGACGATGGAGGATATGGAAAGAAGGGTTTTGAGGAGGGCTAGGAAGAGGTCTCCAAGATGACGATATTGGATCAAAGGAGAAGAATACAATTGTGGATTGAGGAACAACTTCCCTAGGGAGTGCCATAGTGGGATTATGCAAAGGAGAAAGAAGAGCATAGAGGGAGAAAAAGGGAGGAAAAGAAGGAGAGTAAAGGAGGCGACGCCATGAATGGCAAACAGAGAAAAGAAGAGAAGGAGAAAGAGAAGAGAGACAGCGTTGAGCAAGATCGTCAGGGAGGCCTGGCAAAAGGGTTCCATTTTCAGAATCATTATCATCAAAGGGATCATTCTTAGATTTCTTGTAGCATTGAACAGTGATTTCCATGAATGAGGTATTGTAGTAAAACAGTGGACCAATGAGGGACTGGAAGGAGAGCCTGCGCGAGGGATGGGAAGGGGTGGCTTTTATCTTGTAGGTTGGGGCTCAAGTGGAATTTCAACCTCAAATATTATGGCATGTAAAAATGTGATTAGATAAAAGAGTAAATTATTTATTTTATTAAAATAATTATCTATTTTTATTATTAAAAATTAATTTTTATACATAAATATGAAATATACGAGCACCATCACATATCATTGTTTGAGTATTCTATTAATAACACCTAATTTTCACAGTTAAAATAGATAAAATTTTAATCAGAAAAACTTATGATAAAATATAATTTAAATCGTGGTAGAAGAGGTCCATCATGGTTTTAATCATAATGCTAATGTTTTCCTTTGGTTTTTGGTCAGATATTTGACTGGCTTTTCAATACATTAATAACACTTACTTTTTTTTCTTGTAATAAGACTAACTTTATCGTACCGTACGTATAGCCTTTTTATTGTAGAAAATGTTTCCTAAAAATATGTATGTTAATTATTATACAAGCTTCTATGAATTATTTTTAAAGTAAATTAATTAGTTTTGCAGTCCATTTTTAAGATGTTTTTATTTTAATCATTTAAATTTTTTTTTATTTCTTAACTCAATTTTTAGAATATTTTTATTTTATTTACTTAAAAACTAAATTTTTAATAACAATTGACTGTAAATAAAAAATCATGTCTATATCGTATTTATACTTTTATTTTGATCACTTAGCTTTCAGTTTGCTTTTATTTTAGTCACCAAAAGAAATAATATTCTTTTAAAGTCTTGATCTAAATAAAAAAAGGATTAAAATAAAACACGATAGAAATTAAAGTAATGTATTAAAAAATTGTCATATTGTACTGAAGGGAAAAATCAAAAATAATTTAAGGGGTAAAAATTAATTTGTATATTTTTACGATAATAAAAATATAATTTTACCATTTTAATAGTCTATATATTTATAATTTTCAAAGGATTATATCAAAAATTTTATCATTTTTAGGAGGACAAAATGCAATTTCACTATTAGAAATTTAAGGGGTCTAAATAAAAAAATTTCATTTTAGAAGGGATCAATATCTCTATCAACTCCGGTTCATCACTGATTGTACTTCTTCAAAACTTTCGAAAAGGAAGTAAAAAAATGATAGAAGTTATTTAGGAATTATACAACAAAAGATGGCAACTCAAACTTTTTATCATAACTGTAAAAACTCAATTTATCCGACCCAACAGCAATAAAATAAAACCAAATAAGAATTTTATTTAAATGTTTAAAGTCCAAATTTAAACCCAATTCAAATACAAATTCAACCCAAATTATAAACCCAAGTCTAAACTTGACCCAAAAGGCCTGAAACCTTAACAAAACATCAGAAACCCTAGCTTCCTAAGTCATCTCCAGCACCGTTCTCCATCCACGTCAGCATCCGCCACATCAGCGCCACGTCAGCCACGTGACCTTTCAATGCCTAACCTTTCTCTGCTCGATATTGTTCCTCTGCCCAAGGCCCCCTAGTCTTCCCCTTGCACCGAAATGGTAAGGGCACAGCTCTTGGCGATGGTGTTGACCCGAAAACCTCACCACTCCGGTGATAACTGCCAAAGAAAGAAAAGAAAAGAGCAGAACAGACGACAGAGAACAAGAAAAATATAGAGCAAAAGAACAGTAACGATGTAAATTTCTTCGGCTATAAAAGTCATTACTATGAAAATGTAATAGAGGGACACACGAAAATACAACAAAAATCAATACAAGAAACTATAGAAATCAAAAAGGCAAATTTGACTACCAATTCGCAGAATTTTGTCCTCAAGGTATATTTGCTTGTTACATATTTGTATATACATGCTTAACTATCATTCTATACTATTTTTTTTGTTTACTTCGAAAGCAATACTTAATAACCATAAATAATAATAACAATAAAAGATCAAAAAACCAAAAATGAAAACCCTTCTTCTCTTTTCATAGATCTAAAAATATAACCAGATCTAAAATTTTTTTAAAATAAAAAAAGATTATTGAACCCTTTATTTTCTTAGATCTACGTTTAGATCTAAACTTTTTTAAGAAATAAATAAAAACAAGGATTGAAGTTGTTTTTCTGAAAAAAGAGGATTTAAAACCTAGTTTAAATATATTGTTTTTATAAAAAGGGTTTTAAAGGGAATTTTTTTACCTAACCGTCATGGACTGCGGTTCACCGACGTCGAAGGATAGTGGTGATCGGCGGAGCGACGGTAGGCTAAGGGTTAAGCCTGTGATCGGAGATGGCTAGTATTTGAGAGAAAAATAGAAAGAGAAAGGAATTTTTTTTATTTCAAAGGAAGAAATGTTTTTTTGGTTTAAAAAGTTGCTTTTATACTGCCCTTGGAACGACGCCGTTTAGACTTAAGCTGATAAGCTCTAAAACGGCACCATTTTATGGTACCCGGACGCGACCCAACCCGCTTCAGCCAAGGTCCACGTGTTTTGGAGAAAAGGGAAATTTTCTGTCGTGGTCCATCCGTGTTTTATTTTGCTTCAATTTCGTCCTTTAATTTGTTTTAAACATTTTTAAATTCTGCCCATTAATTTCTTTTGGTTTACAATCAGATCCCTTGACCATTTAATATCAGGGGATGACGTGTATAGGCGTGGGGAAAATTTCTTGCAGGTCCTTAAATATTTTTTTAAAAAATATTTTTACCCCACCTATCTGTTTTTCCCATTTTTTACCTAAAATTTTGTTTTTAACTTTGATTTAGTCCTTACTTTTTTGTTTCTTTTAATTTAACCGCTGTTCTTTCGTTTCTTATTTTCTTTTACCTTAAATTTTATTTGGACTTCAATTTGACCTCCGAATGTTTCTTTTGTTTCTAAAATTCTGCTTTAAATTTTGTTTTGGTTTTAATTTAGTCCTCTCATTTTTTATCTTTTAAATTAGCCCTAATTTTTTCTATTTTTCATACATTTTACTTGGAATTTTGCTTGAACTTTAATTTCGTCCCTTCGTAGTTTTGTTTCTTTTAAATTTAGCCCTTGTGTTCCATTTTCTTTTAAAACTAAGTCATTTATTTTATCTTTAAATTTTAAATTATTTTGTTATTTATTTTACTTAGTACAATTTTTATTTATTATTTGTTACACTACGCTGTTATTTTGCATACATTTGTTTTATTTATTATTCTTATAAATCATGCTTCATGCAATTTATTTTTATGCTTTTAGCTACTTTTATCCTACTAATTCGAAAATGAAGTGCATATTCATTCAAATGTTTTTTGTAAATTATGTGTTTTAAAAATACATAAATTATCTTTTTTAAGGTAAAGTTCTTTTATTTTGGGGAATTTGGAAAGTAGTGCCCTAACGTGTTCGGTATTATTTTCTTTCGAACCTAAAATAGCGAACGACCTCTTTAAAATCGATAATGGCTATTTTATTTGCAAAATTATGCATTTTACCCATCCTTTTACAATTTTTAAAAAAAATAAAATAAAATGTACATAATTTTTCAAGACATGTAAATTGTTTCAAATTAAAAAGCAATGCTCTTTTATTTAAGGGGATTTGAGAGATTGTGCTCTAACGTGTTGCGTACGATCTTTTCTTTAAACCTAAATAATTGAGTCTTACTCAAAATCGATAATTGTTCGATGTTCTTTTGTTTTAGGGGATTCAAAAATTGTGCCCTAACGTGCTGGGTGTGGTTTTGCTTTGAACCTAAATAATTGAATATCTTGTTTTAAACGTCTACTTCATGAATGGCATTTTGAATTTCTACTCGTTTCCTCGATTTTCAACAATTAAGACACTAAATGATCGACTAGTTTGAGGGTGCTAACCCTTCCATGCACATAACCAACTCCCGAACCTATTTTCTGGATTTTGAAGACCAAATGTTTTTACAAAACAAATCCAAACACTTTAGGTGATCCAATCACACCAAATTAAAAGATTGGTGGCGAATCCCATTTTTTATTTTTAAAGATATTTTCGAAACTCTTTATTTTTAAAAAATGGTTTCGACAGCTTGGCGACTTCACTGGGGACAAATAAGAGAGTCAAGCTATGAGTCGATTATTTTTGGTCTTTTAATTGAAAATCGAAATTCGATTTTAATTTAATTTACGATCCTTGCATTTTATGTTCATATGTTTGATTTTTAAATTCAATTTGTTTATTATCGAAGTGAGGGTTTCATGAATTTGCATTGATCGGTTACTTTACCCCTTAAGTGGAAGTGTGAAACTATACCTTCATGAGGTCTTCACCTCCGTGCAGGATAATGGATCGCTTTCAGGAATACATCCGTACCTATGTTTTCGTGAAGTTTTCACTTCCGTGCAAACATATGGGAAATGTATCCCCTTGAACCAAACTCGTCCGTATGAGTCTATAATGGGTGAGGATAGAGGAATATGCTGGTTCAGGTACCCATACTTTAGAACTTAAACAGCATGTAGTTGACTTCAGGAGACTACCAAGCATCGTGACAAACCTTTAGCAATCACCTAAATAGGAGAGACACTTTATTATTTTTTGCTTTTAATTGTAATTTTATGGTTAGATTTTATCCTTGTGTTTAACATACTGACATGTTTTATTTTGTCTTTGTTTGATTTCGTGCATTGCATTTTCATTATAGAAAAGGTGTTAGTTCATACTCAATTACCAAATAGAGAGCTTTGACATGGAAAACAGGTTTCTTGATAGAGTGGAAGACAACATGGCCGTGCATTTATGATCAGAAGGGAGACAGCACAAGAATGGGGACAGTTTGACAAAAGGGCATTTATCGAAATTTTGAGATTATACCCGAGTAAATGTAACCCAAAATAGTGTGTAAGAGCTAAGAGACTTTTGGGGTCAGTGGAATGATGAAATGAAACAAGTGTTTTATAGAGAATATGGAGACCTACCCTATTTGCTCGAGGCAAATATAGACAAACATCTCTTTCGAGCTCTCACCCAGCACTAGAATCCCGCATATAGTTGCTTTTCCTTTGGGAGTTTTGACATGACGCCCACGGTGGAAGAATACACCGCGTTGATACATTGCCTGAAGATTCAAGTTGACAACGTTTACTCAAGAGCTGCGTGTGTCCTGACCTTTTTGAAGAGATTGATGAATATAACCGGGATGAGTGAGCAATGGGTTGCATCTCGGATTAAGATAAAAGGGGGTAATAAATGTATCACTTGGAAAAGTCTGAGAGATCTGATACTAACACACCTAGATATGAAGAAACGCGTCGAAATTTTTGCTTTTAGCATTTATGGGCTGGTTATCTTCCCAAAAGCATTAGGACACGTAGAGGATGCAGTTGTGGATCTTTTCGACCGTCTTAGCAAGAGATTTACACCTATCCCAACAATCCTCATTGAGACCTTCAAATCGCTAAGTGCTTGTCAGAGAGAAGGAGGGGGAAGGTTCATTGGCTATGCATTACTTTTGATGGTCTGGGTTCATAGCTTTTTTTGGAAGAAAGAAAGGATTTCGTATAAGGTATACTCAGTGGATTATTCGCCTTTGAAAGAATTTGTAGCGACATAAAAATAACTGAATATATCTGAAGAAAAGTGGATGGCAATTCTTCAAAATCTTCGAGAGGAGGACGTAGAATGGAAGGCATCTTGGCTTATCATCGACGAGATTCTTTATCGTTGTGGCAGTTTCAACTGGGTTCCCTTACTTGGAGTGTGGGGAGCTATAGGATACGCTCCTCTACTTGTGTTGAGGTAATATAAGATAAGGTAGTTCATACCAGCAACACAAGGTTTGGCCTAGTAGGAGTTCACCTACAAAGGGGATAATTACAAGAAGAGGGTCAGAGAAATAACAAATGCATGGAAGCAAGTGCATAGGATGAAGGTATTCACTGTAAACCCGATGACGACGTCGGAATATGATTGGTGGAGAAGTAAAAGAGTTAATGATAATATTCCAGCGTTGAACCTTGATGATGTCAAATCGATAGAAGAATACTTGCAAGTAATTCCATTAGGATTGAATATCATAAAGTAGAATTTTGAAAGGAAGAGCTCGAAATTTGGGAAAAGGATAGAAGTCTTATAAGAGGATAAGATGAAGTTAGGGTTGGATGTTGACATTCACAAGTTAGAGGATGAAAAGTTAAGAAAAGGAAAGAACAAAGCCGAAGAAGACTTGTAAGATTTGAAGAAACATTACAAGAAACTTCGTCAATTCATGAAGAATGCTGGGCTTGGCAAAACACCAGAACAATGGCGACAAAAGATTCAAGAGGAAAAAGATCGAGCGGAGCAATGGAAAAGGAACTTCCAAGATGGTCAAGCTCGAGAAAATGCCATCAAAAGAGAATTATTGGAAAGCCAAGTTGAGAAGATTGAATTAAAAGCCCAAATAACCGAGCTAGAGGCTAGAATCACTGGATTAGAGGAATCTTTGCATAGACGTCGCAGCCGAAACTCTATTATAGAACTCAAGGCAAGTCGGGCCGAAAGTAAAGAGTTGAGGAAAAGAGTGCAAGAGCTTGAAGCTTTATTTCAGAATAACGAGATAAGAATCGAGATTCTTGAAAGGAATTTAGAAGAAAGTGAATGACACACTCAACAGGCTCAGAGGCAAGTTGGAGAAAGAGATTATGTCATAGGTGAAGCGCTTACACGAATGCGAGAAGCGACTGATCACGTGCAAATGTTAGCCGTTGAAGTTGACGAATTAAGTATACAATATGAATTGAAGTCAACACGAGGATAAAAACTAGCTGAACTTTTTAAGAAAGTTAGGGCTTTAGGCACTAAAGCAAAGCCATTTATGTAACTCGTTCTATGTAAAGAAATCTGTCTTTTAGTAAAGTTGATCTAATGGAATTGAATTTAGAATCAATGCCTTCTTTTACATTGCATACATGCATTCATTCGCATTACATTTTCATATTTTAACACAACAACTCTAATTAAGTAAAATTTGAAACAGTTAAACTAGAAAACATAGAGAACCCACATCCTTATGGTACCCAAAAGGCAATGGATCAAAGGATAGAAAGGTTGGAACAGTTGCAAAGAGAGATGCAAGAACAAATGCAAACGCAGCTGCAAGACCAGTTGGCAAAGGTCCAACAGGATATGAGAGACCAAATCATTGAGTCTCAAGGAAATATAATCAATTGACTGACTCAACTATTGCAACAAGTAAAGAAAGAAAAAACCCCTACAGTAAGCCCAAGGGAGCAGAGTGTAGACCCTCGATACCCTCCTGGCTTTACCCCCTCACATAATCAGATTCCACCGAAAACACACTCGCAAGGAGCTCCAATCTTTATCAGAGCACAGCAACATACAGTTGGTACCTCAAGCCAAGCTAATTATCCGTCGTTCCTGATTTTGACGAGATCATGGAGACAGAAAGACCAAAACTGAAACTTTTCAAACAGATAGAAGAGCGTTACAAGTGGCTAGAAGATAAGTTCAAGGCGATGGAAGGAGCTGAAACCTGCTGTGGGATGGACGCTAAGGAACTGAGTCTAGCCCCAGACCTAGTACTTCCCCTAAAATCTAAAGCTCTGAAGTTAGAAAAGTACAATTGGACGAGCTGCCCGGAGGCTTAGATCACCATGTTTTGTTGGAAAATGACAAGATATGTCCATCACGACCAATTACTGATCCACTGTTTCTAGGACAGTTTGGTAAGATCCGCGGAAAAATAGTACAATCAATTAAGTCGTGTGAGGATCAGTTCATAAAAGGATTTGGCCCAAGCCTTCATGAAACAATATGGCCATGTCACTGACAGCTCCTAACAGAATCACCTTGCAAAACATGGAGAAAAGGCCAAGTGAGAGCTTCAGTAAATATGCCCAACGATGGAGGGATATGACCATCCAGGTACAGCCGCCATTAACGGAAAAAGAGACAACTATGCTTTTTGTCCACACGTTGAAAGCACCTTACCTCAACCACTTGCTGGGGAATGCTACAAGGAGTTTCTCGGGTATGGTTATGTCTAGAGAGATGATTAAAAGTGCAATTAAGAGTGGAAAGATCGATGCTGGGGAAAGCACAAAGAGATCCGACCCTAGAAGAAAGGATGTTGAGATAAATAATGCAGGCATGTATAGGCCAAACTATGCAAAACCAGTCATGATGACGCAATCCAAGACCCCTATAAATAATTACCAAAATCCTCCAAAGTTAGAATCAAGCTCGAGGAAAACACTGAAAGAGTTCAGTTCACCCCATTTTAGTGACATATAAAGAGTTTTACCAGCAGCTATATGATCAACATGTAGTGGCCCCATATTACACAGATCCAATACCACCCCTGTTCCCAAAATGGTATAATGCAAACGCTCAGTACGAGTACCATGGTGGGGTAGTTGGACACTCCATTAAAAATTGTTTTGCCTTCAAAAAGATAGTGGAGAGACTAATTAAGAGAAAACATATAAGATTCGATGAGTCATCTACGCCCAACATGGCTGGAAACCCTTTACCTACTCATCCTAATCAAGGAATAAATGCGATCGCGGAAGTAAAAGGCAAAAGGGTTAAGACAAATGTTGGAGAGGTTAAATCATCATTAAAATGAGTTTGGCATCAGATGGTTGATAGAAGGTTAATTGCACGAGGTGTTGAGAATACGATAAACAGAGCCGATAACTATTGTGAGTTCCATGCCACTAAAGGGCATAAGATGAAAAATTGCATAGAGTTCAGGGCTTTGATACAAAACCTGATAGACAATAATGAACTGGAATTTTTCGAAGAAGAAGAAGAGGTAAAGGACGTCTGTGCTTCTGAAGAAAAATGGACAAACAGGTCCGTTCGCCCTGTGATAATTATTTCTGCACCCAAGAGTACCAAAATGAGAAAGCAAATGACACCCTATGCTATTATACAAAAACTTGTGGCATTCTTGTATGAGGATAGCAAGAGGGTCTCTTAGAATTATGAGTGCAGTATAATAACGCCAGAAGAGGAATGACCCAAAGAGAATGTAAGCCTTATTACCCATAGCGGGAAATCCTACGACCTAAAAACGAAAGAGAAAAAAGCAGCCAAAGGAAAGGCTTTGATGATTGAACCAAAAGAGAAAGAAACCAGTAGGCTCGAGCCAGTAAATGAGCCAATAATAGAAAAAGAGGCAAAGGAATTCTTGAAATTCCTAAAACACAGTGAGTACAGTGTGGTTGAGCCGTTGCACAAATAACCAGCATGTATATCAATCTTAGCCTCACTGCTAAGTTCAGAAGCCCACCATAATGCACTAATGAGAGTACTCAACAAAACGTATGTGGCTAACAACATATCCGTGTGCAAGTTGGATTGCATGATCAATAATGTCAGCGCTGAAAATTTTATACTCTTCAGTGACGACGAAATCCCATCCGAGGGAATGGGATCGACAAAGGCCTTACACATTACTACTCGTTGCAAGGGGTATACTTTGCCAAGAGTGCTCATTGATAATGGCTCAACTTTAAACATATTACCATTGGCTACCCTGGAGAGACTACCAGTCAATAGCTCCTATATGAAAACAAGTCACAACATAGTTAGAGCTTTCGACGGGATGGAAAGAAAGGTGATGGGCAAAATTGAAATACCACTGCAGATCGACCCAAATACATATGAGGTAGATTTCTTGGTAATAGACATTAAGCCCATATATAATTACTTGTTGGGAAGACCTTGGATTCATTCTGCAGGGGCGGTACTGTCCTCACTACATCAAAAGCTTAAGTTGATAACTGAAGGAAGATTAGTTATAATAAATGCAGAGGAGGATATCATCGCGTCCGTGAAAAGTGACGCCCTATATGTAGGGAAAAATGAAGAGGCTATGGAATGCTCCTTTCGATCATTGGAATTCGTTAACGTAACATTCATTGCTGAAGGGAGCAAAGTACCTGAACCAAGGTTGTCACCAACTACGAAGATGGGTCTACGACTAACAATTGGAAAAGGGGCATTGCTAAGAAAAGGGCTCGAAAAATATCTGCAAGGGACAATTAATACACCGACACCGGTAGGAAAATGGGATCGCTTTGGCCTAGGGTACAAGCTAGATATGAAGGAAAAGAAAAAGTAACTGGAGAGGAAACGAGAAAAGAGAAAAGCACGACTGACCGGGGAAGAGATCAATTGGGAACTAATGATCTTTCCTCATATATCAAAGACTTTCGTTTCCGGAGGAATGAGGATCGAAGAAGAGAAGAAGACTGGAAGAGTCATGAAAGACCTGGACATTAATGCTATCTCCGAAGAAGACGAAGAAAGAAGCTTATCACAAATTTGTCCATACATACCAGGAAGCGTTCTAGGCAACTGGATTGAAGAGGAGCTCCCTGTAGCCTTTAGGATCTCTTCAGAGTAATACTCAACACACACCTATTACTCTAGGCCCGAGAGCGATAGGGATCCTTTGTAAAGGGCATTTGACTATTATCCACTATTTTAATGAAAATACGTTTTATCTCACTTAACAAACATCTCTTTATATTCTTTTGGTTCCATTCAGACAATTTGTCTACACTCAATCTACACAATTAATCATTCTTAAATTCTTTATACGTATACTCATAATCATACCATACAATCATTCTTAAATTTACTTTGTTCTTTGGACCTCTCTCATTCTTCTGACAGATCTTTGGATATCAATGATATAAGCAACGTTGTCACTGACTCTTAGCCTCATTTTGAGCAAGATATGTGTCTCGAAGAGCCTCAGGACTTTGAGGATGATCAAGCCAATAACTTGTCTCTAGATTTGCTGCGAATGATGGAACAAGAGGAAAAACAAATCTCGCCCCATAAAGACTTAGTCGAAACCGTGAGCATAGGGATCGAAGATGAAAAGAAAGAGGTGAAAATTGGAACCAGTATCTCGATAGAAACAAGAAAGGATCTTATTGAGTTGCTCCGAGAATTCATGGATGTCTTTGCATGGTCTTACCAAGATATGCCTGGGTTAAACACCGATATTGTAGTCCATAAGCTCCCCATAAAGGAGGAATACAAGCTTGTCCAGCAAAATCTTCGAAGGATGTGATCGAATGTATTGTTAAAAATAAAAGAAGAGGTTCAAAAGTAGTTTGACGCGAATTTTCTTCAAGTGGTCAAATATTTAGAATGGGTGGCCAACATAGTCCCTATTCCTAAAAAGGATAGAAAAGTACGTATGTGTGTAGACTATCGAGACTTGAACAAAACTAGCCCAAAAGGCAATTTTCCACTACCTCATATTGACACCCTGGTAGATAACACGACAGGTTATTCACTATTTTCTTTCATGGACGGTTTCTCTGGATATAACCAAATAAAAATGGACCCTAAAGATATGGGGAAAACTACATTCATTACAATGTGGGGGACGTTCTGTTATAAGGTGATGTCATTTAGACTTAAAAACGTAGGGGCAACATATCAAAGAGCCATGGTGATGTTGTTTCATGATATGATGCACAAGAAAATTGAGGTCTATGACGATGATATGATTGCAAAGTCTCGAATAGGAGAAGAACATGTAAAGGTCTTGAGGAAGCTATTCTTGAGGTTAAAAAAGTTTCAGTTAAAGTTAAACCCAGCCAAATGCACTTTTGGAGCTACTTCGGGCAAGTTGTTAGGCTTTGTGGTCAGCCAAAGGGGAATTGAGATCGATCCAGACAAGGTTAAAGTCATACAAGAGTTACCACCACCCTGTACGCAAAAAGAAGTTCGAGGTTTCCTAGGACGATTAAATTATATCACTCGGTTCATCTCACAGTTAACTGAGAAATGTGACCCTATCTTTCGTCTTCTTAGAAAACACAATTTGAGTGTGTGGGACAATGAGTGCCAAATAACTTTTGACAAGGTTAAGCATTATTTGTCCGATGCTCCAATCTTAGTACCACAAAGTCCCAACAAACCATTGATCTTGTACTTGACAGTTTTTGAAAATTCTATGGGATGTGTGCTGGGCCAACATGACGAGACTAGAAAGAAAGAGTCATATACTACCTTAGCAAAAAGTTTACCGACTGTGAAACAAGGTATTCATCGATCGAAAAGCTATGCTGCGTGTTAGTTTGGACTACCCGGAGATTACGACAGTACATGCTATACTACACAACTTGGCTAATCTCGAAATTAGATCCTCTTAAATACATGATAGAGTCGAACGCATTGAATGGAAGAATGGCTAGGTGGCAAATCCTACTTTCAGAGTTCGACATAGTCTATGTAAACCAGAAGGAAGTAAAAGGGAGTGCGATAGCAGATTTCCTAGCCAGTAGAGCTCTAGAGGATTATGAGCCAATAAATTTTGACTTCCCAAATGAAGACCTAATGTATGTTGCAACCATTGAAGAGGGGACCGCGTCAAAGCATCCTTGGCGATTAAATTTTGATGGTGCTTCAAATGCCACGGGCAATGGAATCGGGACAGTTTTAGTATCGCCAAAAGGAGACCATTATCCTTTCACCAGTAAACTCGACTTCGATTGCACAAACAACATGGAAGAGTATGAGGCATGCCTTATGGGAATTCAAGCGATCATAGAACGAGGGATCAATGTTCTAGAGGTATACGGAGATTCTGCACTAGTGATCTACCAACTTAAGGGAGAATGGGAGACAAGGGATTTCAAGTTAATTGATTATCGAAAGATGGTCTTAAAGTTGATCAAGGAATTTGATGAGGTTACATTCCAATACCTCCCACGTGAGGAAAACCAGATGGTTGGCGCTTTGACTACTCTAGCCTCAATGATAAAAGTAAACAAGCCAGAGGATATGAAGTCCATTCAAATGAGCATTTACGAGACTCCAACCCATTGTTATGAGATTGAAGAGGAAGAAAAAGATGACCATCCTTGGTATCAAGACATCCTTCAGTATGTAAAAGATCGTAAATACCCCGAAAAAGCTACTGAAAATGATAAAAAGACATTGAGAAGGCTCGCAAATGAGTACGTCCTAAATGGGGAAATTTTGTATAAAAGGAGAAAGGATTAGGTACTGTTAAGGTGTGTTGATGCAATCAAGGCAAGGAAAATCCTAGAAGAAGTCCACGAAGGTATTTGCAGAACACACGCCAATGGATTCAAAATAGCTAGGCAGATCATGAGATTTGGATACTACTAGTCCACTATGAAAGGCGACTGCATCAACTATGCTAAGAGATATCATAAATGTAAAATCTATAAAGAACAAAATCCATGTGCCTCCATTGCACCTTCATGTCATGACTTCTCCATGGCCTTTTTCCATATAAGGCATGGATGTCATTGGACCAATCTCTCCAAAAGCTTCTAATGGGCATAGATTCATCTTTGTGGTCATCGACTATTTTACCAAGTCAGTAGAAGCTGCTTCCTACGCCAACGTCATAAAGTCGACAGTTAGAAAATTCTTAAAGAAGGAAATCATATGTCGATATGGGATGCCAGAAAGGATCCTATCGAACAATGCATTAAACTTGAATAACATCACGATATTGGAAGTTTGCGAGCAATTCAAGATCAAACATCATAATTCATTTCAATATCGTCCAAAAATGAATGGAGCAGTGGAAGCAGCAAATAAAAACATCAAAAAGATCGTTACAAAAATGACAGAAACCTATAAAGATTGGCATGAAAAGTTACCACTTTCCCTTCTTGCTTATAGGACCTCAGTCAAAACTTCTACTAGGCAACACTGTTCTCACTTGTATATGGATGAGGCAGAATGGATCCAAGCCAGATATGATTAGTTGAACTTGATCGAAGAAAAGAGATTAAGAGCTATCCGTCATGGTCCGATGTACCAAAAGTGAATGATACAGCTTACAACAAAAAGGTCCGCCTTAGAGAATTCTATGAGGGAGATCTAGTCTTGAAAAAAATACTCCCCATACATAAAGACTCTCGAGGAAAATGAACGCCTAATTGGGAAGGACCATATGTGGTGAAGAAAGCTTTCTCTGGAGGAGCTCTCATTTTGACTGAAATAGATAGCAAAGAGCTATACAACCCAGTAAATTCAGACTCAGTGAAGAAATATTTCACCTAAAAAAAAACATGGAGGGGTTAAGATGAAAACCCGTAAAGGGCATCTTGAAACTAAAGGGGTTTTGAGTTGAAAACCCTGAAAGGGTAGCTCAAATGTGAAGCAAAAATGGGTTCTACTTGTTTCCTCAAACGCGATAAAATAGAGAAACATTACATCTTGAAGCATCGATAAAGAACTCTAGGTTTTCTAGACACATATCGGGCACAAAATGATCCTCATCAAGTCAGATCAGATAAGCTCGTATTATGATACCTGAGACATCTAATATTATTTCTTTGGATTATTTGTTTTACTTGGCATTTGTTCTATGGCCAATGTTTTTCAAATTCTTTGAGCTTTGACTCTAATACAATCTCATTCTTTCATAACCATGCCCAAGCATTTTCATACTAAGATAATGGATAATGGACTAATATCACAAGGTATACAAGGATCTATGTGTGTTATTCTAAAAATTTCCTAAATGATACAGAGACCTTAAATAGGACCACCAGTTAAAAGAACCAAACTTGAAACAATTAGTTCGAATTAAGACTACTTTGCCAAATCTCGTCGCAGATTTGAGAGGACACAAGATGGTACACTATTGGCAAAACTACAACAAGTAACAAACCATGATAATCCCAAAGCTATTAAAAGAAAAAGAAATCAATTTTGAAACTAATGCACACTCATTTAGTTAGGAGCATTTGATTCATTCTAATCATGACATCCTAATAATCTGGCCTACATAGAGGCCCATTAAAGCATATTCTATAGGTTTCAGTACCACGAAGGTGTGGAGGGAAAGATTTAAGTCACAACGGCGAACCTTGTACCTCAGAAACATGAAGGGAAAGATTTAAGCCGCAACAGCGAATATAGTACCATAAAGCTATGGAAGGAAAGGTTTAAGTCGCAATGGCGAACCTTGCACCTCATAAACATGAAGGGAAGGATTTAAGCCGTAACGACGAGTCCATTAGCACGAAGATATGAGGGAAAGGTTTAAGTCACAACGGTGAACCTTGTACCTTAGGAACATGACGAAAAATATTTAACCCACAATAGCGAATATAGTACCACGAAGATATGGAGGGAAAGGTTTAAGTCGTAACAGCAAATCTTGTACCTTAGAAGACGTGATGAAAAAGGATAAGGCCGCAACGGTGAACCCGGTACCTTAGAAACATGACGAGAAAGATCGAACCCACGATGGTGAAACTTTTACCTCGAAGTCATAGTGGATCAGATCAAAACTACAAGTCTTTATCTCTCTGAAGTTGTAGTAAGAGCAAGATGAAGCTTCAACATCAAATTTTATCTTCCTGAAGTTGCAGTGAATTTGGCTTAAAAACAAATAGTGAATCTCAATCTCATTGAAGTTGCAGTGGAATGGAGAGAAGCTACAACATAAAATTTTATCCTTTTGAAGTTACCATGGGACAAAATCAATTCCAAAATAGTAGAGAAGCGGATGCAGTGAAATTAAATGATTAGTGAAGCCAAGGGTGGTTTACTTGAAAATAAGGGCAAAAGAGACCAAATCTAATGAGACTGGATGAAATTGGTCTTCCTTCGAGTCTTTGCTTCATTTTCGTTACATGAAAATAAGCAAAGAGGGGTAGCTGTAAAAACCTAATTTATCCGGTCCAAGAGCAATAAAATAAAACCAAATAAGAATTTTATTTAAATGTTTAAAGTCCAAATTTAAACCCAATTCAAATACAAATTCAACCCAAATTATAAACCCAAGTCTAAACTTGGCCCAAAAGGCCTGAAATCTTAACAAAACATAAGAAACCCTAGCTTCCTAAGTCATCTCCAGCACCGTTCTCCATCCACGTCAGCATCCGCCACATCAACGCCACGTCAGCCACGTGACCTTTCAGTGCCTAACCTTTCTCTGCCCGATGTTGTTCCTCTGCCCAAGGCCTCCTCGTCTGCCCCTTGCACCGAAATGGCAGGGGCACGGCTCCCAGCGACGGTGTTGAGCCGAAAACCTCACCACTCCGGTGATACTTGCAAAAGGAAGAAAAGAAAAGAGCAGAACAGATGACAGAGAAAAAGAAAAATATAGAGCAAAAGAACAGTAACGATGTAAATTTCTTCGGCTATAAAAGCCATTATTATGAATCTGTAATAGAGGGACACACGAAAATACAACAAAAATCAATACAAGAAACTATAGAAATCAAAAAGGTAGATTTGAATACCAATTCGCAGAATTTTGTCCTCAGGGTATATTTGCTTCGTTACATATCTTTATATACATGCTTAACTATCATTCAATACTGTTTTTTTTTTGTTTACTTCGAAAGCAATACTTAATAAGCATAAATAATAATAATAAAAAAGATCAAAAAACAAAAATGAAAACCCTTCTTCCCTTTTCGCAGATCTAAAAAATATAACCAGAACTAATTTTTTTTAAAATAAAAAGGGATTATTGAACCTTTTATTTTCTTAGATCTAGGTTTAGATCTAAACTTTTTTAAGAAATAAATAAAAAACAAGGATTGAAGTTGTTTTTCTGAAAAAAGAGGATTTAAAAACTAGTTTAAATATATTATTTTTATAAAAAGGGTTTTAAAGGGAATATTTTTTACCTAACTGCCATGGACGGCGGTTCGCCATCGTCGAAGGATAATGGTGATCGGTGGAGCGACGGTAGGCTAAGGGTTGAGCTTGTGATCGAAGATGGCTAGTATTTGAGAGAAAAATAAAAAGAGAAAGGAGTTTTTTTTTATTTAAATGGAAGAAATGTTTTTTTTTGGTTTAAAAAGTTGCTTTTATACAACCCTTGGAACGATGTCGTTTAGACTTAAGCTGATAAGCTCTAAAACGGCGTCGTTTTACGATACTTGGACACTGCCCGACCCACTTCAGCCAAGGTTCGCGTGTTTTGGTGAAAAGGGAAATTTTCTGTCGTGGTCCTTCCGTGTTTTATTTTTCTTCAATTTTGTCCTATTATTTTTTAAACGTTTCTAAATTCTACCCATTAATTTCTTTTGGTTTACAATCAGATCCTCTGACCATTTAATATCAGGGGATGACGTGTTCAGGTGCGGGGAAAATTTCTTGCAGGTCCTTGTATTTTTAAAAAATATATATTTTTACCCCGCCTATCTGTTTTTCCCATTTTTTTACCTAAAATTTTGTTTTTAACTTTGATTTAGTCCTTACTTTTTTGTTTCTTTTAATTTAACCCTTGTTCTTTCGTTTTTTATTTTCTTTTACCTTAAATTTTATTTGTACTTCAATTTGACCTACGAATGTTTCTTTTGTTTCTAAAATTTGTGCTTTAAATTTTGTTTTGGTTTTAATTTAGTCCTCTCATTTTTTTATATTTTAAATTAGCCCTAATTTTTTCTATTTTTCATGTATTTTACTTGGAATTTCGCTTGAACTTTAATTTCGTCCCTTTGTAGTTTTGTTTCTTTTAAATTTAGCCCTTGTGTTCCGTTTTCTTTTAAAACTAAGTCATTTTATTTTATCTTTTAAAATTTTAAATTATTTTGTTATTTATTTTACTTAGTACAAATTTTATTTATTATTTGTTACACTATACTGTTATTTTGCATACATTTGTTTTATTTATTATTCTTATAAATCATGCTTCATGCAATTTATTTTTATGCTTTTAGCTACTTTTACCCTACTAATTCGAAAATGAAGTGCATATTTATTCAAATGTTTTTTGTAAATTGTGTGTTTTAAAAATACATAAATTATCCTTTTTAAAACAAAGTTCTTTTATTTTGGGAAATTTGGAAAGTAGTGCCATAACGTATTAGGCATTATTTTCTTTCGAACCTAAAACATCGAACGACCTCTTTAAAATCGATAATGGCTATTTCATTTGCAAAATTATCCATTTTACCCATCCTTTTACGAATTTAAAAAAAAAAATAAAATGTACATAATTTTTTAAGACATGTAAATTGTTTCAAATTAAAAAGCAATACTCTTTTATTTAAGGGGATTTGAGAGATTGTGCTCTAACGTGTTGCGTACGATCTTTTCTTTAAATCTAAATAATTGAGTATCTTACTCAAAATCGATAATTGTTCGATGTTCTTTTGTTTTAGGGGATTCAAAAATTGTGCCCTAACGTGTTGGGTGTGGTTTTGCTTTGAACCTAAATAATTGAATATCTTATTTTAAACGTCTACTTCATGAATGACATTTTGAATTTCTACTCGTTTTCTCGATTTTCAATAATTAAGACACTAAATGATCGACTAGGTACCAATTTTGGGTGTGTGAGGGTGCTAACCCTTCTTTACACGTAACCGACTCCCGAACCTATTTTCTGGATTTTGAAGATCAAATGTTTTTACAAAACAAATTCAAACACTTTAGGTGATCCAATCACACCAAATTAAAAGATTGGTGGCGACTCCCGTTTTTTTATTTTTAAAGATATTTTCAAAACTCTTTATTTTATAAAAAATGGTTTCGACAATAACCCTTGTGATTCAATCAACTTAGATCTTGTAATTTAAACTTTGATTTATTAAATATTACATTTTAGAAATTGCATGAATAAATAATATATGTTTTTCGTAAAATTACAAAACGGGAGAGGAGACAACAATATCAAATTTTGAATCCTATTGAGATGAGCTAAGTCAATACTGTTGGGTGAAATCAAAATTTTTTTTTAAGGGTTAAAATTAAATTGTAATTTTTATAATAATAAAAGTATACTTTTATTATTTTAATGATCTATATTTTTATAATTTTTAAAAGATTAAATTAATTTTTTATATTTTTAGAGAGGACGAAAGTTTAATTTTACTTTTATTAATTTAAAATTTTAAAAATTTTAAATAATTTAAATAAAAAAATTTATTTTAGGGGATAAAACTCTTATCAATCCCCTAGTTTTACTCCAAACAGGATAAAGTATTAATAAATGTTCAATAAAAATATTAAAAAATATATAAAAATAGATGATAATTTTTTAAAATTACTTACAAAATAAAAAATATATATATTTCTAATGTATCGGATAATAACCAAAAAAATACGAAGTAACGATTCGAAGTATATCATATATACTTTAAACTTTGAGCACATATCTTTGAAAAATGTAAAGAATCCTTTAGAAAAACTTTTTGTTCAATAATTTGAAAAGGGAAAATAAAATGATGTAAAAATACGGAATCCTGACATAAAGGCTGGCATGCATGATGCATGGTATATGTTCCAATAACTTTTTGGTGGCCTACTATACCTAGTCATATTAGCCATTCATTTTTCTATTTAGGGTAAACATTTGATCGAATCGAATAAAAATTTTTCGAGTTAATTAAGTTTTTGAATCTTATTTTATCATCTTAACTTTATTTGAAATTTTACGAATCGAGTCGAGTGAGATAGAATTCGAATCGAATCGAATCAAATATATTTATTCGAGTTAAATTAAAAAAATTAATTTGGTATTGTTTAATTTTATGTAATTTTTTTAAAAATATTTTTATTTAAAGTTTTTAAACATGATTATACAACGAAAAATTAAAATAAATAAGTGAAAAAAATTCAAATAAACAATGACAACATAATAAGATCATAATAAAAAAAATTCAGCCTCTTTGACTAAATGGGTTTCAGCCTCTTCGATTAAATGGGGGTTTAATTTAGGGGTTTTTTTAGGATGAAAAAATTGGTTTTGAGTTTAATTTATGGGTGTTTTATAATAATAAAATTATATTTGGGTTTAGTTTATGGATGTTTTTTAAGAATGAAATTATATTTGGGTTTAAAAATATTTGGGTTTAGTTTATTGATGAGTTTTAAATATTAGGAGAAAAAATTGGGTAAGATAAAATGTTTGGGCTTTGAGGGAAAATGGGTATTAAAATTGGGCTTGGGTAAATTGATAATATAAATTAAAAATTAAAAATATTAAAATAATATAATTTAATTCAATTTATTCGAATTATTCGAATAATTCAAATTCAAAAATTAAACTCGATTCGAACTCGAAATTCGAAAAAAAATTCAACTCGATTCGAATAATTCGAATTTTGAATTTCTTTTCGAATTTTTTGATTCGAATCAAGTTTTGCCCACCCTTATTTTTATTATTGATATATTGTACAACTACTTTAGATCTTTATAGTCCCCAAATAACTCTTACATTTGATCTTATGAGGGGCCTAAAGGGACTTCTTTGTTATGCCTCTCAATATTTTTAGCCAAATTTTATTTCTTCCAAATTATTTCAAGTCATTTAACTTCAATACAAGTAATGAATTGATTAATTAACTTAATAAGTAATTCAATTCAAAATAATTAACCCCTAGTAATATATATTAAGTCTTTAAAATTAAAATTAAAGTGTTGTATATGTCAATTTGAATAGTGCAGTCCTGAATCCGAAAAAACACTCGACAATCACTTTCAAAGACAATTTTGATCCAAATAAAAATACTTCCTCGAGCGAATTTGTTATTGCAGATAGGAACAAAAGGCACATGGGTATTAAAGGCCACAGAGATAAAAGTGTTCCAGTTTGTATCAGTCGTAAGCTTAATCGAGCCATTAGATATCGTGAAGGTCAATTTAAACAAACCGGAACTGTTCGAGTCTCCTTGACAAAATCTATGAATTCCATGATCGAGTTAATTGGCGTACAATTTACCAAGGAAGTTGACAGAGATTCCTCAACTTCTGATGGAAAGCAATTGCAGAAAGTTGGACTTCTCAAGTAGTAAGTATGGCCTACATTTACCCTTTTTATTTTTTTATGGATTTGTTTAGTTTTTTCTTAGAATTGTCAGGGATGTGCAAGCAATAAGTTTCCTAGCATTTTTCGCGAGTACAATAAGGAATACAAACCCGATATTGTTAGTTTGATAGAGACAAGAGTAAGTGGTTGTAAAGTTGATAAGGTCATTGCCAATTTGGGCTTTCAGAACTATCATAGAATAGAAGTTGTGGGTTATTCGGGAAATATTTGGGTTGGTTGGAAAGATTCTATTTCTGTTGAGGTTATTCATAACCACCTTCAATTTACTGCTAAGGTTCTTATAGGGGTTCAATCAAAGGAAGTCATCATTGCCTTTGTTTATGGAAGCCCGAATAAACATAAAAGGAAGAAAAATCGGGAGAGTTTGTGTTCGATTATTCCATCTAGTGACATTCCTTGGGTAGGTATTAGTGATTTTAATGCGATATTGTCTTCTAGTGAAAAAACAGGAGGTCGACGAGCTCGAATAGGATGTCCTTTATTCGAAGAGTTTCTTGAATTGAATAATTTGTTGGATTTATGATTCAAAGGACCATCTTTCACGTGGCATCAAGGAGAAATTTTTGATAGGCTTGATAGGGCAATTGGTAATGAAGCTTGGCTTAGAACATTTCCCAAATGCTCATTCACCCATCTTCTTAAGCTCAAATATGATCATAAGCCATTTTTCTTCTCTCTCAAAGCAGTGGTTAATTCAATTTGGGGACGACCCTTTAGATTTCTGGTCGGTTGGTGGAACTTTCAAACTTTTTCAATTTTGTCAAAGATAATTGGGTCTTCAATGGAAACATGGCTGAATCAATTCAAAATTTTACCTCACGTATTAAAGTTTGGAATAAGTCTTTTTATGGACATATTGGTTCCCATAAAAGCTATCTGATGCAGAAACTAGCAAATGTTCAAAAGGATATGGATAGATTCGGTTCCAATGCCTTAAGCTAGATAGAATTAGAAGTTAGGAAAGAGTTGGAAAGGTTACTTCATCATGAGGAGCTTTTATGAAACAAAAAGCTCGTCGTGATTTGTTGAATTTTGGAGACCGCAATACTAAATTCTTTGATTCTCGCATGATTCAGAAGAGGAAACATAATCAGATTTCTACCTTGAAGAATGAGAGATTTGAATGTATTTATGATAAGGAGGAGCTTAAATATGAGGCAATAATTTTTTTTTCCAGAATTTGTATGGTGAACACCCAATTAACTGTTGGATTTACCTCTTGGATCCTTTCCTAGTCTTGATCAGAGTGATATCCTATTGTTAGGCAGAGAGGGATTATGGGAAAAAATTAAGGCCGCTCTTTTCGACATGGCCTCTTTGAAAGCACCAGGGAGTGACAGTTTCCATTCCTTTTTTTTCAGAGCCAGTGGGACCAGATTGGTGGAGCTGTGTGCGAATGAGTTCGAAGAGTCTTTGCTAGTCAGCCCATAGGCTGGGAGTTTAATTATACTTTGATTGTTCTAATTCCCAAGACACTAAACCCAGAAAGTTTTATGCAATTTCATCTTATTAGTTTGTGCTCGATTTTATATAAAATGGTCATGAAAATTACTGCTAACTGTTTTAAAGTGGTTTTTCCTAGAATTATTGGACATGAACAAATTGACTTCATACCTGGAAGGAATATCACAGATAACATCATTCTGGCTGAAGAAGTGATACATTCCATGAGAAGCAAACATAAGAACAAGAGGTGGATGGCAATTAAGATTCATTTGGAGAAGGCATATGATAAGGTGCATTGGGGCTTTATCGAAGCTTCTCTCCGAGTAGTTGGAATTCATGAAATCCTTAGGAGCGTTATTATATCGGCTATTACAAATATGTTTATGCAGGTTTTATGGAATAGAATCCTATCTCAAAAGTTCAATCCAGCTAAGGGAATTAGACAAAGATGCCCTTTGCTACCTTACCTTTTTGTTCTTTGTATGGAATGGCTTAGACATTGTATTCACGCTTCCATAAATTTTGGTAAGTGGCGTCCCATTCATTTATCTAGGATATGACTTGCACTTTCAATTTTGGTAAGTGGCGTCCCTTTGGTTTTTCTTCATTTTTCTTCTCTTCTCCTCCTCTTTTCAAAACTTCCCTCCACAATCTCTTAATCTCGATCTTATTCATTAAAATATTATCATTCATCTTAGTTTCTAAAACTCTTTTATTTTGTGATTATAATGTTGAATCAGCCTCTTTAGTTGGCTTTTTGGGATTTATTATCAAGCCATCTCCTCCGTTATTTTGTAAGTATAAAGGGTTTTCACTCATGCTATGTTCTCATAATATTATTTTTAGGTTACTATAATACTAACCACTCCTTTTTACGACTTCATGAAGAATCATTCGGAAATCCCAGAATCACGTACCATTTGTAAAAAGGGTGCTTTTTGATGATATTTTGTGTAAGTATTATCGTTTCTCAATCACTTTAAAACAATAGTTGTTATTCATTCAATAAATCTGTACTAACATGTATCTTTAATCAAAAACATAGTGACCTAAGGTATCAAACTCCCCTTTCGAAGTGGAATCAGGATTTGTGCAATCAGATCTATAAGGTGTGGGGACTTGTTCTAATAATGATAATTAATATTGCTTAAATTTAAATGATATTAATAATTGAAATATAATATTCCTATTTATATGATTCTTGAAAATATGCGTGGGTGAATATGAAAGTATTCATATAGATCGATAAAAATCGATAAACAAGGATACTAAGTAAGTAAATCCTGAAACTCTAAGATCTATGATGTTGATTTGTTTTTTGAGTGATTTTGTAGTATGTGTTAATATGTGATTTTCGTTACTCTTGTCATGTGATTTACGGCTAATGAAAATATGATTAATGATATTATGATTTATGTGAAAATGATATATGTTATTATTCTGATCTATGGATTCACATGTTGAACATGCCCTATTTTGATAATCTAGTTTGCATGATTAAACATGGCATTGTGAAAATATGTATGAAAATATGAGATCTGATTCATATGATTAAGCATGCCATATTCTGATATTTTGAATCAGACGTTAAGTATGCTACTGAAAATCTGTTCTGTTGCCATATCATATGCATGGGGTGAGAAAATATGAGCGGAGGAAGTATCTAGCAGTAGATCTGCATTTTCTGGTGGCATGTCCACATTATTCTATATTTGGTAGTAAATATGAAAATATCTGGTGGTTTGACCATACTATTTTGTTTCTAGCAGCACGAGTACATTATCTGGTGGCTGGACCACATTATTGGTATGATATTGGATGGACGAGTTCTGGGGAACTCTTATTAGTATGTAGCAGAGTTGGGTAAGATCTATTTTCAAAACTTTGTATTGCTTTCTAAAAAGCGTTGCATTGACATCGCCACTATGCATTCTACCATATTTGAATATGTGATTGAATAATATTTATGATATGATCTGTTGTAAAATGATGTTGAAATGAGTTATTATGTAATTGTTATTAGAGACCTACACTGGGCTTTTAAAGCTCACCCCTTCAAATTTTGATTTTTTCAAATAATCAAGGTTAGAATAGGTATGTCTACGGAGGCGCTCTCGGTAATTTTTCAGAAAACATTGCTATTATGGGTATTTGGATTATTGGGTTATGTTTATTTATTGTGGACTTTGTTTTTGGACTTTGGTTTTTGCTTTTGGGACTTAGGATTTTGATTTAGAAATTTTTCTGCATGGGTTTATATTTTAAACTATAATTTAAGTGAATTTCAAGAAATAACAACTTACGATGGATTTTCAATAATAATATCCAATTTAAGTTGAATATCAATGATTTAAAAAATTGAATATTAGGTTTTCAAAACTCGACACAACATGCTTACGAAATTGATGTTTTACAATTGAAATGATGATTTTCAAAAATGGCGAATAACTTAGTTATGAAATTTGTGTGTTGCAATGTTTTAATTAAATCACGACGTTTTCCTAAAAACTCTCTAAACTTGAGATTTGATTTATTATTAATATAAACAACTAAATTTTGGTTTTACTTAAAATAAGATTCAAAGACAAATTTTTAAGAAGCAATTTTTAAGAGAAAACTCCTAAACTTTTTGTTGTGCCATTATCATGCCCAATGTGATTTTCAAGATTCAGTCATAATGCCTAGGTCGGATTTAGGGGGTTAAAAAAGTTGTCTCTTATTGGTAGAGTCACTTTAGCCTAATCGTTTCTCCTCCCAGTTTCTAATTTTTTTATACAATCCATGATGACTCCATAAGATATATGTGAGGAGATTGAATGCATGCCATACAATTCATTTGGAGCTACTCTAGGGGAAACAAAAAGATGGCCCTCGTCAATTGGCAGTTAATTTGCCAACCCAAGGCATCTAGAGGGTTGGGATTTTGACAACTAAAAGATCGAAACATATCCTTTATGATAAAATTGGTCTACAACATTCTGACTAATATTGATTCCCTCTAGGTTCGTGTTATTAGGTTGAAGTACATGGTAGAAAGAAGGTGTACCTATTGATATAAGTCGAGGTAACTATTCCTTTCTTTAGAGATCTCTTTCGAAGATTTGACCCCTTCTTCTTGAGAATATCATCTGGTAAGTTCGAAATGGTAATAGTATTAGATGCTGAAAGGATAGTTGGATCTCCGATGTTGGCCCTTTGTTGAACCACAATCCTTCACGAAATAACCTTGATGTGGATTGTCTCCTTCGAGATATGGTAAAAAAGGAAGGCACGTGGAATTTAAATCTATTACGTTTGTGGTTGCTAGATGAAATCTGTAATCATATTATCAGTATTCCTCCCACACACTAGTTGATCGGATCAGATAGAGATGTTTGGGGAGCACCTCGACGGGTTCTTTTCTATCAAGAGTGCCTATAAGAAGATCAAGGAAAGCTCGTAGAGTTTGAGGGATGACATTTGGAAGTTACCATGGAAGTATAAAGGACCTCAAAGGGTTCAGATTTTCATTTGGTTGGCCTTCAAGCAACGAGTACTAATACAAGTGGAGAGACTAAAGCGCGACATTGCAAATGATGGTTATTATACGATATGTAGATCAACTCTAGAGGATATTTTGCATGTTGTTAGAGATTTTACTCTAGCGAAAAAGGTTTGGTCTGAGCTTGTTCTAACAGAGAAACAAGATTGGCTTTTTTCCAAGGACTTGGAGGAGTGGATTGCAACTATTTTGCAAAATATCCAACAATTCACCTTCGGGGAGGTTGATTGGTAAGCTTTCTTTGGTTTAGTTACGTGACGAATCTAGAAGAACACAAATTTTCTTATTTTCCAAGGAGTTCCATGGAGTGTAGAAGAGATTTTCAAAAGGTTATATACTTGGGCGAAGTAGCACGCGTCACTACCCAAGGCTAATTCTAGTGTGAGGCAAAGAGCGAATGTAAAGCTTAACTAGGTATGTAACAACTTATTTTTTAGTGGTGTCAAAAATAGTGGTTTCGAGACCACAACTGTTACGTGTCGATCCTTAAATATTAATTACTTAATGTTGATGAGGCCATTAGTATAATATTAAAATTTGGTTTTGAAATTTTATCGTTTAGATAGTTAATTAATTAAAAAGGGCTAAATCGTAAAAAGCTACAAAAGTAGAGTTCCATTAATTAAAAGTGTTAGATGACAAATGAAGGGTAAAGATAGGTGTCTAAATGGTAATTATACCATTTATGAGACTAGTGAACGGTTTTGGGTCTATGAATGTTAAAATTGAAGTAAAAATCATTAATGACAAAATTGTGATTTGTAAATAATATAGATTAAAGTAAAACCAAAAAAAATGAAATTCTAGAATTTCCCATCTTCTTCAATAAGATTTAATCGAAACCCTAATAGAGAAAGGAGAAAACATTCGGCTAGCTTTGGTTCTCAAATCGAGTGACTAAACTTCGTCCATTTTTAGTGATTTTTGTGTTTTTAGCTCGTATTAGCTTAATCTAGCTAACCCGGGGACTAATTTGTGAAAATTTAAAATTCTATAAATGTTGCCATTGATGAGTTGAGTTATTTGTTGACTTTTATGGAAGATTATTGAGTTTTGTTGTTAGTTAACATTATTTTGTAAAGTAATTTTTAATTATTTTAATATTTAAGGACTAAATTGTTAAAAGGACATAAGAGCTTGTACTTGATGTGAAATAATTGCATTTAGGGGCTGTGTTGAGACCATAAAAGGTTCGGCTAAACTTGGGTTTAAAAGAAAATGTTTTATTTACATGTTTGGGGCTTAGGGACTAAATTGAATAAAAGTGAAAAGTTAAGGGTAATTTTGTAAAATATCAAAAAGGACTTAACTGAATAAAATTATTTATTTTTACTATTGATTTATTTAATTGAGTCAAATTATTATTTTAGATTAGATACGTGCTGATGATCGCGGAAAAGAAAAGGTTATCGAGTAGTCCTTGTACTTATGTTGTAGTCGCAAATTAACACGATAGGTTCATACTATTATTTCTATATTTTAATAATTTATTTCTTATATTTCTCATTATAAAAATTAAATTATGCTTAACAATAAAAGAAAATCTCAGAAATTAATGAAGTAATGAGTTATTAGGCGTTGGGCCGATGATATAAACTGCCACGATGGCTGAGGTCCTACATAAGTTGCGGATTCTCAATAACTTGTGTGAGCAGCATCATGAGCTGGTGAATACTGAATGATTTCTATGTTCTGATGATACAAACCCTTGCGATGGCTAAGATCTTGCATACGTTGCGGATTCTCAACAACTTGGGTGAGCAGCATTGTGAGCAGGTGATATAGGCCGTAGCGATGGCTGAGGACTTGCACATGTTATGGGTTCTCATCAGCTTGTGTGAGCAGCATCGGGAACCAATCAAGATTATGTGACTAGCTTAAATGACTAATTTTTTTGTGATTACTGAAATGTGTTTATGACCTACCGAAATCGGGTAAAGCATGAGTTGTGGTAAGGTGTAAAACTTATCTACTGTGAAAGAATAAACCCTATCGAAGTAGCTGTCACCAGAACTCCAATTGAAGATGACTCATTCGAATCTTTGCTTCGCTCCTTTGCTGAGGGCTCTCCAAGGTGGCTGGTAAGGGATCTTTCAGAGGCTTTTACTAGCTAAAATATGGAGGAAAGAAAGGATATGCTAGGCATGAGAATGAAGAGAAAATGAGATAATAGAAGAGATAACTAAATGATGAATGAAGAGATTATTTGAGAAGTAAGGTTAAAGGCTCTATTTATAAGAGATGCTAGGCGTGAGAATGAAGAGAAAATTGAGAGAATAGAAGAGATGATGATGAATGAAGGGATGATTTGAGAAGTGAGGTTGAGGGGTGAGTTTACCAAAAATAGGGTGGTTGAATCCCCCATTCGTCTTTCATGCATGGCTGGCCATAAAGTGAAGAGATCAAGCTTGGTTGTTCGCTTTTTTGAAGCATTCAACCATGATAAATCAAGCAGGGATCAAGACCAAGTCAACTGCAATCTTTTGGGCTAAATTTTGATTTTTTTCTCAACTGTAGGGACTCATTGCAATTATCCCAAAACTCTTTATTGGGTAGCCAATGTGTTTGTCGAAATTAGGCTCTTCATTCACTTGGGTTGGACGGTTTTGTGACCGAGCAAACAACCAGACTTGTCCAAAACACATGAAGTTAATTTGGGTAAAATTAAATAATCAATTTACCCATTTTATAATATTTAACCAATCCAATTAATGAAATAATACATGTCCATATAATTTCATGCTTCAATTAATTTAATTTGCATGACCCACTTTACTTATTAAAATATAACATGTGCATAAAAACTATATAATAAAACATAAAATCACATCTTTATAATTTTCATGTCCTAATTTAATATTTAAGCAATTTCCATTAATTTATTAAACAATTACTCGGATTAATATCTTTTTTTAAGTAAAAATGTGATGAAATTCTATAGGAAAATCCTATATATTTTCAAGTTTACACACCACCAAACTTAAACCATTGCTCATCCTAGTAATGTTCACGCACAGCAAAGTTTTTTCTAAGGCAATATTGCAAAATGTGTAAACAACATCAATCTTTGGCACATAATCATGAATCAACAAAATCATGTTCATAGACTTTCTTTATTATTAAGTAGCTCACATGTAAACATTATTCAAAATTTTCATACTTAGTTTCAAGATATGCCAACATGAGTTATAGTTTGCATGCATTTCAAAGTCATATGCAACATTCACCATTCAATATAATTTCCTATCGATTTAAACAAAATAGTCATAAGCTTTATTTTACGGTCTTCATATGTTGAACTTAGTAATTCCTCTCCACTAATGTAGGTGACGTAATCATCAAATCAATAGGTCTTTTGTAAGGTTGTAATGGGGCTAGGTTAAAGGTAGGGATTAAAGAGAAGTGAATTTTTCGGTTTCAATAATCTTAACCCTTAACTTTGTCTTGAATCTTTTTGTAACAGAACCTTCTTTTGAATGGATCTTCGAAACACTCTAAAACTTATTTTGAACTCATGCTCATAAATTTTCTTTCAGAAATTGAGCAAACTTCTCTTCTCTCTTTCTCTTTTTTATCTCTTTTTTTTAAGCATGAGCATGTACATCCTTTCGAAAATTTCCTCAAATGTTGATCACTAAGACAACTTTAGTTAAGATGGGTGCACAAAGTAGGATAGATTTAAAAAGATGGTTATATGGCTTATGATGTAGGTAATTTGTAATAAATAGGCCATTAAGCTCAAAATTTGAGTTTCAAGGGTTTAATATCATATGGTCAGCTTGAAAGGCTGAAATGATCCAAAGAAATGTGCCTATATTAGATTTAGACTTTTATGTCTCCTAAGATTCACCTCAAGAAAGTTACTACGTTAATTCTAAAGACTTATACCTTCATGCATGTCTAATCTCAATGAAAACTAAATTTTCATGGCAAACATTACCTAAGACTAAGAACATACAAACATTCCAGAATTCACGATAACATACATTCAACTTAGATAGAATCATCATTCATGCTTACATTCAAACTAACTTATTAACAAAATTTTCTCTGAACATTCATTTATTAAAGCATACTTATATAAAAAGATTGAAACATAATTAAATTTTTTTTATAAATTCGAGCAAATTACCTTACCCCGCTTTAAAAAGAAGTAATGTCCTTATTGCGAAAACAAAATGATGAACGAAAATTAAACACCATGTAGGGTTGTAGGAAAAGAGAGGTGAGTCATAAAGACTACTTAAATACCATGTCTTTCTTAACAATCCAATCCTAGACATGTTCATTCCCATTACCACATCACTTAGTCTTTTCTTAATAAAGAGGTATTAAGCTTATTCATGTTTGCAATGTTTTATTATGTGAAAGCAAATTCATAACTACGAAATAAAATAAACACCTAAGGACCTAAAAACAAACAAATAAATAAAGACAAGAATCCCCCATTTTATTTATTTGCCTCATTCTCCTTGTCTTCTTTTTCTTCAGTTCCATCCTCGCTTTCATACTCATCTTCTTCCTTCCATGTCTCGAAGATAAAACCTGGGAACTCTGGAACAAAAGTATTAAAGATATTCTTAAAAGTATTTTTGATGGAATCATCTCTAATCTTCGCATATCTCCTGTAAGCTTGTTGTTTGTTGTGATTAAATTTGCACATATCCATCATAATTGAAAATTCTGATTTCTTTAAACTACTTGAAGGAGTGGGCATTGGAATAGTCACTTCAGGATCAATACTTGGGTCAACTGGTTCATCTTCTTTTGGCTCATCTTTTGGTTCAGATTTGTTTGGTTCCTCAGTCAGTTTAGGACTGTTTGGCTCCTCCTCAGATTCTACTTTTTCAGTGTCAGCAACTGAATCAACTTCTGTTTCAATTTCATTTGATGACTCATCGGTTTCTAGTTCAGTTGGTTTACCTTGTTCATGTTGGTTCAGTTCATGAACACTCTCCACTAACCTTTCAAGGTCATAGGTTGTGATGCAACCTTGAACATAATGACCCTTCAGATTTGCTTTTGTTTTAACTTAAACCCTTAAGCAATTTTAAATGATCAATGATGGGAAGTAGACACTTCCTGTCTTATTTTTAGCATAGTCATGGATCTCCTTGAGAATAATTTTCCCCATATTGATAGACCTTTCTTTCAATATCGCATACAGAAAGAGTATTAGTTCCATCGTTATGGTGGAACTATATTAGATAGGCATGAAGCTATATTGAATAAAGTAAAACCATACCTTAGCTATCGATTTTAGGTATTTTCTTCGACAAGAATGACTTCCATACTTTCTTATAATTCATTGGGATCTCGGATTTGTAACAACATCAAGCACTTGTTGAAGAAAATCTTAATTGATATTGTTCATCATAAGAAAGTACTCATCTTCTTCAACATCATGAAAGTTAAACAAATCATTAATGGACTTAGAAATAAGGGCTACTTTCTTCTTTCGGACAATAACCTCAGTAGCTTCTTGTAAAGTCAAATTAGCATAGAACTCTCAAACTAGTTCTTCATCGGGAAGTGAACGAGCATCACAAAAGTGTTTCCAATTGAGAGCATTGATCTTATTCTGAATCGGCAAAGGTACAACCATCATATTAGTGCTCTTCAAGTTAAAACCTTTTTCTGGCATCATAGGCTGATTCTTGAAGATTGAATCAAACCTCTCCTGTACTTCCTCATCTATTACAATTGGATTTTCGATAGTTATCTTGTAAGATCTAGTTTTTTTGCGAGACATGATTTTTTTCCTGAAAATTTGGCAGACTTTCGGTAAAGGATGGGGAAAAGAAATTGGCAAGGTGGTGATGGAAAGGATTTACGATGGTGAAAACCTTGCGATAGTGGCTCGGTTGCTGTGGTGATAGGCATGTGGTGGCGATGGGTGTGAGGGTGACAATGTGGTTGCTTCAGTGAACTCCTTGCTGTGGCAATGAAAGCTTTTTTGACAAGGGAAGAAATTTGGGGATTTCTTTAGGATTTGAGACTAACAGTAAGAGAAAAATATTTGGGTGCCTAGGGTTTAAGCTTATTGCTTGAAGGGTTGTAAAAATTAGAAAAGTAAAGAGGGGTTTATATAGTATTAAACTAGGGCATCATGTAGCAAAAATTTAGCTACATGGAGTTACTTGGGCGACAAGGAAAGGAAAAGGGAAGGAAGTGGTGACAAAAATAGGGTTTGAAGACCCTGAATTGGACAACAATGTGGGTAAATTTTTCCTCTTTGCTATTTTAGACCTCAAGCCCAACTGCATTTACAGACTGAACTTATTAAAAATAAATTGATTAGTACTTGTGCCAAATTGACCCCCTTATTAAACATAAACAAAACAAATTTAAAATTAAAAGTAACAATAAAAATGAAAATAAATATATCAAAGTTAATTAGAAAATTTCTTCTCAAAAGATTACATTGAATTAATTCCCAGGAAAGGTTAGAGGGGTCACAACGATCCCGCTTAAGTTCCAATCTCCATAGACAATTAATTAAATATACTAATTTAAGAAAAATAATTTCTAATTATTTATTTATTCACAAGTAAGTTCATGAAAAATTTATGGTTAGTTAAAGTGAACGATGATTCAACTCGCTCAACTTTACCATCCCAATAGTGCTCGAGACATTGTCTATTAACTTTAAGCGTACCTCCATGGTTGTCGTACAATTCAATGGTTTCATATGGATAAACTTTATGAACGGTAAAAGGTCCAGTCCATCAGGATTTGAGCTTCCCAAGGAATAACCTTAGCCTTGAATTAAACAATAACACTTTTTGACCTTCTTTAAACTCACGAGGTTGTATACAATTCTCATGCCATTTCTTAGACTTTTCTTTTCACATCTTGGTATTCTCGTATGAAAGTAACCTCAACTCTTCTAACTCATCAAGTTGTAACATTCATCTCTCACCAACTTGTTTTAGATCCAAATTTAATTGCTTCAAAGCCTAGTGAGCTTTATTCTCCAACTCCAACGGAAAATGACATGCCTTTCCATAGACTAACTGATGGTGAGTCTTTCTTAACGGTGTCTTGAATGTTGTTTGATAGGCCCATAATGCATCATCGAGCCTTTGAGACCAATCTTTTCTACAAGGGTATACTACCCTCTGAAGGATACCTTTAATCTCACGGTTCACTCTTTCAACTTGCCCATTCAATTGTGGGTGATAGGCAATAGCAATCTTATGTTTCACATCATACTTGTCAAGTAGCCACATAAGCCATTTGTTCACAAAGTGAGATCCTTCATCATTGATTATAGCTCTTGGAGCCTCGAACAGTGTAAACACATGTTTATGTAGGAATCACATGACTACCTTAGCATCATTTATTGGGTATGTTTCGACTTCAACCCACTTGTATACATAGTTCCCAGCAACTAGGATGTACTTGTTCCCATATGAAGAAGGAAATAGGCCTAAAAAGTTAATGTCCCATACATCGAACAATTCAACTTCTAAGATGTTTGTCAAGGGCATCTCGTTCCTCCTTGATAAGTTTCTAGTCCTTTGGCATCTATCACAATTCTTCACATATGCATAAGCATTATTAAACACTACAGGCCAAAAGAATCCAACTTGCAAAATCTTTGCTGCAATTCGGGAACCACCAAAGTGTCCCCCACTTGGAGATGAATGAAAATGGTTCAAGATCTCAGTAATCTCACTTTCAGCTACGCACTTCCGGATTATGTTATCTGCACATTGCTTAAACAGAAATGGATCCTCCCAAAAGTAATACCGACTATCATAAAGGAATTTCTTCCTTTGTTGGTATGTCATGTCTCAAGGGATTATTCCACATGCTAGATGATTGGCAAGATAGGCAAACCAAGGTGTTTCATGAATTCGACTTACCTTGAAGATATGCTTATTGGAAATTTTTTATTGATAAGAACAAGTTAATGAGTTACCTCATTTTAATCCAACCTTGACAGATGATCAGCTACTTGATTCTCGACACCTTTTTTGTCTTGGATCTCAAGGAAAAATTTTTAGAGTAAGAGTATCCATCGAATTAGCCTCGGTTTAGCATCTTTCTTGGTGAGTAAGTATTTAATGGTCGTCAGTAAACACTGTAACTTTGGTACCTATAAGATATGAATGGAACTTGTCAAAAACAAAAATTATAGCAAAGAGTTCTTTTTCAGTTATCGTATAATTGAGTTGGGCTTCCATCAAAGTTTTGCTTGCACAGTGGATATAATGAAACACTTTGTTTCTTATTTGACCCATCACAACTTCAACAGTAAAATTGCCTGAAAATGATAGGTGTTTTTACGTCACAACAATGTGCAAGCGGACACACGTCGATGCAAGTATAGTTGATAGATAATTCTATTGGATATCGATCCCACGAGGAATGGGTTCTTGATATCTAATTGTTGAAGCAATTAATACTGTAATCAGATAAGATGTGAGTAAGGATGTCAGTGCAATTATGTCAGATCTGCACACTAAGATTGTTAATACTGTTAATGCAATGAAGGTTAATTGTCAGAGCAATTGAAAGTAAATCAAAGTGTTGTTGAAGTGTTGAGTATTTAAATGCATAAAAGTAAAGGTTTGATCAAGTGTAAAGAATTGGAGAGGATCACTGACTTCGCTAAGTAGAAACGCTGGATGCGCCGACAAGGTAAAATATATATGGAATGTCGCCGCAATGAAGTCCCTTTGAGTTCTTACCAACAACAACTCTTTACTTAATCCCGACTTAAATATCCACAATCACTCCACCTCTCGGTGCAAGCAACGATGTGTATTCAAGAACAAGTAACAGGAGTTTGTCCTAGTCCCATGCAGCTCTCGCCTAACTTACTTGTTAACCCAACCTATCACCGCATCTCTCGATGTTAGCGCACTGCAATTTCACTCTCTTGCTTAAAGCGATTAGATCCAAGAATAAACAGATAAGCAGTGTAAAATAAGAATCAAAATGATTTAACATTAAAAGACACTCTCGTATTCATTTAATATCATCAAAATCCATCATCATTTCAGAAGAATTAAAGAGTATAACGAGGCTTACTATCTCTAGACTACTAGGCATGCTCCCTAATTGTTCCTCTTGCTCTACATCAACCACTCCTCGTCAGAAGTTACTGTACACTTGCTCCATCAGCTCACCCTCCTTCGACGTCAAGCTTTCATGGTAGCTTTCTTGAAGATTTGAGAGATTTTTGGATTTAAATTCTTCACTCCTTGGTATTTATCTCCTTCTTCTTTCCTCTATTTATAAGCTCAAGAAATTGCAGATTTTCTCCATTCTCAAATCCAACAACTTTGTACAGTTGTAAAAGTTTTTTATTGATAGCTATGCAGATCTGATTTGTTTACTGGACTGTTGCAGAATGTCGACGCAATTTATAAATTGCACCGATAATTTATCAGCAGAATGTCACCGTATTTCTGGACATCTCTTCTCAGATCCAGATCTAATTACAGCTGTCACAGTTAGTTAAATTCTAGCTGTGCACTCATGTAGATCTGGTGTGATCTTTATAACTCTGCAGATTGTCGCCGCGTCTCTGGTCGCGATATGAAATCTTTAATTGCAGCAACAATGTGTGAAATTCTTGCGCTGGTGCTTCCAGATGTGCTTGTGGTTTGAATTCACTCAAACAAAGTAAAGCTTTCAATGCGTAGACATCTCTGATCGCAATTCCCATCTATACTTGTGGCTGCATTCTTTTTCTGACATTGATCTTCTGAGATGAGTTCCTGCGCTGACAATTCTAAGGCGCAATATATCGGCTGATTGCGGCGACATTAGTACAAAAAAAGGTAAAAATAACAAGAATTTAAACCAACTATCAATGAGTTAGAAAATATAAAAACTAAGTATGAAATGCTTATGATGCATGTAAAATAAGATACAAAAGAGACAATTAAGACCCAAATTTAGGGAGAAAATATATGTCATTTGTAATACCATCACACCCCTAAACTTGAGTTTTTACTTGTCCTCAAGTAAACAAAAATTAATAAAGTCACAAGCAAAATGTCTCTGCAATCAATATTCTAACAACTTAAATTTTTTGAAATTCTAATGTACAAATTGTATTCACATGATAGAATAATGTGCTGACAATTTATAGGCATGAATAATTAAAAACTGCAACTTCATAAATGTTAGTATCATGCATTGAATCCTAATCTTCCTTGAACCAATACAATATTTAATTTCTTTTTCATTTTCATTTTCTTCCTTTTTCTCATTTTTCTTTTTCAAGTGACTGAGAGATGTCATTGTATTACTTTACCTTTGTTCCTGGGCAGTAACGATGGGGTGCAACAAACCCCCAGAAGGTATGTAATTGTGCCAACACACACTCTTGCAGTGACAGCCTTTGGCCAGATGATTTTTCTAAACCTACAGCGGAGTGTTCTTCCTTGAAAAGTCACAATGCACTCACATTGGAGTGTCTTTTATTAATTCAATGTCATTGCAATTGGAAAGTTAGTTCAAGATTCAAAGATTGATACTATCCATTCATTACTGATGTATTTTCAATCATTCACCCAAAAATAGAAGGTTCAATATTCATTCATATTCACTCAATTCATATATCAGCATCCTAAGTAATTCAAGAATTACGCATAAAATAAAATTTATGGTCACATTTTTGTTGAAACTTTGCATACTTTCATTGAACTAATGAAACAATTAAATTCTCAAATATGTGGGTGCAATTGCATTTCCATTTCACACAAATTCCCCCCAAACTTAAAGTGTACATTGTCCCCAATGCATTGACATTAATAAATATATATATGGAAATGCAATGACAATGTAGATGCAGCGACAATAAAAATGCAATGACATTAATATGTAGGGACAATTATACTATAGGTATATGATATGCATGAAAACTAAATTAAGTGCTAAAAAATAAAAACTAACTCAGTGTGTTGCAGCCGAAGATGTGGCTGCATTGGTTTTTTTTTCTTGTTGCGCTTTCGTTCCTCCTTGTGCCTCATTTTCTTATCTTTACGCTTCCTCTTTCTATCCTTCATACTAGTCGGATCAGTGAATTGCTCCTCTTCAGTTGGTTAGGTGGCGGCCTCATTGATAGTTACATCTGATGGGTGGACTTCTGCAAGTGGTGCTATATAAGGCACTATGGCCAAACGATTACAATCTTCAGCAATGTTAGTAACTGCCTCAGCCTGGCTCACTTCAAGTGGAGCCACGTTTGCATGGGATGCCCTCACATTTATAGGTACTTCAACAATATCCTCAGCAATATCTGTCGAGGCATTATCTTGCTACTTCTCTGCAAGGTCCTTCTTCTCAAATTCTTCCTCTCTTTCCTTCTCCTTCTCTTGGCCTTCTTCTTGTTCTACTTTTCCTTCTTCAGGTTGTTCCTGCTCAGTGGTGTCTTTGTTGATGCCTTCCTTTACGTCCACACCTATGGATACAATTGGAGTATGCACTTCCTCAACCATAGCTGCCTGCTCTACCATATTAGCCCCAAGGCAGTTTGAGAACTCTTCTTCAAACAAGCTGGCTATAGTTCTATAGCAATCCTCTTAGAATGCCCCTCGTGCTCCTCGTCATCTGAAATGTGGATTCTTGTTAGAGAGCATACCGCTTACCATCAGGGGTAGACTGGTCGGAGGATGAGGTAGTTTCCTTAATAATTGGTGGGAAGACAAAGAACTCTGGTAGAGGATTTGGGCTCAGACTTCTCAATGCGTTGACAATAGATTTGTTTCATATTCTTGTGTACGCATAAAATATATTTCGTCTGTAGTCCATGTCTTCTAATGCGTTGACAATACGAATTCGGTGCATGTCAATGCGATCAATGTTTAGTTCTATTGCAGCCAACCTCTTCCCTAACTGAGGGTCTGTGGGCATATTATCCTATTTTTTCTTCTTTTCCCCTTCTCCTTCTTGGGTGCTTCTTTCACTATCGGTGTCTCTTGCCCTCTCGTCATTCTCTCTACTGAGATGTCATTGATGGGGCTCTTATTCTCTAGCACCTCTTCATCATCTCTGGGTACAATACCCCATTGTTTGTATAGTAGCATGATTAAAGAAGGAAAGGGTCCTTACTAAAAAGCTTTGCTGAATCATTTTATAATGCACCGACAAGAAGTGCTTTATGATGCATCGACAAAAAGATGATTTTTTTTAATCCTGCATAAAACTTGGACTACTACTTCAGCTCACAAAATATACTCTCGTAGTAGCACTTCAAGAGCAGCCATAGGATCTGATATTTATGGAGAAAACTATTGTTACTATCACTGATGCCGTCCTTGCATATGTGACAGTGCATTTTGTTATGGTTGCATTCGCTCTTGTGGTCCTGCATTTGATCAGGAAGTGAACGTACCTGAAAATTTTGATTGTAGTTCTGCTGTTGATTGTTATTGTAACTCCCTTTTCTATAACTCCCTTGATGTGAGGAATTGTCATATCCATATGTAGATGCATTTTGACTCCCCCAAGGTTGTTGAGTTTGATTGTTGAATGAGTTACTATAGGAATTTCCTCTGATGTTGTTGACGTAGAACGCATTCTTAGCATGTTATGGCAAGCCTCATAACTGTGGTTGTCGTTGCAAATTTCATATGAAAATGTTGGGACATCCAATTGTTGTGCCACTTGAATGGGAGTAACTTCACTTGTTCCCTTCATGTTCTTTATAATGCTGGCCAAAGAGGATACTTGTGCACTTAAAGCTGAAATTGCATCTAAAACACTAGGATTAGTTTTTTACCTGAGCAGAATGAGAGATTAGATATTGATAATCATTGGAATTCTCTCTAGAATTCGAATAGTTTCAGTGTAGGTGCAATCCAACAAGGGACCGTTTGTAGATGCACCGATAAGATTTCTTATTTGAGCATTTAAACCATTGTAAAAGATCTCAATTTGAGTCTCTTGTTGAATTCCAAACATAGGACAACGTCATAGCAAATTCTTAAAATGCTCCCATGTTGTATGCAGGTTTTCATCATTAGCTTCCGCTTGACTCGCTCCATCTTGCGCCAAGTCTTCAGTTATTGCACCCACAACTTCAAGTGCTAGGACAAATTTCTCAGCTAAATTTTCCTCGACACCTATTTCTTCATCATTTTCTTCCTCCACATGAACTTATTCCATTTTCAGCATTAAGTTCGAAGGTTCAGTACAGCTGTACAAAATTGCGTTGACAATGGAATCCTAATGAGTCGACAATGGTGTTTACTTTTTCCTTAATCGATGTAGACACAATATTTATTCCTTCTTCTTCAAGTGCTTCATACTCTTTTATTCTTCACACGATTCCAAAAATTTTCACTCTTTCTTGCGTTTTTCCAATTTCGTAACTTCTTAATTACGGATATAGGCATCAAAATTATGCTTTCATTGAAATCACCTAATGCCTTTCCAATATACCGATCACCAATAGGATCTTGAGAAGCTCTTGGGATCCGTAAATTCTTGGAGCAATTTAATTGTGATGACAGTGCACCCTTCAATAAGTGTGATTACTTCGAAATCTCCCAATCTTTTCTTCTTTGACAATGCGTCTTTAAGTTTTGAGGCTGTTTTGCTATCGCATTTGTGGTGATAAAGTGATCTGATACCGTCACCGTAATATTTTGTTTAACCTCTTCAGCTGCAGTTTGCTTTTCAGATTGTGCTGACATGTTCCTTTGTTGAGATTTGAATTATCTTCTTTTGCTATAACATCTCTAACAACTTCATTTAGTTGAGTCTCACTTGTGGCAATGATTTCCTCACAATGCTCTTGCCCTTGTGATATCAAATTTTCAATATCCATCAACAAAGTTTCTTTTGGTTGCAAATTTATTGCGCCCACAATCTGGCCAAATTGATATTCTAGAGCTCGTATGGATTCAATTTCACTTTGAAGCACAGATTCAGTCTTGGAAATATATTATCTCAGCAAATTTTCAATTGATAAAAACTCTAATGCTTCGTCTTGCTGGATATTTTGCCTTGACAAAGGTTGATCATAATTAGGCAATGTCCACTCAGATCTAACATCATTGTCTATACTTCCAAGGTCTTGATTGTTCCCATAAAAATTTGGATGTTACTCCCACTCTAGCGTGTAGGTGTCGGAATATGGATTTTCATATCGATAGCAATTCCACATGTGGTACACATTTATTGGATTTGATAGGCATTCTTCACACTCATGGTTGCCCCCACAGTAATTGCAACTTGTAACAGCAAATTTCCATTCTGCAATTGTTGTAGCATTGTGCATTGAATTACTCATATTAGTCAAAGAAGATATCTCGACCTTTATGCAATCGAGCTCCATTTCTATAGCATCACTCATCCAACATCTTGAGGTTCTATATTCCTCGCTCCTAGCCATATTTCACTAAAAAAATGTAAAAGTAAACAAAAAAAGGAAACAAGTTAGTGACAAATAAAATTTAGATAATAAAGAATCAATGCAATAACAAAATAAACATAAAAAAAATGACATTCCCCAGCAACGGTGCCAAAACTTGATCGGCGTTTTTACGTCACAGCATGTGCAAGTAGACACACGCCGATGGAAGTATAGCTGATAGATAATTCTATCGGATATCGATCCCACGATGAATGGGTTCTTGATGTCTAACTATCGAAGCAATTAATACTGTAATCAGGTAAGATGTGAGTAAGGATGTTAGTGCAATTATGTCAGATCTGCACACTAAGGTTGTTAATACTGTCAATGTAATCAAGGTTAATTGTCAAAGCAATTGAAAGTAAATGAAAGTGTTGTTGAAGTATTGAGTATTTAAATGCATAAAAGTAAAGGTTTGATCAAGTGTAAAGAATAGGAGAGGATCACTGACTTCGCTAAGTAGCAACGTTGGATGCGGCGACATGGTAAAATATGGATGGAATGTAGCTGCAATGAAGTCCCTTTGAGTTCTTACCATCAACAACTTTCTACTTAATCCCGACTTAAATATCCACAATCACTCCACCTCTCGGTGCGAGCAATGATGTGTATTGAAGAACAAGTAACAAGAGTTTGTCCCAGTCCCAAGTAGCTCTCGCCTAACTTACTTGTTAACCCAACCTGTCACTGTATCTCTTGATGTCAGCGCACTGCAATTTCACTCTTGTGCTTAAAGCACTTAGATCCAAGAATAAACAAATAAGCAGTGTAAAATAAGAATCAAAATGATTTAACATTAAAAGACACTCTCGTATTCATTTAATATCATCAAAATCCATCATCGTTTAAGAAGAATTAAAGAGTACAACGAAGCTTACTATCTCTAAACTACTAGGCCTACTCCCTAATTGTTCCTCTTGCTCTGCATCAAGCACTCCTCGTCAGAAGTTGCTGCACAATTGCTCCATTAGCTCACCCTCCTCTAATGTCAAGCTTCCATGGTAGCTTGCTTGAAGATTTGAGAGATTTTTGGATTTAAATTTTTAACTCCTTGATATTTATACCCTTCTTCTTTCCTCTATCTATAAGCTCAAAAAATTATGGATTTTCTCTATTCTCAGATCCAACAACTTTGTACAGTTGCAAAAGTTTGTTATTAACAACTATGCAGATCTGATTTGTTTACTGGACTGTTGCAGAATGTCGGCACAATTTATAAATTACGCCGACAATTTGTCATCAAAATATCGCCGTATTTTTGGACATCTCTTCTCAGATCCAGATCTAATTACAGTTATCACAGTTAGTTAAATTCCAACTGTGCACTCACGCAGATCTGGTGTGATCTCAAATCTTTAATTGCGGCATAAACTTGTGAAATTCCTGCGCTGGTGCTTCCAGATGTGCTTGTGGCTTGAATTCACTCCAACAAAGTAAAGCTTTCAATACGTCGACATCTTTGGTCGCAATTCCAAGCTATACTTGTGGCTGCATTCTTCTTCCAACATTGATCTTCTGAGATGAGTTCCTGCGCTGACAATTCTAAGGCGCAATATATCGATTGATTGTAGCGACATCAATACAAAAAGAGGTAAAAATAACAAGAATTTAAACCAACTAGCAATGAGTTAGAAAATATAAAAACTAAGTATGAAATGCTTATGATGCATGCAAAATAAGATACAAAAGAGATAATTAATACCCAAATTTAGGGAGAAAATATATGTCATTTGTAATATCATCATTAAACCTTTGGTAAAAACAGACATGGCCTAAGAAACTTGTAACTCCTTTCACACTAACTGGAGGCGATAATCTTTCAATTACATCCACCTTTGGTTTGTCAACTTCAATTCCTCTCCTGAAAGTCTTATACCCTAAGACAATCCCTTCCTTAATCAAGAAATGACACTTCTCCTAGTTAAGGACAAAATTCTTCTCCTCACATCTCTTAAATACCTTAGCCAAATTACTCAAACAAACATTGTAAGTATTACCAAAAAACGAAAATCGATGAAAACCTCAACAAAATTTTCAACCATATCAGTAAATATTGCTATCATGCATCGTTGAAATGTTGCAGGTACATTGCATAAACCAAAAGGCATCCGCCTAAAAGAAAACATACCGTAAGGACAAGTAAAGGTTGTCTTATGTTGGTCTTCCGGGGCTATAACTATTTGGTTATATCCTAAATAACCATCTAAAAAAAATAAAATTCATTACCTGTCGGTCGATCTAACATCTAGTCCATAAGAGGCAACGAAAAATGGTCCTTCCGAGTAGCTTTATTCAACTTTCTATAGTTAATACAGATTCTCCAACCTGTGACAGTTCTCATTGAAATTAACTCATTACGCTCATTCTTGATAATCATGATTCCATCTTTCTTGGATACACATTGTATCGAGCTTACCCATGAACTATCTGAGATGGGGTAGATAATGCTCGCATCTAACCACTTGATCACTTCCTTTCACACTACCTCTTTCATGATAAGATTGAGCCTTCTTTGCCCATCAATTCGAGCTCGCTCACCCTCCTCTAAGATAATCTTATGCATGCAGAAAGAAGGGCTTATTCCTCAAATATTAGCTATGGTCCAACTGATTACTTTTTAAAATTTCATTAAAACAACAATTAGTTACTCCTCTTGATATGTCGTTAATTCTGCTGAAATTATCACAAGAAAAGTAGAACAATCACTTAAATAAACATATTTCAAATGGAAAGGAAGTACCTTTAGTTCTAGTTTAGGCGGTTCCTTAATTGACAACTTTTGTTGCACATCTTCACAAGCTTTTAACTTCAACGGTTCAAACTATGTTGATTGAATATAGTCTCTTGGATTGGCTTCCATCAAAGCCATGTTTTCTTTACCTTCTTCATCTTCCAAAGGGTCAAACTTTAAAGCATTCTCCAATGATTCTTCCATAAAATTGCTTTGCATAAAAACTAAGATTTCTATTTCTTTCATAACTGAACAATCTCTGTAGGATTGAGAAATTTCATAGCTTTAAGAATGTTAAATCTTACCTGATTGTCTTGAACTCATATGGTGAGTTCACCTTTCTGCACATCAATTAACGTTCATCTTGTGGCTAGGAAAGGTATCCCAAGGATGATTGACACTTCCTTATCTGCTTCAAAATCTAAGACAATGAAATCAGCAGGAAAAATAAATTTATCGACTATTACCAAAACATCCTCGATCTTTCCTTCGGGATATGCTAAAGATCGATATGCTAGTTGAAGTGTCACAGTTGTGGGTCTTACTTCACCTATTCCCTACAACTTGAAAATATATTTGGGCATCAAGTTGATGGTAGCTCCTAAGTCGCACAAAGCTTTACTACAGTAAGATTCTCCTATGTATAGTAAAGCTTCCAAGGTCCTTTAGTTTCGACAGTAGCTTGTTCTGTAAGAAAGCACTGTACTCCTTTGTTAAAGTGACAGTCTCATACTCACTAAGTTGTTTCTTCTTGGACAGAATATCCTTCATAAACTTCATGTAGTTTGGCATTTGTTCTAAATTCTCCACCAGCGGGATATTATGTGTAATTGCTTCAAAACATCTAAGAACTTCTTGAATTGTACCTCTTGTTTTTGTTTATGTTACTGTAATTGTTGAGGGTATGTTGGTGATGAAACTTTCGGCCAACTGGACAGCTCTTCTGAGGAGGTAAATATACATCTAAAGAAGATGTAAAATTATCAGAATTCACATGTTTAAGGTTTGCCTCATCAGGCTTTGCAGATTCTGGCTCTACTGGTGCAAAAATTTCAACGGTTTGTTGACTTTCCTCCTTCTCAATGGGTTCATCCTCAACATCAATCACTCGGGATTCCAATGTCTTACCACTTCGCAATTCCACTACCTTGCAATGTTCCTTACCCAAACTCCTTGGATTTTTTGTATCGCTCGGTAAGGTTCCTTTCGGTCTATTACAAAACTCCGTAGCTAACTGACCCATTTGGTTCTCCAAATTTTTCAGTGCTACTGCTTGGCTTTGGATCAAAGCGTCATTCTTCTTCATGTACACCTTCAACAAGTTCTCCAAACTGTTGGTTGATTCAACTTGGGGTGGTTTTGGAGCTTGTTGATTAAACCCTGGGATTAGTTGGTTCTATGTTGCATGTAGTTGTTCGGTCCATTTCCTTGGTTGCTCAAAGAAAGGTTAGGATGGTTACGTCATGAAGGATCATAGAAGTTAGACTGAGGTCCTTGTCCACTTTTATTTTAATGTTGATTCCACACGTAATAAACCTACTCGGGATTTGGTGGACAATTTTTGAAAGAATGGCCATCCCCACAATACATGCAAAATTATTTACACCATTAGCGATAAATTTTTTTAACATAGAAGAGATAGATGATACCCTGAGTTGAGAGTGAAGTGAGGGCATTCACTTCATGAACTCCGACTACACGTCTTCCTGAAGTCGCTCGATTTGTTGGCCATTGATAGTTGTTTTTAACCTCGTTATAAGACTTAGACAAAATAATACCATTTGCAGAAGCATTTACCATCAATAATGTAAGTGCGTTGAGACCCTTGTAAAACGTCTCCAACTGGATACAGTGAGGAATCCCATGATGAGGACACTTACGAAGTAAGTCCTTGAATCACTCTCACGCCTCGTACAAGAACTCATCATCCAATTGTTGAAAACTTGTAATCTCATTTCGTAACTTAGCATTTTTTCTAGGTGGAAATACTTAACCAAAAATCTATTTGCTAATTCTTTCCAAGTAGAAATTGAACTTGGTGGTAACGAATTAAGCCATGCTCGTGCTCGATCTCGCAACGAGTACGAAAACAGTTTCAACCTCTGCGCGTCTTCAGTCACATCAACTATCTTGAATGAATCACTCACCTCTACGAACAATCGAAGGTGAAGATGTGGATCTTCCGTGGGCATATCACTGAACTAGCCCTCCATTTGAAGCATTTGGAACATCACTAGTTTCAACTCAAATTGGGGTGCCTCAATATCTGACCTCCTAATTCCAGGAACTCATTGAAGACTGGCAAAGCGTACTGTTTGATGCAACGATCCCTATCATTGGCAATGAGGATAGGAATGCACACATGATCGACTCCATTACCTTGGCCATCAATTTGATTTCCAAGGTCAATCTCAACTAGTCTCTAGGCGAATTGTTTGTGTCTTCTCTATCTGAATGTTCGCTCGATTTTAAGGTCTACAGGGAGTAAATCGATGATTCGATCTATGCTCATAAACACCTGAAAAAGAAAATCAAAAAAATAAAATAATAAATTAGTATGGTTAAGATTAAAATAAAAACCAAATTGCAAATAAATAAATTCACAAAAAAAAGATTAGGGCAACAATCCCCGACAACGACGCCAAAAACTTGTAGCGCTAAGGTTTGTAAAAGTGTACATAGTTGCTATCAAGTAATAAGTAAGTAATAGAGTTATTGTCTCCACATGGATTGTATATGTTAATCAATACATTGTAAAATTAAATTAAACAACTTGGTAAAAACACAATATTTTTTAGAGTGATGTGATTAAAATTAAATGATTATAACTAAATGAAATTGATCCCTAAACCTAAGATGATATTTTTGAATGAATGGAATGATTTTAGGAGTAAAAAAACACAATTTACAACAATTAATAACATATATAAACTAGGACAATAACTTTAATTAATTTAGTTCATTCTTAACATGCTTATTAATATTCAGAATATATTTCATGGCAACTCGATCTTTCATGGCCTTGGAAACCGAATTAAGTCCTTTCTAAATCTTTTACTTAATTAACATGCATTTTACTAATTATATTAAACTAAGTGTTTCTTAGTATTCATGTGAAGTAACAAGGATTGAGTCGGTTTGAAACAATTTAATCTCATGATTTTAAAAGTCATGCAAGGTAATAGAGGTCAGTCAAGTTATTACTATCCTTCAATTCTTTTTGGGTCAGATTTGAATTAGCCATACACATTTCAATTATTGTGTCTATTAGCCGATGTCTGGTTTGGGTCGCTCAACTAATTCTAATGCATCCAATCACGTATGAATGAAATACTTACTAGAATTTAATTGAAAATATGATCAATTGAGGCACAAACATTATAAGCATGAATCAAATGAATATTATTAAAATAATGCAATCATCCTAGCTTAAATAAAATTAAGCTACCATTGTTGATAACAATATCGAAAAACACTTGCAAACATGATGAAATTAAATATTAAGAAAAGAAAGAATAAACCTTATCGAAGTGGCTGTCACCCAAACTTCGATTGAAGATGACTCCTTCGAATCCTTGCATCGCTCCTGTGCTGAGGGCTCTCCAAGGTGGCCATCCAAGGGATCTTTCAGAGGCTGTTGTTGGCTAAAATATGGTGGGAAGATAGGAGATGCTAGGTGTGGGAATGAAGAGAGAATTGAGAGAATAGAAGAGATAATTGAATGATGAATGAATGGATGATTTGAGAAGTGAGGTTAAAGGCTCTATTTATAGGAGAGGTTGAGGGGTGAGTTTACCAAAAATAGGATGGTTGAATCCCCCATTCTTGTCTCATGCATGACCGGCCATAAACTGAGGAGATCAAGCTTGGTTGTTTGCTTTTTTGATGCATTCAACCATGCTAAATCAAGCAGGGATTAAGACCAAGTCAACTGCAATCTTCTAGGCTGAATTTTGATTTTTTCTCAACTGCAAGGACTCTTTGTAATTATCCCAAAACTCTTTATTGGGCAGCCAATGTGTTTGCCAAAATTGGGCTCTTCATTCACTTGGGTTGGACAGTTGACCCAGCAAGCAACCAAACCTGTCCAAAACACATGAAGTTAATTTGGGTCAAATCAAATAATTGATTTACCCGTTTTATAATATTTAACCAATCCAATTAATGAAATAATACATGTCCATATAATTTCATGCTATAATTAATTTAATTTGAATGGCCCACTTTACTTATAAAGTATAACATGTTAAATAAAATCATAAAAAAGTTATTTTGTGCATAAAAACTATATAATAAAGCATAAAATCACATCTTTATAATTTTCATGTCCCAATTTAATATTTAAGAAAATTCCATTAATTTATTAAACAATTACTCAGATTGATATCATTTTTAAGTAAAAAGGTGATGAAATTCTATAGAAAAAACCTATATATTTTCGAGTTTGGTGGGTATGATTTAAGACTATGTATCCTTGTTGGGTATTTGGTGGTTATATGATAATTCTTTAAATATGCTAATTGTGTTGATGTTTAGGTTGGTGAATTTTAATTGTTATGATTGTTAGAATTTATACTAAACTAGTGTATATGATCATGGAATAAAATGTATCATGTTAGTTGTGATGAAGCTTGAAATGACTTGGAGTGTTCATGTTGGAACTTATAAATGGTGGAAAGGTTGAAGTTTAGTATGACAATTATAATTTGTCTTTATATAGGTGATTGTATGTGGACTTAAATGGTTAAATGTGTCATATTTTGGATTTTTTAGTGTGTTTTAATGTGTGATAAAGTTGTTGTATGGATTGGTTTAGGTCCCTAAACAAATAGATGAAGGTTGAGCTTGAATTTGGTCACTTTTGGGCACACACAGCTTGGGACACGGGCTGTCACACGACCATGTGGTGCACATGGGCGTGTGCCCTGGGTGTGTTAGGTCCAGGGTTCACACGAGCTGAGACAGAGGTGAGTGGCCCAAGTCAGTGAGTAACAAGGTTTGGCACATGGGCTGAAACATGGGCGAGTAGGAGGGCCACACGGGTTTGTGGAAGAGCCATTGGGCCATGTGACCTTTATAGGTGAAAATTTTCATTTTTTCTTAAAATGTTCTAATTTGGTCCCTAATTGTTCGTAAGCTATTTTAGGGTCTCAAGGGTCCGATTTAAGGCCTATAAATGTATGTTTAATATTATTTCGAGTTATGTCTTAATTAAAGGAATTAAATTGATAATTAAATACTGTTTGTTATGAAAAGGTTTCGATATGTGTAATAACTCTATTCTGACGACGAAAATAGGATATAGGTGTTAAATTTAGTGGTATCAAAGCTACGATTTAGTCGATTCTTGAACTAACGTAGCATGATTAAAGTCTAGAATTACATGTCATATAAACCTTTGATAGTGTGATATTGATTGATTTGATCTAACCTTTGTTTTATTATAGATTTTAAGATGTCTGACAATAAACGAGATGAGATTAATGAAGTAAACAATAATATTCTGACTACTAATCTTGAGGTGAATCATAATATACTGATTCCCCATATGTCTGAAAATGAAGTTAAAAGTATGTTTTTTGGTTTGATAGGACAATGGATTTCCAAATTTATGAGAAATAATCCGTTAGCCCAGCAAATTCCACCCCCTATTGCACACCTTACCGTACATCTTACGGTACGTCCTACTATAAATCCACCCTAGTGGTACGTCCTGTTGTACCCCCTGTAGTGCCTCACCCCTTTGGTAGTTGAACCGAACTGGTATATTCTAGTTGATAAAGTTAGAATTTTGGGGCTGAAGAATTTTGGGGTAGTATAGAATATGATCCGTCTAGAGCTGAATGCTGGTTGGAAAATATCCCAAGTGTTTTTAATGAGATGGATTGTCCTCCTGAAGATTATCTTAGATGTGTAGTGTCATTTCTAAAAGACGAGGCTTACAGTTGGTGGTCGATGCTGACAACAATTGTATCCAAAGATAAAATCAATTGGGAATTTTTTTAGATAGAATTTAAAATAAATATATCAGTAAGAGGTATCTGGATCGGAAAAAGAAAGAGTTTCTAGAATTGAGACAAGGAAATAGGTCAGTAGCTGAGTATGAGAGAGAGTTTGTACATCTTAGCAAGTATGCCCGAGAAATTGTACTGACAAAAGAAGAAATGTGCATCCGATTTAAAGACGGGCTAAATGATGACTAGTGGCATAGAGATATGGTAGTTTGTAGTCTTAACTGATCAGGCGTAAAAGATGGAAGAAGTGTATAATCATATGAAATAGAGAGAAAAGAAGGCTCAAGATTTTATTAAAAGAAATCCTTCTAGGTTATTTTCTGCACCCCCACCGAAGGAAACAATAGATGACGATAATCGGGTTATTGTATCATTTGGGTTTCTGAGTAGAAGCAGATCTCAACAGCCTGAGTTAAAATTTCAAAATCAACCTGTGGATAGTGTAGCTAATATCTGCAATGCTCTGAAACCAACGTGTGAACACTGTGGCAAATTCTATCCTGGTGAGTGTAGATTTAAGGTGGGTGCATGCTTCAAATGTGGAGCGACTGATCATTTTTTGCGTAATTGTCCGAAAGCCCTGGAAGAAAAATATGACATGAGTATAAAACCCTTGACTACACTGCAAAAAGGTAGACGCACTGGTTAGAGTAGCAACACGGAAGGAAATCGAGGTGATTCTAAGGAGGGGACTACTAGATCAGAGGTTCGAGCACCAGCATAGACATATGCTATCCGAGCCAGACAGGAGGCTACCGCGCCTGATGTTGTTATTGGTATATTTTATCTTTTTGATGTTACTATATATGCATTAATTGACCCTAGATCGACTTATTCATATATTTGCACTGCATTGGCAATTAATAAAAATTTACTTGTTTAGTCGACTGAGTTTGTTGTCCAAGCTACAAACCCATTGGGTCACAATGTTATAGTCAATTTGATATGTCGTAAGTATCCACTAAAAGTTCAGGGCTGTGAGTTCCTTACTGATATGATGTTATTTTCTTTCCATGAGTTTGATGTAATATTGGGTATGGACTGGTTATCGTTACATGATGTAGTGGTTAACTGTAGACATAAACAGATTGATTTGAGATGCCCATCTGGTGAGTTGATTACGATTGAGTCTAGTAGATTGAACAGTGCTACCAAAGTTATTTCAGCTATTTTTACACAAAAAATGATTCGTAAGGGTTGTAAGGCATTTCTAGCTTACATATTGGATACTCGAGATTTGGGAACAAAGTTGGATCAATTATAAATTGTTAATGAATTTACGAATGTATTTCCTGAAGAGTTACTGGGATTACCACCTGAGCGTGAGGTCGAAATTGTTATTGATTTGATACCCGAGATTGCACCGACATCGATTCCACCGTATAAAATGGTGCCAACTGAGTTGAAAGAACTTAAAGCAAAATTGTAAGAATTACTAGACATAGTTTTTATTCGACCGAGTGTATCACCTTGGGTTGCACCTGTGCTATTCGTGAAGAGAAAAGATGGTTCATTGAGATCGTGTCTAGACTATCGACAATTGAACAGGGTCACAAAAAAAAATATCCGTTACCTCATATTAAAGAGTTGTTCGATCAGTTAAAGGGTGCAACTGTACTTTCAAAGATAGATATCAAGTCGGGATACTACTAGATGCGAGTAAAAGATTGTGACGTATCGAAGAATACCTTTCGGACCCGATATGGACACTATGAATTTTTAGTAATGCCATTTGGATTAACTAATGCTTCAACTACTTTTATGGATTTAATGAATTGGATATTGCAACCTCAATTGGATAGATTTGTTGTTGTTTTTATTGATGATATACTAATATATTTCAAATCAGAGGCCGAGCATGCTCAACATTTAAGAACAATATTACAGATTCTACGTGAGAAACAATTGTATGCAAAATTCAGTAAATATGAATTTTGGCTTCGAGAGGTTGGGTTCCTTGGACATGTGGCTTTTGCAGAAAGGATACGTGTTGATTCGAGTAAGATTTCTGCTATTATTAACTGGAAGGCTCCAAAGAACATTTCTGAAGTACGTAGTTTTCTAAGTTTGGGAAGTCATTATCATCACTTTTTAAAAAACTTTTTAATAATAACTTCACAGATGACCAAGTTACTATAGAAAAATGTCCAGTTTGTTTGGTCAGATGAGTGCCAACAGAGTTTTGATCAATTAAAGAGAATGTTGATAGAAACTCAAATTCTAACACAACTTGAATCGGGGAAAGAATTTATGGTTTACAGTGATGCGTCACATAGTGGATTGGGATGTGTACTGATGCAATTCGAGAAAGTAATAGCTTACGCTTCTCATCAGTTAAAACCTCATGAGAAGAATTGTCTGACGCATGATTTAGAGTTAGTTGTCATTGTTTTTGCACTGAAGATTTGATGTCATTATCTCTACGGTGAAAAATGTCACATATTTACAGATCATAAAAGTCTGAAGTACTTGATGACTCAAAAGGAACTGAATCTAAGATACTGATAATGGTTAGAGTTATTGAAAAATTATGATCTTGTGATCGACTATCATCCTTGGAAAACTAATGTGGTTGTAGATGCATTAAGTTAGAAATAATTGTTTGCTTTGAGGGTAATGAATGCACATCTATCTTTGGAAGGTGATGGCTCTGTTACAGCTGAGCTCCGGGCGAGATCGTTATTTCTTCAGCTAATTCGGGAGTTGCAAGATAATGACCCGAAGTTACTAGCTAAAAGAGAGTAGATCCAGAGTGATTCAACTACGAGATTCACTATAGGTATTGATGGTATGATGTATTTCTGTGACAGTTTCCGTGTAATCTAGAGTTTAAACAAGACATTTTATTAGAGGCTAACAATAGTACAAACTCCATTCATTCAGGTAGTACTAAGATGTTTAATGACTTGAAGAGAGTGTATTGTTGACCAAGTATGAAACGTAAAATTTCTGAATATGTAACTAAATGCCTAGTTTGCAAGCAGGTAAAAGCTGAATATCAAGTATCGTCATGGCTATTACAACTTGTCACTGTCCTTGAATGGATGTGGGAATGGGTTACGATGGATTTTATATCAAGATTACTTGTGTGATTGAGGAAAAAGGTTTTGATTTGGGTCATCATTGATAGATTAATGAATTTAGCTCATTTCATTCCAGTTCTTACTGATTATTCACTTAAGAAGCTAGTAGAGTTATATATATCAGAGGTTGTCCAACTTCATGGAGTGTCGATATCTATTATTTCTGACAGAGATCTGAGATTTACCTTGAGATTTTGGGGTAAACTTCATGAAGCACTAGGTACTAACCTTAATTTTAGCACTGCGTATCATCCGCAGAAATATGGTCAATCAGAACAAGTAATACAGATTCTAGAATATATGTTACGATATTGTATACTTGAGTTTGAGGGTAGCTGAGAAAGGTATTTACTGTTGGTGGAATTTGTATATAATAACAATTATCAATCTAGTATCAGAATGGTACCGTTTGAGGCGTTATATGGGAGAAAATGTAGAAACCATTGTATCGGTCACAACTGAGTGAATCCAAGCTAGTTGGTACTGATTTGATTCCCGAGACTAAGGATAAGGTTTGGATAATTCGTGACTATTTAAAAGCAACATCAAATCGATAGAAGTCGTATGCATATATGAAAAGAAAAGACATAGAGCTTGCAGTTGGTGACCGAGTTTTTTTAAAAGTCTCACTGTGGAAGAAAGTAATTCGATTTGGTTGAGAGGGAAAACTAAGTATGAGGTTTATCGGGTCATATGAGATTACAGAAAGAACTAGCCATGTAGCTCACAAGTTAGTTTTAGCCCAAAAAATTGAAAAGATTCATAATGTTTTTCATGTTTCGATGCTGAGATGGTATAGTTCAAATCCTTCACATGTGATTACTCCCTGTGATGTTAAGATACAATCGAATTTATCGTATTCAGAAGAAATAATCAGGGTTCTGGCTCATGAGGTAAATGAACTCTAAAATAAAAGAGTACCATTAGTTAAAGTTTTATGGAATCGTCACAGGGTTGAAGAGGCTACATGGGAGATTGAAGCTTCAATGAGATCATAATGTCCGAATCAGTTCATTGGAAAGAAATTTTGGGACGAAATTTCCTAAGGGGAGAGTTGTAACATCCTATTTTTTTAGTGGTGTTAGAAACAGTTGTTTTGGGACCACAACTTTAACGTGTTGGTCCGTAAATATTAATTACTTAATGTTTATGAGACCGTTAGTATCGTATTAAAATTTGGTCTTGAAATTTTATTGTTTAGATAGTTAATTAATCAAAAAGGGCTAAATCGTAAAAGCAACAAAAATAGAGTTCTATCAATTAAAAGTGCTCGATGACAAATGAAGGGTAAAGTAAGATATTTAAATGATAATTATACCATTTATGAGACTAGTGGATGGTTTTGGGTCTATGAATGTTAAAATTGAAGTAAAAATCATTAATGACAAAATTGTAATTTGTAATTAAATAGATTAAAGTAAACCAAAAAATGAAATTTTAGCATTTCCCATCTTCTTCAACAAGCTTTGAACTAAACCCTGATAGAGAAAGTAGAAAACATTCGGCTAGCTTTGGTTCTCAAATCAGGTGAGTAAACTTCGTCCGTTTTTAGTGATTTTTGTGTTTTTGAGCTCGTATTAGCTTAATCTAGCTAACCCGGGGTCTAATTTGTGAAAATTTTCAAATTTTATAAATGTTTCTAATGATGAGTTGAGTTTTTTCTTAAAGTTTATGGAAGATTATTGAGTTTTGTTATTAGTCAAGATTATTTTTTAAAGTAATTTTTTATGATTTTAACGTTCAAGGACTTAATTGTTAAAATGATATAAGAGCTTGTACTTGATGTGAAATACTTTCATGTAGGGGATGTGTTGAGACCCTAAAAGGTTCGACTAGGCTTGGGTTTAAAAGAAAATGGTTTATTTACTTGTTTGGTGTTTAGGGACTAAACTATATAAAAGTGGAAAGTTAAGGGTAATTTTATAAAACATCAAAAAATAATTGAGTAAAATGATTTAATTTTACTGTTAATTTAGTTAATTGAGTGAAATTATTATTTTAGATAAAAAACATGCTGACGATCGCGAAAAAGAAAAGGTTACCAAGTAGTCCCTATACTTAAGTTATAGCTACAAATTAACCTGATAAGTTCATACTGTTATTTCTATATTTTAATAATTTATTTCTTACATTTCTCATTGTATTATCAAAATTAAATTATGCTTAAAATGGAAGAAAATCTGAGAAATGAATGAAGTAATGAGTTATTGGGCCTTGGGTCGGTGATATAAATTGCCACGATAGCTAAGGTCCTACATAAGTTGCGGATTCTTGATAGCTTGTGTGAGCAACATCATGAGTCAGTGAATACTGAATGGTTATTGTCTTATGATGATACAAACCTCTACGATGGCTGAGATCCTGCATACGTTGCGGATTCTCAATAGCTTGTGTGTAGCATCGTGAGACGGTGAATACTGAATGGTTATTGTGTTCTTATGATATGAATCCTTGCGATGGTTGAGATCCTGCATAATTTACGAATTCTCAACAGCTTGTGTGAGCAGCATTGTGAACGGGTGATATAGGCTGTAGCGATGGCTTAGGACTTACACATGTTGTAATTTCTCATCAGCTTGTGTGAGCAGCATCGTGAACAGGTCAAGATTCTGTGACTAGCTTAAATGAGCGATTTTTTGTGATTACTGAAATGTGTTTATGACCTACCGAAATCGGGTAAAGTATGAGTTATGGCAAAGTGTAAAACTTATCTATTGTGAACTATGTTTGGCAAAGATTTTGTTTTGTATTTCATATAATAGAATTGTTAAGTTGTTTGGTAAGATTTATTGTAAACTTCACGAACTTACTAAGCTTTTGTAAGCTTACTCGTGTTTTTGTCCTTTGTCTTGTAGATTTCATTTTGTAGACAGGAGATCAGATCAACCTTGAAGAATCACACTATCTTGAGAACTTTTTGGTAGATTTTGTAAACATTTTTTGGCTTATATGGCATGTAATAGGAAATGATTGTTTTGCTATAATTTAGGGCTACGTATGCTTATTGGGTATTTGGTGGTTATATGATAATTCTTGAAATATGCTAGTTGAGTCGATGTTTTAGTTGGTGAATTTTAATTAATATGATTGTTAAAAGTTAAACTAAACTTGTGTATACGATCATGAAATAGAATGTATCATGTTAGTTGTGATGAAAGTTGAACTGACATGGAATGCTCATGTTTGAACTTATAAATGATGGATAGGTTGAAATTTAGTATGACCATTATAATGTGTCTTTATATAGGTGATTGTACGTGGACTTAAATGGTTGAATGTTTCATATTTTGGATATGTTTTAGTGTGTTTTAAGGTATGGTAAAGTTGTTCTATGAATTGGTTTAGGTCCCTAAACAAATAGGTGAAGGTTGAGCTTGAATTTTGTCAGTTTTGGGCACTCACAACCTAGGACCTGAGTGATCTGCTGGTTTCATAAATAGCAGATTGAACTATTTTTCACACTTGAAGAGCTTGAAATCAAGTATTTTCCTTATGTTTTTGTAGGATTTAATTTAGATTTCTCTTTTGAATAAATTGTGTAACCTAAGTGCTAAAATGTCATCTTATTTGTTTTTAACACTGATTGAGGCCTAAAGGTTAACTAATGTATTTGATGAGTGTGCATGAGATCACAAGAAGTGTAACAATAGGAGACTGATCACTTCATCACAACATAGGCTGAGCTATGTTACAACCAAGGGACCAGAGTTGAAGAATTCAAAGACTGATGTCTTTATTGCGACATACATGAGCTATGTCACGAAAACGCCCGTAGGATAGCACTCTATACGAGGACTGATGGCTTCGTCGTGACATAGGTCCTGGTGTGTCACAACATCGACCCCTAGATACGAATTCTGCATCGAGTGAAGGATGTTTCGATCTTTACAAAGCCACTTAAACACGAAGGACGACAGCAGATCTAGGGTTGATGAAAATGACCAGCTAAAAGCTATAAATAAGGCCTTTAGCACTAGGGTTTGGACACCATTCATTAGATCTTAGTTTTTAGCTTTGTTTTATTTTGTCGTTTGAAATGAGATTGTAGAAACTAGCATAAATGATTGAGGAAATTTTCCCAAAAAATTGATAATACAATTTTAGTTTCTTTTTCATTCTCTTCTTCAATTATATGTTTTCATATATTGTTTTAATGATGATCAAAGAAACTATGAGGAATTAATTCTATTTTGGGGAATTAGAGAGTGGACATATGAATAATTAATTGTTGTTTTACAGGGATTTTACCTTTTAGATTAGCTATTTGGGAATGGAAGAACATCGAACAAACACTAGGCCTGACAACCCTAAAAAGTCATCTAGGTGGGAATGAACCCAAAATTGGTATGGCCTATCCATGAACAACTTTTCCCCAAACCAGTTTAGATTGTGACATATAGCGTTAAGTAATCTCTATTGACTTGTTATGCCAGTGGAAGATTGAGAAATCCAACTGTGGTCATGACTAGTTGATTGGAGGAAAATCCCTAAAACCCAACAATTAAAGAACTCATACGGAAACGACCTAATTTCCCCAAAGCCATTTATAAGAATCTCTACATCTCAATCATCTTGCTTTTATTTTCTATTTTATTTTCACTGTTATTTTATGCTCTAAAAAATCCATTCTTTATTATTCGTACTATAATACCTAAAATTAGTATTAATTAATTTTATTCTTTGTAGGGATTTGATTTACTATCACCTTACGCCTTATTTCGGTACGATCCTCGAAATACTACCAAGTGTTCCATTGTAACACACTATATTTACAACTTGACCCATATACTTGCAGAAAGCCTACGTTTACGCCAAATGGGAGTACGTTCAGGGGTGGTCAAGTTGTTGGCGCCATTGCCAAGGAGGTAACGCCTTAGTAAATTTTGTTCTGTCATTATCAATAAAATAATTAGAAAAATTTTAGATTATAGATACAATTCTCTTTAAACTTCTGCTTTTAATTTTATTTCGTTTGCATTAACTTATAAAATGATGAAAAATTTGTTAGGGATTTTTTTTATTTAGAATGGTTACAACCTAGTATTGCTAGACCATTAATTTATCAAAATCATTTTGAATTAAATTCATCCTTAATATCCTGGATAACTGACAATGTCACCTTTTCTGATCCCTTGACAGAAGATTCTGTTATGTTTTTACGAAAATTCGAGGTAATCTGTAGCACAGTTTCATATGCAAGGGTAGCCCCAGGTGCGGTTAGATTATTGTTAATTCCTTTTGCTTTAAATGGAAAGGCCAAGTCATGGTTGGACTTTTTATCCCCATACACCATTACTACGTGGGAAGAATTTATATATATGGTTCTTCAATGAATGATTTCTATGCCTAAGATTATGCAGGGATATTTACAAATGTTTCATTTCAAGCAAACAGTGACAGAAACATTAGGGTAAGCTTGGGAAAGATTCAGAACCATACTTCGATCTATACTCGGGGGAGGAATTCATATTACTATAAAAATTTAGCATTTTTATGATGGACTAAGTATAGAAAATAGACACAAGGTAGATATAATGACTGGAGGAAGCATGTGGACTAAGACATGGCAAGAAGTTACAGACATACTAGAAATTGCAAGTGCAAATGAGATATCCTGGAAGGAGCGATTGAAACTTTTGAGAGAAACTAGTGAACCTGTCTGCAACTAGATTGTGGCCAATCATTGCATGGAAGAATATCCTAAGGACAAAGGACTTATAGAAGAAGAACCAAATGAAGAATCTTTAACAACCTAGTTGGAATGGTGGCAAAAAAGCAAAGAGGTGGCGGAGCAACCAGTGTTAAATGCCACTAAAATGGTACCATCAATTGTGAGACAATCAGAAGTAGAGTTAAAGCCACTACCAGAACATTTGAAGTAGGGCTATTTGGGTGAGAAAAATGCTTTACCTGTTCAATTGGCATTAGGATTAAGTGAATCACAGGAAGCAGCTCTGTTGGATGTGCTAAAACATCATAAAAAGGCCATTGGGTGGACAATCACTGATATCAAAGGAATAAGCATCTGTCAACACAAAATTCAATTAGAAGAAGGCAAAAAACCTGTAGTAGATGCACAGAGGAGACTCAATCTATTTATGAAAGAAGTGATGAAAAAGTAATTGGTCAAGTGGTTAGATGTAGGCATAGTTTATGCCATTTCCAATACTGAATGGGTAAGCCTTATGCAATGCGTACCAAAAAAGGGTGGGTTTACAGTAGTAGAAAATGACCACAATGAGCTAATCCCTACGAGAACAGTTACTGGGTGGAGAGTGTGTATTGATTACAGGAAATTAAATGATGCAACAAAAAAATATCACTTTCCACTATCTTTCATTGATCAAATGTTAGATCGGTTGGCAGGTAAAGAATATTATTTTTTCTTAGATGGGTATTCAGGGTATCATCAAATCCCAATACATCCCGATGATCAAGGAAAAACAAATTTACGTGCCTTTTTGGGACATATGCTTTTAAACGTATGCCTTTTGGACTTTGTAATGCACCTGCCACTTTTATGAGATGTATGACTCCTATTTTTGCAGATATGTTAGAAGAAGGGTTAGATGTTTTCATGGATGATTTCTTGGAATATGGATATTCTTTCAAGGAATGCTTGCTGAATTTAGAAAAAGTCCTGTAGAGGTGTGAGGAAACTAATCTAGTACTCAACTGGGAAAGATGTGATTTTATGGTAAGAGAAAGCTTAGTTTTGGGACATCAAATATCACGAAGAGGGTTAGAAGTAGACAAAGCAAAAATCGAGGTAATAAAAAACCTACCACATCCTACAAATATCAAAGATATTCGAAATTTTTTAGGACATGCTAGGTTTTATAAAAGGTTTATAAAAGATTTTGCTCATATCTCTAAACCTTTAAATTTATTATTACAAAAGGATATTTCATTTACATTTGATAATGACTACATTGAAGCCTTTGAAAAGATAAAAGAGAAGTTAATAACTGCTCCCATGATAATTACACCCAACTGGAATGAACCCTTTATTATTATGTGTGATGCTAGTGATTATGTTGTAGGTGCTGTCTTAAGTCAAAAGAGGGACAATCTATTTGGGGCGATTCATTATGCTAGTAGAACTCTTAATCCCACTCAATACAACTATACTACTATTGAGAAGAAAATGTTAGCTGTGGTTTTTGTCTACGAAAAATTTCATCCTTATTTAATGGCTAATCGTGTGTATATTTATACAGATCATTCAGCCCTGAAGTATGTAATGAAGAAAAAATAAACCAAAGCAAGGCTAATGAGATGAGTATTGCTGCTATAAGAATTTGATTTATGGATCATGGATCAAAAAGGAACAAAAAACCAGATAGCAGATCATTTGTCACGATTAGAAAATCATGCTGTCTCTGTACCTTTAGGAGAAATAAAAGAAACCTTCGTAGATGAGAAACTATTCCGATTATGTGAAATATTTAGCAAAAGGGGTGTTCCAAGCAAAAGCATTGTGGCAACAAAAGAAATGAATTATGCATGAGGCAAAAAATTACATTTAGGAGGACCATTAAGTATTTCGACAATGTGCAGACTAGTTAGTACAACAATGTGTAGCTGAGGAAAAAATAAGTGACATCCTTAAAGGATGTCACGACTCTCCTTGTGGAGGACATTTTAGCGAAAAACGAACAGCTCTGAAAATTTTGCAATCCGAATTTTACTAACCGACTATGAATAGGGATGCCCATATGTTCGTGTAAAATTATGATCGGTATCAGCGAATCGAGAATATATCAAAAAGAGATGAAATGTCACAAGTGGGAATTATTGAGGTAGAAATCTTTGATGTTTGGGGAATTGATTTCATGAGACCCTTTCCTAGTTCATTTGGGAATCAATATATCTTGTTGGCAGTAGATTATGTTTCCAAATGTGTAGAAGCTGTGACATTACCCACTAATGATACCAAATCAGTGGTAAGATTCCTAAGAGAAATATCTTTGTGCGATTTGGAACTCCCAGGGCATTGATTAGTGATGAAGGATCACATTTTTGCAGTAAACAATTTGAAGCCGCTCTCGAAAAATATAGCATTCGACATAAAATGACAACTACATATCACCCACAGGTGAATGGACAAGCTGAAGTTTCTAATCGAGAAATTAAATAGATCCTTGAGAAGACAGTAAATCCTAACTGCAAAGACTGGGCAACAAAGTTGGATGATGCACTATGGCTTATCGAATTGCTTACAAAACACCTCTCGGTATGTCTCCCTATAAACTTGTATATAAAAAAAATTGTCATTTGCCTATTGAATTACAGAAAAAAGCATATTGGGCTATTAAAGAATTGAATCTAGATATTGAGTTTGCAAGAAAAGAGAGATTGTTCCAGTTACAAGAAATGGAGGAGTTTCGATTCATGGCTTATGAAAACACGAAACTTTTTAAAGAAAGAAGTAGGTTGTTCCATGATGCCAAGATTCAAAAACCCAGCTTTGAGCTAGGACAAAAGGTACTCTTGTTTAATTCTAGACTCAACTTGTTTCTTGGAAAGCTCAAATCAAGATGAACAGGGCCATATACCATTAATTAGGTCAAACCATATGGGGTAGTGGAGCTATTAGGTAGAAATGGTGAAACTTTCCACGTCAATGGGTAAAGGATAAAACCATATTATGGGGGAACTACAGATATACTTGTTGAATAACAATCTCTACATTGTACGGTGATATGGGATAAAGAGCCAGTGTTACAACCAAATACTTCAGGAATAGACGATAGCTCAAATCTGGAACCAAAGGAACCTGGTCTCGATGTCGCGACGAACACATGCAATGTCGCGACATACCTAGTGCCTATTGTGACACACCTACGTAACACCAACAGTACAGGTGAAACTTTAACTCCTAACTGTAACCTCTAACTTCTAAATTTAATGAAAGTCTTATTAATCAATGATCGCCCCCAAACGTATTCCTGCTCGATGTAGATTTCGGCTTTTCGCAAGTATACGGGTCAGGTTGTAAATTTAATGTGTTTACAACGGAACACTTGAAAGTCCCCAAAATGGAATTAGTTCCTCCTGCTTCTTTATTCATCAAGAACACAATATATGAAAACATATAAATGCAAAAGAGAATGAAAAAAAAACTAAAATCGATCTGTCGGGAAAAACTCCTCGATCGTTTACGCGAGTTTCTACAATCTCGTTTGAAAGACTAAAAAAAATAAAACTAAAACTAAAATCTAAGTAATGGTGTCTAAACCCTAGTCTAAAAGTCCTATTTATAGCTTTAGATGATTGTTTTTTCTCAACCCTAAGTTAGCTGTCGTTCCTCATGTTTAAGTTAAATTGTGAAGATGAAAATGCCCCTCACAGGATGTAGAGTTGGAGTCTGGGGTTGATGTCGCGACACACCAAGACCTGTGTCACGACGTAGCAAGCAGTCTTGGAATTCCTTGCTACTGATCCCTTTGTTGTGACATAGGGTTGTTTATGTCGTGATGAAGTGGTCAGTATCATCACGGCTTGCTGCTACTAGTCTCCTGTGCACTCACAAAGTATGTTAGCTAATCTTTAGGCCTCGTTTGGCCTTAAAAGCAATAATACAACCTTTTTAGCACAATTTATTAGAGAACGAAACTAGACTAAAATTTCATAAAACATAAAGGAAAATTACTCGATTTCAAGCTCATCAAATGTGAAAATAAGTTCAATCTGTTATGCACGAAACCAACAGATCAATCAACTCCTATAAATGACATCTCCTCTATGTTATCCCACATTCTACAATCAAAAGATTTAAAAGCATCAAATCAAATGGTTGATTCAAGTGAAAGTACTGCTAACCCTATCTTTGAATTCCTGAAAGATGATTCAGACAGGTATCTGTAGCAACTACAGCCGCATACCATCATTTAGGAACAAGGGTTTGATCCTTTGATGCGAGTCTGTAGAGGTATTCGGGAAACAGTGGTCGATCATTAATGGACTCAATTTTGTTTGCACTACAAAGAACTGGTAAATATTTCAGTAGTTTAGGAATTTTATTTGGCTTTAAAGAAATGTGAAACCGGGAGAGCTTATGGGTGGATTCAAGGTCCAATGAAAATTAGAGGAGTTGAAGTATACCTAAATAAGGTCCAAATTTGTAGATTTTACAACATCCCGTATTAGCAAGATTATCTTCATAAAGTTGATTTAAAGGAATTTAAGAATATCAACATTGAGGAGATCCTAATCTTCTTAACAGCGGGAAAAGAACTATGGACCTATCGGGAGGGTACTGCAATCCCAGAGACTTTCAACCAATAACTTATGACACCCATGGCCAAGATGTGGATGAAATTCGTTTGTTCTCAAATACTTCCTACTTCCGATATGACAAAGATACGTCCAATCCATGCTATAATAACATATGGGATTCTCAAGAAAAAGAATTTTTGTGGGAAATTGGATTCACCGAAGCATGGTGGATTGTGCAAAGAACTTAGGGAAATACATACTTTTCCTTCATCTAATTACTGCCATGTGTATAAAGGCGGGAGTGCCAACTAAAAGATTTGATAGAACAATGAATCCATCGAGTAAACTGTTAGGTGATGATTTATTCGCACAATTCACATTACTACAGCAAAGTCAAAGTGAAGAACAGAGAATGAGAGGAATGAATGAAGAGGAGGCATAAGGACTTCCAGTTTGACCAATATTTAGAATTAGGTTTCCTTTCAATTTTATAATTGTGTCAATTTGTTTTTAGTTTTTTTGTTTTTATTTATTTATGTTGAACAGTTTAATTTTGAAATCTTTGGATAAATTTTTTATTTTTTTTCCTTAGGAGTAAGATTAAATTTTATTTTTTTGTATATATATGCTTTAATTCTTTTGTAGGATCCCAACATCATGGAAGATACAACAATTGAGAGCATTAGTGCCAAAGGAAGAAGGAGAACCACCATAAGAAGAGGATTGTCGCGATAAATCGTGTAACTTCTTTCCTTAACTATTTGGGGGAGCTACACATTGAGGACAATGTGTTTTTTGAACTGTGAGGGGGTGGCATAGGAATTTTTGGCATATAGTTTTTATTTTTCATTTTTTTAGATTTATTTTTGATGTGTGCTTGAGCTTGTAAAAATACAAGTGATTGGTTAGGACCATTTATAATAGGTTGATTCTGTTTATTAATAAAATTGGCTTGATGATGAAGAATTTTTAATTTTTGAGTATGAAACTTTTGAGTTCTATAGGTTATATTAAGTATACATGGAAAGGTATTATTGATACCAAATAGTGTGTGAAATATATGGAAACAAGCATGCTAGTATATATGATAGATGATAATTTTGAGATTACGTGATGAAATTGATATTTGTGCATATTAAGGTGGTTAGGGATGACCTAAGGCATTGTTTGGACACATCTAAAGTTAAAAAGCCAAACCCTATTTTGAATTTCCAATTAGTACCCATCTTTGAGCCTTATGACCCTTTTTTGAACCACACTATAAGCCTCTTTAGTCTAAATAAAAGATTTGTGTATACCATTTTCTTTGGTCCTGTTTTGCATGGAAATAGATGTATGACAAATGGTAATGAGGGTAAGTAGACACATTAAGGTGGAGATTACAAAATAAAAATAGGAAAATCAATATAATGTATAAACTTTAGTCTAGCCAAAAAGAGAGAAACAAAGAAAAATCAAAAAGAAAAGAAAAATGAGTAAGAACAAAAGAATCATGAGTAAGAAAACATGTGAATAGTGATAGAATTATAAAGTCAGCAAGAAGAAGAAAAAGAGAATCTTACTCAAGAAACAGAAGGAAAATAATACTTATAGACTAGCTAAAAAGATTACTTTTTATTGAGATTTTCTAAAATGGACAAAAAAGGATGGTGAGAGAAGGAAAGATAAGGGGGTGAGATGGAGTGACACATAAATGGGAAGAATAGGAAACAATACCATGTGCCAAACTATTTTCGTATTTGTAACCTTTTGTACTTAAATGTTCTTTGAAATCCATACCTATCCTAAGACTCAACACGTTACAAGTCGAAAAGCCCTATGTGACTTAAACTACTCTATGCATGAATAGATAGGGAAATTGTATAATCTCATTATGGTTATCTATATTGTACTAGGATAATTAAAATACTTAAATTTGGCATTGAGAGATGTATATTAATAAAACCTTAATATTTGTATTTTCTATAACTTACTGAACTTATATTGTTTCTAATAAAAAACGGTAAAGTTGCTTAATTATCATGTCAAAATTATTAAAAGATATATGATGCCTAGACTACATGTTACAAGCCCACTCTTTATATAGCTATGAACTCAAGCTCTTCATTTATTTATTTTTTTCTTGCTTTTCTTCTTTTGTTTGCTTGAGGACAAGAAAATATTTAAGTGTGGGGGAGTTTGATCTATCGGTTTCATACCTAGTAGATTGAACTATTTTTCACACTTGAAGAGCTTGAAATAAAGTATTTTCGTAATGTTTTTGTAGGATTTAATTTAGATTTCTTGTTTGAATAAATTATGTAACCTAAGTGCTAAAATGTTATCTTATTTGTCTTTAAGGCCGATTGAGTTCTAAAGGTTAACTAATGTGTTTGGTGAGTATGCAAGAGACCACAAGAAGTGTAACAATAGGAGACTGATCACTTCGTCACAACATAGGCTGAGGTATGTCGCAACCAAGGGACCAGACTTGAAGAATTCGAAGACTAATTTCTTTGTCGTGAAATACATGAGCTATGTCATGACAACGCCTGTAGGATAGCACTATATATGGGGACTGATGGCTTCGTCGTAACACAGGTCCTAGTGTGTCACGACATCAACCCTTGTACGTGGATTCTGCATTGAGTGAAGGGCATTTCAGTCTTTAAAAAGCCACTTAAATATGAAGGAGGGCAAAAAATCTAGGGTTGATGAAAACGGTCGGCTAAAAGCTATAAATAGGCCTTTAGCATTAGGGTTTGGACACCAGTCATTAGATCTTAGTTTTTAGCTTTGTTTTATTTTTCCATTTGAAAAGATATTGTAGAAACTCGTATAAACATTCGAGGAATTTTTCCTGACAAATTGCTAATACAATTTTACTTTCTTTTTCATTCTCTTCTTCAATTATATGTTTTTATATATTGTTTTAATGAAAATGAAAGAAACCATGAGAAACTAATTCCATTTTGGGGAATTAGGGAGTGAACGTATGAATAATTAATTATTGTTTTACAAGGATTTTACCTTTCGGTTCAGCTGTTTGGGAAAGGAATAACATCAAACAAACACTAGGCTTGACAACCGTAGAAAGCCATCTAGGTGGGAATGAGGCGTAATGCAATAATAAGTCAACGGGCTATCACACGATCGTGTGGTGCACACGGGCGTGTGCGTTGGGTGTGTTATGTGCAGGGTTCACACGGGTTGACACACGGGCGTGTGGCCCAATTTAGTGAGTTACACGGGTTGAGACATGGGCGTGTGGTCCAAGTCAGTGAGTTACACGGTCTAGCACACGGGCTGAGACATGGGCGTGTGGGAGGTTCACACGGGCGTGTGGGAGGTTCACACGGGCTTTTGGAAGAGCCACACGGTCGTGTGACCCTTGTAGGTGAAAATTTTTAGTTTTTTTAAAATGTTATTATTTGTTCCGATTTGGTCCTTAACTGTTTGTAAGTTGTTTTTAGGGCCTCAAGGGTCGAATTTAAGGCCCCGTAAATGTATGTTTAATATTATATCGAGTTATGTATGAATTAAAGGAATTAAATTTATTATTAAATACTGAAGGTTCGGTTAAAGTGGATTCAAGATACGCTGCCACAAGGGGAATCTTGAAGGATAACCATGGGGGGTGGAACATTGGCTTGAGTTATCAGTTGGGGAAATGCTCATTTCTTGAGGCTGAACTATAGGGTATCTTAAATGGTCTGTCATTGGTGCAAGAGAAGCAAAGTAATAAAGTGTTGATACAAATAGATAGTTTGAAAGCTAGTAAAGCTATCCAAGTTTCAAATTCAATGCCTTCTACGTCGATGCTCATCAGGCGGATCCATCATCTCCTGAAAAATGTACTGGACTAGATAATTGAGTACATCCCTTGGGAAGAAAACATAGAAGCTGATAGAATGACCATAATAGCTTTTAATAAGAATGAAGGGTTGCAATTCTTTATAGACAATCCTTTTGTTTTAGTTTAATTGGTTGTATTTTCTTCACACAAACAAAAATTCTATAAAAAACTATAAAAGTTTTTTAATAAAAAAATAAACAAGATACATGTGTAGGCATAGTAAATGTGTCTACCTATGTATCCAACACATGTTCCTTTATTTTATTTATTTTATGTCTAGGAGAAAAAACTTTATTTTATGTATTTTACAATAGCTTAAAATGTTCCTATAGTCCCTGTACTTTTTGAAAATAAGGAACTTAGTCCTATACTTGTATTTTTAGAAATTTAGTCTCTCTACTTCTTAGGTTTCAAAATTCAGGCCTAACCATTAACATTGCTAATTTTTTTGTTAAATTTGTTATTGTGACATTTTGAAATAAAAAAACAACTCACTTAGTAGCCAAGTAATAAAAAAAAGACGATGTAATTAACCTGAAGTTAACAAAAAATATTGCAATATTAACAATTGGCCCTGAATTTTGAAATTTAAAAAGTAGAGGGACTAGATTCCTAGAAATACAGGTACAGGGACTAAATTCCAAATTTTTGAAAACTATAAGGACTATAGGCATGTTTTAACCTTTACAATATTATAGACTAGGGTAAGCTACAAAAATAGTCACTCATGTATGGTTAAGTTTACAATTTGGTCACTAAACTTCAATTTGTTATGATTTCGTTACTAATATTTAACATTTGAATGTGTCATTACTCGAAATTAGCAGTGTTATGAATGTTTGACATGGCACAAATTTTTTCGTTAAAGGTTAACGTGTCATCCACATCATCGACACATATTTTAAAAATATATTTTTTAATTTTTAACCTTTTCAACTCTTTTCCTTTATTTCCTTTTTCATTTTTTTCTTAATATTTTTCTTGCTTCTCACCACTCCCACTTATCTGTCTCTTTTCTTCTCTCCTTCCTTTCTTTTCTATCTTTTTTTTATCCTCTCTTCCCTTTGTAACCCTAACAACTACTGTCAAATCTGCCACCATAGCTCCAATCAAAGGCCATCAAAATGAAGATCTCTTTCTCCTCTACCTTTCTCTTGATTTAGAGCCTTCTTGACTGTTGGATTAGTAAGCAAGTCGTTGGAGTACCTTTAGTGGTGAAGCCAAAGGGCTAGCAGGGGCCTTGGTCCCGCCTAAAATGATTTTTTTCATTTTTGCCCGTTTATAATTTATAAATTTTAAAATAGTAATGGTAAAATTACATTTTGACCCCTCAAAAATGATAAAAATTTGATTTAATCCTTTTAAATTTATAAAGTTATAGGCTATTAAAATGGTGAAATTGCATTTTTACTATTGTAAAAATGTACAATTTAATTCCGACCCCCCAAAAAAATTTTCTGTCTTCACCCCTAAGTACCTCCAACCCCTTGACTCAAATCTAACCCTTCCTTTCTTCCTCCAATTTTCTCTTCTTTTTTTAACACCATTTTTTTGTTGCAAGTCAAATCTTTGGCTTTATGTGATTTTTTGGGGCTTATTGATTGTTGTTGACTGAGTTCTCTTGATTGATTTGAATAGGAGTTTATTTGGTGAGGGGATAATGTTGTTGGGGTTTTCCATGGATGAGGTTAGGGTAGTGGGAAAGGTGTTAATGGATGTGATAAAAACGATGGGTAAAGGACTAAGGGTTGGTGTCATTGGAGGCTTTGTTGTGAAGGAAAACTGTGAGGGGATCAAGAGAGGGAACTAGTATGAGGTTCTCGTTGATAAGAGAGGAGTAAAATGAAAGCATAAGAAAAAAAAAAAAAAAAGAAATTAAAGTAAAAAATTGAAAAAAAAGATAAAAATAATTAAATACATATTTAAATTATGCGGCGATGTCATGGATGACACGTTAGAACTTAATAACATAATATGTACCATGTCAAACTTTCGCAACACCACTAACATCAAGTAACTACACAATGACTAAAATGTTACAAATCAATAACATTAGTGATCAAATCGTAAAATATTAAAGTTTAGAAATAGAATCATAAACTTAACCATGCATGAGTGACTATTGTTACAGTTTACCCTATAAATTATTATAATTTGTAGACTAGTAGAAGAAACCGTTTAAGCTACTTCATTTTGCTGAAATACATTTTTGTATTTCATAGTTAAATAAACCAACATTTAATGTTTTTTATGGCTTAATGATAAATTTGGCCACTAACATTTGCATGCTTTGTCAAAATGATCCTAATTGTATTTTTGAGTCTTTTTTAGTCATCAACCCTTAATTTTTTTTAACTGCTTTTTCTAACAGATTTAATGAATAAATTCTAGGTTTTAATCTTTCTTTTCTTTCAAAAGGTTTCAATCTTTCATACGTTTGTTTATTGAAAAAATTTTCTACCAAGTTAATTTTTTAGATAATTATGCTTATTTTTTTAAATTAGGAGTTATTTTTTAATTTAATGTATTATTTATTTATTCAATTATTTTCCACATGTAATTATTTTATTGAGTTATTGAAGTAATAAATAATATCTCATTAAAAATATTCCACATATGAAATTCCACATCATTCCCGTCAACTTGTTTAATAGTACTTTCACTAAGTCTCTTAGATAAAGCAGATTGAAAAAGAACAAAGGTTGGTAGCCAAAAAAGGCTAAAAAATACAATTACGATCATTTTGATAAAACATGCAAATGTTAGTGGTCAAATTTGTCATTAAGCCTTTTTTTATTTATAACAGCTTTGATTTTAATTGAAATGATAATATTTTACTTTTTAAACCACTTTCCATTTTATATTGATGCAGAGATTGAAAAGACAAAATGGTTTTATTTCTCAACAATGTATTCATTTTATTAAAAAGGCAAAGCCTTATTCCGTGCATAAGTAATGGTAGATCTTGAGATTTTGAGGAATGAAACAATATACAAATCACAACTTTCGACTAAACAAGTTTGTATAGTCTCATTTTTTATATATAGGTTGCATGTACATAATGTGAATTGGTCTTGTATTGTAAGTGTCATTTTATGCTCTGAATGAGAAAATGTTAATTTGAATATGAGAATACGAATTATTGGTGTATATGTATGATTCTTAAGACTCAAATGGACTTAGACAGGCTTAAAATCATATGTATTAACTTGATGAGAATTAATGATCAACATGTGTTTTAATTCCAATAAGTGATGTCCCGACTACAATCCTTCGACGTTAACCTGCCACAAATTGTGGTGGTAGTTTAAGTACATTTTCAGCACTTAACAAGCTTGTTTTTAAGTCATTTTATATCTATTTATTGCATTTTTAGTATTAGTAGCTTAGATCTAAATATAAGCAAAATAAGTGTTTTTATACAGTTTTTAGTGTTTCAATGACCTATTAGGCTAACTCGGGCCTCGAGAAAGAAAATAAGCTATTTGAATGTGTAGGGTGTCGTTTCAGGCAAACAAACACAGAGGATGGCAGTCATGTTACGACACAGAACTTCAAAGCCGTCAGGGCTGAAAGAGTTGCGACGTCGAGACGAGGGCTTCCTCAACGTCACAATGACGTGACAAGATTTTGAAATATTCAACCGTATCTTGGATGACCAATTAGGGTTATTTCCCTAATTAAACTGTAATTACTCCAAGGTTATTTTAGGCACTAACACCCTAATGTTTTCTTATATAAACAATTTTATAACCTCATTAGAAGGGGTGGATTTAGCTAAACAGTTTTTTTTAGTTTTCAATTTATGCTTCTGTAGTCGAAATTCTTCCTGTTCCGATGTGAATATGATTGCGAGTATAGATTGCTCCGAAACTGCGCTTCTAATTATTTATTCATGAACATTCTCTTTATCCTCTTTACTTTATTATTTTATTTATATTTTCGTTAACTTGATCAATTAACATTTGTATGAATATTAGAATAAATTCTTGTGCTTTATTTATTGTAACACGCCATATCCGACCCGATCGCCAGATCCAGATATGGAGCGCCATAGGTTAGCTCGTTGGAACAAGCCACTCTTCATATTTTTTAAACAACTATTCATTTTGGCAAGAACCCATTTTCTTGTACGGTGTTCTATTAATTAAGACCTCATTTAGTTGGAAAAAAATTGTAAAATGATAACCCGTCACACTTAAGGATTTAAAGATACAAGAAATAACCTTTGGAAGTTGCTCAAATCTATAATGATAAAACTCTTACAATATAGTCCATATACCTTAATTAATTATCAATTCTAAAAATTTATTAGATCAAACTTTAATATATTTCTATACTAGCCTCGTAAATATTAAATATTAATATTTACGAACTCGATTTACGAAAATGGCTTATGAAGCCGTCGTTTCAATACCACTGAAAATCTGTTTGTGTACGCTTCCCTTTAAGAAATTTCATCCTCGAAATTTACCTGAGAAAATATTAGGGTATTGAGATTCCATAGTCTTTTCCGGTTCCTACATAGCCTCTTCCATACCGTGACGATATCACAGTACTTTTACTAATATTATCTATTTGTGTCTTATTTCTTTTATTTCCTATGTTAGAATGTTTATCGGTTCTTCACCATGCATCAAATCAGGCTATTATTCTATTCATGTTTCGGAGAGATCATATCTATATCTTCTTAACATCGATACATGAAAGATGTTACGAATCTTTTCAAGTTTCGGGGGCAGAGCTAGTTGGAAATCTCCAGGCTCGATTCTTTAGAGAATCTCATACGACCCAATAAATCACAAGCTGAGCTTTCCTTTTCTACAAAAACGCAAAAATTTCTTCCAGGGAAAGACTTTCAGAATTACCTTATCACCAATATGAAATTCAATTTCTTTTCTTTTCAAATCAGTATAAGATTTCTATCGGTCTGAGGCAGCTTTCAAACAATCCCAAATAGCAGTTACTTTTTCTTTTCTCTCACGTATAAAATTTGTTCTAGCTAGCTTTCTTTAACTCAACTCTGACAAGCACAAAGGAGATCTACATTTACGACCATATAAGGCTTCGTAAGGTGTCATTTTAATGCTCGACTGATAGATGTTGTTACAAGCAAACTCAACTAATGGTAGAGATCTTTCACAATGCCTTCAAATTTAATCACACAATCTTGATGATATAGATTTTAGCTAACTTGTAACACCCAATACCCGGTTCGGTCACTTGACTTGAGTTATAGGGTATTACAACTGTTAAACATCATTTCCATTCCATAAATCAACATAAATAATTTATAAATCCATAAATTGACATTTATACAAGTATGAAGTGACTTACAATTAAAACCAAACATAAATTAAGCATACGAGACCTTTAAACCAACTTTGAATCAAATTAGGTTTAAACAAAAACTTTTACAAAAATTCAGGTAAAAAGTGTAAACAGGGGTCACATATGTAACCCATTTTACTTGACTTAGAAGATATGGTCAGATCTAAAAGGTTAAAATTGTAATTTCACCCTCAAGGAAACCATTCAAAACATAATACATTATAATTTACAATAAAGTAATTAGTAAAACAAATCAACTTCTATTTTCTTGTAAAGAATCTCATAAGTTTATGAACTCAAATATAAAAATATTTATCAACCACTTTAATAAAATATCAAAATCCCAAGTTCGCAGTAACATCACGATTCCCAAATACTATGGTAACAAAAATGTCTGAAAAATCCCAAAGAAAACTAGTCCATACGAAATAATGAATTAACGAATTTAAAATAAGAGATCCTCCGAATACCAAGTCGCCTAAGTCCAAGATATCTGTAAGAGAAACTAAGGGGGGATGAGCTACAAAGTGTAAGCAATCACAACACGGCATCACAGTAATTTTCTCGAAACATTTTAAATAAGCACAGAGCATGTTACAACTCAAATGCAATAAAATCACATACACAATGGAATGCACCCAATCACCAGCATAACAACATAGTGGAGTAGGTTCCCCAAACCCCTCCCCATCCAATCATCACCAATCACAGTGTGGTTTTAGTATCAGCCATTTGAAAGGGTGATAACAACGTCTTCCACCCTACAACCCAACCCATGAACACATAATAGCATGATTTCATGTGTATCTCAATCTCAATACAGTCTCATGATATTAAACTAGAGTACATAGCACATTAAATACGATATATAACATTTCCATAATCTGATAATATGCATGGAATATCAACATGCAATAACTCAACACAACTTAAAAACACATAGATAAAACAACGCAAAACAATATCACATAAGGTGTTGAACACCGTCACACATCAAAATGTAGCATAGATAGAAACACACAGCAAATATGTAGCACGAATAGAAACATACCTCAAATGGGTAGTAGCTCTAATGTCGTGGAGGACGCCTCCCAGACTCAGATCTAACTTCGGGTCTAGCTGAATTAGAACCTACGAGAATAAACTTTTCATTAAAAACTATTACTATGCCACCTACTAAACACAAAACTAATCCGAACACTAAATACTCACGTGCAACTATCGGAGTTTGTGCAGGGGTAGTTTGGATAGGTGGAGGAGAAGGAGGAGGAGGTAACTCGTTGACCTTAGAGTCGTGATCACCTAAACATAAAATTTACTCAAGTCAAATCTCATGTTCAACTTTCTTAAAAATTACTAAGTACAAAATAATTACAAATAGTAAAACGAGGCTTTTGGGTTTGAATTAGATGAAACGGGCTACGAATTCGAAATTGGGATGTTGAAAAATGTCATGTCAAAGTTGTTTGAAAATGTCAATGGGTAGGGTCGGGTCACAAATCTGGTACACGGGTATTGGGTATAAGCTTGGGTTATAGTTGAGCTCAAATTTTGGGCCTTAGGTTGTGTATTAGTTTGGGTCACTTGATTTGGGTCATGGGAATTGGGCTTACAACACTTGGGTCACAAATTGGGCATTTGCTCCAATCAGCCCACTTCCTTAACACACATGGTAGCACAAGTTAAGGTTTAACAACCCTCTCGACGGTGCCATTGCGAGCACACCGATGAGTAGTACAAGCTCATTGGTGACGAAACTAAAGGTATAAAACAAATGACCCCATCACGATACACCACTTACCAACACCAAGAATGATAAAGAAACGATAGAGCTACGATAGAGAGGCAGTAAGAAGGGAAAAGTCTAACGGTTCACTACCATTTCCTTACAAAGGTGGATGACGTGGGATTATTGAGGAGAGGGCTTTATTAGCAAGTCGATGGGGAGCGTAATGGTAGTAGCGGTGCCATGTATGAACGACGGGAAGGCGATGGTCAGAGGGTGATCAGAAAAGAGAAGGAAATGGGGGTTGAGAGAGTTTCAGTTGAAGGGGAAAAACAAATAGGAGGCCAAAGGTTAAACAAAAGGAAAAATTGGGGTTTAAAACCTTAGCAAAAAGGGAAAATTACACTTAAGGGTTCCAAATAACTATGGGTTTTTGTTAAAGGCTGAAAACTTACCCGTTTTACAATTTAGTCCCTAATTTCAATTAAGGTTTTTTATTAAAAAATTCTCAATTTCTATGGTTTAATTGTGGATATTGGACCTTGATGACAACTTTGGGCTCTCACATAGCCTCTCAGTATTAGGCAACTCATTCATATTTTCCTCTGGTTTAACAAGAGGCTTAGGATCACTAACAGCCCTAGTAGTACGGCCTCGGCCTCGACCTCGATCGTTGCTAGTTGTGAGTTTAAAACTCCTATGTGGTGGCATAGTAACTATTTACAGAAAGCAAAGATCAATAACAACATGTTTGGTTCAATGTAAAGGTATAACCATTACAATTTATTCCATGAGCCCACCATAAATAGTTGTTTTGTACAATGAAATGCCCTATTACTGGCTTATTCCATTATGGGCCTATGCAGTGAAATGGTCTGATTTCTATTCCGTTTCCTCACCACTGATTACTGATTCGATGCTTAAAGAGGCCATCACCACAAAAATGCTCCTCACTTTTCCCTCTCCCAATTTCTCACCTCAATAAAGCTCTCACGTAGCCAGACAGTCACTCCCTTACTTCCTTTGACTTTGGCCATAGCATTCATCACCTTCATTGCTGCGTCCTTCTGGTAAACATTTTCTCACTCCGTTCCTTTCATTTTCCTCTCTTCCAATTTTTCTGCCCTCTTTCTTTGCTCTTTTTCTGCTTTCTTTTTCTCAATAGAGTTGTCATAGCCTCTATTTCAATCGAAATACATATCTCTATTGATTTGTCCATTTTTAGGTTCATTTTCACCATTTTTAGCTTCTTTTTTTTCCTTTTATTTGTTTCATTTTTTTAGAAAGTTGAAGGTTTTGGATATGAAATTCTGGGTCATTTTAACTTCGTTTGATTTGAGATAAGAATTGGGTTTTTTTCTTTTGGTTTAGATTTTTCAGTACTTTCACAAGAAGAACAAAAAAAAAGTTGGAAAGCAAAGGATTTATCCAAATCCAAAATCCATGTAACAAAAAAGTTGACTCTTTTGCTTTGCATTGGCTGTTTTTGTGCTGGAATGCTCTTTTCTAATAGGTAAGTTTCTTTTGATTTACATTTCTTGATTTGGTTCTAGCTTATATTTGCAGTTTAATGAATTAGCTTGTAATTGGGTTGTTTGCTAATTTTCCTTGTCAATTTTAATTGGATATTTATTTTAATCATTTGATGCTATTTTTTTTCTAAATGGAGAAAGAAGTGGAGTTGGAATTTTGTAGTTTTCTCACATTTTTGTCAAAAGACCAAAGCTTTACTAGCACTGAAGCTTTCGTTATTTGGTTTTATTTCCCTTTAGTCGGATGGGGCTGTCAATGTGATAAATTTTGTGTTTTTTTCATTGTTTTTCCTTTTTTTGATGGAGATGCTTAATTTTGCATTCTTGGATTGTTGATTCTACAAACTACCTTTTGTTGATTTTGTAATTTGAGGCTTGAAACAAGCAACACTTTGATCTACAAGTTCCAATATTTCAGCATTTTATTCCCTTTTGATCTGCTGATATCACCTATCAAGCACATTATATGTGGTAATAATTTAATATCAATGTTGTTCTATCTAGCTTGTAGTTGGTTATGGATGTTAATACATGGAAATATTGATAAAGTTGTAGTTGAGTTGTAGGCTAGTAGTAATTAGCTTTGATTTGTTTCTACTTGGTCTTTGTGTTGTGAATTTGACTGCTTGATTTGCACTTAATATGAATGGTTGGTTATCAAGCTTTGTCATTTTGGACTGAATTGAGTGGTTATCAAGCTTTGTCATTCATAAAATAGTAATGGTTATGAAAATAGTTATTTACACTAATTGTAAAAGATCGAAGCTGCTGATCGTAAAATTTTGTTCATTGATGATTTATTTGCCAGCAACTCATCAGCATTTTGTACCTTTGTTACTGTGTGCGATTCATCTCTTGTTTCAACAAATTCAATCATTAGTTTCATAGGAATTAAACAATATTGCCATGAACTTACATATCTTAAAGTCCAAACATTACAGAAACAAGAGCAATCGAGATGAAAGTCACGTATGAGTTTAAGGACAGAAAGATCTCTTAAGCAGTTTTGTATAATATATCTAATATATGGTCTTAATATTTCTTCAATATGCTATTATTAGAACTCTTTTTAAAAAATCATTGTTGATTTGGAAAAGTTTGGTGATTAGAGCCACGAAGATATGAAAGTTCAATGATATTTCTGCTGTGAATTAGAATCAGGGATAGTTTATGTGCTATAGGACAAGTAAATAGTAGATGCTTTGTTATGAACTTATCACTTGGTAATATCAACATGCTTGTATGACCTGTTCTTGTGCCTGAGTTAAGAAAATAGGTATATAACGGTTTAACAATTTATTTGTGTTTTTGGTTCTCAAGCTATGTTAATGTTCCATAAATTTGTAACAGTACAGTACGTTTCTCCAACTTGTTTGAACATCCTTTTCTTTTTCTGAATGGTGAGTCTGGTTGCTTGCTATATCCTTAATGCTGAGTTTCATCATATTCTTTTTCTACCGTTATTATGTTACTTGATTCTATCATCCAACTTCATATTCCAAGGTAAATGAAATAATCCATCTGTAAATCTTGTTTCTATTATACTTCCTTCCCATATGGTGATTGCTTGACCTTTGTAAGCTTCCATTCTTATTAAGTTGTGTTACATACTATTCTTTGAGTTTTTTTCTTGCATAAATAGAAGTTCTGTAAGAAAGATGGAATATAATTTAGTAATCCCTTTCAACCAAGTCAGTTTTGGGCTTAGGCTTTCAACCATAAATAAAATTTTGTTTTAAGATTAATTTATATTGTGATTTGAAGATAACTAAATTTTAATTTGCCTTTTTTAAGATTGTTATGTCAAGTTTTTCATAATCAATTTCCTCTTCTCAAAATTCTCGAGGAGCCAAAAGGAAATGGGTTCCTGAAGAAGATGATGCGTTGGTTACATGTATGGTCGACTTGCATAATGTTGGAATCTTTAATGTAGATACGGGATTTAAGGCTGGTTATTTAAATGAGCTGGAAAGAATGATAAAAAAGGTTTTACCTCATGCTATGTTGAAGGCTAAACCTAATCTTGAATCAAGGATTAGGACTTTGAAAAGGGATTGGACAATTGTTTACGAAATGATTAGTGGAAGAAACAATAGTAGCTTTGGTTGGGACGAGCATAAGCAGATGGTTTGATGAAGATGTTGTGTGGAACTCATATATAAGTGTAAGAATTATTTCCTATCTTTTATTATCTTGTTTTAACCAAACTTATATCTAATGTGGATTCTTTTTTTATAGAGTCATAAAGCAGCCGGTCAATTCAGAGATCGTAGTTTCCCTTATTATGACCAACATACTTCCATATATGTAAAAAATCGAGTCACTGGGAAAGTAGCAGATATTATTGAAGAAATAGATGCTAAAGATGTAGCTACTACAAATAATCTTGAAAAAGAAAACAATTACTAAGAATGCGAAGATGATGTTTCCTTGGATGAGATGGATGTCTCGACTACACAACCGCAAACGTTGAAGCCAAACCAAGATGTTTCCACATCTTCAAAAAAGAAAAAAAAAGATTTATGATGGAAGTGAACAAATTTCTACTTCAATTACTGATGCTGGCATATTTTTGGGGGAAAACATATAGATTGTTGGAATTGAATTAAGTAGGAGTATTGCCTCCGAGAAAGTGATTCAAGAAAGTGCTCAAAAATTATATCTAGCCTTATGTGAAATAGATGGATTAACTGAGGATGAGCGATATTGTGCGTTGAGCAAAATCCTAGACCATCTAACGCAAATGATCATTTTTTTAGTCTACCTTCTTCTGTGCGATTGGAATGGGTGAGAAGATTTCTTTCTGACCATTAAAAATCATGGTTGTGTTGGTGATGTTCTGTTAACTTTTTCATTATGTAATATTTGGATGGTAAGATGTCATTAATAGAATGTCGTAAACTGTTGTAACTTTTTGATGTTATAAAATTTAACATATAGGTTATGTTTGAATGTAAAATATAATTCTCAAGCTATTTATACTTCTAATCCTTTACTTTTTAGTTTAGAAGATAATTAAATTATTTGTTTCACTAATGATATTTAAGCACATTAAATATACATTACAGTTTAAAATTAATAAAGTATGTTACATATTATTTTTCTAATATTATATATTATTATCTTTATAATTCATATTTTAATAATAATTATATTAAGAATGTTATTAAATTATATACTATTTTATTAAATTGAATTTAATAATAACCATGTTAAATAATGATTAAATTATTATTTTTTATTAAATTATATTTAATAATAATCTTATTAAAATTTAATAAAAATAACAATAATCTACATAAAAATTCTACTAAAGGTACTCTAATCATTTAAGCTTTTTTTCTTATCCTATTCAGCACTATTACATTCAACCAAACACAAGAATGCTATTACAGCACTATTCATTCAACCAAACACAAGAATACTATTACAACTCTATTTCATTTCATTTAACCAAACAACTGAAATATTACATTACATTATAGCTTTATTCCATTATAGTGAACCAAATGTGGTGTAAAGTAAAATTTGGTACAAGAGTCTTGGATTAAATCTTAACTTAAAATTTCAAATCAAGAAGATAAATTCTAAGATAATAAATTTATATAAAATCTCTGCTTACCCCAAAATTTTTCAAAACTTTTGAAAACAATTGTTGTGAGCCTCACAGTTTGAGATTGAACTCAACTCTGATACCACTAAATGTAATCCCCTTTACCCGACCTAGAATATATCGCTGGTCTAGAAGGTCACAATTGTAATTTCACCCTCAAGGAAACCATTCAAAACAAATACATTATAAATTACAATAAAGTAATCAGTAAAACAAATAAACTTTTATTTTTGTAAAGAATCTCATAAGTTTATGAACTCAAATATAAAAATGTTTATCAACCACCTTAATAAAATATCAAAATCTCAAGTTCGTAGTTACATTACAATTCCCAAATACTATGATAACAAAATAGTATGAAAAACCCCAAAGAAAAAATAGTCCATACAAAATAATGAATTAACGGATTTAAAATAAGAGATCCTCTAAGTACCAAGTCTCTTAAGTCCAAGATATCTATAAGAGAAACTAAGGGGAATGAGCTAAAAATCCCAGTGTATCTCTAAAGTGCAAGCAATCACAGCACAGCAACACAATAGTTTTCTCAAAACATTTTAAATAAGCATAGAGCATGATATAACTCAAATGCAATAAAATCACATACACAATGCAATGCACCCAATCAACAATACACCAACACAGCGGAGTAGGTTCCCCAGAACCCTCCCCATCCAATCATCACCAATCGTAGTGTAGTCTTAGTATCATCCGTTTGAATGGGTGATAACCACGTCTTCCATCGTTCAACCCAGCCAATGTACATGCAATAGCATGATGTCACATGTAGCTCAATCTCAATACAGTTTCATGATATTAAACCAGAGTACATAGCACATTAAATATGATATATAACATTTCCATAATCTGATAATATGCATGGAATATCAACATGCGATAAATCAACACAACTTAAAAACCACAGATAACACAATGCAGAACAATATCACACAAGGTGTAGAACACCATCACACATTAAAATGTAGCATAGATAGAAACACAAAGCAAATATGTAGCACGGAAAGAAACACACCTCAAATGGGTAGTGGCTCTAATGTCCTGGAGGACCCCTCCCACGCTCAGATTTAACTTTGGGTCTAGCTGAATTGGAGCCTACGAGAATAAACTCTTCATTAAAAACTATTACTATGTAACCTAATAAACACAACACTAAAATGAATAATAAATACTCACGTGTAACTATCGGAGCTTGTGCAGGGGTAGTCTGCACAGGTGGAGGAGGAGGAGGAGGTAACTCGTCGGCCTTAGAGTCGTGATCACTTAAACACAATATTTACTCAAGTTAAATCCGTTGTTTAACATTCTTAAAATTAATAAGTAAAAAATAATTACAAATAGTAAAACGAGGCTTTCAGGTTTGAATTAAACAAAATGGGCTATGAATTCAAAATGAGGACCTAAAAAAATGTCAAGTCAAAGTTATTCGAAAAAGTCAACGGGTCGAGTCAGTCAACTCGGGTCGGGTCGAGTCATAAATCTAGTACATGGGTATTGGGTATAAGCTTGGGTCATAGTTGGGATAAATTTTTGGGCCTTAGGTTGGGTCTTGGTTTGGGTCAGGGTATAAGCTTGGGTTATAGTTGGGATAAATTTTGGGCCATAGGTTGGGTCTTGGTTTGGGTCACTTGATTTGGGTCATCGGAACTAGGCTCACAACACTTGGGTAAAAAATTGGGCATTTGCTCCAATCGGCCCACTTCCTTAACACACATGCTAGCACAAGTTAAGGTTTAACAACCCTCTCAACGGCACCATCACAAGCACATCGATGAGCGGTGCAAGCTCGTCGATGACGGAACTAAAGGTATAAAACAAACAGCCCCATCATGATACACCACTTACCAATGCTAAGAACGATAAAGAAACGATGGACCTACGGTGGAGAGGCGACGAGAGGGGAAAAGTCGACCGGTTCACCCCCTTTTTCTCACAAACGATGGACAACATGGGATGATTGGGGAGAGGACTTTGTTCGCGAGTCGATGGGGAGCGTGATGGTGGTGACAGTGCGATGCACGGACTGCGGAAAGGCGGTGGTCCAAGAGTGATCGAAATAGTGAAGGAAATGGAGTTGAAAGAGTTTCGATTGAAGGGGAAAACCAAATGGGAGGCTAAAGGTCAAACAAAAGGATAAATTGCACTTAAGGGTTCAAAATAACCATGGGTTTTCGCTGGAGGCCCAAAACTTACATGCTTTACAATTTAGTCCCTAATTTCAATTAGAGTTTTTAAATAAAAAATTCCCAATTTCTATGGTTTAATTTAGGAAAAATTTTGGGTTATTACAACACGGCCGTGTGGCAAGGCTGAGACCGTGTGGTCCATAACATGGTTGCGTCTAGAACCATGTAACAAATTTTAGTCATGTACTCTTGGGATACACGATCGTGTCCCCATGTCATGTAACTAATTGTGGACGATCATGCACCAGAATCAAACATACCACTTGGCCATGTCATGCAACTGTGGGTTAGGGTGAGAAAATCTCGATTCAATTCAAATAAATCGAATAAATTTGATTTTCGAGTTAACTGAATCAAGGTATTCGAATTATTCGAGTCAACTCAAATAACTCAATTCAAGTTTGGAGTTTGAGTTGAGTTAAATTTCAAAATTCGAATGACAGATTGGTGTAAATACCCTTTTGGTCCCTGCCAACTTTGAAAATAAGCAAATTGGTCTCTCTTTAAACAAAAATTACAAAAAAAATTAAAAATAATTTTTAAAATTCAAAATATCTATAAAAATTCATATTATAATTTTTAAAAAATTATAAAAATTTGAAAAATAAGTTTAAAAATTTTCTTAAATAATATTTTTGTGACGTAATTAATGATTCAAATTTATCTTACTCAAGTATTTTTTTTATTTTTCTTTGAAATTTTTTTCAAATATATATGGTTTCAAATTTATGTGCTTTAACATGAAATTAGTTATACTGTAACAATAATTTTATTTGACATGTTTAATTTTTTTCATTTAACTCGAAAAATTTCACTCGTTTCGACTTGACTTGAATTTCATTTCACTCGAATCGATTCGAAAAAATTTCAAATTGAGTTAGGATGATAAAATAGGACTCGTGAACTCGATTAACTTGAAATTGTTTCACTTGATTCAATCGAACACTTACCCCTACCGTGTGTGGCACACAACCATGTGGTAGGCCATGTCACAGCCTATGTGTACCTAAACAAGCCATCTAAATCAAACAATCACACCTAGGTTCACTTAAACCAGAAGTCATGCCAAACCAACCATTTAACTTATACAAAAAATACATCAAGAACATGCCAAAATATACTATATAAATCCAACATAGGTGCCTAACCAATATGTCATCATTCGCACTACAATTCAAGCAGTATACAGAACACAATTCTTTACCATTCATACCAAATTATTCATGCCCAAGCATTTGCAAATAACCATAATTTCTCAAGCTAGAATATCAATAGGAAAAGTTATTAGATGACCTAAACATAGTTACCTATTTAATCAAGTAAAGTACTCCAAATGGTCTAAACCATATACGCCCATTCAATAGGCCAAGATTTATTATAGGTACCAAAACATGCCTATTCCATCAAGTACGACAATCAACCAAATCAACCATTAAGGTTTACATACAAACACCTAATTCACATTCAATTTGATACAAAACATACTTCAATTTCTTATATACATATGATACCATTAACCTATTTACATGCCACTAATAACCGGGACAAAATAAGTAAAAGCTACCAAAAGTGTTGACGGATAGTGTGATTTCCAATAACAATCCATTCAACAGCTCGAATTTGACAATCTACAAGGAAGAAAATGAAGGAGGTAATCTTATATAAAGATTAGTAAGTTCGTAAAATTTAAACATCACATACCTTTCATTTAAAGCATACAATTCAATTTAACGTATAACAATAATCCTTTTCATATTTCACATTACCTACCATGCCAAATGATTAGTAATATACATGTAACGTTGGCAAGATCATAAGATACATATTTCATATAACACTTCTCAACTAATAAATATTTAGCCATTCATTCTATGAATTCCATTTCTCAATAATTCATTAATTGTTTTTACTGAGGAACCATAGTAAATTAACTTTAGATATATTAGGAAATAATTCTCACACAAGCCGACAATCGAGAGATTAACCATTACACGATGTTGCTCTACAAGCTAATGAGAGTCTACAAAAACTGCTAGATTCCAACCATCAATATAGTATCCACCACCGTCATTTAGTGCCAGGAACTCCCTAATGACATGTCATTTGTATCCTAGTTATTCACTAAGTTCATATGGGCCTTAACTTGAATACCTTGATCTTTTCATGATTATAACTACATACCATGATCAACTTGATCATCAACATACCATATAATATCATGATTCAATACAAACAAGTATAATTGACATGCTTTACCATTCAAGCCTTTGATTCTATTTTCAATCTTACCTCAATTAATCATGTTTATCATACACAAATACATATATGTTTAAATTCAAAACATTAATAAGCATAACAAAATCTAATACGAACTTACCTAAATACAATAGCTACCAACACCTCGATGAGAACTACTCAACAACTTTCTTTTCCTACAATTATCAACCGATTGATTCTTTTCTTGATACAAAGAGCTTTGTTGGTTGAACTTCAGGAAGTTTAACAATGGTGTTTTTGAAGGTTGGTTTCAGTGATGAAACACCAAATAAAAAAGATGGTAAATTAATTTCATATTTTCATTTTTATTTGTATTATTATTTTAACTTTAATAATATATAAAATACAACCAAAATATCCACTAATCATCCCATATGAACTAAAATGGTCAATTTACCATTTAGATCCTTTAACAAATGTTAATCATGCATCTTATTTAATAAAATCAATATCGATTAACTTTTACATCTTTTTACGATTTAGTCCTTTTCCCTTAATTAAGTAAAAAAACTTCAAAATTACTAAATCAAATTTCAATCCACTTTTATAATAGCTCTATAGACATTCAACATTTATATTTATGAAAATAAGGTCCAAATATCTCATTTTTCAAAAACATTGACTTCTAATACCCACCACTTGTACCATTGAAAAATTATCAAATCAAAATTCAATTTAGCACTATAATAAACACGTAAATATTATTAAATAATATTTACTGATTCGATCATTAGGATACGAAATTCTGAAACCATCGTCGGTACCATTGAAAATGGACTACTACATAACTTCTCAAGCAAATAGTTTTTTCTAACAAGAATAAAGTGTGTTTATTCGGTCAATTTGTCCCCTATCACCCAAATTGCATAGTTTTTTTGGTGACAAAGGTTAACTTGATACGAAATCCATAGTGGATTGTTTCCGTTTCCATTCCAAAATCATTATAGAATGTAATAAATCTGCCGGGACATGATATTCTACTTTAACTTGTTGGCATATCAAACACTTTTTTGCATGTTTAGAGATCTCTCTTTTCATTCCCGACCACCATAACAACTATTTCAAGTCATTCTAAATCTTATTATTGCCTAGAAATCCCACTTCTTTAAACTAGAACTCACATTTACTACATATAATTGATTTTCTCACAAAGTCTATAGCACAATTATCAGATGTTGATCATGATCATTTTCATTCTTCGAGTAGATATGTTAGCTTGGTTGATCAAACTGAAATTTCCAAGAGGGGGACAAATTAGGAAAGCTAGAGATAAAAGATAGAACGTTGAACACAACGATTTAGAGTGGTTCAGCCTCAATTTCATACTCCACTACCTTTGGTTTTCACAATTAAGAATTTTCCCAAATTCACTAATTTGATCAACCTTTGAGGACAAGGTTTAACCTTACAACTCTCTTAAGATTTCTACCCAAATATTAAGACACTAACCCTCTCAAAGAGTAAATACAAATAGCAAACTAAGAAGAAAATCTTACAATATCAGAATGTTTTCCAATTAAGCACAAATAGACAATAATACACTTGAGCTAGAGAATAACAATCAAAGCTCATGAGTGTGTACAAAAAAGTGTGAAAGAATTGAGTACTAAGGTTTAATTGATTGATCTTTTGACTTGATTATCTCTCTTATTGTTGTAGAACCATCAAAAACTGGTATTATACTCTCTAATTCATTTCCAACCGTTATGATTATTGGGAGAGTAAATAGAGTCATTGGGATGGAAATATCAGATCATTAAATTCACCTGCAATAAAAAGTATCGATACTAGAAGCATTTAATGCCTGATTCAGTGATTATTAAGATTAGTTTCTAACGATAGCAAACAATGATTAATTGATATCTGGTAAAAAGTATCGATATAATTTTATGGGTATAGATATTGTTTGACATTTTTGAAAGGTCATGGAAAACAAAATGCGAAATTGGTATTAATATAAAGTTTTGGTATCGATATAATTTTTAAGGTATCGATAATTATTGTTTGTGTCCAATTTTTAGTTAAAAACAAAGAGCAGATTTAGTATTGATAAAAAGATGAAGTATCGATAAATTCTGGAAAACATCGATACTTCTTGTAAGGAGCAGTATTTCCATTGATTTGAAATGGTTTTAATTAAGTTTTAGAGTTTAAATTCATTTTCAAAATTTTTCAAAAATATTCTAAGTATTTAAAGCATTTTTTAAAATGTTTGGAAGTTTTGAAATATTATAAATGCTTTGAATTCTTTGTTCAAAAAATATTTTTTATTTAAAGATATTTTTCTTTGTTATATTAAAATAATTTATTAAATAAAGCTAGTTCAAAAATCTCCCTCTTTTTAAAGTTCAATTTGAATTAATGACTTGATTTTTGTGAAATTGAAAATAAGGGTTTTAAAACAAAAAATGGTCACTTGATGTTGGAATTAAAAAATTAGTCATAAAAAATTTGGTTCGTGCAAAAAGAAAAGCAATTTTTTCTCTATATGTCAGCGCTGGTAACGAGTGGTGGTAAGGCTCCAAAGAAGGTTCGACGGTGAGAGGAGTCGTCGGAATGGGAGGGAATGATGCTATTATGGATGAAGGGAGAACCCCGCCAATTTCCTTTCGGGATGCTGTTCTAAAGTCGAATTCTGGTAGTGCTTCAATGGAGGACGAATGTGAGTCTGAGGATGTTTATCTTCATGATGGGGATGTTAATATATGTTTACTTGATGGTATCCCTACCACAGATTTCTCCAAGAGGGTGTATGGACTAATAGATGAAAGTATGTCTCGAACTCTGATTATCAAGTTATTGGAGAGGAAAATAGGCTACAATTCCCTTTGGAATAAGGTTTGTGCTATATGGAAACCTTCCAGGCATTTTCAGTTGATGGATATTGAAAACGACTATTATTTGGCAAAGTTTGAATCTAAATCAGATTATAGCAATGCTCATTCCAGAGGTCCATGGGTCATTTTTTTCCATTATTTAACTATTCAACCTTGGTCAACACAGTTCTCATCACTTGAGTCTTTTCCTCAAAGAGTAGTGGCATGGGTTCGAATTTCGGGGATAATTTGCCCATTTTGTGATTCAAGTTAACTTGGCAAAGCCTTTGGTTTTGAAAATCAGGATTGCTAGTAGGATTCATAAAGTGGAATATGAATCCATACCTTCAATTTGCTTCAGTTGTGGACGTTTTGGGCATTTGAAAGATTCGTATCCTCAAACTCACTCAGACGAAGGTGTTGATAAAGGCATGGAGCCGAGTGTAGAAAATTCATCTTCAATGGTTGCTAGTGGTAGTCAAATGTTTAGAGTAGAGTGGAAAAGGAAGCATTTAGTGAATGGATGGTCGTTGAATGACGTAACCGGGGACAACAGAGTACGGGAGATTTAGAGAAGGTGACAAATATTGGAAATAATCAAGCAGGTTCCAGATTTGTCATAATTTCCAGTTTAGATGGTGATGCTGATCAAATCACGGAATAGCTCATTGGTCACTTTCGATTTTGCAATCAGGAGAATGTCAGGAATAGGGAGGGAATTGTGGAGAAATTAAATGAAAATTTTAAAGGGGAAAAGGTGATATCTGTAGGTAAAATGGATAAGGCAGGTGGTGTGAGTGGAAAGGCTCTTGGGTCAAATAGGGCTTCTAACATGAAGAAACAAGGTGCAAAAATTAATGGACCAAAGGGTGTGAAATTGGGCAATCTAAAAAATAGGATGGGAGTTGGTGTGGGTTCTAGTGGTTTAGGTTCTAAATTTGTGCCTGGTAGGAGTGGGACAAAAGAGGTAGTCGGGTCCAAGTCACTTGATCCAAGTAATCACATAGTGGCAGTTTTGCAAGAGAATTCTAACCCGAATATGGAATTGGGTTTTAAAAATTTAATTCCCACTGATTCGCTTCCTGAGAATCTGAAGGAAAAAATGGCAAAAAGCAACTCTTCTCTTGGGGGAGAATTAGGAATTTTCCTCGATCAGTTAATGAGGGTACTATTCCTGTTGAGCGAGCAGTAGTTGGGATCATGGAGAGATTGGTGGAAAATGATGCCCATAAAAAAACTTGTGCTGTTACGGTTGGGATTAATGATACTGGAGGCAATAATGAGTTTTTCAATTTTGAAGCTTATGAAGATGAGGTCAGTAGTAATGAAACGGATGAGGAAGAGATGGAGTACTATAGCATTATTCTTGGTGATATAGGTATGGTTGTCCTTTTTATTAATTACTCTTATGAAGTCTGATATTTTTGTTTGGAATTGTTAATGGGCTGGAAACCCAAAATTCCACAGAATTCTTAAGGAATATATGCGTGATTTTTAACCAGAGGTGGTGGCGTTAGTCGAAAAGAGAGTCAGTGGGGTTGTTGTGGAGAATGTGATTAGAAGCATCAGGTTGTCATTTTCTCACAGGGTTGAGGCAAGACGCTTCTCGGGTGGGATATGGGTTTTATGGAATAGCTCTGTAGAGGTGGTTGTGGAAGCGAATCATTTTCAATTTATTCATTTAAGGGTGAAGTTTGTAGGCGTGCAGGAGTAGGTCATGTTTATAGGGGTTTATAGGAGTCCTAGATCAACAAGTCGTAGAGAACTATGGACTGCGTTGGGAGATATAGCGCAAGGTGTTACAGTCCCTTGGATTCTTGCATGGATTTTAATTCTTTTACTTTAGGAGGATGAGCAACAGGGAGGCATGCAGAGAGGGAGATATTCTTGCCAATCGTTTCATAATTTTTGCTTTAATTGGAGTTTGAAGGACTTGGGGTTTAAAGGTTCGAAGTACACATGAAACAAAGGTGCTTTGTTTGAGTGGCTTGATCGAGCTTTATGTAATCGACATTGGGATTTGTTTGCTCCGAATATAATAGTGTTCCATCTTCATAAGTTAAAATCAGACCACAAGCCATTAGCTATTAGTTTCGGGTTGTGCCTTATGAGTAAGCCTATTTGTCCCTTTTGTTTCTTTAGTGGTTGGCTCTTGCATGAAGGATTGGAGAACTTTGTACAGGATAATTAGGTGAAGAACGAGTTTCTTGAAGGTATGGTTTCTGATTTTGCCTTTGCTGCTAAAAAGTGGAATTATAAAGTCTTTGAGAATATATTACAGAAAAAGAGGGATTAATATCGCGTATCCGGGGTATTCAACGGATCCTTGAGAGGTATACATCCAAAAAACTTATTGATATTGAAAGGGAGCTTCAAACTGAGCTTGAAGGTGTGTTGGATAATGAGGAGCTTCTTTGGAAGAAAAACTCCCGTTTTGATTGGTTATTTCTTGGAGATCGGAACAATAGTTATTTTCATCATCAAGCTAGTAGAAGGAAGAATTTCAATCACATTAAATCATTGAAGTTGGCTAATGGTCATTGGAGTTATGTTGAGGATTTGAAATCAATATCCGGTTCTTAATCATTTCCATTGTTTGGGTCTTGAGCAGAAAGATGTTTTATCCAGAACTATTTCTGATCAAGAAATCCATAATGCTCTGTTTGAAATGGCGTCGTTGAAAGCACTGGTGCTGGATGGGCTCCATGCTTAAGTTTATCAGACAGTGTGGTATATTGTTGGTGAATCTTTGATATTGATGCTTAGGAGGGGTTTTGAGAGTGGGTTGATAGAAGAGTATCTGAACAAAACTATGTTGGTCCTCACTCCTAAGGTGGCAGGTCCTGAAGTGGTTCAACAATTCCGTCCTATCAGCTTGTGCATGGTTCCTTATAAGGTACTCTCCAAGGTTATCGTTAATCGTTTGAAACCTTTTATGCCTTCTTTAGTAGCTGACAACCAAACCAGTTTTGTCCATGAGAGGCGCATTACGGATAACGTCATTATTTCCCAAGAGGCGATTCATTCATTTAGGGTTCGAAAGGCCAAGAAGGGTTGGATGGCCATTAAAGTGGACATGGAAAAGGCCTATGATAGGTTGCACTGGGAGTTCATTCGGGAAACTTTGGAGTGGCTGGTTTGCCAGGTACTTTAAGTTGGATAATTATGTAGTGTGTTTCGACATATGTCATGCAAGTTCTTTGGAATGGTGGGCTTACAAAAGAGTTTGTCCCTTCTAAAGGAGTTTGAAAAGGTGACCCTATCTCTCCGTATTCATTTGTTCTTACTATAGAGTGCTTGGGGCATGCCATTAATGAGGCTATTTCTAGTGGCTATTGGAAGTCGATTTCGCTTGGAAGAGGCGGACCTCATTTATCTCACTTGTTTTTTGACGATGACCTTGTGCTCTTTGGAGAGGCAAGTATGGAAAATGATAGAGAAATTCAAGAAGTCTTGGATGTGTTTTGTCACTACTCAAGGCATAAGGTGAATGTGAGCAAGTCCAACATTTACTTCTCGTCTAATACGGAAGATTGGCTAAAGAGTAGCATTGGTCACACATTGGGTTTTCAATTGATGAAAGATTTGGGCAAGTACTTGGGTGTTCCTTTATTCCACTCTAGGGTCTCTAAGAGTACATTCCAATTTGTGGTAGACAAAGTTCAAAAGAAACTCAATGGCTATGACGCTAAGTTACTTTTGTTGGCGGGTAGAGTGACTTTGGCGAAATATACTTTGCTTGTTATTCCGGGATACTTCATGCAATCGACTATGATCCCAATTGGTGTGTGTTAAAGGATTAAGCAAATAGTTCGAAGATTTGTGTGGGGCTCGACGGCACAAGGGGTCTAAAGTTTCGTTAGCTATGTGGGATACATGTTGTGAAGAGGTATCCAAGAGTGGCCTTGGAATTAGAAGGTTGGTACCTCAAAACAAGTCTTATCTTATGAAACTTGCTTTTCAATTTATGATGAAATTGGACGCACTTTGGGTTTGTGTGCTTTGCTCTAAGTATAAAGTTATTGATATTTGTCCTACTAATATTGAAAGGGCAATTTGCTCTTATGTTTGGAGATCATTAGGCAAGGTTTGGGACTGTTTCAAGGATGGGGTTGTTTGGCGAATTGGGAACGGAAGAACTGTGGATTTCTATGGGGATACTTGGATTCCAAAATTGGGAAAGCTGCAGGACTTTGTTATTCCAGGATCATTTATGCTGCTTCTAAAGTGGTAGAATTTGTGAAAGATGATGGTAACTGGGACTGACCATAGTTAGGGAAGCTGTTTCGTCATGGTATTTTGGAGCAAATTAGAACTTGTCAACCACCTGGGAGGTCTTTGGGAATGACTTTTACTCTTGGAAAAGGACTGATAATAGGAACTTCACAGTTAAATTGGCCTATCAAGCTCTATTTTGTGCCATTAGAGGATGCTAATGTTTTTTTTAGCTGGGTTTGTAGGACTGGTTGCTTAGGTACTTGTTTGAAAGTGGATTTATGAAGGGTCATGGAGCTTGGGGTGGAGCTTTGTTTGCCATGGTTTGTTGCCTTGTTTGGAAGAAATGATACAATGTTGCTTTTACTCATCAATTGGGAACGATTAAGAGTATGGTTCAAAGGGCAGAATGCATGATTTTTAGCTTAAAGCAAGGGAACAGTAGGCAGGAGTAGCAACAAGCAGCCATTATTCGGAAGGCTACTTAGGAACCACCCTGTTTTGGGTGGATCAAAATTAATGTTGATGGTGCTGCGAGTAAGGAGGAGGACTGGGTGGCAACTGTAGGAGTTCTTCGCGATTTTGAAGGAGCATAGGTTGCTGGTTATCAACGATTTATGGGTAAGGAATCAGCTCTTTAGCCAATTTTACATGGTTTACAACTTGCACAGCTACGGGGTCATGCAAAAGTAGTGATTGAGAGTGACTGTGCGATGACTTTGTGCATGATAAAGGCTTCTAAGGATGGAGAATCAGGGGATGCCATTGTTTAGAACATTGTTTGGGTTTCTCAGCTTTTTGAGCATCATGGATTTAAGCTTATTAGAAGGGAGTTCAATGCTATTGTAGATTGGTTGGCCAAGAGTTGTGATAAGCTTGATTTGATCATTCGTATTTTAGACATTCCCTCTTTAAAAGTCAGACAGATGCTTATGTCTAATTATTCTGTTAACTCTGATATATAATAAAGTATGAATAAGGCATTGTAATGCCTCTTTTACTATGAAAAAAAGATTAGTCATAAAGAGAATCAACCAAATATCAATAAATTACCTTTCTCTTCTCTTCTCCCCTTTTTTGTGATATCAAAAATCACCAAATAAAGCTTGAGAGAGAGATGTTGTTAATCTAATAAAATTGCACATAATTTGAAAATAAAAGAACTAACATATATGAATCAAAATAAACTAACAAGTATCTACAAATAAGATACAAAAATAAACATTACATTCTAAAAAAGATAAGAAAATGTGCAATGAAGATGAGTGAAATGCATGAGAAAATGAAATAAATACATCCTAGTCTTCTCGATGTGGAGGAGGAGGAAACCGAAGCAATATTTTCCTCCATCCTGGACATCCTAAAGTCTAGACCACTACATTATTATTAACACCCTCAAAGGCATCATCTACTCTAGTTCTAAAACCCCTAAACTCCTCTATCAAGGAAGTAATGGCACCAAGGATGGCAATAGACACATCATCGGAGAGAGGCTGAGCAAACAATTGAGCAGAGGAAGAACCTGGTGGGGGCTGTTACTAGACTGAAGGAATGCCATCATGGTGATCTTCAAATTCGTCATCATCATCGTCTTGAGGGACATGGTGGACATCTTTAACCCAAGTGTTGGTATTAGGATCCAATTTAAAATTAGCTTTATGAAGGGTAAAAAAGCTAATAGGTTTGTATTTAACGACCATAAGAGGATTGGCATTTATGGGGATGATAAGACATTTGAAAATGTATGACAAGAACGTACCAAAAGGCAGAGAAAGCTTACTCTTAATTTTCTGGCCAATACGTTTGGTAAAGTCATTAAACAAAATTGGAGCAAGATCCGGGCACCTATTACTATGAAAAGAATCAATCCACCAATAGTCTATAGATCGAAGAACAACATGTTTTGAAATAGGACGCAATATCCATGTAATTATAAAATGCAAGATGTGATCATGGAAATTTAGCTCGGATGCAAATGAGCGTTGAACGTTCAAGGCCTGATTATAAGGGTCATTCTCATTCGACTCACCCTCGGGTGGAAGTTTAAAAAAATCACCGAAATTTTCTAAAGTGAGACGAATCGGAGTATTCATAAGAAAACAATTTATAGCAATCACCATCCTACTGTACTCGTCATGTTCGAGTCTAGCATTTGAATAAAATGATCAAACAAGATTAGCATGATTCATTGAACGAATTTTGAAAAAATTGATCCACTGCTTAAAGTTTAAAGAAACGAAAAATCAATTTTAGAAAAAAAATCAATATCAACAGTGTGAGAAACATTAACTTTTTGTTTTAAAAAGTATTGATTGAAAAGGTAAAAGTCATGGGTATTTCTAAAACAATCATCAAAAGAATTGGATTGACCACTAGAAGATGATGAAGGGTGGAATGAGGGCATTTCCTAACCAACATTCTAACTAACTAGTCAAGAATAACCCTATTAGCAGTTAAAATTTTGGTTGGGGAATATTATTAAACACTTTGTGGGCAATAAGTTTAAAGAAAACATTTAAGAGTTTTTTTTGAAAATAGGCAACCACTTGCATTAAACACATATATATGTTCCAAATCAACGCAGAAATACAATTTCTAAACAATTTAAAAAGAATTCCACAAATTTCATAGTAGAAAAATAAGAATTTTACCTCGAAATTGCTTTGAAATTGTGAAATGTAAGAGCAAACTTGAAGAATCCTTGTAGAAAATGATAATGTAGGTTGATTTGAGTCAATATTTTTAAAGAGAAGATGAAGAAATTGAAGATATTAAAGAATGGGTTCAGAGGGTTTTGAAAAGGGGAAAAATAAAACTTTAGGGTTTTGTGAATCAATTCAAAAACACGTTGCAGGCACTTTAAAAATTCCATGAGTATCAATACTTTTTAAACAAGTATCGATAATTCTTTAAAAAGGTATCGATAAAATTGTGTCGGTATCGATACCGAATGCTGAAACTATTTTCAAAGTGCAAAAAAAAATTCCCATTATGAATTTTAAGTTCTATATTAACTTAGGATGACTTAAGAAATTTTTTTAATGAGTTCATATCCTTTAATATGCCAAAATTGAGTATGATGCATATGAAACATAGAGTATTTTGAGGTATGCAATAATTGAACATTTACATCAAATAAGGTCTAATTGAGCACATTCAAAGGAGACAAAAAGCACTAGTATTATCACACTTGATAGAAATGGTATCTATATCAATTCCATAGTCCTTAAGTTGTTAATTCATTCATAAAACTTGAGTAGATCAACTACCAATAGAAACATATTCCACTTGGGTGGTGGATAATGCAACACTATTTTGTTTATTTTAAAACCATGATACAAGCATGTTTCCTAGGAATTAACAAGTACCAGAGGTGCTCTTCCTATCTAGTTTGCATCCTCCAAAATTTGCATCTGAGAATGCATGCAAGCTAAAGGATGAGTCTCTAGGATGCCAAAGACCTAAATTAGGAGTGTCTCTAAGGTATGTAAAGATTATCTTAAAGGGCTTGTAAATGTGATTATTTAGGACATAATTGAAATCTAGCACACAAGCAAACACTAAACATGATATCGGGTCTACTTGCAGTAAGATAAAACAAAAAGTCAATCATAGACCTATATAACTTTAAATCAACACATCTTCCTCATCTTTTTCAAGCTTTGTAGGAGAGCTCATAGGAGTAGCTTGTGGTTTGAGAGCATCCACCCCAAACTTCTTAAGCATTTCCTTTATGTATTTAGCTTGATTGATGAAGATTTCATCCTTTCTTTTCTTGATTTGGAGTCCTAAAAAGAAATTTAGTTCTCCCATCATGCTTATCTCAAATTCACCTTGCATTAGCTTAGAGAATTGTTGACAAAGAAGATCATTAGTAGAACCAAAAATGATATCATCAACATAAATTTGAACTTCTAATAAATCTTTGTCTTTTATTTGAGAAAAAAATGTTGTGTCAACCTTCCTTTTACAAAAACCTTTTTCAATTCGAAAAATTGATAATCTTTCATGCCAAGCTCCATGAGCTTGTTTTAAACCATATAAGGCTTTCGAAAGTCTGAAAACATGATTTGGAAATTTGAATCTTCAAAACCGGGTGGTTGTTCAACATACACTTCTTCATTTATAAAACCATTTAGAAAAGCACTTTTAACATCCATTTGATATAGTTTAAATGCATTAAAACATGCAAAAGCTAAAAGCAATCTAATAATGGCCTCTATCCTAGCTACTGGAGCATAAGTTTTATCATAATCTATCCATTCCTCTTGAGTGTAAGCTTGAGCAATAAGTCTAGCCTTGTTCCTCATTATGTTACCACTCTCATCTAGTTTGTCCCTGAAAACACATTTTGTACCTATAGTAGATTTATCAAAAGGTCCTTCAACTAGGGTCTATACTTTAATGCTTCTTTGATATTTTTAGACTCAATGCACGAGATAAATTCAATATGATTACAAGTATTTCTAAGAGAAGATCTAGTAATTACTCCTTTAGATGGATCTCTCAAAATCTTACCATCCTTGACATAGTTAAACTCTCTTGGATTAGTGGCTTCCTTTTCCTCTATTATAAGTTCCTTTAGAGCATCTTGTGTTTTGTGTTTGTTATTGAATCTTCTCACTTGATGATTGATCCACTTTATCATTATTATTAAAAAAATTTGCATCATCATCATCAATACAAGAATCCCTTCTAGGAGGGTTAGAGTCATAAAAAATAACATGTATAGACTCTTATACAATTAAAGTTCTTTTGTTAATCACTAGTAAAGCTTTAGAGTATAAAAAATAACTAAGAAAAAATCCTTCATCACTTTTTGCATCAATTTTACCAAGATTATCTTTGTCATTGTTTAAAACAAAACACTTGCATCCAAAGGGATGAAAATAGCTAATGTTAGGTTTTTATTTTTCAAAAGTTCATATGAAGTTTTCTTTAAAATATGTCTAATCATTATTCTATTAACAATATAGCAAACGATGCTTGTGACTTCCACCCAAAAATATTTTGGTAAATTATTTTCACAAAGCATAGTTCTAGCCATTTCTTCTAAAGTTTTATTTTTCCTCTCAATAACTCCATTTTATTGAGGAGTTCTTGGTGCAAAAAAATTATGGCTAATTCCATTTGAGTTGCAAAAATTTTCAAAACCAAGATTTTAAAATTCGGTTCCATGGTCACTTCTAACCCTAGTGATAAAGTAACCTTTTTAATTTTGATTCATTTTCAAAAATGTGATGATATTTTCAAAAGCTTCAATTTTAGTACTTAAGAAAAGAACCCAAGTAAACCTAGAATAGTCATCAACAAGCACAAAAGCATACTGTTTTCCACCCAAGCTAGTTGTCCTAATAGGACCAAATAAGTCTATATGAATTAGTTGAAGAACTATACTAGTTGATACATCATTAATAAGTTTAAAGGAAACTCTTATGTTTACCCTTAACACATGAATCTCAATCTTTATCTAATTCAAAATTAATTTTTGGCAATCCTCTTCTAAGTCATTTTAGCTAGTTTATGCAATATTCTCATGCTAGCATGTCCTAGTTTTCTGTGCCATGATAAAGAGTTATTTTCATTTTTAGCAACAAGGCATATAAGCGAAGCATGCAAATCTTCAAAATGCATAATATAAACATTTCTTATCCTATGTCCTACAAGCATAATCTTATTAGACATAGTGTCAACTATTTTACAATCATTAGACTCAAAAATGACATTAAGACCACTATCAAACAATTGGCTAATATTAATTAGATTATGCTTAAGACCGTTGACATAAAGAAAATTTTCAATAATAATTGAAGAGTTTTTACCAATAAAGTTGATTCCTTCTACTTGTCCGTTAGAGTTGTCACCAAATGTAACTACTACATTTTTAGGCTTCAAATTGACAAAATGGCTCTTGTCACCAGTCACGTGCTTTGAGCATGCACTATCAAGGTTCCATGAGTTTTTGAGTCAATCCTCCACCTTGAAGTAATTCTCTCTTTTTGACAAACATAGCATTAAAATTTAATTTTAGGTACCCAAATTCTTATGGGTTCATAAACGTTAGCTCTTAATATTCTAGTCCCTTTAGGTATCCATTTAGAAAGGATATCCTTATATTTAGTACCAATGAGTCCTTTAAGGACGCATATACTCTTAACATTTTTTCTTTTGTAAAAACTTGAGGAACTTCTAAGTTTATAAGAATCAAAATTACTTTTAACAAAGTTTTGTTTTGAATTTTCTCCTCTTTCAATCCCTTTTTCAAAAAATTTGCTAGAGTGAGCTTTTTTCACTCTTAAGCAACTCAAGTTGCTTTTGATAATCATCATGAACTTTAGAAAGAAAATTATGCAAGTTAAGATTCTTTTTCTCAACATCATTTATACTAGCTTACATATCATCTATTTTACTTTCAAGTTCATGCTTGACTTTAGAGAGTGAATTATTTCCATCTTTTAGTTTTAAAATAGTTTCTTTATATTTTGAAACCATTAATTCAAACTCCAAACCCAACTCAATATAGGAATCTTGTAACTCATCAAAAGAATAAGAAGTTGAATTGGATGAGTTGGAAGTTACCGTGGAGTCGTCGATGGCCATAAGGCAAAGGTTGGCTACTTCTTGATCTTCATTGCCGGATGAACCCTCATCACTCCAAGTAGTAACGTGAGCCTTAAGTTTTTGTTTCCTTAACCCTCTTTTCTTCTATTGAGGACAATCAAACTTGATGTGTCCCGACTTTTTGTATTCATAACATATGATGGGGTCCTTCTCCTTGGTAAATTCAATCTAAAGTCCTTCCTTCTTTTGGAATTTTCTTCTTTTATTGGACCTCATAAACCTATTGAATCTTCTTGAATGATCACCTCTTTATCTTCATCCATAACTTCATTAGAATAACCTTCTTCTATTGTGGACTTGAGGGCAACACCAACCTTCTTCTTTTCAACTTTTTCTTCTCCTTTATTCACTCCTTTGAGTCTCATTTCATGAGTGAGAAAAGAACCAATCAGATCATCTAATGAAAGAGTTTCCAAATTTTTAGCTTCCTATATGGTTGCAACTTTGGCATCCCAAGACATTGGCAAGCTTCTAAGTATTTTCTGCACTATTTCTTCATTGGGATAGGTCTTCCCGTAGGATTTGAGCTCATTGATGATGATGGTGAATCTATCGAACATAGCTTTGATGTCCTCCTCAGGATTCATCATGAATGTCTCATAATTGAGGGTGAGAATTCCCACCTTTGATTTCTTGACTTGATCGGTACCTTAATAAGTGACCACAAATTTGTCCCAAATTTCCTTAGCATTGGAATATGATGATACTCTACTATATTCTTCTAGACCAAGTGCACAAAAGCTTTTAGACCAAGTGCACAAAAGAGAGTGAGCATGGCATTGGCGTTGAGTTGTATGCTTCTCCTATCTTACTCATTCCATTTCTTTTTGCTCTTTGGAATTAAGAGCTCTCATTCCTGCTTGAGAGATAAGGATGGAACATTTATAATGATGTCCCACACGGTAGGATCATTGTCTTATATGAATAAAATCATTCTAGTCTTCCAATAGGAATAATTAGCACCATTGAAGTAAGTAAGTTTAGAGATGGATTGAGACTAACCAAGAAAAATGGAGCCGAAAGTAGACGGCAATTTGTGTGGTTTGAATAGATGAAAGTTAAGCTACCTCAAGTATCTTCTCTTGGTTTTTAGATTGTCTTTTAGAGACTAGCTCTGATACCAATTGTTAGCTCAATTGATCAAACTAAAATCACCAAGAGAGCGTGAATTGGCCTTTTAACAAATTAAGAAAGCTAGAGGGAAAAGATAGAAAGATGAACACAATTATTTAGATTAGTTCGACCCCAATTGCTTACTCCACTATCTTAGCTTTCAACAACTAAGGATTCCCAAATTCACTAATTTGTTCAACCTTTGAGGATAAGGTTTAACCTTACAACTCCCTTAAGATTTGGACCCAAAGCTTAAGACACTAACCTTCTCAAAGAGTAAATACAAATAGAAAACTAAGAAAAAATCTTTACAATATCATACTATTTTCCAATTAAGTACAAATAGACAAGAATACACTTGAGCTAGAGAATAATAATGAAAGGTCACAACTGTGTACAAGAAAAGTGTGAAAGAATTGAGTACCAAGGTTGAATTGATTGATATTTTGTCTTGATTATCTCTCTTGTTGTACGACCATCAAAAGTTGGTATTTATACTCTCTCATTCATTTCCAACTATTGTGGTTGTTGGGAAAGTAAATAGAGTCGTTGGGATGGAAATACCAGATCATTAAATTCACCTGCAACAAAAAGTATCGATACTTTTTGTACGAATACCGATACTAGAAGAATTTAGTGCATGATTCAGTGATCGTTAAGGTTAGTTTCCAACGATACCAAACAATAATTTATCGATACCTAGTAAAGGGTATTGACATAGTTTTATGGGTATCGATATTGTTTGACATTTTCTGAAAGATCATGGAAAACAAAATGCAAAATTGGTATAGATATAAAATTCTGGTATCAATAAAATTTAGTAAGTATCAATATAAAGTTTGTGTTCAATTTTAGTTCAAAATAGAGAGCAGATTTGGTATCGATAAAAAGATGAAGTATCGATAAAATTATACAAGTATCGATTCATTTTGGAAAACATCGATACATCTTGTAGGGAGCAGTTTTTCAATTGATTTGAAATAGTTTTAATTAAGTTCAATAGTTTAAATTCATTTTTAGAATTTGTAAAAAATATTCTAAGTGTTCAAAGCATTTTCTAAAATGTTTAGAAGTTTTGAAATATAATTAATGCTTTGAATTCTTTGTTCAAAAGTACATTTTTTATTTAAAGATATTTTTTTATATCAAAATAAAAAGCTAGTTCAACAAGATCAGTATATCATCAATAAGCACAACTACAAATTGATCTAGGTATGGCTAGAAAATTCTATTTATCAAGTCCATAAAAGTGGTTAGAGCATTAGGAAGCTTAAACGACATTACCAAAAACTCATAGTGCTTGTATCAAGTTTGGAAAGTGGTTTTTGGCACGTCTGGATTTGAGAATATGAGTATTTATACTATGGTTCATCCTTGCACGACACTCTTAATGCCAATAGGATCCGAGAATGGATGCCTTACCATGCTATATCCCACTTCGTTTTCCATGACATCGTCGAGGTTTCACCAGAAGTTATGGTTGCGCTAGCCCCTTGGGTTCAAGTTGGGAGAACTACAGTTCAATGATGACAGTGTTGTGTTTGATGCGACAGTGGGTGAGATTGTAATTACGGTGGTTTTAGTGGTGTTGTGGAGATGATAGAATCAATGTCATTTACACGGGATTTATTTCCATTGGGAAATTAAAACAAAAGTGATTTTTATTTGAACTATTTTTGGTTAAGAATTTTCAATCGAAGCTTAGGGAGGATAAAAACAATTTCCAAATGTAGAAATGAAAGAAGGGTTGTGAATATATATGTTTATTAAATGGGTTGAGTCAGGTATGTAATATTATTTTTATTTTTAAATGATTTTTTATATTTTTTGTTTTTAGTTTTATAACTTTTGTAAATTCTAATTTTTAAATTTCAAAAATTTATTTTTTTAAAAAATAGAATTTTTAAAGAATTTTTGTGTTATTTAATTATTTTTTACAAAACTTATTTTTTTAATAATTTTATAAATTATTTTTTAAATCTAACTTTTTAAAATATTTTATGATTTTTAATATTTTTTTAAAAGAATTAAGATAAATTACTAGATTTTACCACAAGGCCCAACTTTAGTGTACCACATGACAAATTTAACGACGTTTAAGGGCTTCCATAGAAAGTGTTGATTTGATGGATTAATTGAGTGCTTACATTCGATTATGGGCTCAATTGGATGTTGTTTTCGATTAAAGACTCAATTAATTATTGTATTATTTTCAAGGGGCATTTTTCATATAATAAGCCTTAAACCTTTATAAAGCTAAAGTTCAATTTTTTTTGGTGATAAGAAGAAAAATACAAAGCAAATAAACTACATCCTCAAAAGAGGATCTTTAAAAAATCTTAAGCCTAGTCTCCTATTGTGGACTAACTTAGCAAGAGAATCTATGATCAAGTTTTCTTCCCTGGGAATATATTCAATCTACCATTGCTTAACCCTTTCCAGGTGTAACACTCAAAATCCGAGACCTTCGTCGGATAGGGTTATGTGTCTTTCTGATCTTCTATTGTAGTATATCTCATATTACTATTTCATTTAATCGTATATAAACAAATGAATGCATCCAACACGACGTAAATCATTAATGGATTATAATCACATCTCAAAAAGGGTAAAAAATATCATTTTCACGATTTTTGGAGACTTCTATCGGTACCTATTGGACAAGTATTAGTAGTTGTTAAGTCAGTAAACAATTCAGGAACAGTGCAAACTTCTATTGATACCTGTGACAGTTCTACCGATATAAGTGAAGCTTCTACCGAAACAAGTCGTGCTTCTACCGATACTAAAAATCCATAGAGCTAAGAAGTCTTACCTTACAACTTCTACTGATATAAGTACACATACTGCCGATACTTCTATGAACAAAACTATCGATACTTACTATGTAACTACCGATACAACTCATGTTAGTGATCAACCTCCCTCCTACCCTGTACTTCTACCGATACATGCATGAGTTCTACCGAAACAAGTATGCAAAATTCAAATAAGCATGCCAAAACTCAAGTTTATCAATCATTCAACATTTCATAACTTCAAAATACAATAGACCATCACATTGTTCATAGTTTCCAAGTCATTACATACATTTCCTAAAGTCTACATTTCACCTTGAGCAAGCATTCAAAAATTATGTTCATCATTTATCTAAGTTCACAACAAGGAACATAACATATTCATATAAGTAATACAAAAGACAACATCATCCTAGTACATGCCATATAACCAAGTGATGAAAAACTATCAAACAAGCTCTGCGATAGTGTGACTTCTTTCAGATGATCCGATCTTCAAGCAGCAAAATAATCTACAAAACAATAATAACATCTTTGGTAAGCTTCATAGCTTAGTAAGTTCGAAGAGTATAAAGAGTTACCAAACATTTTCATAAAGCAGGTATAACTCAACTGAGCCAAGATAACCCATTACTTCCATGAGCCATATTTAGCATTTCAACTTTCCTGTCTATATCATTTCTGTTACCAGTACCTGATGCTGCTCGCATGAACTATCGAGGACTCGCAACATATGCGGTACCCCAGCCATTGGTACGGTGTCTGTTTATATAACTATCTCCTAACGATGCTGCTCACACGAGCTATCGAGAACATGCACTTATGCATAATTCCCAGCCATCGTAGGGCCTATAATCCATTCTAGGATTCATATCTCTTTTTCGATTCACGATGCTGCTCGCACGAGTTGTCGAGGACTTGCAACATATGTGGTACCCTAGCCTTCGCGTTGATTTCGTTTCTTCGGCATAAAGTCGGCTATCTTTGTTAATCCCTTTTTTTTCATCGTCTTTGATTCGAAGTGTTTCCATTCGATTCTTGACACGTATAGAATAGGTACAAATAATAATTAGATACAAATTTAGTTAACGAACTTACCGGACTGAATTACAGTTGTGGATAGGCTCTAGGGACTAATTTGCTAATTTTCCCTTTTCGTGATCCGTGGCACGATCGTAATCTTATCAACAAATCATCCAAATTTTTACATTAAAATGCACATTCAGATCATTTAACATAATTGTATAACACCCCTAACCCGACATAACTACTAAACTCATGTAATTGAATAAACCTTCAATACAAATAACATTCATTTTTAACAATGCATAATATTTCGACCTTTTCTATACCATATATTTGAACAATTAGACTTAAAAGTAAATAAATAACACATGATTGAAAATTCCAAACTATCATACCAATTTCTATATGAATTGATGTTTCTACCGATACATGAATAGGTAAGTATCGGTAAAACACATGATAATTAATCAAAGAAAAAAATAATACTGCAATGAACTACCGAAACTACAAAATTTCTACCAATACGACAAGCCTAGATCTACCGATACCAAATAGCTTCTACCGATACCTAAAACCACAATAAGCATAACTATTTAAACTGTAGACTTTTACTGATACCTCACTTCTAACAACCGGTACTAAAATTAACAGAGAGTAAAATTGACAAGTCTTGCATTTTTCTACCGATACATCTCTAAACCTACCGATACTATTACCATATTTCTACAACTAATCTAAATTCTTACTACCAAAACAAAATAAGTTAGTAACTAAAGTTTCAAAGCCCTTGCACTTCTCCCAATATTATGCAACAAAGTACCGACACAACTCAGTCTGTTGCTAGAAAGTTAATTCTAATTTTTCACAAGTCTCATTTCTATTCATAAAACCTTATAAGCTTTCTATCTAAACACAGATACATCCACCTTAAGCATGCATCATCCAAAAACATAAACCTTTTCAACCAATACATAAGTAAAATGTTATAAACATATTATATATACCAAAATCATTCATTACACCAACTTCACAACCACAACCTTTACATGTAAATACTTCAAAAGATGCTTGGGCTAAATTCTTAACAAAAAACTATTCCTCAACAAGGTAACTACCAAACATCCTATATACATGCCACCTTTAACCCCAAAATAAGTTATTCCAAAGTCTACTAAAGATGAGGATGATAGTATGTACTCTCAACCAGATCCAATAGATGCTAAGATTCCTCGAGACCTACATCCATGAAAATCAAACATGGTAAGTCATTTAAGACTTAGTAATTTTGAAATACAAATGGTAACATAATTAAGGTGAACTAGAACCATAATTTAAGCGTGAAACATTCCTTTTTGATTCATCGATACAAAGCCTACTAGGCACACAGCTTGAATACACCGGCACAAAGCCTAGTAGGCACATAGCCTGAATACACAGGCACAAAGCCTACTAGGCATACAACCTGAATACACCGGTATAAAGCCTACTAGGCATAAAGCCTAAATACACCGACACAAAGCCTACTAGGCACATAGCCTGAATATTTTGATGCAATTGTACCAATCCACATAGTATTATACATATTAACAAGTAACCACCACATATACCAAAACATATAACTCAAAAATGAACAATTTGAAAATGAATTTATAATTTAAGTAGTAATAAAACGAACTTACCTATATAGTGAGGATAAAGGTTTAACGTAGAATTACTCGATAACTTTCCCCTTCCCGCGCTTATCAACTATAGAGTCCGTTTCTTGATCTAAGTAATAAATAATTTAGACATAAATTAATTCAACTACCACATTGGCTCATTCCATTACAAATTTAACTAGAATAAAGTTATATTTCATAAATTCATGTTCTCTTCTAAAAAATTTCTCAAATTATATATGTCCACAATTTAACAATCAACTTACCTTCCATTTCCAATTGAAACTAAATATACCAAACGTTATAACCTAATAGATTTTTCTCATTATTATCACCTAACCATGGAAAGGTTTAATTATTTAATAAAACCTTCCAAAAATCCAATCTCATGCACCTAAACCCTTGTACTATTATTATATCACCATCAAGCTAATAAATTTTATAATCAAGCTTCTAACTCATAATTTTCATTCCAAAAATAGTAGCTAGACAATGAAATTTAAGCATGGCAACTTCTCAATCTCATCACTTTTTTGAGCTCTAGAATTAGAGGCAATAAGCTAAGCTCCAAAGACCACAAATATGAAAAAATTAACATCAAAAGACACCCAAATCACTTGCATGCAAGGGCTTGAAGTATCAAATTTTTTAAGCTTCTCCTTCCATGGAGATTTTCGGTTGAACAAGGAAAAAACAAAGAATAAGATAGAAAATAATAATAAAAAGGTAGTGCTTATTTCCACCTATTTCATTCTTTACCTATTTTATTAATTTACCAATTTGGCCTTGCTCCATAATTTCAAATTAGTTTTAATCTAGGGAAACCACTCCACTAACTTCATACATGTTAATTTACCCTTTAATTCCCTTACTAACTTGTCTTCTTTGAGGAACTAACAATTGTTCTTTTAACAACTACTAAATATGATACCACATTTTCTACTTTCCCAATTTAATACATTTTATTAATGTATTACCCATCATATACATCTTTATATGAAACACCTCATACGATTTTATGCACCTAGTATAATTAGTAAAAGTTGACTCACTAAAGATAATTTGATTTCAAAACTAATATTCCCGGTACCACTGGAAATATGCTTTTATAAATTTATCCTTTTTGGGAAAGTTACGATTTTACCCTTAATATTTACCTTTGTTCAATCTAGTCCTTTCAACACAAAACATACAAAGATACCCATTTCTTCAATATACACTCTAACCAAACATTCATAGTTCATATACAAATCCTTACAAGCCAATTATTTCAACCAAAAGTACACAATTTCACCACTTTTACGTTTTAGTCCCAAAACTCTAATTTCATCAAAAACCACTCTACAAAAAGATCCAACCCAATCATCAAGCATTCAAAACTATAAAAAACTTTCAAGAACAAGCACATTCAACAATGGAAATTTTCATAACATTTGACAGATTCACAAATTGGTCCTTAGGTTAGCTCGATTAAGCTAACTCAGACTCAAAAACATAAAAATTACTAAAAACTATCGAGGTTTACTCACCTAATCAAGCTTCAAAAGTTAACAATGGCAAACCCTAGTTTTCCTCTTCTTTGTCGTGGAGAAGATGATAAATTAGAAGGACAATGTCTTTTTCTTTTTTAATTTCATATTTATATTCAATGGCGATTTTGTAAATATTTAGACTTTCATAATAAGCTTAATTAATCATTTATTTAACTTTAATTAATCTCACTTATTTCTAATATTTTACATCATAATGCACCCACTACAATACTTTTGGTCTATTTGTTCATTTGATCCCTGATCGGTGCTTTTACGACACACGATTATGCAAGCGTACACACGTCGATGCAAGTATAGTTGATAGATAGAGTTATCGGATATCGATCCCACGAGGAAATGGTTTTCGATGATTTAATGTTAAAGCAATTAATAGAAGAAAAATTAGTATAATGTGAATAGGGTTGTCAGCACAGTTATATCAGTTATGCACACTAAATCAATCATTACTGTCATTGTATTAAAGTCAAATCTTAGAAGTTAGATGTCAATGTACTGAAAATAAATACAAAAGTGTTGAGTATGAGTAATGGAAATTTAAATGCAGGAAATATAAAAGTGATCAAGTGTAAAGGGTGGAAATGGTTTACTGATTCTACAGGTTGTAATGCCGGATGCATCAATAAGGTAAAATGTAGACGAATTGTCGCAGTACTGAATTCCTTTCGAGTTCTTACTCACAATAACTCCCTACTTAATCTTGACTCAGATACACTACTCCACCTCTCGATGCGAGCAATGATTTGTATCCAAGAACAAGTAACTAGAGTCTGTCCCAGTCCCGAGTAGCTCTCGCCTAACCCACTTGTTAATCAAACCTGTCATCGTATCTCTCGATGTCAATGTACTGCAATTTCACTTTTGTGTTTAGAGCGGTTAAATCCAAGAATAATCGGACAAGTAATGTAAAATAAGAATCAAAACGATATAATATTAAAAGATACTCTCGTATTCATTTAACATCAACAGAATCCATCATCGTTTTAGAAGAAATAAAGAGTACAACGAAGCTTACTATCTCTAGACTACTAGGTCTACTCATTACATGTTCCTCTTGCTCGGCATCAAGCACCTCTCGTCAGAAGCAGTTGCAAACATGGTTCATCAGCTCCCCAATTCCAGCTCAAATCTTTGATTCACGAAGAATTTTCAGAATTTAATCCCCTTGTTCTCTATGATCTTTTTCCTTATTTTTTTGTCTATTTATAACCCTTAAATATTTGCAAATTTCATCCTTCATTCTCAGATTCAGATTTGGATTTTTCTGCAGTTGTCAAAGTTAGTTAGAGTACAGTTGTGCACTCACGTAGATTACATGTTTTCTTTAAAGATCTGCAGATTGTCGCTGTACTATTAGATGCATTCTGATGTTATAATTACAACGACATCTATGATATTCCTGCGCTGGTGCTTCTAGTGTAAACTCAGCTTAACTCTACTCATTTGATGTTCAATTTCAATGCAGTGACATCTCTGGTCGCAATTCCAAGCTAGTTTCGTGGCTGCATTCTACCAATGTTGATCTTCTAAACTGAGTTCCTGTGCTAGCAATCTTAATATGCAATATACCAACTACTTGCATCAACATTAGTACAAAATATATAGAAATAACGAGAGTTTAAACTAACTAGCAATGTATTAGAAAATATAAAAACTAAGTATAAAATGCTTATGATGCATGCTAAATGAGATACAAAAGAGACAATAAAAGCACTAAATTAGGGAGAAAATATATGTCATTTGTAATACCATCACACCCCCAACCTTAAGTTTTTACTTGTTCTCAAGTAAACAAAAATTAACAAAGTCACAAGGTAAAAAAATGTTACCACAATTATTATCCATGCAATTTAAACTCTCCAAATTCCTAATGTACAAATTGTATTCATATGAAAGAAGAATGTACCAACAATTTATAGAAATGAATGTTCAAAAATTGCAACTTCATAAATGTTAGTGATATGCATTGAATCCTAATTTTCCTTAAACCATTACAGCATTTATTATTTTTTAATGACTGAGAGACATCATTGCATTACTCTACCTTTGTTCCTCGACAGTAACGATGGGGTGTAACAAACCCAAACCCCAGGAGGTACGTAATTGCACCGACACACACTCTTGCAGTGATAGCCTTGTGCTAGATGATTTTCTTCTAATCCTCAGTGGAGTGTTCTCCCTTGAAAAGTCATAATGCACTCACATTAGAGTGTCTTTTATAAAATGTAGTTACAGCGAGTCAATTAGTTCAAGATTCAAACATAAACACTAATCATTCATTGTTGAAACAATTCCAATCATTCATTCGAAAATAGTAGATTCATCATTCATTCGCATTCATCCAATGTATACATCAGCATCCAAATAATTCAAGAATTACGCATTAAGATAAAATTGTAAGCACATTCAAGTTGAAATTTTGTGAATTTCATTGACCAAAGAAACAAATAGAATTTAATTATGTGGGTGTAATTGTATTTTCATTTCCCATTATCTCCCCCAAACTTAATGTTTGCATTGTCCCCAATGTACTGGCAATAGATATCCAACTACAATGCAACTAAGTTAAGAAAATGATGCGATGATAAAATAAAATGCAATGATATTAAAAATGCATTAAAATTAAAATTTTGTACCAAGTCATTCATCAGCAATTGATGTAGCAATTGCCTTTGTTTTCTTCTTTTCTTCTTTGGGCACTCCCCATCGTCATGGTTCTTCTTCCCTTTCTTTTCCTTGCGCCTCTTTCTTTTCTTGTCCCTCGAACCAACCGACTCGGTAGATTGCTCTCCCTCGGCAGGTTGGGTGACAGCCTCATCAATTGTCACATCAGATGGATGGATTTCGGTAAGTGATGATATGTATGGTATAATAGCTAGAGGATTCAGTTCCTCTTCTTAGCCTGTGACAATTTCAGCTTGACTTGCAGCAACTCGAGTCACTTCTGAGCTGGATGCTCTCACATCATCCTCCACGATTAATGCTGGAGCATCATTAGATTCTTTCTTTTCCTGCATTTCTACAGGTTTTGTTTCTTCCTTCTTAGTCTTATTTTCTTCCTTCGTTGCTTGGTCATCTACTTGATTGGCTTCCTCTTTCACATTATGTTCATCCTCAGTTGGGCCCCTGTCATCGCTGTTGACTGTATCAACATCTTCTCCTGTAATATCTGCTCTTTCAACCATATTTGCACCTAAACTGATTGAGAATTCTTCCTCGAATAGGTCAATTATATTTCGACAACAGTCTTCCTCAGCGTTTGACTGCTCTTCATTAATGTTATCATCAGATATGTGAACCCCTGTTGGCATTTGATTGGGCCTACCATCAATAGTAGGCTTATCAGATGAAGATTGTTACATGTGAAAGGAGATATCAAGAAATTTTAGAAATTATGGCAGTGGTCTGGTGCTGATAAGTTGCAGTGCAGCGACAATGGCCTTATTCTAGGCCTTTGTATAGGCATAAAATATATGCTGCTTGTAATCCAAATCTTTTAACACACTTAAAAGACGGATTATTTGCACATCAACACGGTCAAGAAGAATTTTCAAACTAGCCAATTGGCGTAATACTTTTGGATCAAAGGGTGCATGAGTTTGTTCTTCTTTCTCTTTCCCTTTTTATTTGTCTTTTTTTGTCGAAGCTTCTTTAGCCACAGGTGTATCTTGGCCTCTAGTCATTCTTTCAGCAGATATATCATTGATCAGATCGTTATTTTCCACAACCTCTTCATCCTCTTCTGACACAATGCCCTTATGTTGACACATTAACATAATAAAAGATGGAAAAGGGAGAATACCAGTTTGTCTACCAGCAGCTTCCACAATCTGAGCATGTATAATTTCCCTAATGTCGATGTGGCGATGGTGTGATATTGAATGAAATAAGCACATACAATCTAGAGTGGCTGTAGTACTATGTGTAGAAGGCATCACATGATGGTTAATAAAGTGAAACCATACCTTACAGAAAGTCGTCAGATAACGTCGATGCATTGTAAAATTATGAAAATCGCTGTCTGTCCATGCAGCATTGTCGATGCAAAGATCTTTAATCATCCCAGCCAGAGTATCTTCAGTCAAGCTGTGTATAAAGGGTGAGTGACTGTCTACCTTTTCCAGTATATGTAGTAAAACATTGATATGTACCGCACTCCATGGTATCAGCCCTTCTTAAACACAAAACAAACTCTTGTTCCTTCTCTACCAAGTTAGCATAAATCTCCGAAACCAAAGTAAGGGAATAACCAGATGGATGGTCGCAGAGAAATTCCCACCCCATGCGACTGATGGTGCGGTGGACCTGTTTTCCCAGGGTTAAGTTTGGTAAAAGTTAGATGCCCTGCTCAGGATGTATATTGCATTTCCTCATTATGTTGTGATATCTATCTTTGGCTGCATTTGTTAAAAACAAAACCAGGCCTATGGAGGAGTATAGTGGTGTTGTGGCGGAATCTCAATAGGGTTGTTCGACATATTTTTAGATGAAGATTTTAGAGTGTTTTTGGATGCACGAGTTATTGCCATGGTGCAAATATCAGAGAATAAAGAAAAATATTACTTTGAAGTGAGAAAAGAAAATTGGCAGAGAAGGTTGATTCTCAGTAACAATGGCGATTGTGAAGAAAAAAAACTATAGTGAAGGTTTTATAACCTAGGTGTAATGAGTGAAAACGTATGGGGAAACGATGCGCCTGCAACCATTAATTGCCAGGCTGCAAATCGTACCAAGTAATCATACCAAGTTTGTTTTGATCCAACGGTTGGGATAAGAAAGAATCAATCGGCACGATTTTTACTGAAAAGGTAATGCTGACTCATCGTTGGATGCACCGACAATAGATGCTCTAACGCGTCAACAAAAATATGACCTTTATTTTTTCTAAGAATATGAAACAACACAACGAAAAGTGAAATAACTGAAATGTAAATAAAAAAAATTAAAATAAAATGCGTCGACATTAATTAAATTTTACCAGGTTGATGCCTTCGATTGGTTCTCGAATGTTTGGGCTCACATAGTGTTTAAGACGTTGGTCGTTCACTTTGAATTGTTGTCTATCTTGCAAATTTTCAATTGTTACTGCACCGCTTTGAAATGCTTCGACAACCTTAAAAGGACCTAACCACCTTCATCAAAATTTCCTTGGATGTAGTTTTAAATGTGAATTAAATAAAAGTACCAACTGACCAGTATGAAATTGTCGATGCAAAATGATGTTTTCATGCCATCTCTTTGTCTTTTCCTTGTATATCGCTACATTCTCATAAGCATGGCGTCGAATTTCTTCTAATTCGGTGATGTCCAACATTCTTTTCTTACCAGCTGCATCATAATCAAAGTTTAACTGTTTAATTTCCCATATAGCTTTATGTTCAAGTTTGACAGGTAAGTGACAGGACTTTCCAAATACCAACTGATACAACGACATTCCTAGAGGTGTTTTGTAGGCAATGCGAAGTGCCCACAATGCATCATGTAACCGCATTGACCAATCCTTTCTAGATGGATTAACCACCTTTTGTAGTATACCTTTAATTTGATGATTGGATACTTCGGCTTGACTATTAGTTTACGGGTGATACGTGGTAGCCATACTATGCTTCACACCATATCATTTCAATGCAGTCGCCACTTGATTGTTGTAGAAATGAGTGCCTTGGTTACTTATCAACGCTCTTGGGTTCCAAACCTTGTAAGGATGTATGTATGAAAGAATTTCAACATTGTCCGAGCGTTATCTTTTGGTACCATAATAGCTTCAATCCACTTGGATACGTAATCAACAGCTACTAGGATACACTTGTTTCCAAAAGAGTTTGGAAATGGTCCCACAAAATCAATACCCTAAACATCAAAGAGTTCCACTTCCATGATAGGTTGTTGGAGCATCTCATTACGTCTAGAAATAGAACCAGTACGTTGACAATGATCAAACTGTTGCTCAAAATTATGGGTATCTCGAAACAAATTGGGCCAGTAGAATCCGGATTGCAGGACCATTGCAGCAGTCCTTGTTCCACCAAAATGACCTCCATAAGGAGCGTCGTGGCAATGTTGCAGTATTGACATCAATTTTTCTTTAGGAACACATCGGCGAATTATATTGTCAACGCATACCTTGACTAAGTATGGCTCATTCCAATAATATTTAGTAGCATCATGTATGAACCTGATTTTTTTTATGACTAGTTGCACTCATGGGTAGCTTTCCACATAGAGATAATTGACTACATAAGCATACCATGGTGACGTGTCAACAATGAATAATTGCTCATCAGGAAATGCTTCGACAATTTGAGTCGTTTGTCCATCTTCATTTCCGCTTTCTAGCCGAGATAAATGGTTAGGTACCTGATTCTTAGATCCCTTCCTATCCTTGATTTCAACATCAAATTCCTGAAGGAGTAAGATCCATCTAGTAAGTCTAGGCTTAGCATCTTTTTGTTGAAAAGGTGTCTCAAAGCTCAGTGATCCGTATGTACTGTAGTCTTTGCACCGACAAGATAAGAACGAAACTTGTCAAATGTGAAGACTACTGCTAGTAACTCTTTTTCAGTTGTAGTGTAATGAACCTACGTTTCAGTTAGTGTTTTACTAGCATAATAAATAGCATGAAATACATTTTCTTTCCTTTGTTTGAGAACAGCTCCTACAGCGAAGTCGCTAGCATCACACATTAATTCAAATGGTTGAGTCAGTCCGATGCTACGACAATCGGAGCTTGCACCAACTTTCTCTTTATTATTGTGAATGCATCTAGACAGATGTCATCGAATACAAACTTCTTATTTTGCTCTAATAAAGAACATAAAGGTTTAGCTATCTTGGAGAAATCTTTGATAAATCTCTTATAAAAACCTACGTGTCCAAGAAAGCTTCTTATTGCTTTGACAGTGGTAGGTGATGGTAGTTTTTTGATAATTTCTACCTTTGCTTTATCGACCTCAATGCCTTAACACGAGATTCGATGGCCAAGGGCAATTCCCTCTGTTGCCATGAAGTGACATTTTTCCCAATTCAGAACCAAGTTTGTTTCTTCACATCTTCTCAAAATATTTGCCAAGTTGTCGGCGCATTGATCGAAATTCTATCCATAGACTGAAAAATCATCCATAAATACCTCGAGTAAGTCTTCAATCATATCCGAGAATATCACCATCATACATCTCTGAAACATTGCTGGCGCATTACACAAGCCAAACAGCATCCGTCGAAAAGCAAAAGTTTCAAAAGGACATGTAAATATGGCTTTCGCTTGATCTTCCGGTGCAATAGCTATTTGGTTGTATCCAGAGTAGCCATCCAAGAAGCAATAATATGCTTTACCAGCTAGCCTATCTAACATTTGATCGATGAAAGGGAGTGGGAAAATGGTCCTTCTTTGTGGCCGCATTCAATCGTCGGTAATCCATGCACACACGCCATCCAGTTGCGAAGCGAGTAGGTATTAACTCATTTTTATCGTTGGTTACAACAGTAAAACCACTTTTTTGGAACACATTGAACAGGGCTTACCCAATTATTATCACAGATAGGATATATTATGCCCACATCCAACCATTTGATGATTTCCTTCTTTACCACTTCTTTTATTTTCTCATTGAGTCGTTTTTGTTGCTCAATTGATTGCTTCCCTTCTTCTTCTAACCTTATCTTATGCATGCAAAAGGAAGGACTGATGCCTTTGATGTCTGCTATGCTCTAAGCTACGGCTTTCTTGTGCTCTTTCAGAATTGTAATAAGCTTCTCTTCTTGTGTGGTGTTGAGGGTTACATTGATAATGACAGGAAGTGTCTCATTGTCACCAAGGAATACATATTTAAAATATGTTGGCAACTGTTTTAACTTCAAGGTAGGAGCTTGCTCTACAGATGGTTTAAAAACTGGAATTGTCCTGTTGGACAAATCCAATGATTCCAATTGCTAATATCTTCGCAACTCACAGTTGTTCACTTCCTTTTTGTCAATATAGTCTCCTAAGATATCATCAGTAGATTTCACTGCATCAGTATTAGCCAATGTTGAATTCTTGATACGAAACTCTTCAGAAATAATTTCGTCCAAAATATCAATATCGTGACATTGTTCTTTGGGCCCTGTCAGTGCTTCTTCAAACACACTGAAGGTTACTTGGTCATTATTATGACGCATCATTAATTCTCCCTTAAACACGTCAATAAGTGTTCGTCCCGTTACCAAAAATGGCCTTCCCAAAATAATAGGTACTTCCTTATTTGCTTCGTAATCTAAAATCAGCAGGAAACACCAACTTATCAACTTGAACAAGAACATCTTTGATTTGTCCCTCCGATTGTGCTAAAGATCTATCCTCTAATTGCAATGTCACCGTAGTGGGCTTCATTGATCTGATTCCTAGTTTTCTGAAAGTAGACAAAGGCATTAAGTTAATGCTAGCTCCTAAATCACATAATGTTTTACTTAAGTAATGATCTTCAATGGAGCATAGAATTGTGAAACTGCCAGGATCTTTCATTTTTGTTGTCAATTTGTTTGTGAGTACGGCGCTGTACCCCTCTATGAGCACAATCGTCCCGATGTCGGATAGTTTCTTTTTCTTTGATAATAGCTCCTTTATGTATTTCCCATAACTGGGTATCTGAACAAGAGCATCTCTTAGAGGTAGATTAATATGCAATTGTTTCAAAGTAGAAACAAACTTATGGTATTCTTCATCATGGAATTTTCTTTGAAACGTTATGGAAATGGAAAAGGTATGGTTACAGTAGGGTGGTGTGGATGATTCTGTTACTTAAACAGTGATGGTTGTGTCAATAGCTTTTCTGGACAAATTGTAGGCAGAGATGGTACTACCGTTGGTTTTTCCACATTCTTTTGTGCTTGACTTTCTTCAATTATAACCTCTTCTTGCTGTTGTGAAGTGGATGCTTCGACATTCTCTTGATTAGAATTACTTATTTCTACTGTCTGTTTTCCACTTCTTAATGTAATTGCTTTGCAATTCTCCTTCCCTCGTTACGTTGAATCTTTAGTATCACTAGGTAGAGTACCTGGTGATCTAGTATTGAGATTAGAGGCCAATTGCCCAAGTTGTGCTTCCAATGCTCGTATTGAAGAATAATTTTCTTGCACTATCACTTCGGTTCGGGTAATATGCTCGCGCATCATTGCTTCAAGAGCAGCCATAGGATCTACCTTAGATTGATTAAATTACTACTGTTGATGTTGATGATGTTGTCCTTGCATTTGTGGCAAAACAGATGGTTATGGTTGTAGTCGTGATTGTGGTTGCATTTGAATATGTGACTGCATTTATTCAGTATGAGAATTTACTTGTGAATTTTGATTATAATTCTGTGATTGGTTGTTGTTGTAACCTCCTTGCCTATAACTTCCTTGGTTCGAAGAATTTCCTTATCAAAATGTGGATGTATTCTGATTTCCCCAAGGTTGTTGCAAATGATTGTTATTGGAATTGCCAACCGAACTCCCTCGAATGTTATTGACATAATATGCATTTTCTGCATACTTTGGGCAATCGTCATAGTTGTGATTGTCACTGTAAATCTCGCATGAAAATATCAACATATCTGTTTGTTGGGCCATTCGAATCGGAGCAATGGTGTTTGTTCCATTCACATTCTTAATGATGTTGGCCAAAGAAGATACCTACGCTGACAATGCAGAAATAGCATCTAATTCAAGAACTCCAGGGTTAGTTTTTACCTGTGCAGAACAAGAAATCGGATATTGGTAATCATTTTGAGCTATCCTCTCCAGAATTCGAACCGCTTCAGCATATGTTCAATCCAATAATGGATCGTTTGCAAATGCGTCGACAAGATTCCTTGTATGAGCATTCAAACCATTATAAAAAATTTGAATCTGAGTTTCTTGTTGAATCCCATTCATTGGGCAAAGTCGAAGCAATGCTTTGTAGCGCTCCCATGTTGTGTGTAAATTCTCATCATTGAGTTGATGATATGCAGTGATGTCATTTCGTAACCTTGTATTCATTGTCGACAGATTAAATCGTAAGACAAACTGCGTTGCTAAAGCATTCCATGATGTACTAGATCCAGTCAATAATCCTAAAAACCCTGTTCGAGCTTTTAGATCCAGTCAAGGATCCTAAAAATCGTGTTCGAGCTTTTCCCTGCAATGAATAAGGAAATAATTGCATTTTCAAAGCATTATCAGGGACACCATGTTGACTAAAGGATGCACAAATAAGTAAAAATGATTTCAAATGTTCCCGTGCGTCCTCATATGGAAAACCTGAATACTGTCCATTAAAATTAAGCATTTGAAACATCACCAGTTTCAATTCAAAGTTACCAGCCTAAATTGCTGGTCGCACAACCCTTGGTTGTAAATCATCGAGTATAGGTACAACAAAATCTCTTATTGGCCTATTCTGTATTTGCTCTTCTTGTGGATGTGGTAGCTGTAAATCTTGTGGCAGCAATGGTGGTAGATTATTATTGTTGTTGTTACCAGTCATCTTCCTTAGTTCTTGTCTTCTCCTCCTAAGTGTTCTCCCAAGCTCTGGATCAAAGCTTACAATGTCCTTAGGATTTCTGCTTATGCACATACAAAACCTTCAAAATAAAAAAGGAATGATAAACAAATTAATCAAAAGTTAAAAAATAAGTAAAATTAATTGCAATAACAAAAATAAACATCGAACAAACGCCAAGTTCCCCGGTAACGGTGCCAAAACTTGATCTGTGCTTTTATGACACACGATTGTGTAAGCGTACACACGTCGATGCAAGTATAGTTGATAAACAGAGCTATCAGATATCGATCCCATGAGGAAATGGTTTCTGATGTTTTAATGTTAAAGCAATTAATAGAAGAAAAATCAATATAATGTGAATAGGGTTGTCAGTGTAGTTATATCAGTTATGCACACTAAATCAATCATTACTGTCATTGTATTAAAGTCAAATCTCAGAAGTTAGATGTCAATGTACTGAAAATAAATCCAAAAGTGTTGAGTGTGAGTAATGGAAATTTAAATGCAGGAAATATAAAAGTGATCAAGTGTAAAGGGTGGAAATGGTTCACTGATTCTACAGGTTGCAATGCTGGATGCATCAACAAGGTAAAATGTAGACGAATTGTTGCAGCAATGAAGTCCTTTTGAGTTCTTACTGACAATAACTCCCTACTTAATCCGAACTTAGATACACTACTCCACCTCTCAATGCAAGCAATGATGTGTATCCAAGAACAAGTAACTGGAGTCTGTCCCAATCCTGAGCAGCTCTCGCCTAACCCACTTGTTAATCTAACCTGTCATCGCATCTCTAGATATCAATGTACTACAATTTCACTTTTGTGTTTAGAGTGGTTAAATCCAAGAATAAGCGGACAAGTAATGTAAAATAAGAATCAAAATGATATAATATTAAAAGATACTCTCGTATTCATTTAACATCAACAACATCCATCATCGTTTTAGAAGAAATAAAGAGTATAACAAAGCTTACTATCTCTAGACTACTAGGCCTACTCTTTACTTGTTCTTCTTGCTCGGCATCAAGCACCTCTCCTCAGAAGCAGTTGTAGACGTGGTTCATCAATTCCCCGATTCCAGCTCACATCTTTGATTCACAAAGAATTTTCAGAATTTAATCCCTTTGTTCTTGATGATCTTTTTCCTCATTTTTTCGTCTATTTATAACACCTAAATATTTGCAGATTTCGTCCTTCATTCTCAGATTCAGATTTGGATTTTTCTGCAGCTGTCAAAGTTAGTTAGAGTACAGCTGTGCACTCACGCAGATTACATGTTTTCTTTAAAGATCTGGAGATTGTCGCTGTACTATTAGACGTATTCTGATGTTGTAATTACAGCGACATTTGTGATATTACTGTGCTGGTGCTTCTAGTGTAAACTCAGCTTAACTCTACTCATTTGAGGTTCAACTTCAATGCAGTGACATCTCTGGTCACAATTCCAAGCTAGTTTTGTGGCTGCATTCTGTTAATGTTGATCTTCTAAATTGAATTCCTGTGCTAGCAATCTTATTATGCAATATACCAACTGCTTGCATCGACATTAGTACAAAATATATAGAAATAACGAGAGTTTAAACAAACTACCAATGTATTAAAAAATATAAAAATTAATTATAAAATGCTTATGATGCATGCTAAATGAGATACAAAAGAGACAATAAAAGCACTAAATTAGGGAGAAAATATATGTCATTTGTAACACCATCAATCCCTTTAATTTATCAACTCTACTTTTGTACCTTTTACAATTTTAGTCCTTTCTACTCAATTCACTATCTAAAATTAAAATTTCCTATCTGAATTTTAATGCGATGCTAATGACATCATAAATATTAAAATAAATAAATTTTTGACTCGACTCGTCGGAGTTGTGATCCCGAAATCATTGTTTTCAACACCACTAAAAATCGGGCTATTACACCAGGATATGCCAAATTCTTCTAATTAAGCCAGAAAAAGAATTATTTGAAGCACCATTTTTTATGATGTTAACAGCCTCAATGCAATCCATTTGAATTAGGATCTTATTGAAGCATCTGTCTAAGATAAGATTCAACCACCCCTCTAAAAGTTCCCAAAGCTCAGCCTTCATCACTGTGCAACTGCCCAAATATTTGGAGAAACCAATGATCCATCCCCCATTATGATCCCCCACAAAGCCTCTAGCTGCTGCAAACCCCTCATCTACCTTGACTAAATCATTAGTCTTCAAACACACCCAACTACTGCCAGTAGCCAAATTACGAGCATAGCTCTAATTTTTATGAGCTGAAGTCCTTAGAACTTAAAAATACCACCTTGCCTAACTATAAGAGACGTTAAAGATATCTTCAAACTTCCACGGGGTGCCTTGAAAGATAAATAAATTTCGGTTCTTCCAAATATGCCACACGATCATCCCAAAGAGACATGGTCAATTAACCCATTCTAGAGAGAAAGCTAGATGATTAGGAGACTGCCCATCATCTAGTCTAAAAGAGATCCTGTAAAGAAATTAGGTATTCATTGTTATGGAATGGTTTTCTCCCAAATGTTTCTAGCAGTAGTGCAATCTCAGAGTACATGTAACACATCCTCAACATCTTGCCCAAACAAACCACAAGCGTTGCTACTTTCAATGCTTCTCCTAACCCGTTCAGCATTCATAAGTAACTGTTGCTTAAAGGCTAGCTAGAGGAAAAAACGTACCATTTGAAGGCCTTTAAACTTCCAAGGTATCTCCAAAATTCATTCTTTAGTGTTCACATTCCCTTCTCGGATCTTCTCATATGCGCTTTTGATGGAGAAGGCGCCAATCGAGGTAGCTCCCCATGTAATTCTATCCGGGCCTAAAGAAGGATGTGGTGGTGAAATGACCACAATTTTATTGATGACCTCTTCAGAGACCCAAAGTCGAAAGAGGTCCAACTTCCATGAGTCGTCACCAGAAATCATACTGCTAAGAAGATAATCCATGTTAAGGTTAGTAGAAGAAGGAATTAAATCAACTAACAAACCAAAATTAGGGATCCAAGGGTCTCGCCAACATTTAATACTATTACCATCTCCAACTGACCATACCAGGTTCTCACGAATGAGGTGCCAAACCTCAGAGATAGACCTCTATAAGAAAGAACATTGTCCTATAGATAAATTTTCAGGCAAACAGTATTTAATCCCATATTTGGATCGAAGAACCCAAACCCAAAGGACGTTAACATCAGAGATGATGTTATAACCAATCTTTATCATAAAATAGGTGTTATGATCTTTTAAGTGCCTGAGACAAACACCCCCATGTGACTTATGTTGACATACCAAATCCCAGCTCACCAATTCCATTTTAGATCAGCCATTCTACAAACCCCAAACAAATTTCATAACTATGCGCTCAATCTCATCACACAAACTTTCAGAATATCATCGTTTGCATTAAGTAACTAGGAATCGACAATAGGACCAATAGTGACAAAGTCACCTTACCAACTAAAGAGAGCTGTCTTACATCCCAACTAGATAGTTTATTACGCACCTTCTCAACCACGAAGCGAAGGTGGTATTAGTAACCTTCTTGTGGAAAAGGGCCACACCCAGATAAGTCCTCAAGTTAGTCACTTCTTGAAACCTAAAATATCTACTAATACGTCTCCCAAGCTTTTATCAACAATTTTGGAGAAAAAAATATTAGTCGTTCGCAAATTAACCAGATATTCCGAATAACCATAGAACTCGTCAAGGATATTCTTAATGACCTGAGCTTGATGGTCTTTAGCATGACCGAAAAGGATCAAGTCATTAGCCAAAAAAAGATGCGATAATGGTGGGTCATCAGGAGCTAATCGTATTGGAGACAAATCACCGAATTCAACGGCAGCACGAATTCTATGGCCCAACAAATCCATGCATAGTATGAACAAATAAGGGGATAAAGTGTTGATCTTCCAGTTTCGTACCTAGCAGATTGAACTAGTTTTCACATTTGAATAGCTTGAAATCAAGTATTCTTACTTATGTTTTATGGATTTTAGCTTAGCTTGGTCTTTTGAATAAATTGTGCTAAAAAGGTTATTTTATTGCTTTCAAGGCCAAATGAGGTCATATTAGCTAACCTACTTCGTGAGTGAACAAGAGACTAATAGCAGTGGAGCAATAGTGATATTGACCACTTCGTCACAACATAGGGGGCTCTATGTTGCGACACAGGTCCTGGTGTGTTGCGACATCGACCCCAGTTCAACTCTGCATCAAGTGAGGGGCGTTTTTGTCTTCACAATGCGACTTAAGCACGGAGGATGGTAGCTGACCAATGGTTGATGAAAATGACCGACCAAGGCTATAAATAGGGCCTTTAGCACTAGGGTTAAACACACCGTTTATTAGTTTTTAGTTTTATTTTTTATTTTTGTTTGAAACGAGATTGTAGAACACGCATAAAGTTCGAGGAATTTTTCTCGAAAGATTGCCAAAACAATTAGAGTTGCTTTTACATTCTCTTTATTCAATTATATGTTTTCATATATTATTGTTTTAATGATGATCAAGAAAACCATGAGGAACTAATTCCATTTTGGGAAATTAGGGAGTGAAAGTACGAATATTTAATTATTGTTTAACAGGAATTTTACCCTTCGGATCAACTGTTTGGGAAAGGAAGAGCATCAAACAAACAGTAGGCCTGACAACCTTAGAACGTCATTTAGGTGGGAATTAACACAAAATTGGTATTGCCCATCCATGAACACTTTTTCCCCAAAACAATTTAGACTGTGACATCTAGCAATACGTAGTCTCTATCGACTTACTATGTCAATAGAAGATCAAGAGATCCAACTGGGGTAGTGACTAGTTGATTGGAGGAAAATCCCCAAAACCGTTTATAAGATTTTCTACATCTCAATTCTTTTCCTTTATTTTCTCTTCTATTTATGCTTTTCAAAAACAACTCTTTTATTATTCTTCGTACTATAATTTCTAAAGCAAGTACTAATTACTTTTATTCTTTGTAGGAATCTAATTTACTATTGTTTCACGCCTCCTTTGGGTACGATCCTCGGAATACTACCAAGTGTTTCATTGTACACACTGTATTTATAACCTGACTGATATACTAGCGAAAAGCCTAAAATCTACACCGAACGGGAGTACATTCAAGGGTGGTCAAGTTGTTGGCGCTGTTGCTGGGAAGGCAACGCTTTAGTAAATTTTATTCTTTCTTTGTATTAAAATAATTAGGAAAACTTTAGGTTATATATACGTTTGAACAATACTAACAATTTTTATTCTTTTCAAATCTACTACTTTCCTTTAATTCCCGTAATTAGACCATTGCTGCATACAATTATTTTTGTGTAGATGACATTTATGACGATATCCCTGACAATGATATCTATGAAGATGGGTATTATGAAGATTGGGAGATCCAGGAAAACTAAAGATTATTAATGCTAGAGTTGAGTCAACTTCGTGAAGAAGTCTATATCTCTGATCAACGTGACGATCTATCTTCTAGAGGAGCATATTTTGAATATAAACAAATGGAATAAAAACAAGAACGAGGACTAGATGAGGAAATGAAAAAAGAATTCTTTGAGGAATAGGATGATTGAACCGCCGAGCAAATCGAGATCTCATCCTTGGAAAGGGAAATAGACAGCTTTGTGAAAAATGAGATTGAGCCCCAATCCAATGATGAATCAATCCCCATAGAGGAAGATGACGGTTCCCATATCCCGAATTTTGATCTTCAACTAATTACTATTACAAGCACATTGACAAAGAAAATATTAGTTGAAGATATCATAGAGCAAAGATTCAATTTCCAATGGAAAATAACTACTATGTATAATACTTTCCTGGTACAACAAATCCCTAAAGGAATTACTAATGTGAAAAATTTTCAATTTTTGTAGAAAATAAGGAGTATTTACAAGCTAGAATCCTAGTTCTCAAACGAAAAAATAATCAGATCCACTGAAAAAGAAGAAACACGACCATGGGTGAGGCAATTATTGCAATGGTGGCACGAACCAAAGCATGCGGAACACTATGATGGATATTACGCAAGGAATCAAATGGCTATCGCAACATCAATACATAGGTATTCAGTAAATCAACTGTTTTTACTGAGTGGGGTAATCAAGTAGCTATTACATCACCACACAAAGGCATACCAATTCTATAAATGGATCAACAATAAAGGCAATTACAAGCCTGAGTGGTGACAGCAAATAACAGTTGTCGTAAACTGGTATGATCGATGAAAAGAGTAGGTGGTTATCAATGCGAGGAGAAAAGGAAAATTTTGAGAAAGGGATAAACGCCAAAGAGTAGCCTACCACGACGGCTGCTGATGGTACTAAAAAGAACATATGTTTTCTCCCCATTTATTGTATAATTTGTTCCCATTATATCATGTTTAGCATGCATTTTTAGCATTTTATATTTAATAATTGCATTTTCTAACTCAGTGATGCTAGGTTTAATTCTTTTTAATTTTATCCTATTTTTTCTATTAATGTTGTCACAATTAGTGTTCAGTTTGCGTCCAAAGATGCCAATGCAGGAGTCTGTCTGGAAAGATCAACGCATAAAGGTATTTAGGGTTGTCACGCAAAATAACATCCAAATTTGCACCCAAAACTTTCGCCGCAGGAATATTTCCGGAATACCAAGACTGTCGCTGCATAAATATTCTTCAAATTGAATCCAAAACTATCGTTGCATAAGTATTCAATTGCACCCAAGAATGTCACTGCATGAACATATACAGAATTATCGCTGCATGAACGTGTCCAAAATTACGCCAAGAATTGTCGCCGCATCTAATAGCTATCTAATAAGAACAGAATTGTGTGAGCTGTCCAATTTGGTATAACCAACTTGTACAGCTCAGCTCTTCCTTTAGTCTCCCATTTTGCAATATTATCTTCTTTAACCTAGTTTTTGAGCTTTTCGGCTATGGAGGCTTAAGACCCCTCAGGTGAATCGACATGAAGGTGAGGTAGATCAGCTCATGACAAGGAGCATCCTAAGTGCGACTTAAGAGGGAAGTAAGGGAGCATTTTGAGTAGCCTAGGAATAGTATTCTCCATTTGTTCTTTTACATTTCCTTTCTTAAATGATGGTAATTCATGTTTATTTCAAGTTTGTATGGAAGTACTCTCGATTGTTAGACTAAACGATATCTTATTCAAGCTTGCTTTTACTGTTTAATCTTTGGGTTTGAATGATTTTAGAATAGAAGTGTTATTACAGTCACAGTCATTGGAAGGTACAGTGACAGTTTAAACTAACAAGCAAGACAACGGAAGTTGCTTGGGGATTGAAGGAATTTGGTCCACTTGTTCTTAAGTGTGTTGCATTTCCAACACTGGAAGGTGTGGTTAGTGTGCATACTAAAGTCATAGCTCTAATAGAAAAGCCAAATTTGTAAGATGTTCATTGCACCGACAAATTACCTTTTATTTTTAACCTTGTAAGCCACACTTAGTTTTCTGCTAACTATTTACGTTGTGGATCCCATTTTACCTTTATTTTATTTTATCTTTATTTCACATTATTGCTCCGACAACCATTCTCACAATTTATTGCATTTTACTTATTCAATGCACCCATAATTTTAGAAACAGGCATCCATTCTCGTGGGATGGATATCTGACAGATTCATTTCTATCTACTATACTTGCATCGACAGTGTACGTTTGCACATATTTACTGTGACGTTCATAACGCGATCAGCTACCAGACGAATAGTGATAGAACGAGCTGTTCAAAGGTGCTGAAGTGCACACTAACACTCTTGTCAGACAATTCTGACAAGCCTTAACACTCATTTTTATTTTTTAGACACTAACATACTAACTCGATAACAATTTTTTTCGTTTCATGGTATTTTTGAAACTGACACGTTTGTCGTGACATAGTCTCTCAGTGTCGCGACAATGAGACCAGATTACTCCAAGTACGCCTAGGCATGCTATGACGCGACATACCACCTGTGTGTTGCGAAAAAGGGGTCAGAATACTGGAAAATCAAAATTGGTCTTTGTCGCGACATAAGCAAGGCTATGTTGCGACATAGGGGGCAACCTCTTGAAGATTCAATGTTGACAGGTTTTTCGAGACACAAGGCAAGCTAAGTCATGACAAACAGGGTACTAGAACGTTGGTTACGACATACCTAGGCTACATCGTGACATCGTTTGCAATTTTTGTAGGGTTAACCTGACCCGATGATGGGACTCGGCATGTTAAAACCCCCTTTACTTGGTTTTTATTTCTAAAACCCTAATGTTTTTAAACCCATATATAGAACCTTAAGTTGAAAACATTTCACACTCTTAAACACTATCAAACTCCCTTCCAAACTCTCTAATCTTTTCTTCAAGAATTCAAGGGCATTGTCTTCACGATTAAATCAATGGACCAAGGACAATCAAAACATTGGCAAAACAAGGCAGGGCAGATCAAGTAGGTTTAAAAGTATTTCTTTCTGTTGTACTATTTCATTGAGCTTTGTTTCTCTTGCTTCAATTTTGCTAAAATTTTAGGAAAAATGCCTCTTAAAAATAGAGTAATGACTCAGAATATAACAACCTAGTTTTTAGTGGTGTTGGAAGGAGTGATTTTGGGATCACAAATCTGATAAGTCGAGTCATAAATTTTATTTTTTTAAAATTTTTACGATGTCATTAGCATTGTATTAAAATTTGGTTATGAGATTTTAATGTTTAGATAGTTAATTGAGTAGAAAGGATTAAACTGTAAAAGGTGCGAAAGTAGAGTTAAGTGATTAGAAGGACCAAATTAGTAAATTGACCAAAGATGTCTTAATGGGTGGATTATCATGATATATATTAAATATAAATAGGATTAATTAAGGCTAAACAAGTGATTAGTTAAATCAATCATGAAAGTCTTAAAATTACAATTTTTCCATTAAGTATTTAAGTGAAAATTAAGAAAGAAAAAATGATATTTTCCTCTTTTTTACCTTCTTCACACAGAAAGCTTAGGGAAAACTAGGGCTTCCATTGTTCACTTTGAAACCTTATTTGAGTAAGCAAATCTCATCCGTTTTTAGTAATTTTTATGTTTGTGAGTCCGTATTAGCTTAATCTAGCCAACCTAAGGACTAGTTTGTGAATCTGTCAAATGTTATAAATCTTACCATTGTTGAGTGTTCTTGTTCTTGAAAGTTTTTGATAGTTTTGAATGCTTGATGATTGGGTTGGATCTTTTTGTAAAGTGATTTTTGATGAAATTAAGGTTTAAGGACTAAAATGTAAAAATGATGGAATTGTATGCATTTGGTTGAAATAATTAGTTTTTATGGATTTGCGTAAGAATCATGAGCATTTGGCTGGAGTGTAATTAGAAGAAAATAGGAATTTTGTATGCTTTGTATTGAAAGGATTAGATTGAATAAAATGAAAATATTAGGGGTAACATCTAAATTTCCCAAAAAGGATCAAATTCTGTTAAATTATTGAATTATATGAATTGGAAATTTAGGTGATTTGTTGATTTAGATTACGATCGGGCCATAGAACGAGGAAAGGAAAATTAGTAGAATAGTCCTTGAAGCCTATCCGTAATTGCAATCAAGTCTTGTAAGTTCGTAATGTAAATTTTGTCTTTATATTTTACTTGTATCTATTATACATGTTGCAAACAAATGGTAGCACACAGAATCAAGAGATTGAAAGGAAAGATCAATAGAGATAGGAGGAAGCCGATGAATTGAAACTGACACAATTGTTAGGGTACCGCATATGTTGTGAATCCTTGACATCTCGTATGAGCATCATCGTGAGTCAAAAAAGATATGAATCCTAGAATGGATTACAGGCCCTACAATGGTTCGGATTTATGCATTGCTGCATATTCTCGATAGCTAATGTGACCAGCATCGTTAGGGAATAATTATATGAACAGACTCTGTACTGATAGATGGGGTACCGCCCTTGACAGCTCGTGTGAGCGGCATCGTGTACTGGTAACAGAGATAATACAGACAAGGAAATTGAAATGCTAGTTATGGCCTAAGCAAGCAAAGTACTAATCTGGATCGGTTGAGTTATAAACTGCTTTACGCATGTGCTTGGTAACTCGTTTTAAACTCTTCCAACTTATTAAGCTATGTAGCTTACCAGTGATATTATTGCTATTTTGTAGATTTTATTTTGCTTCTTGAAGATCAGATCATCTCAAAGAAGTCATACTATCTTAGAAGCTCGTTCGGTAGTATTTACTTCACTTGGTTATATGGCATGTACTAGGATGATGTTTACCTTGAAATACTTGATTATGGAATTGTTAGACCCCTTTGTTGTACTAAGTTGTATGTTTGATGGATGTTCTATTTAGGCAAGTATGTTATGATATGAATTGGCATGTAATTTCATGAACCCTTGTGTTAAACTATGTATTTTGGGTAATATGATAAAACTAGTATTGTCATGTTTAGTTTTGCAAGATGTGTCTTTGAATAAGAGTATTATGTTGAAACATGGCTGGTAACTTGAATACTTGTATGATTATTTGAATTCTACATACTTGTTTCAGTAGAACTCTTGCATGTATCGGTAGAAGTACAGGGTAGGAGAAAGGTGGTTTACTGACTTGAGTTGTATCGGTAGTCCCATAATAAGTACCTGTAATTCTGTTCATAGAAGTATTGGTAGTTTGAGTACTTGTATCGGTAGAAGTTGCAAGTTAAGACTCCTTAGCTCTCTCGAGTTTTTAGTACCAGTAGAAGCATGACTTGTTTCGGTAGAAGTTACACTTGTGTTGGTAGAACTATCAGAAGTATTAGTAGAAATCTGTACTATTTTTGAATTGTTTACTGACTTGACTATTACCGAAATTGTACAACAGGCACCGATAGAAATCTCCAAAAATCGTAGAAATGACATTTTTACCTTTATTGAGTTGTGATGATATTTAATTGATGATTTATGTTGTGCTTAATGTATTACTTTATTAAAATATAATTTAATGAAATAGCATTAAGAGATCATTTGCGATAGATGATCGAAAAGACCCCAGGACCCTAACCGATGATAGTATCAGGTTTTGAGAGTTGCATTTAGTTGTATCAGAGATTACGATTTAGCGTTTCTTTGACTGTATCAACTGTGTTTAATTATTTAGAAGTACATGTCATATGAGCATGTGATAGTATGATATAGATGGATTCGATCTAACTACAGTTTTTGCAGATAATTAGAGATGTTTGATTCTGAAAGAGACAAGACCAATGAGGTAAACATCAATGTCCCGACTAATGATTTAGGGCCAGTCACGATGTACTTATCTTATCGATGACGGAAAATGAAGCAAAGAATATGTTCTTCGGACTGATGGGACAATGGTTCTTAGAGTTCATGAGGATCAATCCAATGGCACCACCTCCTATTACACAGCCTGTTGCCCGACTGGTAGCACCTCCAGTTATGCCTCCACCTCCTTCAGTGATAGAATAGAAATATCGTATTTCGATGGACAGGGTCAGAAAATATGGAGCAGAAGAGTTTCGAGGAAGTACGAAAGATGATCCATCAAGAGCTGAACACTGGTTGGAAAACACATTGAGTGTTCTAAACGAGATGGACTATCCTTCAGAAGATTACCTGAGGTGTGCTCTTCGTTATTAAAAGACGAGGCTTACATTTGGTGGACGACGATCTTAGCAGTGGTTCCCGAGAATGAAGTTAACTGAGAATTCTTTCAGATAAAGTTCAAAAAGAAATACGTCAGCAAATGATACTTGGACATGAAGAAGAAAGAATTTTTAAACTTAAAATATAGGAACAAGGCAGTGGCAGAATATGAACTGGAATTCGTACAACTCAGCAAGTATGCCAGAGAGATTGTACCGACAGATGAGGCCATGTGTGTCCGTTTTGAAGATGGATTAAATGACGAGATCAAGATTATGGTGGGTGGTTCTGAATTAAGACCTTTTGTGGTTCTAACCGATAGAGCACAAAAAATGGAAGAGATATATAATCATAAAAGATAGAGAGAGAAGAGATCCCGATAGTTCAGAAAGAAGAATCCTACCAGAACTTTGTCTATTGTTATTGGTATGATTTCATTGGAACCTTATTGTTGTGAATGTTCATCTATAAAATACCTTGCCGACGCATCTAGCGTTGTCACTTAGTGAAGTCAGTGATCCACTCTATTCTTCGCACTTGATCACACTTTTACTTTTTTTGCATTTAAATTCTCAAAATACCATCAACAATTTATTTTACTTTCAGTTGCTCTGAAATTTATTTTGCTCTAACATTTTTCATTGCATTGACAACTTTTACTAACTTAGTGGTGCAGATCTGATTTAATTGCATTGACATCCTTACTAGCATTTTCTCTAATTTCAACTTTAGTTGCTTCGACAATTGAACATCAAGAACTCTATCCTCGTGGGATTGATATCTGATAGAGCAAATCTATTAACTATACTTGCATCGATGAGTGTCCGCTTGCACTTAAATGCTGTGACGTTTATAGGTCGATCAAGTTTTGGCGTCGTTGTCGGGGATGGCGTTTGTTTGATGTTCATTTTTGTAGTTGCAATTATTCTTTCTTACTTAACTTTTTATTTCTACTAATCTGTTTAATTTTCTTTTGATTTTCTCAAATTCTTTAGGAGTTACATGTCCACAAGGAGAAATCCTAAGGATATTGTGAGCTTTGATCCAGAACTCGAACGGACTATTCGAAGGAGGAAGCCAGAACAAAAGAAAATGGCTGGAAACAACAATGATCTTCCACCATTACTGCCACAGAATGTAGTTCCTCCAATACAGCCATAAAAAATTAATAATTTACCACAACTGCTGCCACAAGTGGAGCAAGTTCAAGACAGGACGATCAGAGATTTTGTTGTGCTATGCTTGATGACTTACAACCAGGGGTTATTAGACCGACCATACAGGCTGGTAATTTTGAATTGAAACAAGTTATGTTTCAAATGCTGAATTTTAATGGGCAATATGTAGGTTTACCTCATGAAGATGCTAAAGAGCATCTCAAATCATTTCTACTCATATGCGCTTCTTTTAGTCAACATGGTGTTCCTGATGATGCCTTGAAGATGCAGTTGTTCCCTTATTCTTTGCAAGGGAGGGTGAGAACATGGTTCCTTGGTTTACCAGCTGGATCCATTACTTCTTGGAATGCGCTAGCAACACAGTTCGTGCTGAGATTTAATCCGCTGATAATGAATGTAAGATTGCGAAATGATATCACGACATATCATCAGCTGGATGATGAGAACTTACACACTACATGGGAACATTATAAGACTTTGCTGAGACGTTGCCCCATGCATGGAATTCAACAAGAGACTCAGATCGAGATTTTTATAATAGGTTGAATGCGTAGATAAGAAATCTTGTCGATGCATGCGCCAATGGACCACTATTAGATTGCACCTACAATGAAGCCGTACGGATATTAGAGAGAATTGTATAGAATGACTATTAATGTCCAATTTCTCATTCTACTCAGGTAAAAACTAATCCTGGTGTTATGGAATTAGATGTTATATCAGCTTTGAGTGCATAGGTATCCTCATTGGCAAATATGATCAAGAACATGAAAGGAACAAGTGAAGTTGCCCCGATTTAAGTAGCTCAACAAATGGATGTCTCGACATTTTCCTGTGAAAAATGAGGTGACAACCACAGTTATGAGGATTGCCCACAACATGCTGAGAACGCATGTTATGTCAACAACATCAGAGGAAATTCCTATGGTAACTCATATAGTAAGCCTAATCGTACACAACAACCTTGGGGAAACCAGAATGCGTCTACATTTAGATATGAAAATACTTCAACTCAAGGTAATTTTAGACAAGGGGGTTATAACAACAACCAACAACAGCAGAACCATAATCCACAATTGCATGCGCACCCAAATAATATGCGATCACATGACCAGATGCGATCACAAAATCAAATGCATCCATATAACCAAATGTAGTCACAAATGCCACCACAACAGAATGTGATGCTAAGTATGCAAGGACAGCATCAACAACAGCAACAACAATATTCTCAACCAAGAGCAGATCCGTTGGCTACTCTTGAAGTGTTAATGCGAGAGCATATCACGAGAACGGTAGCAATCATTCAAGGTAACTCTTCTTTTATTCGCGCATTAAAAGCTCAGCTAGGACAATTGACTTCTAACATGAGCACGAGGTCACCAGCTACTTTGCCAGCGACACTGAAAATCCAACTCAGAATGGGAAGGAGCATTGTAAGGCTATCACGCTGAGAAGTGGAAAGGAAACTACTGAGCCAAGTAGTAGTTCCAATCAAGTATATGTCGATGCAACTGCCAATGTTGATGCAACCGAATCCTTTACAACAACCCACTGACACTATACCTTTGTCATTTCCACAAAGATTCAAGGAGAAGGACCATGACAAAGATTATTAGAAGTTTGTCTCTACCTTGAAGAAATTACACATTAACATACCTCTAGTGGATGCTCTTGTATGGATCTCAAGTCATGGGAAATTTTTGAAAGAGCTACTTTCGAAGAAGAAAAAGCTTTCTAAAATCGAGATGATTGCGCTCACAGAGGGGTGCAGCGTTGTGCTAACAAATAAGTTGCCACTAAAGATGAAAGACCCTGGCAGCTTCACAATCCCATGCTCTATTGGAACTCATTATCTAGGTAAAGCCTTATGTGATCTAGGAGCTAATATAAACCTTATGCCTTTGTCCACATTCAGGAAGTTTGGAATTGGATATATGAAACCCACTGCAGTGACACTACAGCTTGCGGACAGATCTTTAGGACAACCTAAAGGCTAGATCAAAGATGTCCTCGTTCAAGTTGACAAGCTTGTGTTCCCTGCTGACTTTATCATCCTTGATTGCAAAGCAGATAAAAAGGTGCCCATCATCTTGGGGCACCCATTCTTAGCAACGGGATGCACACTTATTGATGTTTTCAAGGGTGAGCTAATTATGCGTCATAATGATGAGCATGTCACTTTCAATGTGTTCGAAGCATCTCCGTCAAGAAGTAAGGAGCAATGTCACCATATTGACGTGCTGGATGAAATTATTATAGAAGAATTCAATGAACGAAATTCAGTAGTTTCAGATGAAGATCCAATGACAACCACCGAGGATATCCTAACTGAATGCGACCACAAAGCTGAGGCTAATAGTTGTAAGCTGAAACAGGGTTGGCAATTGGAATCCTTGGATTTTTCCAATAGGAACATCCCTGTGTTTAAACCATCAATCGAACAAGCTCCTACCTTGGAGTTAAAGTCATTGCCAACGCATTTGAAGTATGTCTTTCTAGGTGACAATGACATATTACCTGTGATTGTCAGCGCAAGCCTCAATGGGAGTCAAGAAGAAAAACTTATTACAATTTTGAAGCAACACAAATGAGCCATGTCTTGGAGCATTGCAGACATCAGAGGAATTAGTCCCTCTTTTTGCATGCACAAGATCAAGCTGAAAGATAAAGGGAAGCAATCCATTAAGCAACAGCGAAGGCTTAATGTGAAAATGAAAGAGGTAGTGAAAAAGGAGATTATTAAGTAGCTGGACGCGGGCATTATCTACGCCATTTCAGACAGCACATGGGTAAGTCTTGTCTAATGTGTGCCCAAAAAGAGCGGCATCATAGTGGTGAGTAATGATAAGAATGAGCTGATCCCTACTCGTATTGCTACTGGTTGGCGAGTGTGTATGGATTATCGTCGTCTCAATGTGGCCACAAAGAAGGATCACTTTCCACTACCATTCATTGCTCAGATGTTGGATAGGCCAGCTGGCAAAGAATACTATTGCTTCTTAGATGGCTACTCTGGATATAATCAAATCGCCATTACACCGGAAGCTCAAGCAAAGACCATATTTACATGCCTATTTGGAACCTTTGCCTTTCGATGTATGCCATTTGGATTGTGCAATGCACCTATTTCAGAGATGTATGATGGTTATCTTCTCGGACATGATTGAAGATTCATTAGAAGTATTCATAGAGGATTTCTGTGTATGGACAGAATATTGACCAATGTGCCGACAATTTGGCAAAAGTATTGTAAAGATACGAGGACATAAATCTACTATTGAACTGGGAAAAATGTCATTTCATGGCAACTGAAGGCATTGTCCTTGGTCATCGAATATCATGTCAGGGCATTGAAGTAGACAAAGCAAAGGTAGAAATCATTGAGAAATTTCCACTACCCACGAACGTCAAAAGCTTTCTTGGTCACGCTAGTTTCTATAGGAGATTTATCCGATATTTTTCCAAGATTGCCAAACCACTATGCTTGTTGCTAGAGCAGAATAAAAAGTTTGTGTTTGATAACCCTTGTCTGGATGCATTTTTCACAATAAAGAAGCAGCTAGTACAAGCTCCAATTATCGTTGCACCTGGATGCAACCATTTGAATTAATGTATAACGCGAGTATTTTGCTGTAGGAGCTATGCTGGGACAATGCAAAAAGAAGGTATTTCACTCAATTTATTATGCTAGTAAAACCTTAACAGAAGCGCAGGTGAACTATACAACTATTGAGAAGGAATTATTAGCAGTAATTTTTGCATTCAACAAGTTTCGTTCTTACCTTTTCGGCGTAAAAATTATAGTGTACACAGATCATTCTACGTTGAGATACCTTTTTGAGAAGAAATACGCCAAATCGAGATTGATTAGATGGATCTTGCCCTTAAAGAGTTTGATATTAGAATTAGAGATAAGAAAGGATCCGAGAATCAAGTAGCGGACCACTTATCCCGTCTGAAAGCTGGAAGCGAAGATGGCAATCAGTCACGCATTGTCGACGCATTTCCAAATGAACAATTATTTTCTATCGACGCATCTCTATGGTATGCTGATGTTGTCAATTATTTAGTTTGTGGTAAGCTACCTTTGAGTGCAACAGGTCACAAGAAGATCAGATTTATGCGCGACGCTGCGAAGTATCATTGGAATAAGCCATACTTGTTCAAGGTATAAGCCGACAACATTATTCGTCGTTGCGTTCCTGAAGAAGAGATGACTTTCATCTTGAGACATTGCCATGATGCTCCCTATGGAGGCCATTTTGGTGGAATGAGGAATGCTGCAAAGGTCCTACAATCAGGATTTTTCTGGCCCACATTGTTTCGAGATGCCCACAATTTTGCTCAACAATGTGATAGATGTTAACGCACAGGTTCTATATCTTGCCGCAATGAGATGCTACAACAACCTATCATGGAGGTGGAATTATTTATTGTATGGGTATAAACTTTATGGGACCATTTCCAAACTCTTTTGGGAATGTGTATATTTTAGTTGTTGTTGATTATGTCTCTAAATGGATCGAGGCAATTGTGGTTCCAAAGGATGATGCTCAAATGGTGTTGAAGTTCTTCCACACATACATCCTTACAAGATTTGGAACACCTAGGGCATTGATAAGTTATCAAGGAACTCATTTCTATAACAATCAACTGGCCACAGCTCTAAAGCGATATGGTGTGAAGCATCGCATGGCCACCACATGCCATCCACAAACGAGTGGCCAAGTGGAGGTTTCCAATCGACAAATTAAAAGTATACTTGAGAAAAAGGTTAACCCACCTGGGAGAGATTGGTCTTCGAGGTTACATGATACGTTGTGGCACTTTGACTGCATACAAAACCTTGTTGGGGATGTTGTCGTATCAATTAGTGTTTGGTAAATCTTATCACCTACCGGTTGAACTTGAACATAAAGCCATGTGGGCAATCAAGCAGGTGAACATGGACTACGATGTTGTTGGACAGAAATAGTTGTTAGACATTTCTGAGTTGGAAGAAATTTGACGCACTACGTATGAAAATGCAGCCATATAGGAAGAAAAGGCTAAGAGATGGCACGATAATATCATCTTGCGACGATAATTTAACCCTGGTCAATTGGTACCTCTATTTAACTCACATTTAAAATTACATCTAGGTAAATTGCAGTCGAGATGGTCAGGCCCTCTCAAAGTTGTCGAAGCATTCCAGCATGGTACGATGACAATTGAAGATATGAATGATGGTCACCAGTTTAAAGTAAATGGCTAACGATTGAAGCATTATGTGAGCCCAAATGTCAAAGAACACAACGAGACTATAAATTTGGTCACATTTCTTTAATGTCATTGCAATTTTTACTTTTTCTTTTTCTTTTTATTTTCATTTGTTTCCTTTTTATTTTATGCATGAATAAAAAATATCCTTTTTGTAGACACATCATAAAGCACAACTTGTCGACGCATTCTATGATGACTCAGCAAAGTTTCTTTCAGCAAGAATCGCGCCGATTGATCTTCACCTATCCCTAGCTATTAGATCAAACCAAGAGGTACGATCTGCAGCTAGCATTTATTGGCAGCAAACGCAACATTTTCCAAAGACAATTACAATAATTACGTCTCTTCCTCTGAAAGAATTATAAAACCCTTATTCTGTCATTTCTCTTCTCCCTCTCACAACCTCCATTGCTACTACAATCATCTTCTTCATTGTCTTCAACCTTTTCTGCAAAATTTTTTGCTCTATTTATTCAACTATTATGCCAAGAACACAAGGAGTAAAAACCTTTCGAACTCCCTCATTGAATCCTCAGCCACGGTGGTTCGGAATGCCGACCAACCCTCACAGAAAGAGCCCATCCTGTTCCTCTCCAAGGTAGCGAAAGACTGCTACCATGACGTCATGCTCAAGAGAAACTGTCACTCGGAGTAGTGTTTCCAGTTGTCGCCACAACGGCCGTTGGGGAAACAAGTTGCAAGGACAATCTCTCACTTGGGTTAGGAGTCTTTTTGCGATCATTTGGTCGATTATTCCCCTACTTTGGTAAGAGAGTTCTTTGCCAACTTGGTGGATTTTGAACAGGAGTTTGTATTTGTACACGAGGGTCTGGTGCCTTGGAGTGTGACTCACATCAACGCACTCTTCCACTTTGCTGAAAAGGAAGATACCCACACTGCGTTTTTAGAGGAGTTAATTGATGGAGGTGCTGACATGGTGATACGAGATCTATGTGTCGAGGATGCTATGTGGACTGGAAATGGTTCGTATAACTACACAATGCACCGGTATTATCTCACCACTCAAAGCAAGGTATGGTTCCACTTTGTTAACAGCCGAGTTTTGCCTTCAACCCATAGCACAACTGCGACACTGGATCGCATGTGCCTTTTGCACTCTATTCTAAAAGGCTGCCACATCAATGTCGATGCAATTTTACATGAAGAAATTACTGAAGCTGCGGGTAAATAAACAGGTATCTTACCTTTCCCTTCTTTAATTATGATGCTCTGCAAGCAAAGAGGTATTGTGCCTCGAGATAGTGAGGAAGTGCTGGACAAAAAGGGGCCAATAAATGGTATCTCGGTAGAGCGAATGACTAGGGGACAAGAAACCCCTCTGGTAAAAGAGGTGCCTAAGAAGAAGGAGAAAAGGAAAGGAAAGAAAAAAGAGAAACACGAAAATGCGCCCACAAGCCCTCAAGTTGGGAAAAAATTGGCTACAATGGAACTAATCATTGATCGCATGGATATGCACCAAATTCGCCTTGTCATCATGTTGGAGGAAATGGATTACACGTAGAACATCTTCTATGCGTACACAAGGGCATGTAACAGCACTATTATCACTACATTGAGGAGTTTGAGTCTAAATCTCATGCCAAAGTTTCCTATATTCCCACCTATTGTTAAGGATGCCCAATCATCCTCTGAGCAGCCTACTTCTGAAGGTAGGCCTCATCCTATCCCATCCCCAACAAGAATTCATATCTCTAATTATGAGGAGCAAGAGGGACATTCTAACACCATGGAGGACTGTTTCAGAACTATCTCCAGCCTGTTCGAGGATGAATTTTCGAATAGCCTTGGGGCTAACATGGCAGAAAGAGAGGCTGTTATTGAGGAGATGCGTACATTGATCATATCTGTGGGTTTGGAAGTTGAGGAAGGCGTTGAGATAGGCACAATTGAGAAGGCGAAACCTAAGGAGAAGAAGGAAAATGAGGAAGAGAAGAAGAAGGAAGAGAAGGAAGATGCCCTGACAAATTTCACGAAAGAATTTGTCGATGCAACTACTAGTGTGGAGGCATCAGTTGAAAACATGACTCCACCTGAAGCAAGTCAGGCTGAGGCAGTCACCAGCAGCACCGAGGATCTTAACTTAGCCATTGTGCCTTATGTGGCACTACTTGCTGAAGTCCATCCATCTGATGTGACTGTAAATGAGGCCTCCACTCAACCGACTGTGGATGAGCAATCCGCTGCTTTGGTTGATTCCAAGGATAAAAAGTGAAAGAGGAAAGACAAGAAAAAAAGGCGCAAAGCAGAAGAGGAGCGCCAAAGAAGAAAAAGAAAGTCAACAGCCACTTCAGCTACTACTAAACAATGAGTTAGTTTACTTTTCAATAGTTAGTTGCATGCATCCCATTGTCATTTCATGTTTCATGTTAGTTTATCTACATTGTAGTTGCATTTCCATTTTTATATGTATAGAATTATCAGTGCATTGGGGACAATGCAGACATTAAGTTTGGGGGGATCTTGTGTGAAATGGAAATGCGACTACACCCACATATTTGAAAATTTATTTGTGTCTTTAGGTCAATAAAAGTGTGCAAAATTTCAAAAAAAATATGATCACAATTTTTCTTTTATGCATAAATCTTGAATTGTTTGGAATGCTGATATGTGAATTGGATGAATGTGAATGAATATTGAGTCCTTCTATTTTTGAATGAATGATTGCGATTGCATGAGTATTGAATGGGTAGTATCAATCTTTGAATCTTGAATTAAGTTACCAATTGCAGCGACATTGTACTAATAAAAGACACTCCAATGTGAGTGCATTGTGACTTATCAAGGGAGAGCACTCCACTGCATGTGTTAAAAAAATTATCTAGCCCAAAGGCTGTCATTGCAAGAGTGTGTTTCGGTGCAATACATAACTTGGGGGTTTGTTGCACCCCATCGTTTTTTCCCAGGAACAAAGGTAGAGTAATGTAATGGCATCTCTCAGTCACGTACTAAAATAGAAAAGAAAAAAAAAAGAAGAAGAGAAAAGTAGAAAAATGTTGCAAAAAATACTGTATTGGTTAAGAAAGGCTCAGATTCAAAGCATGATGCTAACTTTAGTGAAGTTGCAATCTTGATTGTTCATATCTATAAATTGTTGGCGCATTATTCTATCATATGAATGCAATTTATACATAAGGATTCCAAAAAACTTAAGTTGCTAGAATAATAATTGTGGTGACAATTTTGATTGTGATTTTATTTACTTTTATTTACTTGAGGACAAGTAAAAACTCAAGTTTGGGGGTGTGATAGCACTAGAAATGACACCTATTTTCTTCCTAAATTTATGTGTTAACTATCCCTTTGGTATTATATTTAGCATGCATGATAATCATTTCACACTTAGTATTCACATTTTCTAACTCAATGTTGTGTAGCTTAAATTCTCACTATTTTATCTCTTTTGTACACTAATGTCGCCATATGCATCATATGTATTGCGTCTAAAATTGTCAGCGCAGGGATCCATCTTGGAAGATCGATGCTAGAAAAAGTTCAAGGATGCATCCATAAGTTTAGCTTGGAACTGCAGCCAGAAATGTCACCTCATGGAAACATCTACTTTGTATGAGTGAATTCATGCAGCAAACACATCTGGAAGCACCAGTGCAGGAGAATAACACGCCACCGCAATTAAAGATTACAGATTGCGCCCAGCGATGTCGCGACAACCTGCAGATTCATGAAGAACACACCAGATCTGCATGAGTGCACAACTGGATTTTAACAAACTTTGATAGCTGCAAAAAGAGTTGGATCTGAGAGGAGATGAGATCTACAATTCTCAAAGCTTATAAATAGAGGAGATAAGAAGGAAAGAGGTATCAAGAGGTGAAGAAATTAATTCTGTAAATTCTTTAAAGCTTTGAAACTTGGTTTGGGAGTCCAGTAAGCTAATCAAGCAAGTGTGCGACAACTTCTGACGAAGGGTGCTTGATATGATACAAGAGGAACGGTTAAGGAATAATCCTAGTAGCCTAGGAATAGTATGCTTCAAATTATTTGTTAATCCCTCTCTTAATGCTAATGAAAATATCTTTCAACGTTAGATCACTTTGATTCCTATTTAATTCTTCTTATTTGTTTTCCCTTGGACTTAACTGTTTTGACCACAAAAGTGTAATTGTAGTCTACCGACACTGGAAAGTGCAGTGACAAGTTAGGTTAACAACCAAGTCAGCGGAAGTTGCTTGAGGCTAGGAGGAATTCCAATCACTGGTTCTTGAGCGCAAGGCATTGCCAACATTGGAAGGTGGGGTAAATGTGGGCGCTTGAGTCTTGGTTAAACAGTGAGTTGTTATTGGTATGATTTCATTGGAACCTTATTGCTGCAACAATTCATTTATAAAATACCTTGTCGATGCATCTAGTGTTGTCACTTAGTGAAGTCAGTGATCCACTCCATTCTTCGCACTTGATCACACTTTTACCTTTTCTGCATTTAAATTCTCAAAATATCATCAACAATTTATTTTACTTTTAGTTGCTTTGACATTTATTTTGCTTTAACATTTTTCATTGCATTGACAACTTTGACTAACTTAGTGGTGCAAATCTGATTTAATTGCATTAACATCCTTATTAGCATTTTCTCTAATTTCAACTTTAGTTGCTTCGATAATTGAACATCAATAACTCTATCCTCATGGGATCGATATCTGATAGAGCAAATCTATCAACTATACTTGCATCGATGAGTGTCCGCTTGTAGTTAAATGTTCTGACGTTTACAAGTCGATCAACCATCAGATCTAAAGAAGAGGCTACCGCTCCTGATGTTATGATCGGTATATTTTATCTTTTCAATGATATTGTGTGTGTTTTGATTGACCCAGGATTGACTCATTTATACTTTTGTAATGCCTTAGCAACTGATAAAAACTTATATGTTGAGTTGACTGAATTTGATGTACAAGTCACAAATCCATTGGGTCATAGTGTCATTGTTAATTTGGTGTGTCGTAAATGTCCACTGAAAGTCCAAGGCTATAAATTTCCTACTGACCTAATGTTATTACCTTTCACCGAGTTCAATGTGATCTTGAGCATGGACTGGTTATTTGAGCATGATGCGGTGGTAAATTGCAAGCGAAGATGGATTGGTTTGAATTGTCTGACGGGTGAGGTGGTCATAGTTGAGTCCTGCAGGTTGAATAGAGAAACCAAAGTGATCTCAGCTATCTCAGCATAGAAAATGGTTGGTAAAGGATGTGAGGCATTCTTCGCATATATACTCGACACGCGGCGTTCAGGGATGGAGTTAAAACAAGTACCAATTATTAATGAGTTTACAGATGTGTTTCTAAAAGAGTTACCGGGTTTGACATCGATCAGAGAAGTAGAGTTTGGCATTGATTTGATACCTAGCACCGCACCGTTCTCGATTCCACCATACAGAATAGCACCGATAGAGTTGAAAAAGTTAAAGGCTTAGTTGCAATAATTGTTAGACAAAGGTTTCATACGATCGAGTGTATCTCCCTGGGGTGCACCTATGCTATTTGTGAAGAAGAAAGATGGTTTGATGAGAATGTGTATAGATTACAAGAAACTAAATAAAGTGACAATCACGAACAAATATCCATTGCCTTGTATCGACGAGTTATTTAATCAGCTGAAAGGTGCAACCGTATTTTCCAAAATAGACCTTCGGTCAGGTTGCTATTAAATGTGAGTGGAAGACTGTGATGTGTCGAAAACAACATTCAGAACCAGGTATGGACATTATGAGTTTCTGGTAATGCCGTTCGGGTTGACTAACGCCTCAACAGCATTCATGGATCTGATGAACCGAGTGTTCTAGCCACAGTTGGATAGATTTGTAGTGGTGTTTACTGATAACATACTAATTTATTCCAAAACAGAGTCAGAGCATACTCAGCATTTGAGAGAGGTGTTGTAGATTTTACGAGAAAAATAGTTGTACGCAAAATTCAGCAAATGTGAGTTCTGGCTCCGAGAAGTTAGTTTTCTAGGTCATGTGGTATCCACGGAGGGAATACAAGTTGATCTGAGTAAAGTTTCAGATATTCTCAATAGGAAGGTTTCGAAGAATGTTTCTAAGGTACGTAGCTTCCTAGGATTAGTAGGTTATTACCGTCAGTTTGGAAAGTAATAGCTTATGCCTTCCGATAGTTAAAGCCGCATGAAAAGAATTATCTAACTCATGATTTGGAGTTAGCTGCATAGTCTTTGCATTAAATATTTGGCGTCACTATCTATATGGTGAGAGATGTCACGTATTCACCGATCATAAGAGTTTGAAATATTTAATGGCTGATCGGCCTGTAACGTCACAATAATTGTGGAAGCGAACACACATCGATGCAAGTATAGTTGATAGATTGATTCTATCGGATATCGATCCCAAGAGGAATGGGTACTTGATGCTTAAATGTCGAAACAACTAATATTAAGATTAGAGAAAATGTTAGTAAGGATGTCAGCACAATTAAAGTAGATCTGCACACTAAGACAGTCAAAATTTTCAATATAATTATAAAAGTTAATTGTCAAATCAACTGAAAGTAAATCAAATTGTTGTTCAAGTGTTGAGAATTTAAATGCATGAAAGTAAAGTGTGATCAAGTGCGAAGAATTGGAGTGGATCACTGATTGTACTAAGTAGCAACGCTAGATGCGTCGACAAGGTATTGTATAGACGAATTGTCGTAGCACTAAAGCTCCAATGAAATCTTACCAATTACAACTGTCTGTTTAATCGAGACTTAAGTTCCCACAATTACCACACCTCTCAGTGCTAGCAATGTTGTGCACTCAAGAACAAGTGACCAGAATCCCTTCTAATCCCAAGCAACTCTCGCTGACTTGCTTGTTAACTTAACTTGTCACCGCAACTCCCGATGTTGGTAGACTACAATTCCACTCTCATGTTTAATGCAGTTAAGTCCAAGAATAAATAGATGAGGATAATCAAATAAGAATAAAAGTAATCTAACACTGAAAGATATTCTCATATTTATTTAATTGTCAATAATAATTCATCAACATAAAGAGAGGGGTCAATAAATACATCAAAGCTTACTATCTCTAGACTACTAGGACTATTCTTTAACCGCTCCTCTTGCTTTGCATTGAGCACTTCTCGTCAAAAGTAGTTGCTCCTTCGCTCGATCAGCTCACCGTTCTCCAGCTTAAAACCTTAAAAACTCAAAGTAATTACAGAATTAATTCCTTCACCTCTTTATATCTTTCCCTTTCTTGTGCAGCTTCAAAGTTTGTCGGAATCCAGCTATGCACTCGCGCAGATCTAGTGTGATCTTCATAAATCTGCAGATTTTTGTCGCATTTTTTAGCGCGTTCTTTAATCCTTAATTGCAGCGACATCGTGTGAAATTCCTATGTTGGTGCTTCTAGATGTGCTTGCAACGTGAATTCACCCATACAAAGTAAAGGTTTCGATGCGTTGACATCTCTGGCAGCAATTCCAAGCTAACTTATGGTTGCATTCTTTAAATTCATTCTAGCATCAATCTTCTGAGATGGATCCCTACGCTGACAATTTCTGTACACAATACGAAGGCTGCATGTGGCGACATTAATGCACAAAAGAGATAAAATAACAAGAATTTTAGCCAAACAACAATGAGTTAGAAAATATAAATACTAAGTATGAAATGTCTATTATGCATGCTAAATATGCTACAAAAGAGACAATTAATACACAAATTTAGGGAGAAAGTAGGTGTCACTTCTAATGTTATCACACCCCCAAACTTGAGTTTTTACTTATCCTCAAGTAAACAAAAATTAGCAAACTTCACAAACAATTGTCATCGCAATCAGTATTTTAACCACTTAAATTATCTGTAATTCTAATATATAAATTGCATTCACATGATAGAATAATACGCCAAAAATTTATAAACATGAATAATTTAAACTGCAACTTCACCAATGTTAGTAACATGCTTTGAATCTTAACCCTTCCTTAACTAATACAGCATTCATGGAATATATTTCTTTTCATTTTTTCTTTTCTTCTTCTTTCTTTTTCTTTCTTTCTATGAATTTTTTTATTAAAAGTGACTGAGAGATGTCATTGCATTACTCTACCTTTGTTCTTAAGTAGTAACGATGGGGTGCAACAAACCCCTAGGAGGTATGTAATTGTGTCGACACACACTCTTACAGTGACAGCCTTTGGCTAGATGATGTTTCTAACACATGCAGCGGAGTGTTCTCCCTTAACTAGTCACAATGCACTCACATTGGAGTGTCTTTTATTAGTACAGTGTCACTGCAATTGGTAAGTTAGTTCAAGATTCAATGGTTGATACTATCCATTCATTAATAAAGCAATTTCAATCATTCATCCAACAATAGAAGGTTCAATATTCATTCATATTCACCCAATTCACATATCAACATTTCAAACAATTCAAGAATTATGCATAAAAATAAAAATTATGGTCACATTTTTGTTGAAACTTTGCATATTTTCATTGAACTAAAGAAACAAGTAATTTTTCAAATATGTGGGTGCAATCGCATTTCCATTTCACAAAAGATCCCCCCAAACTTAATGTCAGCATTGTCCCCAATGCATTGACAATACTATACAGATAAGAATGGAAATGCAACTACAATGCAAATGTATTAACAAATGAAATGTAGTGACAAATGAAATGTAATGACAAATAAATAAAATGCATGCAATTAACTACTAAAAATTAAAACTAACTCATTGGTCAACAGCCAATGAAGTGGCTGCTTTGGTTTTCTTCTTCTTCTTTGGGCGCTCGCCTTCTTCTTTGCGCTTCTTCTTCTTATCTTTATGCTTTCTCTTCTTATCCTTCGAATCAACCGGAGCAGCAGATTGCTCCTCTTCATCCGATTAAGTGGCAGCCTCATCGGCAGTTACATCTGATGGGTGGACCTCAACAAGTGGTGCCATAGAGGGCATGATGGCTAGAGGATTTGGCTCCTCAATGCTGCTAGTAACTGCCTCAACCTTGCTCGCTTTAGGTGGAGCCATATCTTCACTAGATGCCCCCACACTGGTGGGTGCTTCAACAATATCCTCCGTGATATTTGTCAGGGCATCGTCTTTCTTCTGTACCTCCTCTTTTTCAGGAGTCACCTTCTCAAGTTCATCTTCCTCTCCTTCCTTCTTCTTCTCATGGCCTTCTTCTTACTGTGCTTCTTCTTCCCCGAGCTTTTCCTTCTTAGTGATGGCTTTGTCAGTGCCTTCCTCTACGTCCACACCCATAGATACAATTGGGGTATGCACCTCTTCAACCATAGTCGCCCGCTCTGCCATATTAGCCCCAAGGTTGTTCGAGAAATCTTTTTCGAACAAGCTGGCTATAGTTCTGTATCAATCCTCCACAGCATTAGAATGCCTCTCGTGCTCCTCGTCATCTAAAATGTGGATTCTGGTTGGAGAGGAGAAATGTTGAGGCCTACAATTAGGAGTAGGCTAGTTGGAGGATGAGGGCATTAGTCGAAAGATAGATGGGAAGACAGGGAAATCTGGCAGCTGACTTGAGCTCATACTCCTTAATGCAATGAAAATAGCGTCATTCCACGCTTTTGTGTACGTATAAAATATGTTCTGCCTATAGTCCATCTCTTCCAACACACTGACAATACGAATATTGCGCATGTCGATACGATCAATGTTTACTTCCATAGCAGCCAACCACTTTCCAGAGGGTCTATGGGCGTAGTGTCTGATTTCTCCTTTTTCTTCCCTTTTCCCTTTTCCTTCCTCTTGGGTGCTTCCCTTACCAGCGGCGTCTCTTGGCCTCTCATCATTCTTTCTACTGAGATATCATTAATGGGGCCCTTGTTGTCAACAATTCCTTACCATCACGAGGAACAATCCCTTTTTGTTTACAAAGCAGCATTACTAATAAAGGAAAAGGTAATATACATGTTTGCTTAGACGCAGTTTTAGCAATATAGTCAGGTAAAATTACGCCGACATCGATATGACAGCCCATCAGGATGGAGTGTAGGATGCACATGCTATCTAATATCGCTATAGTGCTATGTGTTGAAGGTAATAGACGGCTGTTCACAAAATGAAACAATACTTTGCTTTGGGTTGTCAAATAACGTCGGTGCATGGTATAGTTGTGTAGACCATTACCCATCCACATAGCACCTTTAGCACACAGGTCTCTCATCACCTGGTCAGCTCCGTCATCAATTAGCTCTTCCAAAAATGAAGTGTGGGTGTCTACTCTCTCAGTAATCTGAAACAGGGTATTGATATAAGCAGCACTCCAAGGTATCAAGCTCTCCCTCACAAAGATGAACTCCTTCTCAGAGTCTACAAGATTAGCATAAAATTCTCTTACATGGTAGGGGAATATTCGGCTGGGTGCTCACAAAAGAATTCCCAACCCAGACAACTGATTGTTCTTGCGATTTCTTTCCCCAACGTCTAATGTGGGGACAACTGTATACCCTGCTCTGGGTGGCAGTTTCGTTTGAGTATAGTGTCATGGTAATGGTTCTTAACCACCTTGGACAAAAATAAGATAGGTTCGTTTGGTAGGGGTTGGTCTGTGGTCCGAACCACGGTGGCGGAAGATTTAGCAAGAGATTTGGAAGGAGTTTTTGCACCTCTTGTTCTTTCCATAATAGGTTAGTAGAAAGATTAAAAGAAACTTGTAGAGAAAAGATTAAACTTGTGAGAGTAAGAGTAGAAACAACAAAGAAGATGAGTTGCAGTAGCAATGGTGATTGTGAGTGGGAGAAGGAAGTCGACAGAGAAAGGTTTTATAACCTTTCAGTGTAAAGAAATGTGATTATTGCAAACGTCCTGAAAAATCATCACGTGTGCAACCAATAAATGCCAGGTAACGGCTAGGGATAGATGAAGATCAACCAGCGCGATTCTTGCTGAAAAAGCTTTATTGAGTCATCAAAAAATAGACCGACAAGTTGTGCTTTGAGATGCATCAACAAAAACATGACTTTTATTATTCCTGCATAGAATTTAAAAGGAACAAATAAAAGTGAAAAGATAAAAGGAAATGCAAAAATACGTTGACATTATTTAAATGTGACTAGATTAATGGTCTTGTTTAGTTCTTTGACATTTGAGCTCACATAGTGCTTTAGTCGTTGGCCATTCACCTTGAACTGGTGTCCATCCTTTAGATTTTCAATTGTCACTACGCCATTCTGAAATACTTTGACAACCTTAAAGGGGCTTGACCATCTTGAATGTAATTTACTTGGATGTAGTTTTAAACGTGAATTAAACAAAAGTACTAACTGACTAGGATTAAATTATCGATGCAAGATGATATTGTTGTGCCATCTCTTGGTCTTTTCTTTGTATATCACAGAATTCTCATAAGCATTGCGATGAATTTTTTCCAGTTCAACAATGTCCAACAACCTCTTCCTTCCAGCAATGTCGTAGTCCATATTCACCTGCTTGATCGCCCACATGGCCTTATGTTCAAGCTCAACTGCCAGGTGATATGACTTACCAAACACGAGTTGATATGGCGACATCCCCAACGGGGTTTTATAAGCGGTGCGAAGCGCCCACAATGCATCATGTAGTCGCGAAGACCAATCCCTCCTAGATGGATTAACCACCTTTTAAAGGATACTTTTAATTTGCCGATTGGAAACCTCCACTTGGCCATTTGTTTATGAATGATACATTGTGGCCATGCGATGCTTCACATCATATCTTTTCAATGTTTTCGCCACTTGGTTGTTATGAAAATGAGTACCCTGATCACTTAATAATGCCCTAGGTGTTCCAAATTTCGTAAGGATGTACGTGTGAAAGAACTTTAACACCATTCGAGCATCATCTTTTGGCACTGCAATTGCCTCGATCCACTTCGAGACATAGTCAATAGCTACTAGAATGTACACATTCCCAAAGAGTTTAGAAATGGCCCCATGAAATCTATACCCCAAACGTCGAATAACTCCACCTCCATAATAGGTTGTTGGAGCATCTCATTGGGACGAGATATAGAACTAGTGCGTTGACATCTATCGTATTGTTGCACAAAGTTATGGGATCTCGAAACAATGTGGGCTAGAAGAATCCAGATTGTAGGACCTTTGCAGCAGTCCTCATTCCACCAAAATGGCCTCCATAGGGAGCATAATGACAATGTCTCAGAATGGAAGTCATCTCTTCTTCAAGAACGTAGTGACGGATAATGTTGTTTGCGCGTACCTTGAATAGATATGGCTCATTCCAATGATACTTTGCAACGTCGTACAAAATTTTGATTTTCTTGTGACCAATAATACTCAAAGGTAGCTAACCACAAACTAAACAATTAACAACATCAGCATACCATGGAGATGCGTCAACATGAAATAATTGCTCGTTTGGAAAAGCGTAACTGATTGCCATCCCCACTTCAAGCTTCCAGATGGGATAAGTGGTCTGCTACTTGATTCTCGGATCCTTTCCTATCTCTGATCTCTACATCAAATTCTTGTAAGAGTAGGATCCATCTGATCAATCTTAGTTTGGCATCTTTCTTCGTAAAAATGTATCTCAGTGTAGAGTGATCTGTGTAGACAAGAACTTTTGTGTCGACAAGATATGAACGAAATTTGTCGAATGCAAAAACGACTACTAGTAACTGCTTTTCGGTGGTTGTATAGTTTACCTACACATTAGTTAAAGTTTTGCTAGCATAATAAATTAAGTGTAATACCTTCTCTTTTCGTTGTCCCAACACAGCTCCTACAGCGAACTCGTTTGCGTTACACATTAATTCAAACGGTTGGGTCCAATCCGGTGCAACGATAATTAGAGCTTGTACTAGCTGCTTCTTTATTTTGACAAATATGTCTAGACATTCGTTATCAAACACAAACTTCTTATTCTGCTTTAGCAACGAGCATAACGGTTTAGCAATCTTGGAAAAATCTCAAATGAATCTTTTATAGAAACCAGCATGACCAAGAAATCTTCTTATTCCTTTGACATTGGTGGGTGGTGGAAATTTATCAATAATTTCTACCTTTGCTTTATCTACCTCAATGCCCTGACATGATATGCGATGGCCAAGGACAATGCCTTCAGTTGCTATTAAATGACATTTTTCCTAGTTTAGCACTAGATTTGTGTCATCGCATCTCTTTAATACTTTCGTTAGATTGTTAGCGCATTGGTCAAAATTCTACCCGTATACAAAGAAATCATTCATGAATACCTCTAAAGAATCTTTAATCATGCCCGAGAAGATAGCCATCACGCACCTCTGAAATGTGGTTGGTGCATTGCACAATTCCAATGGTATACGTCGAAAGGAAAAGTTCCAAATGGGTATGTGAATGTGGTTTTTGCTTGATCTTCCGGTGAAATGGTGATTTGATTGTATCCAGAGTAGCCATCTAGAAAGCAATAATTGGCTTTGCTAGCTAGCCTATCTAGCATCTGATCAATAAATGGTAGTGGGAAGGGATCTTTCTTTGTGGTTGCATTGAGTCGTTGATAATCCATGCACACTCGCCACTCCGTAACAATGCAAGTAGGGATTAACTCATTCTTGTCATTACTCACAACTGTGAAACCACTCTTCTTGGGCACACATTTGATAGAACTCACCCAATTGCTATCAGAAATGGGGTAGATGATGCCAGCGTCCAACTACTTGATAATTTCCTTCTTCACTCGTTCATTTTCTCATTAAGCCTTCGTTGTTGCTCAATGGACTGCTTCCCTTCATCTTCCAGTCTGATTTTGTGCATGCAAAAACAGGGACTAATGCCTCTAATGTCTGTAATGCTTCATGCAATGGCTCTTATGTGCTCCTTTAAAATTTCAATGAGCTTTTCTTCTTGAATTGTGTCGAGGCCTACGCTGATAATTATAGGTAATGTGTCATTATCACCCAGAAAGACATACTTCAGATGCATTGGCAACGGCTTTAACTCCAAGGTAAGAGCTTGTTCAACTGATAGTTTAAACACAGGGACTGTCCTATTAGAAAGATCCAAAGATTCCAATTGCCAATTTTGTCTTAGCTCACAACTATTAGCCTCAGCTTTGTGTTCACGTTTAGTTAGAATATCATCGATGGATGTCACTGTATCTTCGTATGGAACTGTTAAGCTCTGTTCATTCAATTCTTCAATAATTATCTCTTCCAGCACGTCAATATGGTGACATTGCTCTTTATTTTTAGACATAGATGGCTCGAACACACTAAAGGTCACATGGTCATCGTTATGACGTATAATGAGTTCGCCCTTGAACACATCAATAAGAGTACGTCCCGTTGCTAAGAATGGTCGTCACTAGATGATGGGCACCTCCTTATCTGCTTTGCAATCAAGGATTATGAAATCGGTAAGGAACACGAGCTTATCAACTTGGATAAGGACATCTTTGATCTGGCCTTCAAGTTGTGCTAGAGATCTGTTCGCAAGCTGTAATGTCACCGTAGTGAGCGTCATTGATCCTATTCCTAACTTCCTGAATGTGGACAAAGGCATGAGATTAATACTAGCTCCCAAATCACATAAAGCTTTACCTAGATAATGATTTCCAATGGAGCATGGGATTGTGAAGCTACCAGGGTCTTTCATTTTTGGTGGAAACTTGTTTGTTAGCACAGCGTTGCACCCCTCTGTGAGCACAATCATCTTGATTTCGGATAAATTTTTCCTCTTTGATAACAGCTCTTTCATAAATTTCCTATAGTTGGGTACCTACACAAGAGCATCTACTAGAGGTATGTTAATATGTAATTGCTTCAAAGTAGAAACAAACTTTTGATAGTCCTTATCATGGTCTTTCTCTTTAAATCTTTACGGAAATGGCAAAGGTATACTGTCAGTGGGATGTTGTGGGATAACCGATTGCATCGACATTGGCAATTACGTCGACGTTTTTGTTAGGTGAATTGTAGGCATAAAAGTCACTATAATTGGCTCTTCCTCATTTATTTCTACTTGGTTTTTTTCAGCTGCAACTTCTCCTTGTTGCTTGGGTTTAGATGCATCGACATTTTCTTGAGTGAAGGTTCAGCAGTCTGCTTTTCGTTCCGCAGCGTGATAGCCTTGCAATGTTCCTTCCTCTTCTACATTGGATTCTTAATATCACTAGGCAAAGTGTTTGACAATCTTGTACTCATATTAGAAGCCAACTGTCCTAGCTGGGCTTCTAACGCACGGATAGAAGAAGAATTACCTTGGACTATTGCTTCAGTTCACGTAATATGCTCTCGTATCAGTGCTTCAAGAGTAGCCATAGGATCTGGTCTTTGTTGAGAAAACTGTTACTGATGTTGCTGATGCTATCCTTGCATATGTGGCAGCACAATCTATTGTGGTTGCATTCTAGCTTCTGGTTACATCTGGCTATATACCTGCATTTGATCAGGATTCGAACGTACTTAAGAATTTTGATTATAATTTTATTGTTGATTATTGTTCTAACTCCCTTGTCTATAACTCTCTTGCTGTGAGGAATTTCCATATCAGTATGTGGAAGCATTCTGATTCCCCCAAGGTTGTTGATTTCGATTGGAATTATTGTATGACTTACCATAAGAATTTCCTCTAATGTTGTTGATGTAAAATGCATTCTCAGCGTGTTGCGGGCAGTCCTCATAACTGTGGTTGTCGCCACAAATTTCACAGGAAAATGTCGGGACATCCATCTGTTGGGCCACTTGAATAGGAGCAACGTTACTTGTCCCCTTCATGTTCTTTATAATGTTGGCCAAAGAGGATACCTGTGCACTTAAGGCTGAAATTGCATCTAACTCAAGAACACCATGATTAGTCTTTAGCTGAGCAGAGCGAGAGATAGGATACTGATAATCATTCTATGCAATCCTCTCTAGAATTTGCACAGCTTCGGTGTAGGTACACTCCAACAAGGGACCATTTGTAGATGCGTCGACAAGATTTCTTGTCTGGGCATTCAATTCGTTGCAAAAGATCTCAATATGAGTCTCTTGTTGAATTCCATGCATAGGGAAAATCTAAGCAGAGTCTTATAACGCTCTCATATTGTATGTAGGTTCTCATCATCTAACTGATGGTAAATTGTGATGTCATTGCGCAACCTTGCATTCATTGTCGGCGGATTGAATCTCAAAACAAATTGCATTGCTAACGCATTTCATGATGTAATGGATCCAATCAGCAAACCCAAGAACCATGTTCTTGCTCTTCCCTGCAATGAATAAGGAAACAATCGCATTTTTAAGGCGTTATCAGGGACACCATGTTGGCTAAAAGATGCCCAAATAAGCATAAATGATTTTAAATGTTCTCGTGCATCTTCATGAGGTAGGCCCGCATATTGCCCATTTGAATTGAGCATCTGAAACATAACCAGTTTCAATTTGAAGTTTCTAGCTTGTATGTCTGGTCTTACAACCCCTAGTTGCAAATAGTCTAATACAGGAACAACAAAATCCATGATTGTTCTGTTCTGCACCAACTCTTCTTGTGGAGGCGGCGATGGTGGTGGTAAATTATTGATTCGTTGTGCTTATATTGGACGAACTACATCTCGTGGCAGCAATGATGGTAGGTTGTTGTTGTTGTTATTACCAACCATTTTCTTTTGTTCTTATTTTCTCCTCTTACGTGTTCTCTCGAGTTCTGGGTCAAAGCTCACAATATCCTTAGAATTTCTTCTAGTGGTCATGAAATTCCTAAAGAAATAAGAGAAAATCAACAAAAGGAAGTTAAACAGATTAGTAAAAACAAAAAGTTAAGTAACAAAGAATAATTGCAACTACAAAAAATGAGTATCAAACAAACACCAATCCCCGGCAACGGCACCAAAACTTGATCAACCTGTAATGCTACATCGATTGTGCAAGCGAACACACGTCGATGCAAGTATAGTTGATGGATTGATTCTATTGGATATCGATCCCACGAGGAATGGGTACCTGATGCTTAAATGTCGAAGCAACTAATACTAAGATTAGAGAAATGCTTGTAAGGATGTCAACAGAATTAAAGTAGATCTGCATACTAAGACAGTCAAAATTGTCAATGTAATTATAAAAGTTAATTGTCAAATCAACTGAAAGTAAATCAAATTGTTGTTCAAGTGTTGAGAATTTAAATGCATGAAAGTAAAGTATGATCAAGTGCCAAGAATTAGAGTGGATCACTGATTTTACTAAGTAGCAACACTAGATGTGTCTATAAGTTATTGTATAGACGAATTGTCGCAGCACTAAAGCTCCAATAAAATCTTACCAATTACAGCTCTCTGTTTAATCGAGACTTAAGCGCCCACAATTACCACACCTCTCAGTGTTGGCAATGTTGTGCACTCAATTGCCATGTTGTGCACTCAATTACCATACCTCTCAGTGCTAGCAATGTTGAGCACTCATGTTTAACGCGGTTAAGTCCAAGAATAAACAGATGAGGAGAATCAAAGTAATCTAACATTGAAAGATATTCTCATATTCATTCAATTGTCAAAAATAATTCATCAACATAAAGAGAAGGGTCAACAAATACATCGAAACTTACTAACTCTAGACTACTAGGACTATTCCTTAACCGCTCCTCTTGCTTTGCATCAAGCACTTCTCATCAAAATTAGTTGCTCCTTCGCTCAAGAAGCTTATCATTCTCTAGCTTAAAACCTCAAAAACTCAAAGTAATTGCAGAATTAATTCCTTCACCTCTTTATATATTTCCCTTTCTTCTTTCTTCTATTTATAGGCTTCAAAAATTGTAGATTTCTTCTGCTCTCAGATCCAACTTCTTGTGCAACTGTCAAAGTTTGTGAAAATCCAGCTGTGCACTCAAGCAGATCTGGTGTGATCTTCATAAATCTGTAGATTGTCATCGCATTTCTGAGTGTGATCTATAATTCTTAATTGCGATGACATCGTGTGAAATTCCTGCGTTGGTGCTTTCAGATGTGTTTGCAGCATGAATTCACCCATACAAAGTAAAGGTTTCGATGCGTTGACATCTCTGGCCGTAATTCCAAGCTAACTTGTGGCTACATTCTTTAAATTCGTTCTAGCATCAATCTTCTAATATGGATCCCTAAGCTGACAATTTCTACACACAGTACAAAGGCTGCATGTGGTGACATTAGTGCACAAAAGAGATAAAATAACAAGAATTTAAGCAAAACAATAATGAGTTCGAAAATATAAATACTAAGTATGAAATGCCTATTATGCATGCTAAATATGCTACAAAAGAGACAATTAATATACAAATTTAGGGAGAAAATAGGTGTCATTTCTAATGCTATCAATGATGCAGAGGGAGCTAAATTTGCGACAACACCGATGGTTGGAGCTACTAAAAGATTATGATATTGTGATTGATTATCATTCGGGAAAGGCTAATGTTGTTGGTAATGCCCTGAGCCGAAATCGTTGCTTGCATTGAGGGTGATGAATGCCCATTTTTCGCTAAAGGGTGATGGTTCTATCATAATTGAACTTAGAACGAGACCTTTATTCATACATTGAATTTCGCGGTTGCAGAAAAATGATTTAAAGCTTGTAGCTAAGAAAGAACAGATTCAGAATGATGCCACTACGGGGTTTACAGTTGACGTTGAAGGTATGTTGTACTTTTGAGATAGGGTTTGTGCTCCTGATGATCCGAATTTGAGATACGACATTCTGATCGAAGCTCGTAGTAGTACATACTTTATTCATTCGGGTAGTGTGAAGATGTATAATGATTTAAAGAAGATGTATTGGTGGCCAGGTATGAAACGAGAGATTTTCGAGTTTGTGACTAGATGTCTAGTAAGCCAGCAAGTAAGTAGAGCATGAGGTATCGTCTGGATTACTACAGCCGATTTCCATTCCTGAATAGAAGTGGGAACGGGTTACTATGAACTTTGTTACAGGACTGTTAGCGACCTGAGGAAGAAAGATTTGATCTGGGTTGTAGTAGACAAATTGACGAAGTCAGCTCACTTCTTCCCTATTAGGGTGGATTATCCACTTAAGAACTTGGCTGAGTTATATGTATTTGAGATTGTGCGACTACATGGGGTGCTAGTTCAATCATCTCTAACAGGGATCCACATTTTACCTCAAGGTTTTGGGGTAAGCTGCATGAAGCTTTAGGGATCATGTTGAATTTTAACACTGCATATCATCCGCAGACAGATGATTAGTCAGAGTGGGTGATACAGATTATGGAGGATATGTTGCGATGTTATATACTCGAGTTTGAGGGTAGTTGGGAGAAATACCTATCGTTGGTAGAGTTCGCTTATAATAACAGCTATTAGTCCAGTATTAAAATGGTACCGTTTCAGGCACTATACGATAAAAAATGCAAAACACCTTTGTATTAGTCAGAGTTGAGCGAGTCTAAGTTGGTTGGGACCGATTTGATACACGAGACTGAAGATAAAGTTTAGGTAATCCGTGATAGTTTAAAAGCAGTGCCTGATCGAAAGAAGTCGTACGAAGATCTTAAGAGCAAAGATATAGAGTTTTTAGTTGGAGATTGAGTCTTCTTGAGAGTTTCACCTTAAAAGAAGGTGTTGCAGTTTGGCAGGAAAGGAAAGTTGAGTCCACGATTTAGTGGGTTGTATGAGATCATCGAGCAAGTTGGTCTTATAGCTTATAAGTTGGCTTTACCATCAGAACTGGAAAATACACATAACGTATTCCATGTTTTGATGCTGAGACGGTACAGATCAAATCTTTCTTATGTGATTATGCCCTGTGAGGTAAAAGACCTACGAAATAAAAGAGTACCTCTAGTGAATGTTTTGTGGAATCGACACGGGTTAGAGGAGGCAACGTGAGAGACAGAGGCATCGATGAGATCACAGTACCCTAATATGTTTACTAGTAAGAAATTTTCATAAGGGCGAGAGAGTTGTAACAGCCCAATTTTTAGTGGTGTCAGAAATAATGATTTTGAGATCACAAATCTGACGATTCGAGTCATAAATTTTATTCTTTTTAAATGTTTACGATTTCATTAGAATTGTATTAAATTTTGGTTATGAGATTTTAATGTTTAGATAGTTAATTGAGTAGAAAGGACTAAACTGTAAAAGGTGCAAGAGTAGAGTTAAGTGATTAGAAGGACCAAATGAGTAAATTGACCAAAGATGTCTTAGTGGGTGGATTATCATGACATATATTAAATATAAATAGGATTAATAAAGGCTAAACAAGTGATTAGTTAAGTTAATCATGAAAGTCTTAAAATTTACAATTTTGCCATTAAGTATTTAAGTGAAAATTAAGAAAGAAAATATGATATTTTCATCTTTTTCACCTTCTTCTTCACACGGCAAGCTTGGGGAAAACTAGGGTTTCCATTGTTCACTTTGAAACCTTATTTGAGTAAGCAAATCTCATCCGTTTTCAGTAATTTTTATGTTTTTGAGTCCGTATTAGCTTAATCTAGCTAACCTAAGGACTAATTTGTGAATCTGTCAAATGTTATAAATCTTAACATTGTTGAATGTGCTTGTTCTTGAAAGTTTTTGATAGTTTTGAATGCTTGATGATTGGGTTGGATCTTTTTTGTAAAGTGATTTTTTATTAAATAAGGGTTTACAAACTAAAATGTAAAAATGATGGAATTGTGTGCATTTGGTTGAAATAACTTGTTTGTAGGGATTTGTATAAGAACCATGAGCATTCGGCTGGAGTGTAATTAGAAGAAAATGGGAATTATGTATGCTTTATATTGAAAGGACTAGATTCAAAAAAAGGAAAATATTAGGGGGAAAATCATAAATTTCCCAAAAAGGATCAAATTGCGTTAAGTGATTGAATTATGTGACTTAATGTTAAAATTTGGGTGATTTGTTGATTTAGATTACGATCGCGCTAAGGAACGAGGAAAGGGGAAATTAGCAGAATAGTCCCTAGAGCCTATCCGTAACTACAATCAAGTCCGGTAAGTTTGTAATGTAAATTTTGTATTTATATTTTACTTGTATCTATTATCCATGTTGCAAGAAAATGGTAGCACACGGAATCAAGAGATTGAAAGGAAAGATTGATAGAGATAGTAGGCTTTAAGCCGATGAATTGAAATCGATGCAATGGCTGGGGTACCGCATATGTTGCGAGTCCTCGACAGCTTGTGTGAGCATCATCATGAGTCAAAAAAGAGATATGAATCCTAGAATGGACTGTAACGATGGTTGGGATTTATGCATAAGTGCATATTCTCGACAGCTCATTTGACCAGCATCGTTAGGGAACAATTATATGAACAGCCTCCATACCGATGGCTGGGGTACCGCATATGTTGCGGTCCTTGACAACTCGTGTGAGCAGTATCACGTACTAGTAACAGTGATAATACAGACAGGGAAATTGGAATGCTAGTTATGGCTTGAGGAAGCAAAGTACTAATCTGGCTCAGTTGAGTTATAAACTGCTTTACGCATGTGATTAGTAACTCGTTTTAAACTTTTCGAACTTACTAAGCTATGAAGCTTACCAATGATATTATTGTTGTTTTGTAGATTTTATTTTGCTGCTTGAAGATCGGATCATCTCGAAGAAGTCACACTATCTCGAGAGCTCATTCTATAGTATTTACATCACTTGGTTATATGGCTTGTACTAGGATGATATTTACCTTGAAATACTTGATTATGGAATTGTTGTACCCTTTTGTTGTACTAAGTTGTATGTTTGATGTATGTTCTATTTAGGCAAGTATATTATGAAATGAATTGGCATGTAATTTCATAAACCCTTGTGTTAAACTATGTATTTTGGGTAATATGATAAAACTAGTATTGTCGTGTTTAGTTTTGCGAGATGTGTGTTTGAATGAGAGTAATATGTTGAAACATGGTTGGTAACTTGAATACTTGTATGATTATTCGAATTCTGTATAATTGTTTCAGTAAAACCATTGCATGTATCGGTAGAAGTATAGGGTAGGAGAGAGGTTGTTTACTAACTTTAGTTGTATCGATAGTCGCATAATAAGTATCGATAATTTTTTTCATAGAAGTATTGGTAGTCTGAGTACTTGTATCGGTAAAAGTTGCAGGGTAAGATTCCTTAGCTCTCTAGAGTTTTTAGTATCGGTAGAAGCATGACTTGTTTCGGTAGAAGTTACACTTGTACCGGAAGAACTATCAGAAGTATAGATAGAAATCTGTACTATTTTTGAATTGTTTACTAACTTGACTACTACCGATTCTTGTCCAACAGGCATCGGTAGAAGTCTCCAAAAATCATGAAAATGACTTTTTGGCCCTTATTGAGTTGTGTTGATATTCAATTGATGATTTATGTCGTGCTTAATGTATTACTTTATTAAAATATGATTTAATGAAATAGCATTAAGAGGTAATCTGCGATAGATGATCGGAAAGACCTTAGGATCTTAACCAGCGATAGTATCGAATTTTGGGTGTTATACAGAAAATACAAGACGTTTCAGAGCCAATTAGGTTTCATCATATTAATGCCAAAAAATACTTCCTAGAAATATAGGGATGTCCATTAATCCAAGAACGAGGGTTCGAACCCTTTATGGTACTATGTAAAGAAATATGGTCTTTAATCTAATTTATCGTTAGGAGCAATTTTTATCACTCCTACAGGGAATGCGGTATTACCCTTTGTTTAGGAATTTTATGTTTCCCTTAAAAATCAATTGATAAAAGGAGGATATGGGGCAATCATAAAATGAGTAGTTGTTAGGGGAAAAGAGGTACCAATGACTCCGATAGATATATGTGAGTTTTACAACATTCCTTGTCATGAGAAGGATTTCATTGAAGATATAGATTTAGACCAATTTCAAAACATTGATATGCAAGAGGTTATTAGATACTTGATTTAGGGTAGGGGTGCTTGGAACATTAGGCCAGATACAGAAACACTGTCGAATTTTAATCAAGCCATAATGTTTCCAGTAGCTAAAATGTGGATGCAATTTATTGCAACTAGGATTGCTCTATCTAACGTAAACACTTTTTGAGCTATTGTGTTATACAACATTTTGTAGAAAAAACAAGTTTGTGCAGGGCGATGGATATTTAGGGAAATGAAGAGATGCACACAAAGCCAAAAAGCTAGGCTTTACTTTCCTCATTTGATAACTGCATTATGCCGGAAGCACAAAGTTCCAATCAAAGAAAATGTGCAATTCTTGAAGCCAACATGCAGCATTATTGGAGATTCGATATACAAGCAATATGTTAAGCTTTAAAGAAAGTAAATTAAGGAATGAAACTAAAGACGAAAAGAAAAGATGGACGTACCAACTTCGTTGAAAAGAAGTTAAAAATCCAGAAGAATGAATCAAGAAAGCATTGAAGCCAAGCTCGATGGAATGATCCATTGGATGCAAGAAATTGGACTTGTTCTTCAAGAGTTTGCTAGACTTAATGGGCTACCAATTCCAAATTATCCATCAAGCATTTTTGGGGAAGAAGGAGACATTGATGAAATTGAGTCAGAAGGGGGAAATATGGAGTAGGAAAAGCCTAACACTAAAGATGAGTATGAAGCAATGTTTCCAACTCTTAAAGGGCCAGTGATTCGGAGCCCTGCAAAACAAAAGTACTCCGGTAATGGCAAAGCCACCATGAATCCACAAACCGACTCGGAGGAAGAGGACTGAAATCTTATTTTTTTACAGTTTTTAGATTGTGTTTTGTTTTAAAGACTTGTAACTTTAGGGACAATTTTGACCTTTTTATAATTTTTAGGAGTAGGACAAGGATTTATTGTTTTGGATATATACCTTAATTCTTCTTGTAGGAACCCCACATTATGGAAACACGAAAAATTCAAGCACTCACGCCAAAGGAAGAAGGAGAACCACCATGAGCAGAAAAGAGCCTTCACGATCAATCGGGTAACTTCTTTCCTTACTACTTGTAGGGGTACACATTGTGGACAATGTGTTTTTTAAAGTGTGAGGGGTAACATAGGATTTTGGCATATAGTTTTAATTTTCATTTTTTCTTATGATGTGTGCTTGAGCTTGTTGAAATATAAGTGTTTGGTTAGGAGCATGTATAACAGGCTGATTGTGTTTATTGATAAATTTGGCATGATGATAAGGAATTTTTAATTTTTGAGTATGAAATTTTTGAAGTTCTATAGGTTACATTACGTATAGATAGAAAGGTATTATTGATACCAAATGATATGTATAATATGGATAAACGAGCATGCTATTATACATGATAGATGATAATGTTGAGATTAGGTGATTAAAAATGATATTTGTGCATATTGAGGTGTTTAGGGATGACCTAAGGCATTTTTTGGACACATCTAAAGCTAAAAAGCCAAACCCTATTCTGAATTGCCAACTAGTACCCATCTTTTGAGCCTTATGACCCTTTTTGATGAGCCACATTATAAGCCTCTTATGCCTTAAATGATGATTTGTATATATCTTCTTCTTTTTTGTCCTATTTTGCATGAAAATGGACGTGTTGCCATATATCTATTAAGGGAAGTAGACTCATTATGGTGTAGGTTGTAAAATAAAATAGGGAAATCATTATAATGTATAAATTTTAGTTTAGCCAAAGAAGAGGAAAATAGTGAAAAGAATCAAAAAGAAAATGAGTAGAAATTAAAAATAAAGAATTATAAGTAAGAAAATATGTGAAGAGTGATGAAATCATTAAGCCACTAAAAGTAAGAAAAAAAAGAGAATCTTACTCAAGAAAAAGGAAAAGAAAGTACTCATAAACTAGCAAAAAAGATTACTTTATAAGTGATTTCCTACAATGGAGAAATAAGGAAGGTGAGAGAAGGAGAAATAAGGAGGTGAGATGGAATGGGACATAAAGGTGGAGAATAGGTAACAATACAATGTGCCAAACAGTTTCTGAGTTTTGTAACCTCTTTTGTGCTTAACTATTCTTTGAAGATCATACTTGTCCTAAGCGTCAACACGTTACAAGCCGAAAAGCCTTATGTGACCCAAACAACTCTATGCATGGATAGATGTGGAAATTGCATAATCTCATTATAAGTGTCTGTATTATACTAGGATAAGCAAAGTACTTATGATAGGCATTGATGCCATTATATCAATTGTAACCTACTAAACTTATATTGTTTTTACTTAGAAATAATAAAGTTGCTCACTCATGTTAGAATTAGCAAAAGATACATAAAGCCTAGAGTAGATGTTAAGAACCTAATCTTTGTATAATACAAATTTCAAGCTCATTTTTCTTTCTTTCTTTGTTAGTTGATTTTTTTTTGTATGTTTGAGGACAAGCAAAGACTTAAGTCTAGGGGAGTTTGATCTGTCAGTTTCGTAGCTAACAGATTGAACTAGTTTTCACATTTGGAGAGCTTGAAATCAAGTATTATTCCTTATGTTTTATGGATTTTAGCTTAGTTTTGCCATTTGAATAAATTGTGCTAAAAAGGTTATTTTATTGCTTCAAGGCCAAATGAGGCCTAAAGATTAGCTAACCAATTTCGTGAGTGCACAGGAGACTACTAGCAGCTGAGCAACAGTGATACTGACCATTTAATCATGACATAGGGAGCTCTATGTCACAACAAAAGGGCCAGTAGCGAAGAATCAAGGAATTGCTTGCTTTGTCACGACATAGGTCCTAGTGTGTCGCGACATCGACCCCAGACTTCAACTCTGCATCAAGTGAGAGGCATTTTCATCTTCACAATGTGACTTAAGCATGAAGGATGAAAATTGACCTAGAGTTGATGAAAACAACCGACTAAGGCTATAAATAGAGCCTTTAGCACTAGGGTTAAACACACCGTTTATTAGTTTTTAGTTTTTAGTTTTATTTTGTATTTTTTTTTGAAACAAGATTGTAGAACTCACATAAACATTTGAGGAATTTTTCCCGACAGATTGCCAATACAATTAGAGTTTCTTTTTTATTCTCTTTATTCAATTATATGTTTTCATATATTATTGTTTTAATAATAATCAAGAAAACCATGATGAATTAATTCCATTTTGGGGAATTAGGGAGTGGAAGTATGAATATTTTGTTTAACAGGGATTTTACCACTCGGATCAGCTGTTTGGGAAAGAAAGAGCATCAAACAAACACAAGGCTTGACAACCCTAGAACGTCATTTAGGTGGGAATGAACCCAAAATTAGTATTACCCATCCCTGAACACCTTTTCCTCAAACCAGTTTAGACTGTGACATCTTGCGATAAGTAGTCTCTATCGACTTACTATGATAGCGGAAGATAGAGAGATCCAGCTGGGGTGGTGAATAATTGATTGAAGGAAAATCCCCAAAACCCAATGATTGAAGAACTCATACAAAAATGACCTAATATCCCCAAAGTTGTTTATAAGATTTTCTACATCTCAATTTTTTTCTCAATTCTTTTCCTTTATTTTTTCTTCTATTTATGATTTTCAAAATCAACTCTTTTGTTGTTCTTCGTATTATAATTCCTAAAGTAAGTACTAATTACTTTTATTCTTTGCAAGAATCTAATTTACTATCGCTCCACGCCTCCTTTGGGTACGTTCCTTGGAATACTACCAACTGTTTCGTTGTACATACTATATTTACAACTTGGCCCGTATACTTACGAAAAGCCTAATATATACACCGAACTGGAGTACGTTCGGGGGCGGTCAAGTTGTTGGCGCCGTTATCGAGGAGGCAACGCTTTAGTACATTTTATTCTTTCTTTGTACTAAAATAATTAGGAAAACTTTAGGTTATAGATACGATTGAACAATACTAACAATTTTTTTTTCAGTTCTACTATTTTCCTTTAATTCCCATCATTAGACCATTGATGCATACGATTATTTTTGTGCAGATGACATTTATGATGATATCTCTGATGATGATATCTATGAAGATGGGTATTATGAAGAGTAGGAGATCTAGGAAAACTAAAGATAATTGATGCTAGAGTTGACTCAACTCAGTGGAGAAGTCCAGATCTCTGATCAACGTGATGATTTATCTTTTAGAGGAGTATATTTTGAGTCTAAACAAATGGAACAAAAACAAGAATGAGAACTAGATGAGGAAACGGAAAAAGAATTCTTTGAGGAATCAAATGATTAGACTGCCAAGCAAATTGAGTTCTCATACTTAGAAGGGAAATGGACAGCTTTGTGAAAACAGAGATTGAGCCCCAATCCAATGATGAATCAATCCCCAAAGAGGAAGATGACGGTTCCCATATCCCGAATTTAGTTCTTCAACTAATTACTGTTACAAGCACATCGACAAAGGAAATATTAGTTGAAGATATCATAGAACAAAGATTCAATTTCCAATGGAAAATAGCTACTGTGTACAATACTTTCCTGGTACAACAAATCCCTAAATGAATTACTAATATGAAAATTTTTCAATTTTTTGGAAAAAATAGGGAGTATTTACAAGCTAGAATCCCAGTTCTCAGACGGAATGATAACCGCATCCACCGAAAAAGAAAAAAACGACTGTGGGAGAGGCAATTATTGCAATGGTACCACGAACCAAAGCATATGAAACTTTATGATGGAAATTACACAGGGAATCAAATGGCTGCCCCAACATTAAAATATAGGTATTCAATAAATCAACCATTTTTACTGAATGTGGTAATCGAGCAGCTATTAAATCACAACACAAAGACGTACCAATTCCATAAGTGGATCAACAATGAAGGCAATTACAAGCCTAAGTGGTGGTATCAAATAATAGTTGTCATAAATCGGTATGACTGACGAAAAGAGTGGGCGGTTATCAATATGGGGAGAAAAGGAAAATTTCGAGAAAGGGATAAATGCCAAAGAGTAGCCTGGCACAACAGTTGTTGGATGAACAATGATAGAACGAACAGTTAAATGGTGCTAAAGTGCACACTGACATTGTTTTTAGACAATTTTGACAAGCCTTAACACACATTTTTATTTTTTAGACACTAACATATTAACTCGGTAACAATTTTTTTCCGTTTCAGGGTATTTTTTGAAACTGACATGCTTGTCACGATGTAGTCTCCCAACGTCGCGACAAAGAGACTAGATTACTCCAAGTACACCCAGGCATGCTATGACGCGACATACCCCTTATGTGTTGCAAAACAAGGGTCAGAATGCTAGAAAATCAAAATTGGTAGGTTTGTCGTGACACAAGCAAAGCTATGTTATGACATAGGGGGCAACCTGCTAGATATTCAAGGTTAACAAGTTTGCCGCAACACAAGGCAAGCTACGTCGAGACAAACATGGTACTGGAAGGTTGGATGTGGCTTACCTAGGCTACGTCACGACATCGTCTGTAATTTTTACAAGGTTGACCGATCCGACGACAGGACCTGGCATTTTAAAGCCCTCTTTACCCGGTTTTTATCTTTAAAACCAAAATGTTTTTAAACTCATATATATAGTAACCTTAGGGTGAAAACATTTCACACTCTTAAACACTATCAAACTCCCTTCCAAACTCTCTAATCCTTTCTTCAAGAATTCAATGACATTGTCTTCAGGATTAAATCAAGGGACCAAGGACGATCTAAACATTGGCAAAACAAGGCAGGGAAGATTAAGGAGGTTTAAAAGTATTTCTTTCCCTTTTACTATTTCATTGAGTTTTGTTTCTATTGTTTCAATTTAGCTAAAATTTTAGGAAAAATGCCTTCTAGAAAAAGAGCAATGACTCAAAAAATACAAGATGCCTTAGACACAATTAGGTTTCATCATATTAATGTTGAAAAATACTTCCTAGAAATGCAGGGACGTCCATCAATCTAAGAACAAGGGTTCGAACCCCTTATGGTACTATGTAAAGAAATATGGTCTTTAATTCGGTATCATCGCTGGGAGCAATTTTGTGCCACTCCTACAAGGAATGCGGTATTACCCATTATTTAGGAATATTATGCTTCCCTTAAAAATCAATTGATAAAAGGAGGATATGGGGCAATCATAAAATGAGTAACTGTTAGGGGAAAAGAGGTACCAATGACTCCGGTATATATATATATGTGAGTTTTACAAGATTCCTTGTCATGAGAAAGATTTCATTGAAGATATAGATTTAAACCAATTTCAAAAAATTGATATGCAAGAGGTTATTAGATACTTGACTAAGGGTAAGGGTGCTTGGAACTTTAGGCCAAATACGGGAACACCGTCAAATTTTAATCAAGCCATAATGTTTCTAGTAGCTAAAATGTGGATGTAATTTATTGCAACTAGGATTGCTCCTACTTCAAATGTATCTAACGTAAACACTTTCCAAGCTATTGTGTTATACAACATTTTGCAAAAAAAAACAAGTTTGTGCACGGCGATGGATATTTAAGGAAATGAAGAGATGCACACAAAGCCAAAAAGCTAGGCTTTACTTTCCTCATTTGATAACTGCATTATGCCAGAAGCACAAAGTTCTAATCAAAGAAAATGAGCAATTCTTGAAGCCAACATGCAGCACTATTGGAGATTCGATATACAAGCAATATGTTAAGCTTTAAAGAAAGTAAATTAAGGAATGGAACCAAATGCGGAAAGAAAATATGGACGTACCAACTTCATTGAAAAGAAGTTAAAAATCTAGAAGAACGAATCAAGAAAGAATTGAAGCCAAGCTCGATGGAATGACCCATTGGATGCAAGAAATTGGACCTGTTCTTCAAGAGTTTGCTAGACTTAATGGGCTACCAATTCCAAATTATCCATCGAGCATTTTTGAGGAAGAAGGAGACATTGATGAAATTGAGTTAGAAGGGGGAAATATGGAGCAGGAAAAGCCTAACACTAAAGATGAGTATGAAGCAATGTTTCCAACTCCTAAAGGGCCTGTGATTCGGAGCCCTGCAAGATGCTAAGGTGGGAGTTCAAAACAAAAGTACTCTGATAAAGGAAAAGCCAGCATGAATCCTCAAATCGACTCAAAGGAAGAGGACAAAAATCTTATTTTTTACAGTTTTTAGATTGTGTTTTGCTTTAAAGACCTGTAACTTTAGGGACAATTTTGACCTTTTTATAATTTGTAGGAGTAGGACATGGAATTATTGTTTTGCATATATACCTTAATTCTTCTTGTAGGAACCCCACATTATGGAAACACAACAAATTCAAGCACTCACGCCAAAGGAAGAAGAACAACCACCATGAATAGAAAAGAGCCTTCACGATCAATCGGGTAACTTCTTTCCTTACTACTTATAGGGGTACAAATTGTGGACAAGTGTTTTTTAAAGTGTGGAGGGTAACATAGGATTTTGGCATATAGTTTTAATTTTCATTTTTCTTATGATGTGTGCTTGAGCTTGTTGAAATGGGAGCATGTATAACAGGCTGATTGTGTTTATTGACAAATTTGGCATAATGATAAGGAATTTTTAATTTTTGAGTATGAAATTTTTGAAGTTCTATAAGTTACATTACGTATAGATAGAAAGGTATTATTGATACCAAATGATATGTATAATATGGAGAAACGAGCATGCTATTATACATGATAGATGATAATGTTGAGATTAGGTGATTAAAAATGATATTTGTGCATATTGAGGTGTTTAGGGATGACCTAAGGCATTTTTGGACACATCTAAAGCTAAAAAGCCAAACCCTATTCTGAATTATCAACTAGTACCCATCTTTTAAGCCTTATGACCCTTTTTGATGAGCCACATTATAAGCCTCTTAAGCCTTAAATGATGATTTGTATATATCTTCTTCTTTTTTTGCCCTATTTTGCATGAAAATAGATGTGTGGCCATATATCTATTAAGGGAAGTAGACACATTATGGTGTAGGTTGTAAAATAAAATAGGGAAATCATTATAATGTATAAATTTTAGTTTAGCCAAAGAAGAGGAAAATAGTGAAAAGAATTAAAAAGAAAATGAGTAGAAATTAAAAAGAAAGAATTATGAGTAAGAAAATATGTGAAGAGTGACGAAATCATTAAGTTACCAAAAAGCAAAAAAAAAAGAGAATCTTACTCAAGAACAAGGAAAAGAAAGTACTCATAAGCTAGAAAAAAAGATTATAAGTGATTTCCTACAATGGAGAAATAAGGAAGGTGAGAGAAGGAGAAATAAGGAGGTGAGATGGAATGGGACATAAAGGTGGAGAAATGGCAACAATACAACGTGCCAAACTGTTTTCGTGTTTTGTAACCTCTTTTGTGCTTAACTATTCTTTGAAGATCATACTTGTCCTAAGCGTCAACACGTTACAAGCCGAAAAGCCCTACGTGATCTAAACAACTCTATGTTTGGATAGATGTGGAAATTGCATAATCTCATTATAAGTGTCTGTATTATACTAGGATAACCAAACTAATTATGTTAGACATAGATGGAGTTATGTCAATAGAACTTTAAAATTTGTATTTCTTGTAACCTACTGAACTTATATTGTTTTTGCTTAGAAATAGGAAAGTTGCTCACTCATCATGTTAGAACTATCAAAAGATACATAAAGCCTAGAGTAGATGTTAAGAGCCTAATCTTTGTATAATACAAATTTCAAGCTCAGTTTTCTTTATTTCTTTGTTAGTTTATTTTGTTTTCTTGTTTGCTTGAGGACAAACAAAGAATTAAGTCTGGGGGAGTTTGACAATTTCGTACCTAGTAGATTGAACTAGTTTTCACATTTCAAGATCTTGAAATCAAGTATTTTTCCTTATGTTTTATGGATTTTAGCTTAGTTTTGTCTTTTGAATAAATTGTGCTAAAAATGTTATTTTATTTCTTTCAAGGCCAAATGAGACCTAAAGACTAGCTAACCTACTTCGCGAGTCCACAAGAGACTAATAGCAGCTAAGAAATAGTGATATTGACCACTTCATCATAGCATAGGGAGCTCTATGTCGCAACAAAAGGGCCAGTAGCGAAGAATCAAGTAACTTTTGCTTTGTCGCGACACATGTCCTGGTGTGTCCTGACATCGACCCCAGACTTCAACTCTGCATCAAGTGAGAGGCATTTTCATCTTCATAATGTGACTTAAGCACGAAGGATGAAAATTGACCTAGGGTTGATGAAAACAATCAACTAAGGCCATAAATAGAGTCTTTAGCACTAGGGTTAACACACACCATTTATTAGTTTTTAGTTTTCTTTTATATTTTTGTTTGAAATGAGATTGTATAACTCGCAAAAATGTTCGAGGAATTTTTCCGACAGATTGCCAATACAATTCAAGTTTCCTTTTCATTCTTTTTATTCAATTATAAGTTTTCATGTATTATTGTTTTAATGATGATCAAGAAAACCATGAGGAACTAATTCCATTTTGGCGAATTAGGGAGTGGAAGTATGAATATTTAATTGTTGTTTAACAGGGATTTTACCCTTCGAATTAGCTGTTTGGAAAGGAAGAGCATCAAACAAACATTAGGCCTGACAACCTTATAACATCATTTAAGAATTGGTATTGCGCATCCGTGAACACCTTTTCCCCAAACCGGTTTAGATTGTGACATCTAGAAATAAGTAGTCTCTATCGACTTACTATGCCAACGGAAGATCGAGAGATCCAACTGGGGTAGTGAATAGTTGATTGGAGGAAAATCCCTAAAACCCAACTATTGACGAACTCATACGAAAACGACCTAATATCCCCAAAGTCATTTATAAGATTTTCTACATCTCAATTTTTTTTCCTTTATTTTCTCTTCTATTTATGCTTTTCTAAATTAACTCTTTTATTATTCTTCATACTATAATCCCTAAACCAAGTACTAATTACTTTTATTCTTTGCAAGAATCTAATTTACTATCGCTTCACGCCTCCTTTGGGTACGATCCTCAGAATACTACCAAGTGTTTCATTGTACACACTATATTTACAACCTGGCCCGTATACTTTTGGAAAGCCTAAAATCTACACTGAAATGGAGTATGTTCGGGGGCTGTCAAGTGCATCCCTAACGAACACCACGAGGTAGCCTAAATTTCTATGTTGGAACCCCATTCCACAGCACCTGCATTGCATGGCTACAAATTGTAGGAATAATAACATTCGTAAAAAATTAGGCATACTTGCAGCTTGAAGCGATCCATCGATGAAATCCCATCGAACTCGATCGTAAGCTTTCTCAAGATCTATTTTTATGGCCATCCATTTCCTTTTCTTCTGCATACCCCTTATGGAATGAATAACTTCTTGTGCAATAATGATGTTGTCTATGATGTTACATCCTGCTATAAACCCTTTTGTTTAAGAGCTATAATTCTCGGAAAGACCACTTTAAAATGATTTGCGATAACTTTCATGACTAGCTTATAAAGGACAGAGCATAAGCTGATGGGGCGAAACTGGACGAATCCCTCTGGGGTTTGAACTCTAGGGATAAGCATAATGAGAGAATTATTCAAGTCTGAATCAATATAATTCCCTTCAAAGATACCTTTAACCCATCTACAAACAAAGGCATCGACATGCTCCCACTGACTTTGATAAAATAAAGCATGGAAACCATCGCTACCTAGTGCCATCAAAGGTGCCATATCAAAAAGAGAATCCTTGATTTCCTCATCCAAGACGGGTCTTTCAGGAAGTTAAAATCCTCCTCATTGAGGCTCGAGAAAGTACTAGGGGCTAACCTGCTCAATGGACCAGGCATTAACCATATAGAGCAAAATAAAAATTAATTGCTTCTAGCTTAAGCTTGTCGTCATCCATTATCCACTCACCCAAGTCATTCTTCAAAGCAGTAATTCTATTTTGTTTCCTTCTCTTCAAAGTTTGTGTGTGGTAGAATTTAGTGTTACGATCCCCTAAAACCAACCAATCGCATCAAGCCTTCTGTTTCCAAAGAACCTCCTCAGGATGAAACACATTCTCTAATTCCTCTCGTACATCTAACTCAACCTGATTAAGATAAGCTGAATTTGTTCTATCACACTCAACCTCGATAATCTGTAATTTTTGAGTTAGAAACTTTTTACGAGTAGCAATGTGACCATACACATCCTTATTCCATCTTTTAATCTGATTAGTGAACACCGAATGCATATCAGCATATTATCAGAGGCACTCCAATTTTCTTTTACAAAATCTAAAAAGGTAGGGTGTTCAACCCATCCTACTAAGAACCTAAACGGACGCCCTCGTGGGGTGTGAAAATTAGGCATTAGAGACATCTTTAAAGGTCGATGATCAGATTTAAGACGAGGCAGATGGGTTACTAAAAGGTTTGGGAAAAAGGAATTCCAAGCGGTATTACAAATAGCTCTATCCAAGCGTTCAACAATTTCCCCTCTCCCAAGTGAACTGTAACCCCCAAAAACCCAAGTCATGCAACTGAGCTGAATCTATTAGATCACTAAAAAAGGAGCACCTTTTACCTCGAGCTCACCCTCCTTTCTTTTTTATGGAAGAGAGAATGGCATTAAAATCACCAATTGCCATCCACGGAGAATCATCAGAAGGAATACTGCCTTGAAGAGCCTTCCATAACTGCCTTCATTTTTGGCTATTAGGACTACTATACACGAAAGAAACCAAGAAAGACTGGTTAAGAGAGCTGGCCGAAACTTGAACTAAGACACACTGAGGATGGCTTCTCAAAATTTTCACAGACACCGAATCTCTCCATCCAATTTAAATACCTTCTAAAAACCCAACTGCCCCTACACGATGATAATTACGAAAGCCAAGCCTCACAATGACCGAATCAGCTTTTCCTCCACTAACTCTTATTTCTAAAAGACTAACTAAATTTAGTTGGTACTCTCTATCATATTCCCAAAAAACCCGAAGGAACTTCCTACTACCACAACCTTGACAATTCTAAGAAAAAATACTACAATTCATAAATAAATAAAATAAATATGAATAAGGGTCTAACCTCTTTACATAGTAACAAGAGCTGTAACTCCACAGTCTTGGGAATCAATTTTGTTAAAAGATATTTCCACTTGTGTGCTAATAACTTCTGCCATTGAATGCATAGCTTTAGGGAGAGAGACTTGTGAACTACCAGCCTGTTTAAACCCATCCCCTCATCCACGAATTATTTTGTTTAGAATTTTATCACCGCGCCTTTGTCTCCCTTTTCTAATTTCTCCCTGGTGCTATTTGGAATTAAGTACAGTATCATCTCACACCACTTAACCCACTTTTTCAAAATTTAATCTAGGATTGGATTCCAAATTCTCCTTGAACGTAACAGTTGTGTGTCATTTCGGGTCAAGCAAGTTAGGATTTGGATTAACTTCCAGCTCAAGGAGGCCTTTAAACATCGGATTTAAATGAATAGAAGGTGCTTTATCACTGTTCTCCATCTCAAAAAAATTGGATCAAGTTGTGGCATTTCCTTTATTTTAAAAGGATCCGAATCTGTTAAAGGATTTTGTCCATTAGATGCTTTTGGCCTATCTCCTTTAGTTAAATTTAAACTAGGCCCAACTCTCACCAGACCAACACTTGAAGCCTTTAGCACTAGACCTTTATCTCTCATTCTCCCAACACTAGCCTACTTCCCAAGCCCAATCTCTTTTCCATATCCCAAGGAACCTTTTCCCGGGTACTACCAGCCACCAACCCGGCCTTTTCTACCAAATTTTTTTCCTTTAATTTCTTAAGAAAGTCCCCCTGTTGAAATCTAATTCCTCTCAATTCCCCATGTTCTGCCTCCATCTCTGTTGTTTCCAAAATAAAGAAAGATAATACACCAAATCTGGAACAGATCAGATTCTTCACTGAGAAAGTCTCCTTGCCATTTTGGTTACAACCTTCTTTCGCTTGGATCTCCGCTCGACCACCATCCACGGGCCGTAAGCTTCTCTTATCGTCACAAGACCTAATTTACTGTTATTCTCCATCATCTTTGGATCTGGTTCGTTACTTCTCAGGTTATGAGGATCCTCATCACCGTCGTGGGGATTTCAACCTGCCAAATAAAAAACGTAAAGGTTTTTAGTATGACCGTATTTACTGCAGGAGAAACAAACGTCGGGTAAGGCCTCAAATTTCACTCTTTACAGTCAACTGTTAACCATGATTTGGGAGACGAGTGATTTTTCCAAATCAACCAAAACGTCCATTCTGGCGAATTGTCCCCGTGTACTATTTATTTTAATGTCAAGTTTTACTGTTTTTCCAATCAGGTTACCGATTTCCTCTAATAATCATTTCTTGTACAGGAATCCTAGTAGACCCGGGAAGCGAATCCAGGCCAACACCTTATTAAGGAAGGGTTTCGACAGATCGAAGTCCACCGTCCATGGCTGGACTGTCAGATAGTGGCCAAACACTATCCATGGACTAATCTGTTAGTTTCATACCTAGCAGATTAAACTATTTTTCACACTTGAAGAGCTTGAAATCAATTATTTTTGTTGTGTTTTCATAGGATTCGACTTAGATTTCTCGTTTGAATAAAATGTGTAACCTATGTGCTAAAATGTCGTTTTATTGTCTTTAAGGCCAACTGAGGCCTAAAGGTTAGCTAATGTACTTTGTGAGTGTGCAAAAGACCATAAGAAGTTGCAACAATAGGAGACTGATCACTTCATCATGACACAGGCTGAGCTTCATTGCAACCAAGGGACCAGACTTGAAGATTTCGAAGATTGACTTCTTTGTCGCGACATACATGGGCTATGTCACGACAACGCCTGTAGGATAACACTTCATATAGGGACTGATGGCTTCGTTGCGACACAAGTCCTAGTATGTCGCGACATCGACCCTTGAAAGCGGATTCTGTACTAAGAGAAGGGCGTTTCGATCTTTACAATGCCACTTAAACACGAAGGACGATAGCAGACCTAGGGCTGATGAAAATGGCCAACTAAGGCTATAAATAGGGCCCTTAGCATTAGGTTCAAACACACCATTTACTAGATTTTAGTTTTTAGTTTGAAGTTTTTATTTTCTTTGGGGAAATGAGATTGTAGATCTGTATAAACATTCGAGGAATTTTTTCCCTACAGATTGCCAATACAATTAGTTTCTTTTTCATTCTCTTATTCAATTATATGTTTTTATATATATTTGTGTTTATGATTATTAAGAAACCCATGAGGAACTAATTTCATTTTGGGGAATTAAGGAGTGGAAGTATGAATATTTGATTATTGTTTCACAGGGATTTTACCTTTCGGATCAGCTGTTTGGGAAACGAAGAACATCAAACAAACATTAGACCTGACAACCCTAGAAAGTCATCTAGGTGGGAATGAACCCAAAATTGGTATTGCCTATCCGTGAACACCTTTTCCCCAAACCGGCTTAGATTGTGACATCTAGTGATAAGTAATCTCTATCGACTTGCTATGCCGACGGAAGATCAAGAGATCCAACTAGAGTAGTGACTAGTTGATTGGAGGAAAATCCCCAAAACCCAACAATTGAAGAACTCATATGGAAACGACCTAATATCCCTAAAGCAGTTTATCAAAATTTCTACAACTCAAATCTTTCCTTTATTTCTATTTTATTTTTCTCTTTTATTTTATGCTCTTCAAAATCCACTCTTTATTTTTCGTACTATAATACCTAAAATAAGTACTAATTAATTTTATTCTTTATAGGGATTTGATTTACTATCACTTACACCTCCTTTGGATACGATTCTTGGAATACTACCAAGTGTTTCGTTGTACACACTATATTTACAACTTTACCCGTATACTTGTGGAAAGCCTAAATCTACGTCGAACGGGAGTACGCTCAGGGTGGTCATGGACTTTGGTTCAGCATCGTATTATAATCAAAAGAGTTTTGAAAAGGGACAAGGTAATATCCATTTTCCACATCCATTATGCAGAAGGGTTGGGAGGGTTTCCAAAGGTTGACAATGGGATTGTGTAGGACTCCGTATCATATATTGCGCCCCAATAATTTGATGACCACAGTAGTCTTCATGTGTTTCACCAAAACTTTTTTAGGCAATTTGAGAATTCGATAGCAGGGATTTCGTTAATGATGGATCTGAGGATATCCCCATCTTCGAACTCCAGATCCAAATCAATGACACCATTGAAAGATCCTAAGCCTGATCCTCCAAGCAATTTGCCCTTCCATGAAGCACCTCTTATCGGGCCAAATCTACCATCATATTTTCCATCGGTTCATCACCCCATCTTTAAATCTAACTTTTTTGGTATTATTATCCACGTTAGTATCATCAATGTCCCCATCCGAATCATCAGACATTGAATCAAAATTGTTCACCATTAGAGAGAATCGTAATATTTACTAAAGTTCAATTTTAGTTGACATATAGCTCTAACACTGTTTAAGTGATAATTAAGATGCTTAGAGTTTTATTTAACTAATAATTTTATTTTACATAAATAAAATTAGATAAACCTTTTTATTAAATTTAAAATCATTTTTTTATAATAATATCAAAATATTTAAATTATAATTATTTTAATTAATAATTGTAAATTAAATTATAATTGTAATTATAATTATCACAACTTTTTCTTATATTTTATACTTAGAGTTTTATTCAAGTAATAATTATATTCTAAAATTAACAAAACTTTGTTAACATCAATTTTTTTAAAAATAATAATTGAAAATTAAATTATAATTATTTTTTAATGTGTCATTATCACAATTTATTAAAATTAGAATTATTTTAAATGTATAATTATCACAACTTTTATGTTAACTTAATATTTTAACTAATAATTCTAAATTAAATATTATAATTATTTTTAAATCTCAAATATGATGAAAAATAAAGAGTAGTATTATCGGTTAAAAAATTCCAAATTTATACTTTTTATGTAATAGTCTAAACATTGTTTTTAATTCATACAATGATCTTGTGGTTCGGATCTTAATGTTTATGATTTATTTTATTTATTCCCGAACTTTGTTTTGATTGGATTTCTTAAAAATGCTACTTTTTAAGAAAAATTATCATATTAAGCCTTTTTTTTTGAAAAATTATAGAATTAAGCCAATTTTACGAAAACGCTTCCAGTTGGAAGCGTTTTCAGCGTATGTGCAGGAAAACGCTTTCAGCTGGAAGCGCTTTCACTACACATAAGCTGAAAACACTTCCAATTAGAAGAGTTTTCCTTTCGTTTTCTTAGGGTTAGGGTTTTGTTTTAAAAAAAGTATGGTTATGGTAGGGTTAGGGTTTTGTTTTTTAAATAGGGCTAGGGTATTGTGCATTTTACGGTTTAGGATTTTATAGGTTTTTTAATATTTTTTAAGTTTTTTATATATTCTTTTTTATATATTTTTTGAGATGTAAAGTTAATAATTATTTAATTCGATGCTTAGAAGCATCGTATTTACATCAATCGTACATTCGAATTATTCAAATTGTAAAATTCAATTCGATTCATAATAGAAACTCGAACTACTTGGTTTGATTAAATCTTAGTTTTTAATTCTTTTTCGAATTTTTTAAATGCAATTGAGCTTTGATAATTTTTTACAGTGCATTATTTTCAAACATTGAGATAGGTTAACTGCATTATTTTCAGACATTGAGATAGGTTCAAAATATATATCCCGAGAATCTCGAAATATCTGATGGTTGAGTGAGAAAAAGTTTAGAGTTGAAATTGCTAGAGAGTAAACGTTCCATGTAAGACATGTTTTCAGTGCATTGTTAGGAAAAGGCACTAAAAGCGTGTCCAGTTGAGGGAACACCATTGTTAATTTTGAAAAACATGAAATAAATTGTAATAGAAAAAATATTTTACGAAAATCTTAAGACAATTTTAATTAAAAAAGAGAGTTGAGAGAGAAATAAATTTTGAGTGAGAAATTAAGAGGGAATTGAGAAAAATTTGAAAGAGATTTGAGAATGTGAGAAAGAGTTGAGATTGAATTGAAGAAAAAATGAAATGGGGGTTTATATAGAAAAAAATAATATGACCGTTGGTGGGGGAGCCGTTGGTCCCATGGCTAATTAAATAGTTGTTGGGGTGAGTAACCCTAGGGGAAAATGCTTCTAGCTAAAAGCATTTTCAGTTTATGTGACGAAAACACTTTCAATTAGAAATGTATTTGCAGAAAAACGCTTCCAACTGCAAATTAACTGAAAACACTTTCAATTGGAAGCGTTTTTGTAAAATCAATCTAATCTCATAATTTTTTTTAAATTTGATAATTTTTTTTATATTTTAAAGTAATTCAATCCTACATTTCTGTTTTTTTTTTAATTTATAACCGACTAAAAAGAAGGAAAATATTGAGAAGCACAAGTTTTGGGCCTTTTGGCCCAACAAAAAGTGAAAGTTGTCCCTTTCTAATTAAAATGGAAGAGTTATATGGCCGCAATGAAGACTCGAAGTATAATATTTAATAATTTTTTTATAAATTATAATAACAAAATAAAATTCGAATAATAAATATAATTAATACAATTTAAATCTAAATTATATTTAAAATGGTGCATACTCTTAATTATTATGTCATCACTTTGATTCATAATATTTAATATTTAAATAATAAATATCATAACAAATATATAATTTCCATGAAAAAACCTCAAATATATTATTAATGTGCGAGAAACCATTACATCATGTTAAAAGTTAAAAGTTTCACATTAAAGAAATGTGAGCCCCATAGTCCAAGATAAAATACCGACCCCTACGCCCCCCCCTCCTTCCCCACTCTACTCTTCTACTTTCCTTGATGGAAACCACTGCTCGATGCACCAACCCGACTCATTATGATTCCTTTGATGATTCTGAAAATGGAACCCTTTTGCCTGGCCTCCCTGACGATCTTGCTCAACGCTGTCTCTCCTCTCTTTCTCCTTCCCTTCTTTTCTCCGTTTGCCATCCATGGCGTCGCCTCCTTTACTTCCCTTCTTTCCCTCCCTTCTTCTCCCTCTATGCTCTTCTTTCTCCTTTGCACCGTCCCACTACCACAAACCCTGTCCCTGGAGGAGTTGATCCTCAAAACTCTATTGAATTCTTCTCCTTTGATCCAATCTCATCATCTTGGACTCAGCTTCCCACTCCTCCCCAAAACCCTCCTCTTCATCTCCTCCATCGCCACCCTTCTTTTCTGTCCCGAAACCTTCCAATCCAATCTTTGACGGTCTCCAACCATTTAGTCCTCATAGCTGCCACCACTCACAAGCTTTTCCCTGCACTTTCCAGCCCTTTGGTGTTCCACCCGGAGTCTAACAGCTGGTTTTATGGCCCCCAGATATCCACCCCGCGCCGATGGTGTGTTACAGGCTCAGCCCAAGGTGTGGTCTATATGGCAAGCGGTGTCGGCTCCCATTACCAAGGAGATATAGCAAGGTCAATGGAAAAGTGGGACCTAAACAAGAAGAGACAAAGTTGGGGTTGGGAAAACAAGGCACCGCTTAAAGATGGAAGATTTAGTCGAGAAGAAGTGGAAGCAGTTGGATATAGAGGGAAACTTTGCATGGTTAATGTGAAAGGCAATGCAGTAAAAGAAGGTGCAGTTTACGACGTGGAACTGGATAAGTGGGAAGAGATGCCTCAAGGGATGGTTGCTGGTTGGAATGGGCCGGCGGCAACTATGGATGAAGATGTGATTTATGTGATCGATGAAGTGAAAGGAAGGTTAAGCAAATACGATGGTGAAAAAGATTGTTGGGAGAAAGTGATTGAGTTGGAACAGCTTAAACGTGCAGAGCAGATAACAGCTGGGAGAGGGAAAATATGTACAATTTCAGCAAAAGGGGAAAGGATTATAGTGGTGGATGTAAGGGAGAAGCCTGCCAGGTTTTGGGAGGTGGCGCCACCACCTGGGATGGAGCTGGTGGCGGCGCATGTCTTGCCTAGGATGATTAGTAGACAACACTAGTTAATGTCACAAATCAGGTGCCACACATTTGTTTCTTTTTTGTATTTTGTTTCATTTTCAAAAAGGTTTTATTTATGTTTAAAAACTTTAGGGTAAATTATTAAAATCGTTACTTTTATTTGTCTCATATTATATTTTAGTCACTTATGTTTGAAATATTACGTTTTAGTAATTTACAGTATCGTGTTGTAATATTTTAGTCACTAAGCGCTAGTTGTCGTTAACAATATAATTGTAAGTTAATGTGACACGTTAAATCATCATCCTATATTTTTTTTCGTTTTGAGTAATTTAATTTTTGTTTATGTTCTTTGAACTTTCTTTTTTTTCCTTTATTTTTCATTTTCTTTTCCTCCTTTCTCCATTTTTTCTCAAGATAATTTTTTTATGTTTTTCATTTGTTAAGACTAGCCCCTATACTTCTATTTTTTTGAACAATTTATTTTTTTTTTCTTTTTTTTTTTCCATTTCTTCTTTCTCTTTATTTTTCTCTCTTCTCATATTCTTCACTGTAGAAACAAAATTTTGCTCACCAAATAAACCAAGTTCTTATTTCTTTCACATGATTCCTGAATTGAGTTTCACTCAAAAACGAATATTAATAATTCTTAATCAAATCTCGATTTGAATATAACCTAATTTTAAAATTGAAATTGGATCTAACTAATCAATATAAAAAAATCATATCCTTAATCAAATCTAAACATAAATTGAATTCTTTATAGTCAAAACAATTTTTTTTCCATTTCCAAACTTTTACAAAACCATGTAGATTATTCATTTCATTTTCTTTTATTTTTTACCAAATAAAATTAAGCAAACGATAAAATTGATCTAAACCTTCTTGGATATTCTCAAGCAAGCTTGATTGGAAGCCGAGCATGGATGAATCGAAGAGAGAAAGGGAGCATGGAACCAAACTAGTTTGGGTAAAGTTAAGGGTAAATTTCATATGGTGATCGTTTTAGTCATTGAGAGCGTATAGCTCATTTGAATAATCCGTGAAACAATGTAGTTTCAAGAAGGCGAGAATGTTGTAGGTAAGATAGATAAGGTGATCATGAGGGTTGGTTAGAAGGTTGAGCGAACAAACTCGAGAAACTTTGTTGACGGTGGACTGCCATAAGTCACGATTAGCGAGGTCTTCGAGTGAGGCGAGCTTGTGGACTAGGTCCTTGAGAAATCCAAATTGGTTCATTAAAGTGATGATGAACGATGAGGGTTTGTAATAGTAAGGTCAGAATACGTGAAGCAAGTTTTTTTTTTATTTCAGTTTTCGTTTTTTCTTTTTTCAAATACATAAAAAAGTTTTAACAAATGGAAAACATAGAAAAATTACGTTAACAGAGATGGAGAAAGGAAGAAAGCATAGGGAGAAGCAGAGGAAAATGAAAAATAAAGAAAATAAAAGGAAAGTTAAAAGAATATAAAAAAAATTAAATTGCTCGAAATAAAAAAATATGGAGACCAATTGTATAATTTAACCTAAATTTTTGTTTCAAATGATAATTTTACGTATCACATCAACTTACCGTTACACTGTTAACGACAATTAACAACTTAGTGACTAAAATGTTATAACACGTTAATGTAAGTGACTAAAATGTAACATTTCAAACATAAGTGACTAAAATGTAACATGAGATAAACAAAAATGACTATTTTAATTGTTTATCCAAAACTTTAATGTAGTAAATATTATAAAAGATTTTAAACCGTATCATTAGGCTTAATACATATTTGATACTTAAGTTTGGTATTTTTCTATGTTTATATTATTTTTAATTCAATTGCGTATTTATATTTGATAAACATTATTTATTTTAGTATTTGAAATTAATGATGTTAATTTTTTAGTGTTCAATTCATGTTTTAAAGTTGATTTGATAAAAATTTATAAATAAATAGTAATTTTATCAATTAACTTTAATTAAATCAATCTTAAAAACCCAAATTAAAACACTTTCATCATATTGTATTTGACAAATTAAACGTAAATTAAACAAATTCACAATATAAAACTAAATTTATTCCATTAACAAAATCATAAATATTCAAATTAATAATATTAAAATTTAACTTTTATCAAATCAACCCTAAAACCCGAATTAAGCACTAAAAAGTTAACATTATTACCTTCAGATACCAAAATATATAATTTTTGTCAAATACAAATACAACATTGAACTAAAAACAATATACATACCGTATTAAAAAAAAAGGTGTCAAACTCGGGCATCAAAACCTAAAAAAAAAAGAAATTATACTTGGATAAATTACTTTTATGGTCTGAACCTAGTTCCGACCGTGGTGGTATTTATGTAAAATCCTCCCAACAATGTCGACACCAGAATCTGAACTTGGTCCAAATACTTAAATGAAGAAATCCATTTTTTCACTTCTTCCAACCACTTGTTGATATGTTTAAATTTTTTAAATCATTCAACTATAAAAAAAATTAAAAATATCACCCAATTAATTGCATTTATATTTTTTAATTTAATTTCGTAAATTTTCATTAAATTTGCAAGAAAAAAAGACATATAATTTAAAAATACACTTGTCATTCCATCTAATATAGGGGCAAAGCTAGAAAATATTTTTAGAGGTGATCGAAATTAAATTGTAATTTTTATAATAGTAAAAATGAAAATTTTGAAGGAATAAATTAAATCATTTTCACGGGGGTCAAAGTATAATTTTTACCTTTACTAATTTAAAATTTAAAAAAAATTTGACCTAAATGAAAACAATTTCATTTTAGGGGGGACCAAGACCCTCTACCAACCCCATAGATTCGCCCCTGATCTAATAAACATATAATATCCACCTAGTCTCCAAGTAATACAAATAAAAAAAATCTTATAACTATTATGACTCATATTTCAATCAAATTTGAGAAATAATATTTCAGTTAAATTCTGTTTATTTGTTTCAATCAAACTCCGGTTAGTCTAGATTATTTTTTTATTATTTGAGCTAAGAATTTAGTCTATAAATAGGTTATTTTACAACATTAGAAAATACACCTATTAGATATTAGAACTCTTAACACTTTTGGAGAATTTTGTGTTTATGTTTTGAGGGTTATTTATTTTCGAGGTTTAGTTTTATCTTCACCTTTTGTACTCTTCGTTCTTTTGCCATTATAATAAAATTATCTTTACCAGTGATTTTTTATCCTCTTTGGAAGGGTTTTTCCATGATAAACTTTGTGTTTAATTTCTCAATTTTTCACTGTTTTTACTTGTTTGTTGCTTAATCGGGTCAATCCCTAACAAGTGGTATTAAAGCTAGCTCGATTTTGCAGATTAGCCCGTTCAGAGATGGAAACAACAAGGTTCAACATTGAGCAGTTCGATGGTGTCACAAATTTTAATTAGTGGCAAGTTCGGATGATGACAATTCTAGTTCAAACTGGCCTGAAAAAGGTCGTTACTGGAGAAATGCATAAAAATCTATATCAGTCAGAATGAGAAGAGCTTGATGAAAAGGCCCTATCTGCAATCTAGTTGTGCCTCGCAAATAGGGTATTGTAGAAGGTATTGATGGAAGAAACCTCATTCACCTTGTGGAAAAGGATAGAAACTCTTTATAAAACTAAGTTTTTGGCTAACCATTTAGTGTTGAAACAACATCTATTTACGTTTTGCATGAAAGAAGGTGAGCTTCTTACAGATCACATCAGTCAATTCATTACTCTTTTAAATGATTTAACGTTGAGGTTTAGATTGACGATGAGGATTAAACTATACTCTTATTGTATTTTTTACCCCCTTCATACAAGTCTTTCAGGGAAACCATGATTTATGGGAAAGATAATCTCTCATTTGAGGATGTGAAAGGTCATTTGTTGAACAAAGACAAACTCAATAATGAGTTTGGTTCGGATAGCAAGGTAGGTAGACAAACTTCCGTTTTCGTAGCATTAAAGAAGCAAGACAAAAGGTGTCGCTATTATAAGAAGTTAGGTCATGTCAAAGCAGATTGTTATAAACTACGAAATAAAAGGGTTGTTGAGAGCAATGAAGAAGATGTAGTTGGTGCTAATTGACCAACGAAAGCAATGATGATTTCTTGTTAGTTTCAACGAGCAAAAGCTCCAAGCTTACGTCCGAGTGGATCCTAGATTTGGGATGTTCTTTCCATATCTGCCCCAATAGAGAATGGTTCTCCACATAAAATTCGGTTGAAGGTGGAGTTGTGCGCAAGTGAAACAATTCATCCAGTAAGGTAATCGGTATTGGTACTGTTAAAATTAGGATGTATGATGGGACGATTAGGACACTCTCAAATGTCAGGTATGTATCTGATTTACAAAAGAACCTAATTTCCTTGAGTATTTTAGACTTGAAAGGTTGTAGAATCAACATTGAGTTGAGCGACATTAAGGTGTCCCGTGGGACTCTCGTTTTGTTAAAAGGTAAAAGGACTGACAGTATTTATTTGGAAGGTTTTACAGTGACCGGTAAAATCGGACGTTCCTCGTCCATTACGGAGTTGAAGTAAACTCGTTTGGAGCAGAGTCAACTTGGTCATAGGAGGGAAAAATGTATGACTGTTTCATTGAAGAGAGATTCTCTTTTGGGCACAAGTTTTCAAAAGTTAGGGCATTGTGTTCGTGAAAATCAAACTCGGGTTAGTTTTAATTTGGCAATGCACAAGTTAAAGGCTAGAAGTCTTCCAACTTCTAAGCACATATTCAACTCAGTTAATTTCCTGCATAGTTCAAGATAGGTCCGTGGCGGGCTTTGGCAAAGATGGCATTGTGGAAATATGAATCAAGTTGGAGATTTGTTGAGTATGACTCATATTTCGGTCAAATTTGAGAAGTAATCTTTCAGTTAAACTCCGTTTATTTGTTTCAATCAAACTCTTATTAGTTTAGATTATTTTATTATTATTTGACCTAAGAATTTAGCTTATAAATATGTTCTTTTACAACTTTAGAAAATACACTCATTAGAGATTAGAACTCCTAATACTTTTGGAGAATTTTGTGTTTAGATTTTGAGGGTTTTTTATTTTTGGGTTTTCGGGATTTAGTTTTATCTTCATCTTTTGTACTCTTTATTCTTTTGCCATTATAGTAAAATTATTTTTTAACGTGGTTTTTTATCCTCTTCGGAGTGTTTTTCCACGTAAATTTTGTGTATTCAAATTTTCAATTTTTTTCGTTATTTTTACTTGTTCGTTACTTAATCGAGTTTATCTCCAACAGTAATATTTAGTTACTTCATGATTTATTTTTAGTAAAGAGAAGGAAAAGTTTTCACATTTTTCAAATTTCAAGTTAAAATTTATACTATTTATTCTTTAATTTATATTTAATTATTGTAATATATATAACAAATAATTATTTAATATTATTACATTCAAAATCAAAGGAGACATTAATGTAGTAAATATTATAAAGATTTTGTACACCGTGAACGTACCTTTTATTTATGGGTATCTCAAGTATAAATAGTTGTTTTAATGATAAAAGACGGCAAATTTGGGGCATTATTTGTTAAAATCATCCGCAATGTGGTCTACGGGAAAGTAATAAGCTACTTTTGAGTATTAAAGTTTAAATAAATGCAATTTTTTTTATCAAAATGTTTAAAATAAGGTGAAATTAGAATAACATAATTTTTTTCATAAAAAGTTAATATACTTAATTTTATTCTTATATGTGAAACAGTGTTCATGTTCACTTTTTTTTATTTATTTAAAAAAGTGATTTTTTAGTAAACATTGTAAATCTTTTTTCATAAATAATTTTAAAATTTTGACATGTGCAGGGACGAAGTTAAAATATTTTTTAGGGGCCGAAATTTAATTGTAAGTTTTACTATAATAAAAATGTAATTTTAAAAGATTAAATCAAAATTTTATCATTTTAAAAGGATTAAAATATAATTTTTATCTTTACTTAAAAATTTAAAAGACCTAAATGAAAAAATTTTCATTTAAAAAGGTCGGGGCCTTGCCAGTCTTCCCTAAATTCTCCCATAAACATGTATTTTAAATATTTTACTATATTTTTATAAGGCATTTGTAAATACTCTTAATCTTACTTGTAAAATTTAAAAACTTTTACAAATGTACTAAATAATTCTCCTTATGTTCAAATTATAGTTTTATAAAAAAAGTAAAAAAAATCTTTTATTTCTCAACATCATTTTTTATTAAGATATGATATGACTCTTGAGTTTAATTTGATATTTTTCTTTCAAAAAGATATATATTTTTTATTTTTATAATTTTTTATATAATCTCTATATTTTTTATAATGTGAAATAATTCTCATTAACCCAAATTTACTTTTCACGAAATAAATATAAAAAAATCAATTTTTTTAGAAAGAAAAATATGAAATGAGTTCTTTTTCCTTCAATTTATTTCATTTTGGTGCAGTCTTTGAAGTCCAATAAAAATCTTCATATTGACCAATCAAAAGCTTTTAGAAATTAAGGAAGAAAAAGGGAATGGGACCATGCTTGGATTATGATCTGTCCATATGTAATTTTCACATTTAAAAGACGGCCAACTCCAGTTGTACTCACCTTTTTTTTTAACATTTTTTTCTCTATGTCAACAGTTGATTTAAACGTGAATTTGAATTGATGGTAAGTTCCGGTTAATTTATTTTTATCTCGCGCTATAATATAATTATAGTATTTAATTTTATTATCATTATTTTACATTAATCACAAGTAAACGTATTTTCAATCCAAATTCATTTTAAGTAATTTTATTTAGACATGATATTAACACACTTTATATTTGTGTAAGTTGATCTTAACCTGAAATATGAACCTAAAATTTTGTCCAAATTTATTCATATTTACAAATAGTTAATCTAAACTTATTTTAGACTTTTCCATATTATTTTTTAAAAAATTTAAAAATTACATTATTTTTAATTTAATATTAATATTTTTTATTTTTTAAAATTATAAATATAATCATCTTAATATTATTTTAATATTTATATTATAATAATATTATAAATTTAATTTTTATGTGTTATAAATTATATTATATATTAAAATAATATAATATAAAGCATTTCAAACCTAAAAAAATGATCGGACTTAAGCTTAAACATCCGAGCTAAATTCATAATTTAAATAAACCTAATTTTTTTTTAAACACATTTTTAAGATTTAATATTTTTGCTCAAATTCGTTTGAATTTTAATATTGGAAATGAAATTATGTAAGTTGGATCCATTTAGAAGGGGAGCAATCGAAATACTCAGCCACCGCCACAAGCGGTGTCTGAAATTTGGAATGGGCGTTTGAAGATTTTCCAAATTTGGATGTGGCATAGGCTGCCCACCAAAATAAAATAAATTCTCAAATTTCTTATCACAAAATACGTGCAATTTCCGTGGTTGCTCTGGAACAGGGGACAGCCCTTCTTTTCAAAGCTGGCTCCCTCTTTCTACCACTGAAATTAAATGTAAAAAACCTCAGGCCCAATTGAAAAGAACATCAAAACCCATAAATTATTATATTAAAATAACCAACATCCATCAACATCAATTGCCTTTAAAATGTTCTACTTTTCAATGAACTGAAAAGAAGAACAAACCTTTTGAACGGTTTGATTCCAGAGAAACAGTAAGAAACAAGAAGGAAAATCAAAATTTCACGAATGAGATGCAAATGCAATAGAGCTTTCGACTTTTTTTTTTCCCTATTTTTTTAGATATAATTCAGCAACAAAATCAATGTCGTTAAGATATTTCTCAGCAATCAAATAGAAAACATAAAAAATCAAACAAGTTAACTTGATTTATTTCATGAGTGATTCAACTCTACCAATTAGGTAGGAACAACTTAAAAATCAAATTGGTTGACTTGATTTTGGAATTTAATCTTGAGGAAATCAATTTTAATTAATTGGATCGAATCTCTTAAGAAATTAATTTTGAGGAAGTCAAATTTCTCTTGAGGGATTGAATTCCTTGAAGGATGAATGCAAAGGAAGTCAAATTTATCTGCCTACATTAAATTAATTCTAAGTAAAATATGTTGTTCTCTAGATGGGAAAGCTCGGAATGACTGGTTAATCATTACGGTGTATTATATCTCCTGAAAGAGGTGATTAATATTAATTATGAGACAGACAGTACAATTTGTTTAGGAAACGGGATGTTAGAGCAATGATGATTAATGCTGTTGAAATTAAGTGCGATATATTTAATTTATTTTTTATTTTATGTTATAATATTATTATAATATTTAATTTTATCGTTATTTTTATTTTTATATTAATTAAAAATAAATATATCGTTCATACAAATTTATTTTAAGCATGTGATGATTCGATGGGATATAAAATAATACATGTTTAAAGTGAATAGGATATATTTTAAATGAAGTTTTTTTTAATAAATTAAAATAATTTTGATAATCAATATTTAAAAAAAATAAATTAAATATTTAATTTGTATTAAATATTATAATTATTTAAGTTTATTTTTTCTTAATTAATATTTAAATACTATTTATACTTAGATATTGAAATTATTAAATTTTATTTTTACCAAATTAATATTTAGATAATACCTTGTATTAGTTTGCAAATTTTTTAAAATATTTGTTTACCAAATAAAAATAAAAATATTATTAAATTTACTATTAAAAATCATAAAATCTATGAAATAAATCAAATTAAAAAAATTTTGAAAAACTTGGCAGCAAACACAAATGTCCAATTTTTAGACACTAATTATAATATCAAAATAAAATAAATTTAAAACATAAAGAGGCTTAAAAGAAATTTTAAAAAATTTAGTGGTGTGGCGAGACTCTGCCATCTCCCCTTAAATTTGCCTATATAGCTTATATTTAATGGTTGATATGACACGTCTATTTTAAATTATTAAAAAAATTGGTTAAGAAAACAGTGAATATTGAATAACAAAAGTTTAAATTTTATTATAATGACAAAAAAACGAAGAGCACAAAACATGGAAATAAAAAACTAAACCCTGAAAACCTGAAAACAAAGAACCCTGAAAACGTAAACACAAAATTCCTCAAAAGTGTTAGGAGTTTTGATATCTAATTGGTGTTTTTTCTAAGGTTGTAAAAGAGCCTATTTATAAGCTAAATTTCCAGGTCAAATAATAATAAAATAATCTAGACTAATAAGAGTTTGATTGAAACAAATAAACAAAGTTTAACTGTGTTAAGTTTAGTCTTATTGGATAATATATTTTGATATAACAAATTAAAGTGTTTTTGAATAAAAGTAAAGTTGAACAAATTTTTGAAGTCTGAAGGACTTCTACTAATACTTGGTAGGACAAGTATCAGTAGAACTCAAGGTAGAACGACTTTAAGAAAGCTTCAAAATTCTACCGGTAGAACTAAGACTTCTACCGATACAACTTCAATTCTACCAATACCTTGAAGACTTCTACCGAAACAAATCAAGGTAGTAGCCAAAGTTCAGCCTCCCTTACACTTCTACGGATACTCTGATGGGTTCTACCGATACCAAATGAAACCCTTAGAGTTCTACTGATACAATCAAGCATCTATCGATATAATGACTCAAACGGTAATATTTTGTAAAGTCTTCTACCGATACAAATATGCTTCTACTAGAATAACGAAGTTGCAGATTGCATTTAATGTTGGTATTTCATCCCCAACGGCTACATTCACTTTCCCAAGAACCATAATGGTTGGAAATCACTTAGAGGGTATAAATACCATCTTCCAAATGTATAGCATTAAGAAGAGCAATGTACAAAGCCTAAAGATCAATCAAAACAAACTAGAGCTTAATTCTTTCATACATTTTCTTATAAACATTTGTGAGCTTTCATTGTATTCATTTAGCTCAAGTGTTCTTCTTTATATTTGTGCTTAATTGGCAAACATCCTGATCTTGTAAGGATTATTTCTTTATTTGCTTATTTGTTTCTCTTTTGAGAGAGGGTTTAAACTTAAGGTTTGGGTAGAAACCTTAAGAGAGTTCTATCTTAAGATTTTGAGGTATAAGTCTTAAGAGAGATTGTAAGATTAAACCTTGTCTTCAAATGTTATACAAATCTAGTGAATTTGAGAAAATCCTTAGTTGTGCAAAGCTAAGGTAGTGGAGCAAGCAATTGGGGTCGAACCACTATAAATCCTTTTGTTATTTGTTGCATAATATTTATTGCTTGCACCACAACATCTAAAAGGTCGATTCAACTCTCTTGCCTGCATTCTCATGTTGATCCTTTTGAGCTAACAAACTGGAAGATTATTTCTCAAGTTTGACTGAAATATGAGTCACACTCAACAAATCTCCACATTGACTCGTATTTCCACAACATCGACTTTGCCAAAGCCTGTCACGGGCCTATCTTGAACTATGCAGGGAATTAATTGAGTCGAATATGTGCTTAGAAGCTTAAAAGACTTCTAGCCTTCGACTTGAGCACTATCAAATCAAAACTAACCCAAGTCTAATTTTCACGAACATAGTGCCCTAACTTTTTAAAACCTACATCCAAAGAGAACCTCTTCAATTAAACGACCATACCTTTTTCCCTCCTATGATCAAGTTGCCTTTGCTCCAAATGAGTTGACTTCAACTCCGTAACGAACGAAGGGACGTACAATTTTACTGGTCACTGTAGAACCTTTTAGAATATAAAGACTGTCAGTCCTTTTACCTTTTAACAAAATGAGAGTTCCACAAGACACCGTAATGCCGCTAGACTCGATATTGATCTTACAACATTTTGAGTTTAAATTACTCAAGGAGATGAGATTCTTTCGTAAATCAGGTACATACTTGACATGTGAGAGTGTCCTAATCGTACTATCGTAGATCCTAATTTTAATAGTACCAATACCGATTACCTTACTGGATGAATCGTTTCCCATGCACACAACTCCACCTTCAACCAAACTATATGTGGAGAACCATTTTCTGTTGGGACACATGTGGAAAAAACATCCCGAATCTAGGATCCACTTAAATATAAGATCAGAGTTATCGCTTATTGAAACTAACAAGAAATCATCACCACTTTTGTCGACCAAATTAGCACCAGTTACATCTTCCTCATTACTCTCAGCAGTCTTTTTATTTCGCAGTTTATAACAATCTGCATTGACGTGACTTAACTTCTTACAATAGCAACACCTTTTTTCTCATTTCTTTGATGATACCAAAACAAAAGCTTGCCTATCTACCTGGCTATCCAAACAAAACTTATTGTTGAGTTTGTCTTTACTCAACAAATAACCCTTCACATCCTTGAACGAGAGTTTGTCTATGTCATAAATTAGGGTCTCCCTGAAAGACTTGTATGAATGGGATAAATAACACAATAATAGCATATCTTGATCTTCATCGTCAATCTTAACCTCAACATTTTTTTAATCATTGAAAAGAGTAATGAATTGATTGATGTGATCTCTAAGAAGCACACATTCGTTAATGTGAAATGTAAATAGACGTTGTTTCAACAGTAAACGGTTAGCTAGAGACTTAGTCGCATAAAGAGTTTCTAGCATTTTCCATAAGATAGATGAGGTCTTCTCCATCAATACCTCCAGCAATACCCTATTCGTGAGGCACAAATAGATTGCAGACAGGGCCTTTTCATCAAGCTCTTCCCATATTAACTGATCTAGATTCTTGGGTCTTTTCCAGTAACGACATTTTCAAGCTGGTTTGAACTAGAATTGTCATCATCCAAACTTTCCACAGATTGAAATTTGTGACACTATCAAACTTCTCAATATCAAATCTTGTTGTTGCCATATCTAAATGCGCTGATCTATGAAAATTGAATTAGCTCTGATACTACTTATTGGGGATTGACCTGATTAAGCTACGGACAAATAAAAATAACGAAAGAAATTAAAAAATTGGACACATAAATTTAACGTGGAGAAATTCCTTCGAAAAGGATAAAAAATCACAGGAAAAGATAATTTTACTATAATGTAAAAAGAACGAAGAGTACAAAAGATGGAGATAAAAAACTAAACCCCGAAAACCCAAAAATAAAGAACCCTCAAAACGTAAACACAAAATTCTCCAAAAGTATTAGGAGTTCTAATATCTAATGGGTGTTTTTTCTATGATTGTAAAAGAGTCTATTTATAGGCTAAATTCTTAGGTTAAATAATAACAAAATAATCTACACTAATTAGAGTTTGATTGAAACTAATAAACATAGTTAACTGGAAGATTATTTCTCAGATTTGACTGAAATATGAGTCATACTCAACATAACCTGTGTTTTGAGCGAGGTGGTCTAAGTCGTTCCCTGACTTTTTACCAAAAAATCTTGTCTACTATTCTCAAACCCACCTAGCTTTTTGTGTAGACTCAAACAACATGAACCAAATGCACAAAATAAAAAATTTGATTAACTTTCAATGGGAAAGTTAATTTCCCTTAATGGGAACCAAAAACTTCTGAGCTTAGTTGAAAATAGAATTTATTATGTAAATAACTTATCACTATTTTCTGACAGCGTAACGATGCTCAATTGGTGTGTCAATTAGGTCATCCCACACTTCCTATTTATAGGAAACAACTATAATAGTTTTACTTGAGTAAAGCGTAATTAAATAATAATATTTAAATAAAAATACAATATTCCCATAACTAGGAATACTAAGAGCGGTGGCATGCCCTAATGGATACTAGGGTTTATCACTCCCTTTCACCTAGGATGGCTTATTGGGTCCGTGATCGGTGTTTTTACGTCACAGCAATGTGCAACCGGACACACGTCGATGCAAGTATAGTTGATAGACAATTCTATCGGATATCGATCCCACAAAGAATGAGTTATTGATTTCTAAATATCAAAGCAATTAATATTGTAATCAGGTAAGATGTGAGTAAGGATGTCAGTGCAATTATGTCAGATATGCACACTAAAATAATCAGGAATGTTAATTCAATGAGAGTTAAACTTAAGAGGTTAAATGTCAGTGTACTGAAAATAAATCCAATTGTGTTGAGTGTTGAGTGCTGAATATTTAAATGCATAAAATGTAAATATGATCAAGTGTAGAAGGGCAGAAATGGTTCATTGATTCTGCTAAATCACAACGCTGAATGCGTCGACAAGGTAAAATATAGATGGAATGTCACTGCAATGAAGTCCCTTTGAGTTCTTACCAACAACAACTCTCAACTTAATCCCAACTTGAATATCCACAATCACTCCACCTCTCGGTGCGAGCAACGATATGTATTCAAGAACAAGTAATTGGAGTTTGTCCTAGACCCAAGCAATTCTCACCTAACTTACTTGTTAACCCAACCTGTCACCGCATCTCTCGATGTCGGTGCACTGCAATTTCACTCTCGTGCTTAAAGCTATTAGATCCAAGAATAAACAGATAAGTAGTGTAAAATAAGAACTAAAATGATTTAACATTAAAAGACACTCTCATATTCATTTAATATCATCAAAATCCATCATCGTTCAAGAAGAATTAAAGAGTACAACGAAGCTTACTATCTCTAGACTATTAGGCCTACTCCCTAATTGTTCCTTTTGCTTTGCATCAAGCACCTCTCGTTAGAAGTGGTTGTAGACTTGCTTCATCAGCTCCCCGATTTCCAGCTTAAATCTCCAATTCACACAGAATTTTCAGAATTAAATCCCTTCGTTCTTGATGATTTCTTCATCTTTTGTTCATCTATTTATAACCTCCAAAATGTTGCAGGTTTCAACCTTCATTTTTAGATCCAGATATAGATATTACAGTTGTTAAAATTAGTTAGATTACAGCTGTGCACTCACGCAAGTTCTAGTATGTTCTTCAAAGATCTGCAAATTGTCACTGTATCGCTGGGCACATTCTGAAACTATAATTGCAGTGACATCTATGAAATTCCTGCAGTGGTGCTTCCAGTTGTGAATTTAGCTTGATTCTACTCATTCAAGGTTCAGTTTCAATGTGACATCTCTTGGTCGTAATTTCATGCTGATGTTGTGGCTGTATTCATCCAGCATTAAGCTTCTACACTGAGTTCCTGTGCTGACAATATTAAGACGCAATATATCAGCTGCTTGCGTCGACATTAGTACAAAAATAGATAAAAATAATAAGAATTTAAACTAACTAACAATGAGTTGGAAAATATGGAAACTAAGTATAAAATGCTAATGATGGACGCTAAATGAAAGACAAAAGAGACAATTAAAACATTAAATTGGGGAGAAAATCTATGTCATTTGAAATACCATCAGTCTGTCTCGAGTATTTGGTACAATTATATGTCTTATTTGGACTTGTAACCAACATAATAACTATATTTCTATTTCCTAAAATATTATTTAATTAGTTAATTTATCCAATTAAATTATTTTCTCAATCCAATTCTAATTTCATCAAACTCATGGAAACTTTGTCGAATTAGAATCTATGAGAACTTATATTTAATTACCCCACATAATAAAACTACAATGACTAATTAATTTAGTTCTCATTTCGAACTTCAATTATTCAATTGCAATGAATTTAATAATAACCTGAATAAATTAATTCAATTTTTAAGTCATCTTTTGTACTTAGTGAGAAAATACATAATATAATTAATTTTAATTTTAATCCAATTTATTTTGGGTTAAATAATAATTATTGATTATATTATGGGAGGAGGCCCAATTGTGCTAAAACGAAGGACTGGCCCAAACAAGCAGTTGGGCTACCCAAACCTGTCCAAATTGCTAACCTAATCAACTCAAATTAGCTGACTTATTGACTTGAAAATCAGCCCTTGAAGTTTCCTTGAAATTTCATTCAAACCCCTCCACTTGTTATGCTTTTGTAAATTTGCCCCTAGCCAAATTTAGCAAAGCTGAAAGCTTCAGCTTTGCACTAGTGGTGGCTGGCCATGGGGGTTAATGGTTGATATTTCTTTGTTAAAATTAGCAGCCAATCCCACCTATAAATACCCCTCTTTGCTACTCATTTCATCACTCAATTCATTCATAACACATTCTTTTCTTCACTCACTTTCTCTCTTTCATTCCCTTTTGTTTTCTTTCATTTTCTTTCCCTTCGTTTGTCGATTTCTCCTCTTGAGAAAGAGACTTTTTTGGCCTTGGAGTAGTAGCACTCGAGTGATCGTAAAGGCCTCGATATGATAGAATGAGTAGAGAAGAAGAGTAGTGCGTTAGTGGCTTCAAAGAGACACTGGATTTGTTTCTAGTTACCTTCTCTTTTAATTTCTTGTTTCTATTATGATGAATACTCATTGTTTCGTTACTCTTGATTTAATTAACAAGGCTTAATTTAATTTGTGTTAGATTGATTACGTACGATTGCTTAATTTATTAAAAATCATGTTTGTGTTGTTATAGGTGATAGCATTATAAAGAACCATTGATTTCTCCTTACTTATGGTATAATTTGTTCCCATTTGTTCATCTTTAGCATACAATTTTAGTATTCTTAATTTAGTATTTGCATTTTCTAACTTAATGAAGATCAGCTTAATTTCCTTTAAATTTATCATGTTTTTACTACTGATGTCGCTGTATTAGTGTTTGCTTAGTATTGCGCTCAGAAATGTCACTGTAGGAACCTATCCAGAAGTATCAATGCATGAAGGTTTCCAGAGTTGTCGCTGCATAAGAGGATCCAAATTTGTGCCCAGAACTATTGTTGCACCTGATACCTATCTAGTTAACACACCAGAAATATGTGAGTTGTATAGCTGGTATAACCAACTTGTACAGCTAGAGGATGTTCGATCTGGAAGGTTGGACACCTATACTAGAAAATTAATGTTAAATACTAAAGAGAATAAGAGAAAAAAGGGGATTTTTTTGGCTTTTCGGTAGACTAAATTTCTTCTTCAACATTTCAAGCTTGCATTCGTGGCATCTTAAATTCTTGAGGGCAACCTGACGTTGATGAGGAGGCAGTCCTGCTCCTGATGAGGAGCATCCTAAGTGTGATCCAAGAGGACTATAAGAGAGTGATTCAAGTAAACTAGGAATATGATACTTCAATTCATTCTATTATTTCTTTTGCTTAACGCTGATAAGTCTTGATAATTTTAGTTATATGGAAGTACAATTTCATTTCAGATCTGAATGATATCTATTTCAACATTTCCTTTACTATTTATCTTTGGATTTAATTGTTTGACCACAGAAGTATGATTACAGTCACTGTCACTGGAAAGTGCAACGACAAATTAAGTCAACAAGTAAGACAATGGAAGTTGCTTGAGGATCGAAGGAATTCAGTCCACTTGTTCTCGAGTTTATTGCATTGCCAACATTGGAAGGTGTGGTTAGTATGATTATTTGAGTCTTTGATAAATAGGGAAGTTAAACTTGGTAAGATTTCATTGTGCTTAATTGCGGTGACAATTTATCTGTTATTAACCTTGTGATCACATTTAGCTTTCTGCCAACTTTTCAAGTCAAGAAACCCCATTTTATTATCATTACTTTTCTTCTTAAATTTTTCAATATTTCTTCGACAAATTAATCTTATTCTTTTACTGCATTTCTTATTTTTGCTTCGACATTTAACATCACAATCTCTCCCTGTTTTTAAATTTTCATTGCATTGACAACTATAAACAAAAACAACCATCCCTGTGGGATCAATATCAATAGACTTACATCTATCTATTATACTTGCATCGATAGTGTTCACTTGCACAAAATTACTGTGACGTTCATAGCGTGATCAATTTTTGGCGCCGTTGCCAGGGAATGGCATTTGTTTGATGTTTATTCATGTATTTGCATTTTTTTATTTCCTAATCTTTACTTGTTACTAACTTGTTTTTTGTTTTTGGTTAACTATTTTTCAATTTTCATTCTACGTGTTTTTGACCAGGAGCAATCCTGAATTTGTTGTTGGCTTAGATCCTGAAATTGAGAGAACCATTAGAAGAAGAAAACAAGAACAAAGAAACATGGCTCTACCAGGAAACAATGCAGCCATACCACCATTGCCGCCACAGAATCTTGTTATACCTCCTAAACAACCATAAATTATTAATAATCCGCCGCTATTGCAAGATGATCAGATACAGAATAGAACTATTTGAGACTTTGTTTTTCCTATGTTGGATGACTTGTAGCTAGGGGTTGTTCGACCAGCTATCCAACCTGGCAATTTTGAATTAAAATCGGTCATGTTCAGATGCTGAATTTGAATGGGCAGTATGCTGGGTTACCTCATGAGGATGTAAGAGAGCACCTTAAATCTTTTCTACTAATTTGTGCTTCTTTTAGTCAGCATGGCGTTCCTGATGAAGCCTTGAAGATGTAACTATTTCCTTACTCATTGCAAGGATGGGCTCGTACCTGGTTCCTTGGATTGTCTGCTGGATCGATTACATAATGGAATGCGCTTGCAACTCAGTTCATTTTGCGATTTAACCCATCAATGACGAATGCTCGACTTAGGAATGATATTACTGCGTATCATCAACTAGATGATAAAAATTTACACACTACATGGGAGCGTTACAAAACTTTGCTTCGATGCTGCCCCATGCATGGAATTCAACAGGAGACGCAAATTGAAATTTTTACAACAGGTTAAATGCATAGACAAGAAATCTTGTCGATGCATCTGTAAATAGTCCTTTGTTGGATTGCACTTATGATTAAGCTGTAACAATTTTAGAGAGGATCGCTTAGAATGACTACTAATATCCGATTTCTCATGCTGCACAACTCAAAGCAAATCCCGGAGTTATCGAATTAAATGCTATATCAGCTTTGAGTGCACAAGTATATTCGTTAGCAAATATGATAAAGAACATGAAGGGAACCAGTGAAGTTGCGCCCATTCAAGTCACCCAACAAATGGATGTCCCTACATTTTGTTGCGAAATTTACGGAGATCATAGCTATGAGGATTGTCTCAGCATGCCGAGAATGCTTTTTATGTTAATGATATCTTAGGAAATTCTTATGGTAATTCCTACAACAATTTCGCTCGAAATCAACAACCTTGTGGAAGTCAAAATGTGACGACTTTTAGATATGGCAATTCCTCTAGTCAAGGCAATTTTCAACAAGGGAATTACAATCAGAAACAACAAAATTTCAATCAAAGTCCTCAGATGCATGCACGTCAAGATCAGTTGCATTCATACACTCGTGTGCAGCCACAATAATCTTCAATGCAACATCTGAATATGCAAGGACAACAACAGCAATAACAGTATTCATAACCACGAGCTGATCCATTAGCAGCCCTTAAAGCCTTGATGCGTGAGTATATAACGCGAACAAAGGCTATTGTGCAAAGAAATTCCTCTTCCATCCCAGCATTGGAAGCATAGTTAGGGCAACTAGCTTCAAATTTGAGCATAAGACTACCAGGTGCTTTACCTAGTGACACCGAGAGTCCAAATCAAAAAGGAAGGAGCATTACAAGGCTATTACTCTTCGGAGTGGGAAACAAACTACTGAGCCAATTACCACCCCTAATGCAGCACCTATAGACATAAGTGAAGCAGATCAAGGGAAAGAATATTATCTGAAGAAGTTATAGAAGAACCAATGAAAGAGGTTCCATCAATTGTTACTCCCATGCCTAATGTCAGACCAACAAAATTGTTGATGCAATTGCCGATGTCAACGCAACCGATTTTGTCACGACAACCTAATAAATCAATACCTTTTTCATTTCCACAGTGATTCAAAGAGAAGGAGAATGATAGAGAATATCAAAAGTTTCTGACCTCATTGAAACAATTGCATGTCAATATACCTCTTGTGGATGCTCTCGTACAGATTCCTAGATATGAGAAATTCATGAAGGAGCTCCTATCCAAGAAGAAGAAGTTGACTGATATTGAGACAATTGCGCTCATAGAAGGATGCAGCACAGTCCTAACAAATAAATTGCCACCAAGGATGAAGGATCTTGATAGTTTTACAATTCCATGTTCCATTAGAAATCATTACTTGGGAAAAGCTCTATGTGATTTAGGAGCAAGAATCAACCTTATGCCATTGTCAACGTTTAGAAAATTGGGTATTCGTCACATGAAGCCCACTGCAGTGACATTGTAGTTGGTAGATAGATCATTAGTGCAACTTGAGGGAAAAATTAAAGACGTCCTCGTCAGCGTAGATAAGTTTGTGTTCCCAGCAGAATTTATTATCCTTGATTGTGAAGCAGAGAAAGAGGTGTCCATAATCTTAGGACGCCCATTCCTTGCCACTGGTCACATTCTTATCGACGTATTCAAAGGCAACTAATAATGTGGCATAACAATTAACATGTCACATTCAGTGTTTTCAAAGCAAGTCCCTATAAAAACAAAGAAGAATGTCACCACATTGATGTGCTGGATGAATTAATTAAAGACGAATTTAATGAGTGCAACACAATAGTCTCAGAAGAATTTACGGTGACAACAAAAGAAAATTTTCTAATTGATTGTGACTGCAAGGTTGAGGCAAATAATGTTGAGTTTAAGCACGAATGGCAAATGAAATCTTTAGATTTGACAAATAGAACGACTTTAGTATTTAAGCCATTTATTGAGGAAGCTTCTACTCTGGAATTGAAGCCTTTGCCTACCCATTTGAAGTATGTTTTCCTTGGTGAGAATGATACACTGCCAGTAATTGTCTCTGCAACTCTCAATGCAAGTCAAGAGGAAAAATTAATCCATATACTAAAGCAACACATGCGTGTGATTACCTGGAGTATTATGGATATTAGAGGCATTAGCCCCTCTTTCTGCATGCACAAAATCCAGTTATAAGATGAGGGAAAGCAGTCCATTGAACAATAGAGAAGATTAAATGAAAAAATGAAGGAGGTTGTTAAAAAGGAAATAATTAAGTGGTTGGATGCGAAAATTATCTACCCAATTTCTGATAGCACGTGGGTAAGCCCAATCTAAAGTTTTCCTAACAAGAGTGGTATCACGGTGGTATATAACAACAAGGATAAACTAATCCCTACTCGCATTCCTACGAGCTGGCGAGTGTGCATGGACTATCACCGTTTGAATGCAGCCACAAAGAAGGATCATTTCTCACTTCCCTTCATTGATCAAATGCTGGATAGGCTTGCTGGAAAAGCCTATTATTGCTTTCTCAATGGCTATTATGGCTACAATCAGATAGCGATTGCTCCGGAGGATCAAGCAAAACGACCTCTACTTGTCCTTTTGGTATTTTTGCCTTCCGCTGAATGCCATTTGGTCTTTGCAATGCATTGACAACATTTCAAAGGTGCATGATGGAAATATTCTTAGACATGATTGAAGACTCATTGGAGGTATTTATGGATGATTTTTCTGTCTATGGCAATACTTTTGATAAATGCGTTGACAATTTGGCTAGAGTTCTAAAGGGATATGAGGACACAAATCTAGTGCTGAATTGGGAGAAATGCCACTTCATGGAAACAGAAGGCATTGTTCTCAATCATCGAATTTCGTGTCAAGGAATTGAAGTGGATAAAGAAAAAGTTGAAATTATTAAGAAGTTACCCCCGCCAACCAATGTAAAAGGTATTCAGAGTTTTCCCGATCATGCAGATTTTTATCGAAGATTTATACGTGAGTTCTCCATGATTACAAAACCTCTATGCTCCTTGCTAGAGCAAAATAAAAAAATTTTGTTTGATGATTCATGTCTGGATGCATTTATGCAAATAAAGCAGCAACTTGTGAAGGCACCTATTATCGTTGCACCAGACTGGTTGCAACCATTTGAAGTGATGTGTGATGCGAGTGATTATGCAATAGGTGCCTTGTTAGGACAACGTAAAGAAAGAGTGTTTCACACGATATACTATCCCAGGAAAACTCTCACTGAAGCACAAATTAATTATACAACCATAGAGAAAGAGTTGTTGGCAGTAGTCTTTGCCTTCGACAAATTTTGCTCATATCTTGTCGGCGCAAAGGTTATAGTGTTCATTGATCATTCTGCGTTGAGATACCTCTTTGCAAAGAAGGATGCAAAACCAAGATTGATACGATGAATCCTATTATTACAAGAATTTGACATAGAGATAAAGGGTCGCAAAGGATCGGAGAACCAAGTGGCAGATCACTTGTATCGTCTGGAAGTAGGAAGTGAATATGGAAATACATTCCAAATTATCGACGCATTTCCTGACGAGAAATTGTTTGTTGTCAACACATCCCCATAGAATGCGGATGTAGTCAATTACTTGGTATGTGGAAGGTTACCCTTGAGTGCAACAGGCCACAAGAAGGAAATATTTCTTTGCGACGTCGAGAAATATTACTGGAATGAGCCATACCTATTCAAGGTATGTAATGATAATATTATTAGGTGGTATGTTCCAAAAGAAGAAATGTTTTCAATCCTGAACCATTACCACGATGCCCCTTACAGAGATCATTTTGGTGGAATAAGAACTGCTGCTAAGGCACTTCAATCAGGATTTTATTGGCCTTGGTTGTTTAAAGATGCCCACAATTTTGTGCAACAATGTGAAAAAGGTCAACGCACTAGATCAATATCTCGACGTAATGAGATGCTGCAATAGTCAATTATGAAGGTTGAGCTCTTTGATGTCTGGGGTATGGATTTTATAGGACCATTTCCATATTCATTTGGAAATGTTTATATCCTAGTTGTTGTTGGCTATGTGTCAAAATGGGTGGAGGCCGTTGTTATCCTAAAGGATGATGCTAGGACAGTGTTCAAAGTTTTCCACAAGCACATACTCACTCGTTTCAACACACCTAAGGCATTGATTAGTGATCAAGTTGCAGCCACATTGGAGCTGTATGAAGTTAACCATCGAATGATAACCACATACCATCCACAAACCAATGGCCAAGCTGAAGTCTCCAATCGGCAAATCAAAAATATTCTTGAAAAGCTGTTGAATTCATCAAGGAAGGATTGGTCTTCTCTGCTGGATGATGCATTATGGGCATTACGCACAACATATAAAACTCCACTTGGATTGTCGCCATATCAACTTGTGCTTGGTAAAGCATGTCACTTACCTGTGGAATTAGAACATAAAACCATGTGGGCAATCAAGCAAGTGAACATGGACTATGAAGCTGCTAGAAAGAAAAGACTATTGGACATTACTGAACTGGAGGAAATTCGATGCAATGCTTATGAAAATGCCACAATCTATAAGGAAAAGACTAAGCGCTAGCACGGCAAAATTATTTTGTAGCGACAATTTACTACAGGTCAACTGGTGCTATTATTTAATTTGTGACTAAAATTGCCCCCAAATAAATTACGCTCACGATGGTCTGGTCCATTCGAGGTTGTCGAAGCATTTCCTTATGGTGCGGTCACAATTAAAGACATAAATGACGGGCACAAATTTAAGGTGAGCGGCCAACGGTTGAAGCATTACTTTAGCCATAATGATCACAAACAGAAGGATACCATTAATCTGGTCACATTTTTCTAACTTCCTTTTACATTTTTATCTTGTACTTTTAGTTTATTTTGTTATCTTTCAGTTATCTTCCTTAGTATTAGTATTTTTGTAGGAATAAAGTCCTTTCTTTTGTCGATGCATGAAAACACTCCTTATCGACGCAACTTATTTACTGACTTATCACAAAATTGAAACAGATCAGGAAATAAATCGTGACATTTCAAGCACCTATTCCCCAAACATTGGATCGATTTGAAAAAGGACGATATGAGTGGACGCATTTATTGGATGCAGATTGACTGTCCTCTCTCTGTAGTGTAAAAGGACATGACTCTCCATCTCCACTTTTTGTTCCCTATAAAGCAATCCACTGTGCCGACGGTGTGACTCAGAAAAACTACCATTGCTAGTGAAACTTTTCTTCAAAGCTCTCATTTTTCATGCTCTCTACTACCTTTGCTACAAAAAAGATATGGACAGAACTCGAGGCACAAAAACACCATCAAAATCTACTGCAGAACCCTCCTCTATCGTTGTGGTGCGAGAAACAGAGCATCACCCATCTAGGGAACCAGTGGTGTTTTTGACCAAGGCTGTGAAGAACCGCTTCCAAGACAACATGTTGAAGTGCAACTGTCATCCTAAGTAGGGTTTTCAGCTGTCGAAACATGAAGACCTGGGGAAGCAAGTCAATAAAACTATTGCGAGAATGGGTTGGGAAACCTTTTACACCTATCCTAGGGGCTATTCACCATCTCTTGTGAGAGAGTTCTATACAAACTTGACTGACAACGAACAAGAGATCGTCTTCGTTCGTGAAGGGTTGGTACCTTGAGGTGCCTCCCACATTAATGCTCTTTACAACATCACCGTCGAAGAAGACAAGCACATAGCCTTCCTAGAACAACTCACAGAAGAGGGGGTTGACATTTTGATGCAAGACCTCTACATTGATGAAGTGCTGTGGACGGGCAACAATTCGAGCAACTACACAATGCGCCGCTGCTTCCTTACAATAAAAAGTAAAGTCTGGATTCACTTTATAAACTATCATCTCATGCCTTCTACTCATAGCACAACAGTCACTTTGGATCAGATGTGTTTAATCCACTCAATCATCAATGGGAGACAAATTGATGTCGGTGCAATTTTGCACCTAGAAATTGCAGACTGTGCTGCAAGGTAGATGAGTATTATAACATACCTTTCACTGATCATACAGCTATGCCAACAATGAGGAGTGATGCCTCGTGATGGAGAAGAAATGTTGGACAACAAAGGACCTATTAATGATGCCTCATTGAGCGCATGACTAGGGGAAAGGACACTCCTATTGTGAAGGAAGCTGAAGCCAAGAAGAGGAAAGGTAAAGCAAAGATGGAAGAAAAGAATGCTCATGTCGCCATAGATCCTAACTTATGACGTAAGGTTAAGGAGGTAGAAAAGATTGCTAACACAATTAACATTCGACAGATAAAACTTATCGACGCAATCGAGGATATGAAAAGGTCGTAGAACCTATTCTATACCTACACTAGGGCATGGAATAGTGTCATTGTTACTACACTGCATTGTATGAGCAAAGCGCGTCTACCAGAGCTCCTTGTCTTCCCTCTGATATTTAGAGAAGCTATGCCTTCAACTGTGGAGACTGCATTAAAAGGAAGGGACCAATCAGTAGCATCTCCACAGATGGTCCATATTTCTGATGATGAATGCGAGGTGAATTCGAAAGAAGTAGAAGATTGCCTCTGGAACATTGCCAGCCTATTTGAGGATGATTTTTCTTCAGGCCTAGAGGCTACTATGGTTGAGAAGGACCCCAATGTTGATGAAGAGAACACGCCATTAGAAACTGTGGAGACTGAAGAGAAAAAAGAAGAGGAAGAAAAAGAGGAAAGAAGAGAAGGACTTGATGTCGTGACAAATTCGATTGATGAATTTGTCACCGTACCTGAAGTTGTGAGTGCGTCTTTGGATGATTTGGTGCCACCTAATGCTAGTCAGGAGGAGGCTGTGACTGTCAGTAGTGAGGATTACAATCCTCTAGTCATGGTGCTTTATACTACACCACTTGCTGAAATACACCCAACTGATGTCACGATCGATGATGTTGGGGCACAGCCTAAAGTTGAGGAGCAATCCGAAGATCCGACTAAGCCAAAGGAACGAAAGAGGAAGTGCATGAAAGACAAGAAGCACGGCAAGGAGGAGCACAAGCGCAAGAAGAAGAAGACCAATGCAACCACATCTTCTACTACAGCAAATTGAGTTAGTTTTACTTTCAATTCTTAGTTTTAGTTATCATAAATATCATGTAGCTGTAATGTAATTGTCATCACATTTCCTTTGTCATTGCATTTTTATTGTCACTGCATCTACATTTTCATTGCATTTCCACATATCATTGTAAATTAATGTCAGTGCATTGGGGACAATGCAAACAACAAGTTTGGGGGGAATATATATGGGCTGGAAATGCAAATGCACCTACATTTTAAAAAAATTATCCTTTTGAGTTTAGTGAAACATGCAAGGTTATTGAAAATGTGTTTGAAATTTCTTTCATGTGATGATTAATTCTTGAATCATGTGAACTGTTAATGAATGAGTTAGATGAATTTGATTGAATGTTGTAACTTCAATTATTGGATGAATGATTTAGATTGCATTAGTAATGGATGAATAGTATCATTATTTGAGTCTTGAATGAATCTGCCATTTACAGCTACTTGCATATAAGTATAGTTATACATAAAAGACACTCCAATGTGGGTGTTTTGTGAACTGTCAAGGGGGAACACTCCAATGCAAGTGTGAGAAAAAGTAATCTAGCCAAAGGCTGTCACTGCAAGAGTGTGTGTCGACGCAATTACATACTCATTGGGGGTTTATTGCACCCCATTGTTACTTCCCAAGAACAAGAGTATAGTAATGCAACGACATCTCTCAGTCACATATATAAAAAAAAGGAAGAAAAAAGAGAAAAGGGAAAAGAAGAAAAAAAATATTTATGTATATGCTACTGTACAATAAATGCTATTTTGGTAGAAAGAATTTAAGATTTAAAGTATGACGCTAGCATTAATGAAGTTGCAATTTTAATTATTCATACTTATGAATTGTCGATGCAATATTCTATCATTTGAATGTGGTTCATTAATTAGGATTTTAGATGATTCAAGTTGCTATAATAATCATTGCCTTGATAAAATTTTTGCTATAACATTGCTAGTTTTTGTTTAGTTGAGGACAAGTAAAAACTCAAGTTTGGGGGTGTGATAGCATTAGAAAAAACTATTGATTTCTCCTTACTTATGTTATAATTTGTTTCCATTTGTTCATATTTAGCATACATTTTTAATATTTTTAATTTAGTATTTGCATTTTCTAGCTTAATGAAGCTAAGCTTAATTTCTTTTAAATTTATCATGTTTTTACAACTAATGTCGCTGTATTAGTTTGCTTAGTATTACGCTAAAAAATGTCACTGCAGGAACATGTCCAAAAGTATCAATGCATGAAGGTGTCTAGAGTTGTCTCTGTATAAGAGGATCCAAATTGATGCCTAGAACTGTCGTTGCACCTGACAGCTGTCTAGTTAACACACTAGAAATATGTGAGTTGTACAGCTAGTATAACCAACTTGTATAGCTAGATTTGGAAGGTAGGACACATGTACTGGAAAATTGCTATTAAATACTGAAGAGAAGGAGAAAAAAGGGGGATTTTTTTGGCTTTTCTGTAGACTAAATTTCTTCTTCAACATTTTCAAGCTTGCATCCATGACAGCTTAAATTCTTGAGGGCAACCTGACGTTAACGAGGAGGCAGTCCTGCTCCTAACGATGAGCATCCTAAGTGCGAATCAAGAGGAGTGTAAGAGAGTAATTTAAGTAAACTAGGAATAGGATACTTTAATTTATTCTATTATTTCTTTTGCTTAACGCTGATAAGTCTTGATAATTTGAGTTGTATGGAAGTACAATTTCATTTCAGATCTGAATAATATTTATTTCAACATTTCCTTTACTGTTTATCTTTGGATTTAATTGTTTGACCACGGAAGTTTGATTACAATCACTGTCACTGAAAAGTGCAACGGCAAATTAAGTCAACAAGCAAGACAATGGAAGTTGCTTAAGGATCGAAGGAATTCAGTCCACTTGTTCTTGAGTTTATTGCATTGCCAACACTGGAAGATGTGGTTAGTGTGATTATTTAAGTCTTTGATAAATAGGGAAGTTAAAGTTGGTAAGATTTCATTGTACTTAATTGCGGTGACAATTTATCTGTTATTAACCTTGTGATCACATTTAGCTTTTTGCCAACTTTTCAAGTCAGGAAACCCCATTTTATTATCATGACTTTACTTCTTAATTTTTTCAATATTTCTTCGACAAATTAATGTCATACTTTTACTAGATTTCTTGTTTTATTGCTTCGATATTTAACATCACTGATGGTATTACAAATGACATATATTTTCTCCCTAAATTAGTGTTTTAATTGTCTCTTTGGCATCTCATTTAGCATGCATCATGAGCATTTCATACTTAGTTTTTATATTTTCCAACTCATTGCTAGTTAGTTTAAATTCTTTTTATTTTTATATCTTTTTGTATTAATGTCAACGCAAGTAGCCGATATATTGCGCCTTAGAATTGTCAGTACAGGAACTCAGCCTAGGAGCTCAATGATGGAAGAATAATGCAGCCACAAGATCAGCTTAGAGTTGTGACCAGTGATGTCGCCATATTGAACATGAACTCCGAATTGGTAGGCTCAAGCTGAATTCACATTTGGAAGCACCAGCGCAGGAACGTCAAAGGAGTTGTCGCAATTACGGTTTCATATTGCACCCAGCAATGCAGCGACAACCTACAGATCTTTGAAGAAAACATTAAATCTGTGTGAGTGCACAGCTGTACTCTAACCAACTTTGACAGCTGGAAAATCTAGATATGGAACTGAGAATGGGAGGCTGAAACCTGCAACTTTTGAAGGCTATAAATAGAAGAATGAAGAATGAAGAAATCATTAAGAGGTAGAGGATTAAATTCTGCAATTTTTGTGTGATTTGGAGACTTTAGCTAGAACGGTAAACTGATGGAGCAAGGGAGCAACCACTTCTGACGAGAGGTGCTTGATGCAAAGCAAGAGGAACGTTGAAGGAGTAGTCCTAGCAGTCTAGAGATAGTAAGCTTCGATTGTATTCTTTAATCCTTCTTTTATGTTGATGGATTCTAATGACATTTGGACGAATACGATTGTATCTTTCATTGTTAGATCACTTTGATTCTTACTTAATGCTTTTTATCTATTTATTCTTGGATCTAACCGTATCCAACATGAGAGTGGCTTTACAGTCTACCGACATCGAGAGATGCGGTGACACGTTAGGTTAACAAGTAAGACAACGAGAATTGCTTGGGACTAGAAGTGATTCTAGTTACTTGTTATTGATCGTATAACGTTGCTCGCACCAAGTGGTGGAGTGATTATGGGTACTTAAGTCTTGAGTAAATGGAAGATTGTTATTGGTAAGAGTTCATTGGTGCGTTATTACTGTGACATTTCATCTATACAATACCTTGTCGGCGCATCCAGCGTTGCAACTTAGCGAAATCATTGATCCATTCCAATCCTTTTCACTTGATCATATTTACATTTCGTGCACTTAAATATTCAGCACTCAACACTCAACACATTTGATTTACTTTCAGTACATTGACATTTAACCTCTGACATTTAACTCTGATTGCGTTGACAATATTGACTATTTTAGTGTGCAGATCTGACGTAATTGCACTGACATCATTACTCACATTTTACTTAATTTCAGTATTAGCTGCTCCGACATTTAAACATCAAGAACCAATTTCCTCATGGGATCGATATTCGATAGAATTGTCTATCAATATTTTGCATCGACGTGTGTTCGCTTGCACAATCACTGTGACGTTTCAAACGCGATCAAGTTTTGGCGCCGTTGCCGAGGACTTTGGTGTTTGTTTGATGTTTACATTTTTAGTTGCAATTAATTCTTTATTCTTAATTTTTAAATTTTACTAATTTGTTTGTTTTCTTTTTGATAATTTTTTTTTAGATTTCTTTAATTGTTGCATGTCCACAAGGAGAAATCCTAAGGACATTGTGAGCTTTGATTAGGAGCTTGAGAGGACACTTAGGAGGAGAAGGCAAGAACAAAGGAAAATGTCTGGTAACAATAACAACAATAATTTACCACCATTGCTGCCATAAGATGGAGTTCTTTCAATGCTGCCATAAATTGTTAAGGATATACCACCATCGCGTCCACAAGAGGAACAAGTGCAAAATAGGACAATAAGAGATTTTGTTGTCCCTATACTTGATGATTTACAACCAGAGGTTGTGAGACCAGCTATCCAAGCTGGAAATTTTGAGCTGAAGTCGGTGATGTTTCAGATGTTAAATTCAAATGGGCAATATTTTGGTTTTCCTCATGAAGATGCAAAAGAACACTTAAAATCGTTTTTGCTTATTTGTGCATCCTTTAGTCAACATGGTGTCCCTGATGATACCTTAAAAAAGAAATTATTTCCTTATTCGTTATGGGGTAAAGCAAGAACATGGTTCTTGGGATTGCCGACAGGATCCATTACATCTTGGAATGCATTAGCAATGCGGTTTGTTTTGAGTTTCAATCCGTCGATAATGAATGCGAGGTTGCGTAACGATATTACTGCATATCATCAGCTAGATGGTGAGAACTTACATACAGCATGGGAGGGTTACAAAACATTGCTTCGACATTGCCCAATGCATGGAATTCAGCAAGAGTCCCAAATAGAAATTTTTTACAATGGTTTGAATGCTCAGACAAGCAATCTTGTCAACACATCGGCTAATGGTCCTTTGTTGGATTGTACCTATAATGAAGCTGTAAGAATTCTAGAGAGGATTGCTCAAAACGACTATCAATATCTAATCTCTCGTTCTGCACAGGTAAAAACTAACCCTGGAGTTCTTGAGTTAGATGCTATTTCTGCTTTGTTAGCACAGGTATCCTCATTGGCCAATATCATAAATAATATGAAGGGAACAAATGACGTTATTCCTATTCAAGTGGCTTAGTAATTGGATGCGCTCATATTTTCTTGTGAAATTTGCGGCGACAACCATAGTTATAAGGACTGCCCACAATATGCAAAAAATGTTTTCTACGTCAACAACATCAGAGGGGGTTCATTTGGTAACTCATACAACAACCGATCTCAACAACCTTGGGGGAATCAAAATGCTTCCACATTCAGATATGAAAATTCCTCAAATCAAGGGGGTTATAGACAAAAGGAGTTACAATAGTAACCAACAACAGAATTGAAATCAGAATTCCCAGGTGAGTTCTCAACAGATGCAGTTAAATAGCCAGTTGCCCCCATAATCTCGATTACAGCCACAACAGTCTGTACTGCCACATATGCAAGGACAACATCATCAACATCAACAGTAGTAATTTTCTCAACCAAAGTCAGATCCTATGGCTGTTCTTGAGGCATTGATGTGCGAGAATATCACATGAATTGAAGCAATAGTGTAAGGCAACTCTTCCTCCATTTGAGTATTGGAAGCCCAGCTAGGACAGTTGGCTTCTAATCTCAGCACAAGACCACGAGGCACTCTGCCTAGTGATAGTGAGATTCCAACACAGAGGGGGAAGGAGCATAGCAAGGCTATTACACTGAGAAGTGAGAAGCAGACAGTTGAACCAAGCAATTCTGGCCAAGAACATGTTGACGCATTTGAACCACAGCAACAAGAAGAGGTTGTAGCTGAAGGAAGCAAGCAGATGTAAATGAAGAGGAACCAACTGTAGTACCATCTATGCTTGCTGTTTGCCTAACAAAGTTATCGACACAACTGCCAACGTCGACACCATCGAGTTTTCCACAATAACCCAATGTCAAATACCTTTGTCATTTTCGCAAAGATTTAAAGAGAAAGTCCATGATAAAGAATATCAAAGGTTTGTTTCTACTTTGAAACAATTATAGATTAACATACCTCTTGTACATGCTCTTATGCAGATACCCAGTTATGGAAAATTTATGAAACAGCTCTTGTCAAAGAAGAAGAAATTGTCCGAAATTGAGACGATTGCGCTCATAGAGGGGTGCAGTGCAGTGCTTACAAATAAGTTACCAACCAAGATGAAAGATCCTGACAGCTTCACAATCCCATGCTCCATTGGGAATCTTTATCTAGGCAATGCTTTATATGATTTGGGAGCAAGTATTAACCTTATGCCTATATCTACTTACAAGAAATTGGGAATAGGTTCGATGAAGCCTACTGCAGTGACATTACAACTTACGAATAGATCCTTAGCAGAACCTGAAGGCTAAATCAAAGACGTCCTTGTACAAGTAAATAAGCTCGTGTTCCCTGCTAATTTCATTATCCTAAATTGCGAAGCAGATAAAGAGGTGCCCATTATCTTTGGGTAACCATTTCTAGCAACGGGGCGAACACTTATCGACGTTTTCGAGGGAGAACTTATCATGCGCCATAACGACGAGCATGTGACCTTTAGTATGTTTGAGGCATCTCCATCCAGAAGTAAAGAGCAATGTAACTACATCGACATATTGGATGAGATCATTATGGAAGAATTCAACGCAAGGAGTTCAGCAATGGCAGATGAGGATGCGATGACATACACCAATGATATCCTAGATGATTGTGTCAACAAAGAGAAGGTTAACAATTGTGAGCTGAGAGAGAATTAGCAATTGGAATCTTTGGATTTATCTAACAAGACAATCCCGATGTTTAAACCATCTATTGAGCAAGTTCTTACCTTGGAGTTGAAGCCCTTGCCAATGCATTTGAAATATGTCTTTCTTGGTGACAACGAGACATTGCTTGTTATTGTCAACGCATCCCTCGACGCAACACAAGAAGATAAGCTCATCGCCATTTTGAAAGAACACAAAAGAGCCATAGCTTAGAGCATTGTAGATATCAAAGGCATTAGTCCTTCTTTTTGCATGCATAAGATAAGGCTAGAAGATGAAGGGAAGCAATCAATTGAGCAACAAAGACGACTTAATGAAAAGATGAAAGAAGTAGTGAAGAAGAAAATTATCAAGTGGCTAGACGCAGGCATCATTTACCCTATTTCTGACAGTGATTGGGTGAGCCCTATCCAATGTGTGCCTAAGAAAAGTGGTTTCACGGTTGTGACCAATGACAAAAATAAGTTGATCCCTACTTGCATTACGATTGGCTGGCGAGTATGCATGGATTACATTCGACTGAATGCGGCCACAAAGAAGGACCATTTCCCACTGCCTTTCATTGACCAGATGCTGGATAGGCTAGCTGGTAAAGCCTATTATTGCTTCTTAGATGGCTACTCTAGATACAATCAAATTGCCATTACGCCAGAAGATCAAGAAAAGACCATGTTCACATGGCTTTTTGGAACCTTTGCTTTCTGACGTATTCTATTTGGGTTGTGCAATGCGCCAGCAACATTCCAGAGGTATATGATGGCAATCTTCTCGGACATGATAGAAGATTCCTTAGAGGTATTCATGGATGATTTCTCTATCTATGGACAAAATTTTGACCAATGCGCTGACAATATAGCGAAAGTTTTGAAGATATGGGAGGACATAAATCTAGTTTTGAATTGGGAGAAATGCCACTTCATGGCAGCTGAAGGCATTGTCTTGAGGCATCAGATATCTTGTCAGGGCATTGAGGTTGATAAAGCAAAGGTAGAAATCATCGAGAAACTACCACCACCCATCAACGTCAAAGCAATAAGAAGCTTTCTTGGACACGCTGGCTTTTATAGGAGATTCATCCGAGATTTTTCCAAGATAGCTAAACCATTATGCTCATTGCTAGAGCAGAATAAAAAGTTTGTGTTTGATGAAAACTATTTAGACGCATTCATGATAATAAAAAAGCAGCTGGTACAAGCCCTAATTATCGTTACATCGGACTAGACGCAATCGTTTGAACTAATGTGTGACGCAAGTGATTTTGCTTTGGGAGTTGTACTTGGCCAACGAAAAGAGAAGGTATTTCATTCTATTTACTATGCTAGTAAAACTCTAACTGAAGTGCAGGTTAATTATACTACCACTGAAAAGGAGTTGCTAGTAGTAGTCTTCACATTTGAAAAATTTCATTCATATCTTGTCGGTGCAAAGACTACAGTATACACAGACTTCTCTGCATTGAGCTATCTTTTCACAAAGAAAGACGCTAAGCCTAGACTGATACGATGAATCCTACTCCTTCAAGAGTTTGATATTGAAATTAGGGACAGGAAAGGATCTGAAAATCAAGTAGCTGACCACTTGTCTCGATTAGAAGTTGTAAATGAAGATGGACACACATCCCAAATTATTAAAGCATTTCCAGACGAGCAATTATTCTTTGTCGACACATCGCCCTGGTATGCCAACATAGTCAATTACCTAGTGTGTGGGAAGCTACCACTAAGTGTTACTGGTCATAAGAAGATCAGGTTCATACGCGATGTTGCAAAATACCACTGGAACGAGCCATACCTATTCAAGGTATGCGCCGACAATATTATTTGTCGCTATGTACCTGAAGAAGAAATGACTTCAATCTTGCAACATTGCCATGATGCCCCTTATGGAGGAGATTTTGAGGGTCCAAGGACTGTTGCTAAGGTCCTATAGTCAGGGTTTTATTGGCCCACATTGTTTCGAGACGCCCACAACTTCGTACAACAATGTGATCATTGTCAACGCACTGGTTCAATATCTCGGCGCAATGAGATGCTCTAACAATCGATCATGGAGGTAGAGCTCTTTGACGTTTGGGGGTATAGATTTCATGGGACCATTTCCAAACTCTTTTGGGAATGTGTACTTCTTAGTTGCTATTGACTATGTATCGAAGTGGATAGAGGCAATTGCGGTGCCAAAAGATGACGCTCGGACAGTGTTGAAGTTCTTTCACACATACATTCTCACAAGGTTTGGAACACCAAGAGCATTAATAAGTGACCAAGGAACACATTTTTATAAAAACCAAGTGGCGACTGCATTAAAAAAATATGGTGTGAAGCATCGTATGGCTACTACGTACCACCCACAAACCAACGGTCAAGCCATAGTAAATTTTATTGCTTCGACATTTAACATCACAATCTCTCTTATTTTAAATTTTCATTTCATTGACAACTATAAACACAAACAACCATCCCTGTGGGATTGATATCTAATAGACTTACATCTATCTATTATACTTGCATCGACAGTATTCGCTTGCACAAATTACTGTGACGTTCATAGCGCGATCAATAGGCCTTGCTGATTTGTTCAGTTAAATATAATCATGTTTATGTTATGCTTGCATTTTAATTGTAAGGTAACAATTGAATTAATTATTTAAGAGGATTGAAATTGTAATTAATGGACACAATATTTTATTGGTGCATGTTTAATGTTCTACGGGAGTTGAAGGTTAAATTAGCGACGATATTAACAATACATTAACCTTGCATAACTTGAGAGATTTTTGTGATTAAATTGTTTCAATATAGTGATATGTTGTTACTTCACTTGATCTTTTTAATGTTCTACGGGAGTTGAAGGTTAAATTAGCGACGATATTAACAATACATTAACCTTGCATAACTTGAGAGATTTTTGTGATTAAATTGTTTCAATATAGTGATATGTTGTTACTTCACTTGATCTTTTACTTGTTTATAAATATTAATTAATTGTTTGAATTGGCATAGAGATATGTTCAAGAGATTATTTTAATTTCATGAGTATATATGTGCATTAACACATTTACTTATTAAAATTGGTTTAATCGGTTGAATTGACATAGAAATATAGTCAATAGATAAATGGATTTTGGTAAGTGAGTATGTTCATATGTTAGCAAATTGTCGGGTTACCGTGAATTTAAGTTATAATAACATGAATATGATTCTAATAATGTTAAGTTAAAGAATGCAATTGATCTAGCACATTTATGTCATATTGATTAAAACCTTGAAATCGAGCATTGGAATTTTATATTTGTTTTTGTTCTAATACTTAGTTTAATTTTTAGTTTAATTAATCCCCTTTTCAAATAAAAAAAATTTCACCACCAACTTGTTAAATTAATTTCTTCATAAATTTTTTTCTTTACACAGTCCCTATGAGTATGATAACTTGACATTTACTTGTCACTTTATTACTTGTTGCGATTGTATGCACTTGCACATTTCCGTCATTCTAAGTTTTTGGCATCGTTGTCAGGGATTGTATAAAATTATTTGTGAAATTTTTATTTTTCATTTTGGTTTATTTTCTGTTTAGTTTTTAACTTAATCCATTTTTGTGATCATTTCAGGTGTTTATGAAGATTGACCGAATTAACGACTTACTCCCCACAAACCTTGAGATTGAACGAACCTTTCGAGAATGAAGAAGACAAGTAGCTCAAAGAAGAGCTGAAGAGATTAATTTTGAGAATCAGAATCAAGGAAACGGAGCAAATCATGCAAAAAATTCTATCCTTATTGTTGATGATAGGGATAAAGCCTTGAGACAATATGTTGTGCCATTGTTTCATGAGCTTATTCTGAGTATTAGGAGACCCGAAATCGAGGCACAACAATTTGAACTGAATCCAGTCATGTTCCAGATGCTTCAGACAGTGGGTCAATTCAGTAGAATGCCTATAGAAGATCGTCACCTTCATCTAAGATTGTTTATGGAGGTGAGTGACTCTTTCAAGTTACCCGGAGTACCTGAAGATGCGCTAAGATTGAAGCTATTCCCATAGTCACTAAGGGACAGAGCTTGAGCCTAGTTGAACTCGTTGCCACCAGATTCTATTATCACATGGCAAGAGCTAGTAAAACGATTCCTTCTAAGGTGAACTTCCCACCTAGCAAGAACAGTAAGTTGAGGAATGAAATCACTACTTTCCAGCAGATGGATGAAAAATCCTTGTATGAGGTGAGGAAAGATTCAAAGAACTGTTACGGAAATGCTCTCATCATGGAATCCAACATTGCATTCGACTAGAGACGTTCTATAAGGGTCTCAATGGTCACACAAGGACGGTAGTAGACACTTTTGCTAATGGTGCTATTCTTTCTAAGTCTTACAATGAGGCTTATGAAATTATAGAAAGATTGCGAGCAATAATTACCAATGGCCAACCAATGGAGCAACTTCAGGAAGACAAGTCGCAAGAATACATGAAGTGGATCCACTCACTTCACTTGCAGCTCAGGTATTTTCGATTTTCTCAATGCTTAAGAATTTTACTGCTAATGGGTTTAATAATGTTGCAGCTCAACCACCTAATCAATTTGAGAATGTATCTTGTGTCTATTGTGGGGAAGGGCACTTGTTGAAGATTAACCATCAAACCCAGAATTAGTGCATTATATGGGAAATCAAAACCAAAATTGAGGTAGGCAAGGACTGCAATCAAACTTCTACAACCCATCTTGATGAAACCACCCTAATTTCTCTTGGAGTAATCGAGAGGCTGGACCCAGTAACACTTACGCATAACCTAAACCAACTCAGCCACAAGGATTTACCTAATAAGTTCAAAAGCCATAACGAGTCGAACCTTTCAATAACTTAGAGAACCTATTGAAGGAATATATGGAAAAGAATGGTGCCACTCTAGAGAACTTTGAGAATCAAGTGAGACAACTTGCTACTGAACTTAGGAACTATCCACAAGGTGCTTTGCCTAGTGATACAGAGAATTCAAGAAATTCGAGAAAGGAGCATTGTAAAGCGTTAACATTGAGGAGCGAAAAGACGTTAGAGCCCAACATTGTCGAAGTTTAAGAGGAACTTGTTGATGCTTAAGATGCAGTGGAAGTTCAACCAAGTGTTGAAACTCTAGTTTCACCAGAACCAAAACCTATGAACACTAAAAAGGTAACTCCGAAACCAGTCACTTCTGATAAACTAACAACTTCGTTAGATTCAAAAGTACCATAAAAGACGAATCAGCCAGTCCAAGTAAAGAATCCTCCACCACCCTACCCACAAAGACTTCAAAAATAGAAGCAGGAAGTCCAATTCAAGAAATTCCTAGACGTACTCAAGTAACTTCATATCAATATTTTGTTGGTAGAAGCACTTGAGCAAATGCCGAATTACATCAAATTTATGAAGTATATACAATCCTAGAAATGAAGACTTGGAGAATTTGAGATGGTAGCTTTGATAAAGGAATGCAATGCATATCTTCAAGATAAACTACCCTCAAAGATGAAGGATCTTGGATGTTTTACCATACCTTGCAACATTGGAGCAACGTATTATTGTAACGTACTATGCGATTTGGGTGTGAGCATTAACTTCATGCCCATGTTAATATTAAGAAAGTTGGGGATAGGTGAAGTTAGACCAACTATGGTTACACTTTAACTAGCAGATCGATCTATAGTACATCTTATTGGAAAAATCGATGATGTATTTGTATGTGTAGATAAATTTATTTTCCTACTGACTTTGTTATCTTAGACTTTGAAGAAAATAAAGAAGTTCCAATCATCCTAGGAAGGTTGTTCCTAGAAACTGGAAGGACCCTTATTAATGTGTAGAAGGGCGAGCTTACTATGCGTGTTCAGGACGATCAGGTAACGTTTAATGTTTTTAAATCTAGGCAATTTCTTAATGTAGTTGATGATTGTTCTGCAGTATCTGAGTTAGAAGAGTTAGTCTTGGAAGAAGTACTCAACTCTGTTGAGGATACTTTGGAAAAAATCTTGTTGTCAAACCCTTCAAGTGATGAAGAGGGGGAGGATCACTTAGCTTTGCTAGAAGCTAATCCGAGGGGATTTAATCCATAATCCTGTTTTGAATCTTTGGAATTAGAGAGTAGAGATTATGTTCAACCAAAAGCGTCAATCAAAGAGCCACCTAAATTAGAACTCAAGGTACTTCCCTCACATTTAAAATATGTTTATTTAGGTGACACCTCTACTTTGCCAGTGATTATTTCAGCTCAACTAACTAAAAAACAGGAAGAGAAACTTATTCAAGTGTTGAAACAATTCAAGAAGGCTATCTGGTCAACCATAGTCGACATTCGTGGTATGTGTCCATTTGTATGCATGCACAAGATCGTCGTAAAAGATTACAAGAAAGGGACGATTGATGGACAATAGAGACTAAACCCTATTATGAAGGACGAAGTAAAGAAAGAGATCTTAAAGTGGTTAGATGCGGGTATAATTTATCCCATCTTAGACAGCTCATGGGTAAGTTCGGTCTAGTGTGTGCCAAAGAAATCATGTATTACGGTCTGTTAGCTCGGAATGATAAACTCGAGATTACCGATAGGGAAGTTGAATTGGCCTTTGAGATGTTGTGGTGGAAGCAATAAAAATTGTGCAACAAAGAACACAAGAATTTATAATGGTTTGGCCCCACTTGCTTGCTCCACTACCTTAGCTTTCCACAACTAAGGATTTTCCCAAATCCATTAGATATGTATAATAACCTTTGAGGACAAATTTTAATCTTACAATCTCTTTTAAGACTTATACCCCAAAGTCTTAAGATACAACTCGCTTAAGGTTTTTACCCAAACCTTAAATATAAACCCTCTCTCAAAAGAGAAACAAATAAGTAAACAAAGAAACAATCCTTATATGATCAGGATGTTTTCCAATTAAGCACAAATACAAAGAAGAACACTTGAGCAAACTAAGTACAATGAAAGCTCACAAGTGTTTACAAGAAAATGTATGAAAGAATTAAGCTCTAGGTTATTTTGATTGATCTTTAAGCTTTGAACATTGCTCTTTTTGTTGCTAGACCTATTTGGAAAATGATATTTATACCCTCTAATTGATTTCCAACTGTTGTGGTTGTTAGGAAAGTAAATATAGCTGTTGGGGATGAAATACCAGCTCATTAACTTCACCTGCAATAATGAGTATCGATACCTACTAAAAGGATATCGATAAGTTTTGTAATTAATTCATATTTCAATGACCGTTGGAGTAGGAATATCGATACCGTAAGAAAAGTATCGATACTGGATAGATACTTACTAGGTTTGTGAAAAACAAAATGCTCATTTGGTATCGATTATCAGAGGGGTATCTATATCTTGTAAAATATCGATACTTAGACAAAAAGTATCGATACTTTTTGTCCTAGAGAAATTCTAACTTGTTTGTAAATGGTTCAAACATATTAGAAAATGTTTGACTCAATTGAAACCATTTCAACTTGATTTTATCAAATTTCTCAATCTTACTTTTATTCGAAAATACTTTAAGTTGTTATATAAAAACATATTATCCAATAAGGCTTAATTTAACACATTTGTAGAGAATGAAAATAACGAATTGATACCAGCTAGATCGGTTACAAGATGACGAATTTGCATAAACTATCGTAAATTGAACAAGGCGACTAGGAAAGATCAGTTTCCTTTGTGATTCTTAGATTAGATGCTGGATAGATTTGTGGGGTGAGACTATTACTGTTTTCTAGATGGGTACTCAGGGTACAATCAGATTATAGTAGCACTGAAGGATCAACACAAAACGACATTCACATGCCTGTACGGTATGCTTGCATTTAGATACATGCCTTTTGGTTTATGCAATTCACCTGCTACATTTCAAAGATGTATGATGGCTATTTTCACTAACATGGTTGAGAAGTACATGGATGTTTTTATGGATTACTTTTCAGTGTTCGGAGACACTTATGATGATTGTTTAGCCAATCTAGTGAATGTACTAAGGCAGTGTAAAGAAACAAACATTGTACCTAACTAGAAAAGGTGTCATTTCATGGTATGAGAAGGTATTATGTTGGGACACCGAATAATGAGACAAAGAATTGTGGTTGATAAAGCCAAGTGATAGCATTAGAAATGACACCTATTTTCTTCCTAAATTTATGTATTAACTGTCCCTTTTGTATTATATTTAGCATGCATGATAGTCATTTTATAATTAGTATTCACATTTTCTAACTCAATGTTATATGGCTTAAATTCTTGTTATTTTATCTTTTTTGTGCACTAATGTCGACATATGCAGCATATGTATTGCGTTTCAAATTGTCAACGCAGGGATCCATCTCAGAAGATCGATGCTAGAAGAAGTTGAAAAATGCAGCCACAAGTTTAGCTTCGAATTGCGGCCAGAAATGTCACCGCATGGAAACGTCTACTTTGTATGAGTGAATTCACGCTGCAAACACATCTGAAAGCACCAACGCAGGAGAATAACACGTTGTTGTTGCAATTTAAGATTACAGATTGTGCCCAGCGATGTCGCGACAACGTGTAGATTCATGAAGAACACACCAGATCTGCGTGAGTGCACAGCTAGAATTTAACAAACTTTGATAGCTGCAAAAGTTGGATTTGAGAGGAGATGAGATTTACAATTCTCAAAGCTTATAAATAAAGGAGAAAAGAAAGAATGAGGTATCAAGAGGTGAAGAAATTAGTTCTGCAAATTCTCTAAAGCTTTGAAGCTTGGTTTGGGAGTCTGGTGAGCTGATAGAGCAAGTGTGCGAAAACTTCTGACGAGAAGTAATTGATGCGATACAAGAGGAGTGGTTAAGGAATAATCCTAGTAGCCTAAGAACAGTATGCTTCGAATTATTTGTTAATCGCTCTCTTAATGCTGATGAATTCTTATTAACAATTGATTGCATATGGAAATATCTTTCAAGGTTAGATTACTTTGATTCCTATTTAATTCTTCTTATCTGTTTTCCCTTGGACTTAATTGTTTTGACCACGGAAGTGTAATTGCAGTCTACCGACACTAGAAAGTACGGTGACAAGTTAGGTTAACAAGCAAGTCAGCAGAAGTTGCTTGAGGCTAGGAGAAATTCTAGTCACTTGTTCTTGAGTGCAAAGGCATTGCCAACACTGGAAGGCGGGGTAAATGTGGGCGCTTGAGTCTTGGTTAAATAGTGAGTTGTTATTGGTATGATTTCATTGGAACCTTATTGCTGCGATAGTTCATCTATAAAATACCTTGTCGACATATCCAGCGTTGCTACTTAGTGAAGTCAGTGATCCACTCCATTCTTCGCACTTGATCACACTTTTACTTTTTCTACATTTAAATTCTCAAAATATCAACAATAATTTATTTTACTTTTAGTTGCTCTAACATTTATTTTACTTTGATATATTATCTTTATCATTACATTGACAACTTTGACTAACTTAGCTGTGCAGATTTGATTAATTGTGCTGACATCCTTACTAGCATTTTCTCTAGTTTTAACTTTAGTTGCTTCGAAAATTGAATATCAAGAACTCTATCCTCATGAGATCGATATCCGATAGAGCAAATCTATCAACTATACTTGCATCGGCAAGTGTCCACTTGCACTTAAATGTTGTGACGTTTACAGGCCGACCAAGTTTTTGCGTCGTTGCTAGGGATGGCGTTTGTTTGATGTTCATTTTTGTAGTTGCAATTATTCTTTCTTACTTAACTTTTCATTTTTACTAATTTGTTTAACTTTCTTTTGATTTTCTCAAATTCTTTAGGAGTTGCATGTCCAAAAGGAGAAATCTTAAGGATATTGTGAGCTTTGATCTAGAACACGAATGAACTTTTCGAAGGAGGAAGAAAGAACAAAAGAAAATGGCTAGAAACAACAATAATCTTCCACCATTGCTGCCACAGAATGTAGTTCCTCCAATATAACCACAACGAATTAATAATTTACCACCACCGCTGCCACAAGTGGAGCAAGTTCTATGTAGGACGATTAAAGATTTTGTTGTTCCTGTGCTTGATGACTTACAACCAAGGGTTGTTAGACCAGCAATACAGGCTGGTAATTTTGAATTGAAACCGGTTGCGTTTCAAATGTTGAATTCTAATGGGCAATATGCAGGTTTATCTCATGAAGATGCAAGAGAGCATCTCAAATCGTTTATACTCATATGCGCTTCTTTTAGTTAACATGGTGTTCCTGATGACGCCTTAAAGATGCAGCTGTTCCCTTATTCTTTGCAAGGGAGGGCGAGAACATGGTTCCTTGGTTTACCAACTGGATCCATTACTTCTTGGAATGCGCTAGCAACACAGTTTATGCTCAGATTTAATCTACCGACAATGAATGCAATATTGCGAAATGATATCACGGCATATCATCAACTGGATGATGAGAACTTACACACTACATGAGAACGTTACAAGACTTTGCTGAGACATTGTCCCATGCATGGAATTCAACAAGAGACTGAGATCAAGATATTTTATAATTGGTTGAATGCGCAGACAAGAAATCTTGTCGATGCATCCGCCAATGGACCATTGTTGGATTGCACCTACAATGAAGCCGTATGGATATTAGAGAGAATGGAACAAAATGACTATCAATATCCAATTTCTCATTCTACTAAAGTAAAAACTAATCCTGGTGTTATGGAATTAGATGCTATATCAGCATTGAGTGCACAGGTGTCCTCGTTAGCAAACTTGATCAAGAATATGAAGGGAACAAGTGAAGTTGCCCCGATTCAAGTAGCTCAACAGTTGGATGTCCCGACATTTTCTTGTGAAATTTATGGTGATAACCACAGTTATGTGGATTGCCCTCAACATGCTGAGAACACATTTTATGTCAATAACATCAGAAGAAATTCCTATGGTAACTCATACAGTAATCCTAATCGTACATAACAACCTTGGGGGAATCAAAATACGTCTACATTTAAATATGAAAATGCTTCAACTCAAGGTAATTTTAGACGAGGGAGTTACAATAACAAACAACAATAGCAGAACTATAATCACAACCCACAATTGCATGTGCACCCAAATAATATGCTTTCACATGACCAGATGCGATCACAAAATCAAATGCATTCATATTACCAGATGCAGTCACAAATGCCACCATAATAGAATGCAATGCCTAGTATGCAAGGACAACATCAACAACAGCAACAGTAGTATTCTCAACCAAGAGCAAATCCGTTACTCTTGAAGCGTTGATGCGAGAGCATATCACGAGAACGGAAGAAATCGTTCAAGGAAACTCTTCTTCTATTTGCGTGTTGGAAGTTCAGTTAGGACAATTGGCTTCTAACATGAGCACGAGGTCACCAGGTGCTTTGCCTAACGATACTGAAAATCCAAGTCAGAAGAGGAAGGAGCATTGTAAGGCTATCACGCTGAGGAGTGGAAAGCAAACTACTAAGCCAAGTAGCAGTTCCAATCAAGTGCATGTCATCGCATCTGAGCCAAAGTAACAAAAAGAAGTGACCTATGATGAAGACCCAACAAAAATAAATGAGAAGGGTGGTCCACCAAAGATGTCAACGCAACTGCCTATGTCGACACAACCGAATCCTTTACAACAACCCACTAACAATATACTTTTTCCATTTCCATAGAGATTCAAGGAGAAGGACCATGACAAAGATTATCAGAAGTTTGTCTCTACCTTGAAGCAATTACACATTAACATACCTCTAGTAGATGCTCTTGTGTAGATCCCCAATTGTGGGAAATTTATGAAAGAGCTACTATAGAAGAAGAAAAAGCCTTCTAAAATAAAAATGATTAAGCTCACAAGGGGTGCAACATTGTGCTAACAAATAAGTTACCACCAAAGATGAAAGACCCTAGCAGCTTCACAATCTCATGCTCCATTGGAACTCATTACCTATGTAAAGCCTTATGTGATCTAGGAGCTAGCATTAACCTTATGCCTTTGACCATATTCAGGAAGTTAGGAATTGGATCTATAAAGCCCACTGCAGTGACACTATAGCTTACAAACAGATCTTTAGCACAACATGAAGGCTAGATCAAAGATGTCCTCGTTCAAGTTGACAAGCTTGTGTTCCCTGTTGACTTTATCATCCTTGACTACGAAGCAGATAAAGAGGTGTCTATCATCTTAGGACGCCCATTCTTCGCAACGGGACACACGCTTATTGATGTTTTCAAGGGCGAGCTGATTATGCATCATAATAACGAGCATGTCACTTTCAGTGTGTTTGAAGCATCTCCGTCAAAAAGTAAGGAGCAATGTCACCACATTGATGTGCTGGATGAAATTATTATAAAAGAATTCAATGAACAAAATTCTGCAGTTTCAGATGAAGATCCAGTGACAACTACCAATGATATCCAAACTGATTGTGACCACAGAGCTGAGGCTAATAGTTGTGAGCTGAAACGGGATTGGCAATTGGAGTTCTTGGATTTGTCCAACAGGACGATCCCTGTGTTTAAACTATCAATCGAACAAGCTCTTACCTTGGAGTTAAAGTCATTGCCAACGCATTTGAGGTATGTCTTTCTTGGTGACAATGACACATTACCTGTGATTGTCAGCGCAAGCCTCAATGCGAGTCAAAAAGAAAAACTTATCACAATTTTGAAGCAACACAAACGAGCCATTGCTTGGAGCATTACAGACATCAGAGGAATTAGTCCCTCTTTTTGCATGCACAAGATCAAGCTGAAAGATGAAGGGAAGTAATCCATTGAGCAACAACGAAGACTTAATGAGAAAATGAAAGAGGTAGTGAAAAAAGAGATTATTAAGTGGCTGGACGCGGGCATCATCTACCCTATTTTAGATAGCACATGGGTAAGCCCTATCCAATGTGTGTCCAAGAAAAGCAGCATCACTGTGGTGAGTAATGATGATAATGAGCTGATCCCTACTTGCATTGCTACTGGTTGGCGAGTGTGTATGGATTATCGTCGTCTCAATGCGGCCACAAAGAAGGATCACTTTCCACTGCCATTCATTGATCAGATTTTAGATAGGCTAGCTAGCAAATCCTACTATTTCTTCCTAGATGGCTACTCTGGATATAATCAAATTGCCATTGCGTCAGAAGATCAAGCAAAGATCACGCTTAAATGTCCATTTGAAACCTTTGTTTTCTGACATATGCCATTTGGATTGTACAATGCATCAGCCACATTCCAGAGGTGTATGATGGCCATCTTCTTGGACATAATTGAAGATTCATTAGAAATATTCATGGATGATTTATTTGTGTATAGGCAGAATTTTGACCAATGTGCCGACAATTTAGGAAAAGTATTGAAAAGATGCGATGACACAAATCTAGTGCTGAATTGGGAAAATTTCCATTTCATGGCAAGTGAAGGCATTGTCCTTGGCCGTCGAATATCATGTCAGGGCATTGAAGTAGACAAAGTAAAGGTAGAAATCGTTGAGAAATTACCACCACCCACGAATGTCAAAGGAATAAGAAGCTTTCTTGGTCACGCTGGTTTCTATAGGAGATTTATTCATGATTTTTCCAAGATTTCCAAACCACTATGCTCGTTACTATAGCAGAATAAAAAGTTTGTGTTTGATGTCGCATGTCTAGACGCATTTACCATAATAAAGAAGCAGCTAGTACAAGCTCCAATTATCGTCGCACCAGATTAGATGCAACTATTTGAATTAATGTGTGACGCAAGTGATTTTGCTGTAGGAGCTGTGCTGGGACAACACAAAGAGAAGGTATTTCACTTAATTTACTATGTTAGTAAAATTTTAACTGAAACACAGGTGAACTATACAACTATTGAGAAGGAATTATTAGCAGTAGTTTTTGCGTTCAACAAGTTTCGTTCATACCTTGTCGGCATAAAAATTACAGTGTACACAAATCATTCTGCGTTGAGATACCTTTTTATGAAGAAAGACGCCAAACCGAGATTAATTAGATGGATCCTACTCTTAGAAGAGTTTGATATTGAAATTAGAGATAGAAAAGGATCCGAGAATAAAGTAGCAGACCACTTATCCCGTTTGGAAGCTAAAAGTGAAGATGGCAATCAATCACGTATTATCGACACATTTCCAAATGAGCAATTATTTTATGTCGATGCATCTCCATTGTATGTTGATGTTGTTAATTATTTAGTTTGTGGTAAGCTACCTTTGTGTGCAGAAGGTCACAAGAAGATCAGATTTATGTGTGACACTATGAAGTATCATTGGAACGAGCCACACCTGTTAAAGGTATACACCGATAACATTATTCATCATTGCGTTCCTAAAGAAGAGATGAATTTCATCTTGAGACATTGCCATGATGCTGCCTATAGAGGCCATTTTGGTGAAATGAGGATTGCTGCAAAGATCCTACAATCAGGATTCTTTCGGCCCACATTGTTTCGAGTGCCCATAATTTTGCACAACAATGCGATAGATGTTAACACATAGGTTCTATATCTCACCGTAATGAGATGCTCCAACAACCTATCATAGAGGTGGAGTTATTTGATGTATGAGGTATAGACTTTATGAGACCATTTCCAAACTCTTTTGGGAATGTGTATATTTTAGTTGTTGTTGATTATGTCTCTAAGTGGATAAAAACAATTGCGGTTCCAAAGGATGATGCTCGAATGGTGTTGAAGTTTTTACACACGTATATCCTTACAAGATTTGGAACACCTAGGGCATTGATAAGTGATCAAGTTACTCATTTTCACAATAACTGAGTGGCGACAGCATTGAAACAATATGGTGTGAAGCATCGTATGGCCACCACATACCATCCATAAACGAATGGCCAAGTAGAGGTTTCCAATCGACAAATTAAAAGTATACTTGAGAAGATGGTTAACCCATCTCGGATAGATTGGTCTTCGCGGTTACATGATGCGTTGTGGGTGCTTCACACTGCATACAAAACCCCATTGGGGATGTCATCGTATCAATTAGTGTTTGGTAAATCCTGTCACCTGCCAGTTGAACTTGAACATAAAGCCATGTGGGCGATCAAGCAGGTAAACATGGACTACGATGCTGCTGGATAGAAACAGTTGTTGGACATTTTTGAGCTGGAAGAAATTTGATGTATTGCATATGAAATGCAGCCATATTCAAAGAAAGGACTAAGAGATAACACAACAATATCATCTTGCAGTGACAATTACATCCAAGTAAATTGCGCTCAAGATGGTCAGGCCCTTTCAAAGTTGTCGAAGCATTCCAGCAAGGTGCAGTGACAATTAAAGATATGAATGATGGTTACCAATTTAAAGTAAATGGCCAATGACTGAAGCATTATGTGAGACCATATGTCAAAGAACATAACGAGACCATAAATCTGGTCATATTTCTTTCATGTCATTGCAATTTTTACTTTTACTTTTTATTTTCATTTGTTTCCTTTTTTGTTTCTACAGGAATAAAAAATATCCTTTTTGTCGACACATCATAAAGCACAACTTGTAGACGTATTCTTTGATGACTTATCAAAGCTTTTTCAACGAGAGTCGTGTCAATTGATCTTCATCCATCCTTAACCATTAGATCAAACCAAGAAGTACGATCTGTAGCCTGGCATTTAGTGGCTGCAGACGCAACGTTTTCCCAAGACAATTATAATAATCACATCTCTTCCTCTGGAAGAATTATAAAACCTTTATTCTGCCATTCTTCTTCTCCTGCTCACAACCTCCATTACTGCTGCAACCATCCACTTCATTGCCTTCACACTTTTCTGGAAAACTCTCTCGTTCTCTTTATTCAGTTATTATGGTAAGAACATGAGGAGAAAAAACTCCTTCGAAATACCCCGTTGAATCCTCAGCCAATATGGTTCGGAATGCTGACCAACCCTCACAAAAAGAACCCATACTATTCCTCTCCAAAGTAGCGAAGGATCGCTACCACGACATCATACTCAAGAGAAACTGTCATTCGGAGCAAGTTTTTTAGTTGTCGCCACAATGGTCATTGGGGAAACAAGTTGCAAGGGCAATCTCTCGCTTGGGTTGGGAGTCTTTTTATGACCATCTGACCGGTTATTCCTCCACTTTGGCAAGAGAATTCTATGCCAACTTAATGGATTCAGAACAGAAGTTTATATTTGTACTCGAGGGTCTGGTGCTTTGGAGTGCGGCTCACATAAACGCACTCTTCCACTTCACTGAAAAGGAAGATACCCACACTACATTTTTAGAGGAGTTAACTGATGAAGGTGATGACATGGTGATGCGAGATCTATGCGTCGAGGAAGCTGTGTGGACTAGCAACGGTCCGCATAACTATACAATGCACTGATGTTATCTCACAACTCAGAGTAAGCTATGGTTCCACTTTATTAACAGCCGAATTCTACCTTCAACCCATAGCACAACTGTGACGCTGGATCGTATGTGCCTTTTGTACTCTATTCTGAAGGGCCGTCACATCAATGTCGGCGTAATTTTACATGAAGAAATTACTGAAGCTGTAGTAAACAGATAGGTATCTTACCTTTCCATTCTTTAATTATGATGCTCTACAAATAAAGGAGTATTGTGCCTCAAGATGGTGAGGAGGTGCTAGATAAAAAGAGGCCAATAAATGATATCTCAGTGGAGCGAATGACTAGGGGACATGAAACCCCTCTGGTTAAAGAGGTGCCTAAGAAGAAGGAGAAAGGGAAAGGAAAGAAAAAGGAGAAGCAAGAAGATGCGCCTACAAACCCTCAAGTTGAGAAAAAGTTAGCTACAATAGAACTAATCATTGATCGTATGGATATGCACCAGGTTCGCCTTTTCAGCATGTTGGACGAAATAGATTACAGGCAGAACATCTTCTATGCATACACAAGGGCATGAAACAGCGCTATTATCGCTACATTGAAGAGTCTGAGTCCTAATCCAATGCCAGAGTTTCCTGTATTCCCACCTATTGTTAGGGAAGCCCCATCGTCCTCTGAGCTACCTACTCATGAAGGTAGGCCTCAATCTGTCCCATCCACAACAAGAATTTATATCTCCGATGATGAGGAGCAAGAGGGACATTCCAATGCCATGGAAGACTGTTTCAGAACTATCTTCAGCCTATTCGAGGATGAATTTTCGAATAGCCTTAGGGCTAACATGGTGGAAAGGGAGGCTATCATTGAGGAGATGCATACACCGATCATATCTGTGGGTTTGGAAATTGAGGAAGGCATTGAAACAAGAATAGCTAAGAAGGCGGAGCCTGAGGAGAAGAAGGAAAATAAAGAAGAGAAGAAAGAAGAGGATAATAATGAAGAGAAGAAAGATACCCCGACAAATTTCAAGGAAGAATTTGTCGACGCAACTACTAGTGCGGGGGCATCCGTTGAAAACATGGCTCCACCTGAAGCGAGCTAGGCTGAGGCAATCACTAGCAGTGTCGAGGATCTTAACTTGGCCATTGTGCCTTATATGGCACCGCTTGTTGAAGTCCATCCATTTGATGTGACTGTCAATGAGGCCTTCACTCAACCGGCTGTGGAGGAGCAATCCACTGCTCCTGTTCATTCCAAGGGAAAAAAGCAAAAAAGGAAAGATAAGAAAAAGAGGCGCAAAGCAGAAGAGGAGTGCCAAAAGAAGAAGAAGAAGAAAGCCAAGGCAGCTACTTCAACGGCTGCTGAACAATGAGTTAGTTTACTTTTCAATAGTTAGTTGCATGCATCCCATTGTCATTGTATTGTTATTTGTCACTGCATTTTTCATGTTAGTTATCTGCATTATAGTTGCATTTCCATTTTTATATGTATAGTGTTGTCAGTGCATTGGGGACAATGTAGACATTAAGTTTGGGGAGATCTTGTGTGAATGGAAATGTGATTACACCCACATATTTGAAAATTTATTTGTCTTTAGGTTAATGAAAGTATGCAAAATTTCAACAAAAATGTGATCACAATTTTTCTTTTATGCGTAAATCTTGAATTGTTTGGAATGTTGATATGTGAATTGGATGAATGTGAATGAATATTGAGTCCTTCTATTTTTGAATGAATGATTGGGATTGCATGAGTAATGAATGGGTAGTATCAATCATTGAATCTTGAATTAACTTACCAATTGCAGCGACATTGTACTAATAAAAGACACTCCAATGTGAGTGCATAGTGACTTATCAAGGGAGAGCACTCCACTGCATGTGTTAGAAAAATTATCTAGCCAAAGGCTGTCACTGCAAGAGTATGTGTCGGTGCAATTACATACTTCCTGAGGGTTTGTTGCACCCCATCGTTACTACCCAGGAACAAATGTAGAGTAATGCAATGACATCTCTTAGTCATGTACAAAAATAGAAAAGAAGAAAAAGAAAACAAAGAAGAAGAGAATAGCAGAAAAATGTTGCAATAAATACTATATTAACTGTCCCGTTTGTATTATATTTAGCATGCATGATAGTCATTTCATAATTAGTATTCACATTTTCTAACTCAATGTTATGTGGCTTAAATTCTCGTTAATTTATCTTTTCTGTGCACTAATGTCGCCATATGCAGCATATGTATTGCGTTTGAAATTTTCAGCATAGGGATCCATCTTAGAAGATAGATGCAAGAAGAAGTTGAAAAATGCAACCACAAGTTTAGCTTGGAATTGCGGCAAAAAATGTGACCGCATGGAAACGTCTACTTTGTATGAGTGAATTCACGCTGCAAACACATCTGGAACACCAGCGCAGGAGAATAACACATTGTGGCCATAATTTAAGATTACAGATTGCGCCCAACAATGTCGGGACAACCTATAGATTCATGAAGAACACTAGATCTGCGTGAGTGCACAGTTGGAATTTAACAAACTTTGACAGTTACAAAAGAACTTGGATCTGAGAGGAGATGAGATTTACAATTCTCAAAGCTCATAAATAGAGGAGAAAAGAAAGGAGGTATCAAGAGGTGAAGAAATTAATTCTGAAAATTCTCTAAAGCTTTAAAGCTTGGTTTGGAGTTCGGTGAGCTAATCGAGCAAGTGTACGACAACTTCTGATGAGGAGTGCTTGATGCGATACAAGAGGAGCGGTTAAGGAATAATCCTAGTAGACTAGGAATAGTATGCTTCGAATTATTTGTTAATCCCTCTCTTAATGCTGATGAATTCTTATTGACAGTTGATTGTATATGGAAATATCTTTCAATGTTAGGTTACTTTGATTCCTATTTAATTCTTCTTATCTATTTTCCCTTGGACTTAACTGTTTTGACCACGGAAGTGTAATTGCAGTCTACTGACACTGGAAAGTGCGGTGACAAGTTAGGTTAACAAGCAAGTCAGCGGAAGTTGCTTGAGGCTAGGAGCAATTCTAGTCACTTATTGTTGAGTGTAAGGCATTGCCAACACTAGAAGGTGGGGTAAATGTGGGCGCTTGAGTCTTGGTTAAACAGTGAGTTGTTATTGTCTTATTTCATTGGTACCTTATTGCTGTGACAGCTCATCTATTAAATACCTTGTCGACGCATCCAGCATTGCTACTTAGTGAAGTTAGTGATCCAATCCATTCTTCGCATTTGATCACACTTTTACTTTTTCTGCATTTAAATTTCTCAAAATATCAACAACAATTTATTTTGCTTTTTGTTGCTCTAAAATTTATTTTACTCTAACATTTTATCTTTATCATTGCATTGACAACTTTGACTAACTTAGTTGTGCAGATCTGATTAATTATGCTGATATCCTTACTAGCATTTCTCTAATTTTAACTTTAGTTGCTTCAACAATTGAATATCAAGAACTCTATCCTCATGGGATCAATATCCGATAGAGCAAATCTATCGACTATACTTGCATCGATAAGTGTCCGCTTGCACTTAAATACTATGATGTTTACAGGCCCTCCACCAAGGTAGATGCCATTGAGAGACTCCCACCTCCAACATCTATAAAGGGTGTTAGGAGCTTTTTGGGAGATGTCGGATTCTATTGAAGATTCATCAAGAACTTCTCTAAGATTGCTAAACCCTTAAGAAAATTATTGGAGAAGGAGACAACATTCAACTTTGATGAAGAATGTTTGAAAGCGTTTAATATTCTGAAGAATCGATTTGTTTTGACACCAATTATCGTCACACCAGATTGGGAATTGTAATTTTAGTTGATTTGTGACACGAGTGACTTCACTATCAGAGTTGTGATGGGCCACTAATGGAAAAAAGCTTTTCATCACATTTACTACGGAAGTTGGATTTTCACGGGAGTTCAGCTAAATTACACGGTAACCGAAAAAGCACTACGTATAGTTGTGTTTGCTTTTGACAAGTTTCAATCTTATCTTGTAAGTACTAAAGTAACTATCTTTGTGGATCGTTCGATGATCAAATATTTAATTGCCAAGAAAGATGCCAAGCCAAGATTGATTCGATGTGTACTACTCCTTCAAGATTTCGATTTAGAAATTCAAGATCAAAGAGGTGTAGAAAACCCAGTAGCAGACCACTTGTCCGAATTGGAGCCATAAGAGGGAACCTCTACTCTTGCACCTAGACAAGAGACATTCCCAGTTGAACATATACTTAAGGTAAGTCATGTCTATAATACTCCTTGGTTTTTTGATTTTGCTAACTATTTAGGTTGTGGTTTGATGTCTTTGATAAAACATATTAGCAAAACAAAAAGTTCCTTCACGATGTGAAGTACTATTTTTGGGAAGAACCATACTTGTTTAAAAGATGTGCAGATCAAATGATTTGGAGATGCATGGCGGAAGGTAAGGTACATAAATATTATATCAGTGTCACACAACTCAAAGTGAGGGACAACTCGGAGGTTCACGTACTGCGGCCAAAGTATTACAAGTCGGGTTCTTTTGCCGAACTTTATTCAAAGGTACGTATGCCTATGTAAAATGTTGTAATCAATGCCAGAGGGTTGGAAAGGTTACAAACAGAAATGAGATGCCCTGAAAAAAATTATTGAAGTAGAACTATTCGATGTTTGGGGTATTGATTTCCTTGGTCCGTTCCCTCTGTCATTTGGTAACATGTACATTTTGGTAGTAATAGACTACGTATCTAAGTGGGTTGAGGATGAGGCATATCCGACGAATGATGCCAAGGTAGTGACAAAGTTTTTGCAGAAGCATTTGTTCACAAAGTTTGGAACTCCTAGAGTTATCATCAGCGATGAGGGGTCCCATTTTTTGACCAAATGGTTGAAATGGTTACTCGAAAAACATGGAGTGAAACACAAGGTTACCACAACTTACCATCCGCAGACAAATGGGCAAGCTGAACTAGAAAATACTCGAGAAGGTAGTTTGTCCAAATCGATGACATTGATCCAAAAGAATGGATGATGCTTTATGGGTCTACAAGATAGCATACAAAACACCTTTAGGGATGTCTCCCTATAAGTTTGTATTTGAGAAAGCCTATCATTTACCCTTGGAATTAGAACATAAAGCTTATTGGGCTCTTCAGTGGCTCAACTTAGATCTTAAGCTTGATAAAGAGAAACGAATGCTTCAGCTTAACGAGTTAGAAGAATTTTGAACGTTCTTATATGAAAATGCCAAATTATGCAAAGAGAGATTAAAAATATGGCATGACAAGCACATTTGAGTCCGACAGTTTGAAGCAGGTCAGCATGTTTTACTATTTAATTCTAGATTAAAGTTATTTCCAAGTAAGTTGAAATCACGTTGGTCCGATCCATTCACCATTCATCAAGTTTTTCCATATGGAGTTGTTGAACTCCACAGTAAGAAAGGTAATTTTCGAGTCGATGCTTGGCATTTGAAACACTATTGGGGGATAAAATTGAGCGAGATAAATCATCGCTCATTTTATCAGATATTTAATTTTTCTTGTTTTCATTTTAATAAAGGACTTAGGCTATACTTTCTGGATTAGTATGTTGAAATAACTTTTGTCTAGGAGATTGGAACTTAAGCGGGACTGCTTGTGACCCCTCCAATTATTCCTGGGAATTGATTTTAACATAATCTTCCAAGAAATTATTTCCTAAGTGAGAAGATAAATTTTTAATTTTTAATTCTTTGAATAAAAGGGTCAATTTTTTATCCAAGTTTTTACAACCCAATTTTCAAATTATTTTGAAGTTTAAGGACTTAATTAAATTATTTGCAAAATTTGGTTTTTTTTTTGGAAATATTGAAATTAACTATCTTTTTCTGTAAATATTTTAAATTGCTAAACTTAAAGTTTGTAATTTTTAATAAATTGACAATAATTCATATGTAATTATATTTATTATAATATATATTAATTATTATCAAATTTATATAGGATTAGGATTATTTAATATTTTATCATTATTTTAAGAGTCTTTATTTCAATAAATTAAGTAATAGAAAATAATATATTAATATACTTTATATTATATGTTAATTGTTATTAACTTTACATAGGACTTAGAATATTTTATTATTATTTTATTCTAAGAATTTAAGTTAAATCCTTCCATCTTCCACTTTAAATACCACCTTCACCTACACCTTTTTCCATCAACCCTAGCACCAAACGACCGAAGTTATTAGTAGCAGCATTTACAAGCTCCAATTACACCCACTAGCAGCAGCTGCCCATGTCCCGCAAGCCCTAACCGCATCAGCTTCCATCATGGGTAGGCCCTGATCCATATTGCTTGTGCGTGTCGCTCCCTGCTCCAGCTCCTGCACACAATTGCTGCTAGCACAGATGCACAAGCCCACGCACGCTCCTGCTGGTAAGACACACGCCCTGCCTTGCGTTGTTGCTACGTCCTTGTAACATCCGCTCTCTTGAACCGGATTTGGAACAGTAATAGAGTAGAATTGAGAATTAGACTATGTAGCTAAAATAAGAAAAAGTTAGAAAATTAAGGATTAATTAGTAATTGTGAGAAAAGAGGAAGGACTAAATAGTAATTTATCCAAATTGAATTATGAGTCATAATGGGAATTAGATTGATTAAGGAGAGGCAAAAGAGTAATTTGGTGGAAGATATTTTTGGAGGCAAAGTTTTGGGCCAAAGTGTAATGTTGGAAGGCGTAGGGACTAAAAGTGCAATTTTACCATTTTTATTAAGTGAGATATTTTTGAAGAAAAGTCTAGAGAATTTGAGAGAAAGAAAAAGAAATAAAATATGAAAAATATCATCTTTTTCTTAATGCTTAACCGTCCATGCCTATTCTCTCTCCATCCAACTTTTGCTTTTATTCTAATTTAGTCCCTTCACCATTGTTAAGCCTTCCAAGCTTCAAAATCTTTCATTTTCTTTGAAATTTCCTTAAGAAAGGCATAGAGGGAAGCTAGTAGACACCTTAATTTCCTTATAGAGTCCACTTTGAAGTGTTAAAGTGGATAGGGATTGAATTAGAATTTTGGAAATTCAAGAACAAAGGTAAGAGATGATTCAATTTTCATGACATACATGTATATTTACATAATCTAGCATGAAAAAAAGTATTGAATTTTAGTCTTAAGCTTATATGTGTTTGTATGAAATTGAAGAAAGAGGGAAGAAGGAGAAGGACCAAATTGAAGAAAAAGGAAAGGAGAAAGTTAAGGTGTGAGAAGAAATTATCTACAAGTGAGGTAAGTACTACAAGAGTTTTGAATTATAGTTTACTTTCTTTAATGGTATATGAATTATTAGCATAAAAATTGTTATATAGGTACATAGCATGAATATCTACAATGATGAAATGAAGGGATTAATTGTGATAAAATGAATAGAATGATATGTATAATTATAAGAATGGTAATTATGTGTGATTGTGTAAAATAGTTTGGACGGAACAGAGGATTAACTTCGAAAATTCACCAAAAATTGTATATAATGAGTTAAGGGTCAAATTAAATATGTAATTAAATCTTATTGAGTATAGTTTCATATGGAAAAAACAGTGAAAGAAAAGGAATTGTACATTCTGAGATATATCTGATTTTGTGTAATAAGGTCAGAGTAGGTTCGAGTTCCCCTGTTCTGAATTTGAAAAATCATAGAAAAATTAATAGAGACTAAAATTTATATGGTTAATTTCTTAATGAGTGTATTTTCAGAAGAAACAGACGGGAACATCATTTGATCTCTATACAAAAATATAGACAATTTTTAGTGAAGAAAGATCGAAACTTTCAAGCAGCAGAGAAGGGGTAAATTGAAAGAATTTACTGTATAAATTGGATAAAGTAAAAATTCTGGAAATTTTATGTTAAAAATATGATTGAGTCTAGTTTCAGAAACATCAAGCGGATCATAATTTCAAATTCTGTAGCTCATGATATAAATGATTTAGTGACTATGACGTAAGTGAACAACTTTGAAAATATAAATGTGAAGTATTTGATGATGTATTTATGTGAGATATATCATTTATGAGAAATGATGCTAATTGAGATTATGCCCAAATAGACAGATTAGAACCATTGCGATATTGGTGGCATGCCATTAAGGAACACTAGCGTGCTCTCTGTTTAGCCTTGTGTGTGCTCTCTGTTTAGCACTATGTGTGCTCTTTGTTCAGCACTGCGTGTGCTCTCTGATTAGCACTTTGTGTGCACTCTGATTAGCACTTTGTGTGCTCAATACTTTGTGTACTCTCTGTTTAGCACTTTGTGTGCTTTCTGTTGCCCAGCACTTATGTGCTCTCTGTTCAATACTTTGGTACTCTCCATTTGTTCCGTTTATCCGGTAGGTTCTATAGAAGTCTACTATGGGCCAAGTAGATAAATAAGCTAAGTGAGCTATGGTTAAGAAAGTTATGATGGCTAAATTGTGAAAGGTGAAAGAATGTACAAATTATGACATTGAGGTAAGTGAAATGATGAATACATGAAAGATAAGTACTATATGTGTATGTGTAATTAAATGTTGATAATTAAGTGAACTAATGTGGCTGAAATGACTAAGTTGTGAAAAAGGGATGAAAATGTAAAATCTACCATTGAGGTAAGTTGGAATATGAGAATGAATGTGTGTTGTGGTGGCATTAAGGTAAGTTAAATGTTACATGCAAGAAAGGTTAGAAATTTTATACACATGAATATTTAAATGTTTGATAAAATTAAGCAATAAATAAATAATCATCTATTATGCTTGTAGTGCTTACTAAGCTTTCACCGGCTTAACGTGTTTATTTTAATGTGTAGGTACTTTATTTTGAAGTAAAATGGCATGTACAAATGGTATTACTTGATCTTCTTAATGAATGGGTTTCAAATGTTGTTTTTGAAACTTTTTATATATATATATTGGAAGAAAAATTTTATTATATTTATTTTTAACTCTCTAGCATTGTATGTAATACTCTTACCGGGTTTATACGTATGAACCAAGTTTAGGGGTGTTACAGTCCTATTGTGTCTCGCACGCACCTGCCGTTTCCAGTCGTCCATCGTGCACTGCTGCTATTGAGTGCCTCCTTGTTTCGCAAGTACCATCAACATACCCTCCAACCAACCTTAAATTGACCTCTTTAGCTTTGTACCCCATTTGTTTTTATTTAGTTTGGTTTCATACAAAGATGGTAAGAAAATTCTTCTCCTAAATTTTAATTTGTTTTAATTATTTAACGTTTCAATTTATTTTGAATTGTTACTATTTTATACTAATTAAATTTTGGGAAAATATTATTTGTCTCCATCTTATGTGATATTCAGGTTTAAATCATGCTTCGCAAGAGAACTCGTTCCTCGATCCAAATTGAAGAAGCACAAAACAAATTCCACAGTGAAGAAGCCAAAACAAGATACGACACTGTATTCAAGAATCAGTGATTGCTGTCAGAAAAAGGATTTACTTTGAAAGAAAGTAATTATACTAAATTCATCGCAAGCATTCGACAAATTGTTAAAGCTTTAAATTTGGGATTGTTCTGTGAAAAGCGACCTAATGCAGACGGGGAATTAGTTCGAGAGTTTTATGTAAATTTCACCTCAAGTTAAGTAACAAAAGTTCTCGTCCGAGGAATCAAGGTACCGTTAAAGTCAAGCACAATCATTGAATACTTTGACCCACCTGATTTCGAAGAAGATGAATTCTATCTTAATGATAATATTGAGGCCAAGAAGTTGCAAGAGATCCTCCAAGAACTTATAGTTCCCGATTTAGAATGGATGGTGTCAAAAAGTAGAATTCATAGTTGCCGCAGAGAATACTTGACACCATTAGCGAAAGTATGGTTTTATTTTATTCGGTTCAGTCTTATGCCTATCTCACATGGGACTACAATTTCAATGGAACAAATGGTCTTGCTATACTATATCCTGAAAGCAAAGACCATAGATGTGAGAAAATTGTCCTTAAAGAAATTTGAAACTGTGCCACGACATTCTAGCCAAGCCTATTTCCCCTTCACGATAATAGTTCTTTGCTTAAAAGCTAAAATCCTTGGAAACGTGAAGAAGACGGGTATAGCCAAGGTGCAATAAGTGATTGGGACCTTGTTCAAATAGTAGAAAATTCCATCCTTCAACAGTAAGCTGATTCAAGTGAAGAACCCGAAGAAGAGGAAAGTCTTGTAGAGATAGAACAAGTGCAACCAGTAGAAATTCCTGATGAGGTAGAGTCAACTGAACAACTGTCTGAACCTGACATATCTATTGCAATACTTAAACCTTAATCACCTCGCTCTGAACTTCGAGATGAGCTGTCAAAGATTATGGACTTCATGAAACATATGCAGTGGTAGCAACAAGCCAATTAGAGATACTAAAAAATATGTATGACTCATTTAAATGTGCACTCAAGAAAATATTTCATGACCCGTTTATTTTTGTCCTTGAATTTGCAGATTTTATATTTAAACCATGGACTCCAATGTCGAAGAAGGAGCAAGGTGATTCGAGCAATAACAAGAAAAATGAAGCAAAAGATGATTTGAAGTCTGAGGGGTCTGCACATAAATAAAAGCTGGGATTTTTTATTTCTTTATTTATTTTCTTAGGATATTTCAATTTTTTAGTTCTTAGGTGAATTTTGTATTAGGTTTTAACTTTCTAGGTTATTTTCAATGAACCGAGGTTGGTTGGGGACTAAAATGTAACATTTTTAAAGTTATCGAGTTGATATCATGATGTCAAGGGTATGACATCCAAACTTTGAGAAAATAGTGAGTATCATTATGACATCAAAGGTCCGTGGTCACGACTCTACTCTCTGTCGATTTCACCGTCGTGACACTGAAAGTCTATCATCGCGATGTCACCTACTATTTTCACAACATCCATTAAACATAAATTCACATAAACTCAACATGTATAACCATTTTCATATCTCAACCATTTAAACCTATTACCATTTACATGAATACTTTAATAATTCATAAGCTTAAATTCAAATTGACATCTACTATTCAAAGTTTCAAAATGACCATTTACATTATAAAATAACTCAACTTTAGGTACATGCCATATATTAGAACATAAAGGAGTTACACAAACATTGTTGAGTTGAGAGCTATAGACTGGATGTTGTATCACTCCTTGGGACTTTGAGATCTACTGATACCTTCACACGGAATAAACTAACCGTATGCTGAGCGATAAAGCTTTGTGGTACTTCCATGGTTCAACTCATATAAACAAAAGCATTAACATGATAAGTGTAAAGACTATGCATGACCAAGTTTCAACCATTTCAATTTACCTATTCTTGACTCTTATTCCAAGTTTATATATTATCTTAATTGACAAATCAATATAAAAATATCATGCCATACTTTCTAATAACAAGAATTCATTCATTTTCATTGCACCTCATACCATTTACTTATATCATTATCTCATTTCCTTCTTGAATCAATTGATTCGTTCATATCCATATCGGCACTTCGAGCTCACATAAATCGTTTCACATGGTATTTCACATGCTTTCATTTGTCACAGTGCATATATATATGCACATAACATATCATTTTACCCAACATTTCATATCAATTATCATATAACCAATTCATGTTTTACAATCCCTATTAACCGTACACGGACTCAAGATTAGATACACGGATCATCCAACCATTGCACCAATCTAACACTCAATGCCTCATCAGAACATTCGAAGAAAATATTATGCTCCACACCTCATCGGTATAACGAAATAAAATGTGCTTCGTACATCATCGGACATCCAAAGTAAATGTGTGCTCTGCGCCTCATCGGTAAAAATAGAAGTATAAACCCGTACACAAACCAAAAAATATGGCATGTCAACTATATCCGATTCTTCCCATAACAGTTAATAGGGTACTAATTATTCAATACATATATTTTCAAATTCATATATCATATGTAACACCCTATCCCGACCCATTCGCCAGGTCCGGGTATAGAATGATACAAAGACCTAAATAACTTGATGATGTTTCTAACACTAATTACATTCTTAAACACTAAAGTTTCAAAATCTAACTATATTAAAACTCGTACTAAACTAACGATAAGTTCTTACAAATTTGATTTCTAACACCAAATTATAAAATTTAAATTAATCTCGAATACAATTATAATCACTTAAACTTTGAGGCAAAGCCTCTAAGGGCCCCCTCTATATACATGGTACAACTACCATGCCAAACTCTTCACTCTAGCAGAGTTTGGCATTGTCCCTCCTCTTGATTTCGATGTCTTTAACTACCCCGCATCCAATTAGTAAATTCTATAAGTTCAGGAGAACTTAGTGAGGTCTGTACATAAAATACTACAATTTTAAGAAAATGAGGTCCTATGCATAGAGTTAAACTTCTTGGATTTTGTAGGAGAATTTGTAGACTTAGTTGGCATAGAAAATGCCTTGGTTACTCTATATCGAATACCGATGGACATAATCATTAGTTTGATCATAGTCGTGGTGAATCTAAAGATATTCTCATATAGGGCTTACTCCTGCTTGACCATGATTTAAACTTCCTTCTACCCTTTTATGATACACCTCATCCCTGATACTTGTATCTACCATTGTTGTTTGGTGGCAGTTGGAATTTTTTAACTGTGAATTCACTGCAATTACGAATATACACCTTGAACCCCTATCTAATCCTGAGCCCAAAATGGGCCTGCCTTGCCCTTTCAATGACTACCAATGTAGATTACACTTGATCTCCTTTTTGATTAAGGCCTTATCCTAGATTTCGAATTCAGAATTAATTGTAATGCTCAGCTAACTAGACATCACCCTCCTTTCATTGTTAGGATCATGCCCATCATGTAGCCCCACATTTCCTATTCTCTTAGTTCAATCATTTATGGTACTCTAATGGATAAGTAGTACCTAGCAAGCTACCTCGTACTCAAGTACCCCATACTGTATGGCCCTGATGGAATTTCGCTTATTACTATTTTTTGACAGACTCCCTACCTAAGGTAGTTTTCTATAGATTACCTCATTGTTAGTCCCTACAGTCCTTCCTGCACTTTGTAGTCCTAACTGAGCAATTTCTCCTGTAAATACCTAACGTTCTTTATTGGTCGTCTGGCCTTGCTGACATTCCCTCTTATGAGGTCTCTTTTTGATCTACTCTCTCTTCTATCTACCTGTTTGACGATTTCTTAGTTAAGATTTTATTATATAGTTACCTATTTTGTATCTACTTAACCAATGTGGGATCCACGTCTTCTCTGATGGACTCCTATTAGCGGGAACTAAACTTACTATCTCTTCTAAGGATTTGCTCCCTCCTTTTGTGTGTGACTAGGTTAAGATGCTTTCCAAGTTTCACCCACCATTGCCTTTTTCGAACCCCTTTGCTATCACGTTTACCTACATTCTCAGGCACGCCAAATCCATTTGGTTTTGAAACTTGTCGCATGAGTCACATCATGTCTTCTTCTTCATACATTAAGGGGGCTTCTATTTTACCATCCTTATAGACTCTAGTCAAGCTATGGTCTTACACAATGTACCCCATGTTTAATGTCTTGACAAACTCCATATGTTGCCATAGATAAGCTATGGTCTTACATAATGTACCCCATATTTAATGTCCTGACGAACTCCGAATTTCGAAGAATCAATAGACCTCTTCTGAGGTGTCGCCCCTTAGGACTTGATAACCACCATCGGAATGTTGCTCCATTGAATTGATAGACCGTCGTCACGGTGCCTCTCTAGCGAGCCAGTCAATACCATTTCCTTAGTGCAACCCTAAACTCTCTTATATACCTATTTCAATCTGCCCATTCCTCCAATATGCCATTTATTCCTATCATCTTCTATTCTGTCAAGGTAATTCCTTCGTACTCTGTATACACTAAAACACGCATCTCATGCATAACATTCCAAAAGTTGATACTATGTGTAATATGCCATCTTCAACATGCAAACACATCAAAATAATGTACAGTCATCAAAAATATCTACAACACAACAGACATCATTCATAGGAGAGTGCGAAGAGTACCAAACTCACATTAAATCCTTTTTCCTTGTCATCTTAGCTTGTCCTAATGCTAGTGCCTCCTTCTTCCTTGCATCTAAGCATGACAACTTGGAAACATGAAATTATATAGACTTTTTCATGCGTTTCCTAGCACAAATTCATTCAACTCCATAGTAATTACTATCGAAAAATTTAAATTAATTATAAAATGACTAATTTGTGCTTAAATTACCAACATATTAATCAGGACATTGTTATTTACCTCATTGGTCTCGCCTCTTTTAGAATCAGACATCTCTAATTATCTGCAAAAACTGTAGTTAGATCGTATCCATCTATATCACACTATCATAGGTTCATATGGCATGTACTTCTAAATCATTAAACACAATCAATAAAGTCCAAGAAATGGCTAAATTGTAAACTCTGATACCACTAAATGTAACACCCAAAACCTATTACCATTGTCGATTAGGGTCTCGGGGTCTCTCCGATCATCTACCGCGGATCAACTTTCCCAATTATTTCATTTTGTTATACTCTAATAAAGTATTACATCATATACGACATAAATCAAAAATTAAATATTATTACAACTCATTAAGGGCAAAAATGTCATTTTCACAAATTCTAAGAGACTTCTACCAGTATTTGTTGGACAAGTATCGGTAGAAGTCAAGTTAGTAAGAAATTCAAAAATAGTTACAGATTTTTATCGATGTTTGAGATGGTTCTACCGATACTAGGGTATCCTCTTTCGAAACAAGTCACTTCTATCGATACAAGTACTTGGACTACCGATACTTCTATGAACAGAACTACCGATACATCCTATGATTCTACCGATACAATGCAAGTTAGTATCTAACCTCTCTTCTACCGTGTACTTCTACCGATACATGCAAAAGTTCTACCAAAACAAGTATGCAGAATTCAAATATTCACATAAGTTTTCAAGTTCATCAAACAATTTTCATTGCAAAAGCATAAGGTACAATAGAAAATATCCCAAGTGTTCATAAACACACATAACATTATATTTCATTTCATTATGCCTACTTTCAACCTTAAGCAATATACAAAATATTTTCAACATTTAACTAAAGTTTCATTAATAAACCCATCAACCAAAATCAAGTATTATACAAAAATAACATCATCCTAGTACACGCCATATAACCAACTGATGCAAAAACTACCGACCGACCTTCGCGATAAAGTGACTTCTTCGAGATGATCCGATCTTCAAGCATCAAAATAAATCTACAAAACAACCATAACATCACTGGTAAGCTTCATAGCATAGTAAGTTTGAAGATTTTAAACGAGTTACCAAACATATGCATGGAGCAGTTTATAACTCAACCGGGCCAGGATAAATCTTTGCTTCCTCAAGTTAGCATTTCCATTTTCCATCTGTATCATCTTTGTTACCAATACCTGATGCTGCTCACACGAGTTGTCGAGAATATGCAGTTATGCATAAATCCCAGCCATCGTAGGCTCTGTAATCCATTCTAAGATTCATATCTCTTTTCTCGACTGACGTTGCTGCTCACACGAATTGTTGAGGACTCACAACAAATGCGGTACCCCAGCCATTGCGTCGATTTCAATTCACCGGCTTAAAGCCTATTATCTCTGTCGATCTTTCCTTTCAATCTCCTTGATTTCCATGTGTTACCATTTGTTTGCAACATGTATAAATAGATACAAGTAAATATAAATACAAAATTTACATTACGAACTTACCGAACTGAATTGCAATGACGGAAAGGCTCTAGGGACTATTCTGCTAATTTTTCTTTCCGCGATCCGTGGCACGATCGTAATCTAATCACAATAAATTATCCAAATTTTCTATTAAATAATGTAAATAAATAATTTAATGCAATTTGATCCTTTTTGGGAAATTTATGAAATTACCCTAACATTTCACTTTTATTCGATTTAGTCCTCAAACACAAAACATGCAAATAACCATTTTCTTTTCAAACCTACACCAGCTGAACATTAATGGGTATATGTTCACACTCTAAAAGCAATTACTTCATACCACATACATGTAATTTCATCATTTTAACATTTTAGTCCTTAAATCCTAATTTCATCAAAAATCACATTACAAAAACATCCAACCCAACCATCAAGCATTCAAATCTTCCAAAAGCTTTCAAGAAAAAGCATATTCAACAATGGTAAAATTTGTAACATTTGACAGATTTACAAATCAATCCTTAAATTAGATAGGTTAATACGGACTCCAAAATATAGAAATCACGAAAAACGATCAAGATTTACTCACCTAATCAAGCTTCAAAAGTTAACAATGGAAAACCCTAACTCTCCTCTTATTTTTCCGTGAAGAAGGTGAGAATTTAGGTGAAAAATATCTTTTTTCTTCTTTAATTTCATATTTATACTTAATGACAATTTTGTAAATTTTAAGACTTTCATGACTAACTTAATTAATCACCTATTAAATCTTAATTAATCCTATTTATTATCAATATGTGTCATAATAAAACACCCAGAAAAGTATTTTAAGCTAATTTCCTATTTGGTCCTTCTAACTTAACAACTCTACTTTTGTACCTTTTACAATTTAATCCCTTCTACTTAATTAACTATCTAAACAATAAAATTTCATAACCAAATTTTAATACGAAGCTAACGACATTATAAATATTAAAAATAGATAAATTTACGACTCGACTCATTAGAGTTTTGATCCCAAAATTATTATTTCTGACACCACTGAAAATCGAGCTGTTACACCCCATTTGCTACCCATTTTCATCACTCATTCACCAACACTTCTCTTCTTTCTCTCATTTGCTCTCTACCTTTCCCATTTCCTTTTTCCTCCATTCTCTTTTCGATTTCTCCCTCTTGAGAAAGAGTGGTCTTCAACCTTGGAGTAGCTTCATTTAGGTGTTCATCAGAGACCTCGCTCTAACAAGAACGAGTAAGAACGATGAAGAACACAATAACAGTTCTTGAGAATTGTTGGATTTGATTCTAATCCCTTTTCTCTTTTTTAGATGCTTGTTGTTATTATGATGAATACTATTATTGTTGCTCTTCTTTATTTAATTAAAATGGTTTAAATTTTATTAATTATTGGTTTGATTGCTTAATTTATTATAAACCATGTTTATATTGTTATAGGCCTTGAGTGTTTTGTTTAATTAAATAATATAAATATTATGTTATATTTGTATTACCCTTGTGATATTACTAATGAATTAATCATTTAACCGGATTGAAATTATGATTAATGGACACTATTAATTTGTGCATGTTTAATCTTTTAAGGTAACTGAAGGTTAAATTAAACGACGGTATAGACAATTCATTAGCCTTCCATAACTTGTAGGATTGTGTGAATAAATTGTTTCAATATAAACATATGTTGTTACTTCACTTGATCCTTTACTTGCTTATGAATATTAAAAAATTGTTTGAATTGGCATAGAGATATGTTCAAGAAATTATTTTAATTTCATGAGTATGTATGTGCTTTAACACATTTGCTTATTAAAATTAGTCTGATCAATTGAATTGACATAGAGATATAGTCAAGAGATGAATGGATTTTAGTAAGTGATGTTGTTCATAAGTTAACAAGATACCAGGTTGTCGTGAATTATTTCGTAACAAACATGAACATGATTATGATTTTTATTAAGTTATTAATGCAATTAACTCTAACACATTTATGTCATATTGATTAAAGTCTAGAAATCATGCATTGAAATTTAATTTAATTTTTATTTTTACTTAGATTAGTTGTAGTTTAGATTGATCCTCTTCAAAATTATTATATTTCCCTAACCAAATTGTTTATTAATTATTTTACAATTATTTTTCTACCCCAGTCCGTATGGGTACAATAACTCGACATTTACTTGTCACTTTATTTCTTGATACGATTGTGTACACTTGCACATTTCCATCATTCCACAACCCTTACTCGGTTAAATCGAAAGAAATTAAACCTTAAAACCCAGATTCCACTTTACAAAAACTTAGTAGAAAATCCTTACTCTCTCACCCTTCCTTGAATCCTCGAGTACAGAAGGATAAGAAAACTTACCACCTTCTCAAATTCTCTACTTCCAAACTCTAATTCTCACGACTTTTGCTCCATGCAGAGCTCTCCTAAGCTCTCCTCTTCTTCAAAACAACCGAATAAGGCAATGCAAGTAAGAAGAAATTTGTAGACAGAATTGAGGAGAATCTTCCCTCAATTAGAACATCCATTAACACGTATATATAATTCCTATACACGGTCTCCCAATTTTTCTTAGCCAATTGCTAGTAATTATTATGTCTCTCACTTTGGAACCAAATGGTTCCATCCTAACCAGTCCATAATTGAAACCTAACTGTTAGCCCGTAAATCACAAAATTTTCCCAAAATTCTCAGTAAAGTCTGCCAATTCTCTATTTTGTTTAATTAACTCCCAAGCTCCTATAAATTTGAGTCCCTAAGGAAATCCAAGTGTGACATCATCATTCATATCATGCTCATTTGTACTAAGCTTAAATAATATCAATTCTTGACTTTCAACCCTTTATATACAAACTGGCTCATGAGACAATTAATAAGCTTGCCTCGATAACCAATTTTACAAGAATCAAGAATGTATAACAACATATATATTGAACTTGAATCATAAAAGTACAAACCAAATTTTTGTCACTCGTCTACAACTCTCTTCTCCGACTCTCATCTTTCCCTTCTCTTGAGATGGCCCAATGTCATCTTTAACTATGTTCGACAATTCAATTATAAAACAATATCAGTTCACACTCAAATCACATGAAAACAAAATAGCTACATATTTTGCATTTTATTCAGTTTAGTCTCTATATTCGTGATACTCATATTTTTTAATATCTAACATCGAATCAAAATTAGATTTCATTTTCATTCATTAGGGACCTTATGCTTTCTATCTTATCATGATTTCAACACATCTTTCAATTTATTCAATTTAGTCCTAATGTCACAAAAATCTTTCAACAAGCTTAACTTAATTTCTAACTTTGTCCCTATCATTATCCAAGCTTACTATCAAGAAGTCTCTTTAAATTCAAGCTTAATATCATCAATTTCACTCTAATGGCAACTTGCTAAAAATCTAACAGTTAAAGAAAATGATACATGGGCTAGCTAAATCAAATTCATATTGGAAAAAAATCTGTAAGGCCATAAAAATAGGTCTAGTAGTTTCGGGTAAGTTTACTAGGTTCCGAGTGAAAATTAGAAGTTAATCGGGTTTCTTAGTAATTTTTTTAGTTAGCTTAATTTCATTTAAAAAAATCGGGAAATTATATTCAAAAAAAATGCTTTTAGAAAAATTAATTTTATAGTTTTAAATCATTTTTGGGTAAAATAAATATTTTGAGTAAAATTAGAATTGAAAAAAAATTAAAATGGGGGTTTAATTGAGAGAATTTAAAATATTAATTACATAGGACCATTTTGCAAACAAGGGAAATCTTTGAGTGGTTCTATGGCAAATTACACATATTTTCGGAATTTTGGAGGGAAAGGATTATTTTGTAAAACAAGGGAATTGTGGTAGTGGTTTGATGGAAAATTCTCCAATTTTTGAAAATCAAGTAAGGGTTCTTCAACTTAAAAACACATCAACGTCCTCACTTCACACACAATTTTCACTTGATTTTTGAGCATTTTCTCTCATTTTTCATTTTAATTTTCGAAGTCCACATATAAAATTTTTGGATCTCATCTTTTGTTCTCTCCAAATTCTCTCAAAATTCTCCAAAATATATTTTCAAAGTGGAGAAAAACTCATCTGAGTTCTTCAAAGATCTTGATCCAATGTTCAATATTAGTGATTCCAGATCGATTGAAGGTATTTTCTCAACTCTAAATTCATTCTAAGGTTTTTTTTAATTATTATTTTCGATCTAAATTGATTAAAATGGTTTTTCAAAATTTGATCTCTTAGCTCTTGAGCATGAGATTCATCAATGGTGAGTTCATGATTTTGAGTTGGAATCTAAGTTTAAATGGATATCTAAGCTCAAATCATGTTTATTAAGAGGGTTTTTTTTATCATAAAACAAAAGATAAAACTCGTTTGGTTGATCAATTTTGACAAATTCGTTTTTTAACTAAGAACATGAGTTGATTTTTCAGAAAAATATGAAATGGTTTGTTTGGTGAAATTGATGCTTAGGTTTCGTGTTGATAGATTAGAAATGATGTTTAGAAATGGTTTTTCCTGAAGCGAAGGTCATTTAGGGGTTGAAATTTGTGTTTTGGCTAGATCGTGAGTTTTCGGTAAGGTTGATTGGACAAGCGTTTCAGATCTGTGTAGTTCATGATTTTCGATTTTTTTAATGTTAATGATAGCTTGTAACATTTATTTTATCACTGTTTAAGCTACACATTGAGGAGAGGCCACTGCTAATTACAATCGAGGTCCAAACACAGCTAGTTGATACACTTTGGCTTGAGAAGAAAAGTGTGAATGTGAGTGGTTTTTAAAGGCAATTGGTAAACATGCCTATTTACATGAAAAATTGGGGTTTTGAATTATGTTTCTAGTGATCAATTGTATCTCAAGTGGTTTAGATTTCAAAAATGATTTTAATTTTATAAAAGTATATTTGCAAATGATTTATGGAAATTGTGAATAGTGTGTTTAGTATAATTGATTTGAATTGTATTGATTAATAATTGGAGCATAGATTATTGTATATTAGAGCACTTGATGATGGTTTTATGATTGGTTTTAGATCCATGGACAAGGACATTTATTGTGCTTATCTATGTTGATACTAAAATTGCTAAGTGACATGCTTTAAATTGAATTTTTATATCATGAATTAAGTGCTTAAATATCAGTGTTTATGCCTGTGTGATTGGTTATATTGACAACATTGCATGGTGAATCCATTGGATATAAATGACATGTCATAAGATTAGTGAGTACTCACCACTACATGTGTTATTTGTGAGCATATGGCTATAGGAATATTGATTTTGTTAGAGTGGATAAGGAGTGTTGAGCTTTTTCTCCACTCAATCATTCGTGATTTTGAGGCGATATAAGGGAGTGTGTGGCTACGCCCCACTCAATCGGAGTACTGTATTCGATATTTGGCAGATCGAAGATCTGTTTATCCAATGCATTGTCAAATGTTTATATTTTTCCATGAATGACATTTGTCAATATAAGTGTTTGTTTGTTAATATAAAAAATGTTCTCATATGCCATAAAAGTGTGATTTTTATTCATGGATTAACATGTGAAGTTATGATGTTGCAATGTTGCTGGAAATTTCAATCAATTGAATGCCATAATTGATCATGAAAATATAATTGAAATTGTGATTCATATACTCAAAATTTGATACATGATTTACCTTGGTTAAAGTATGTTTTGGTGTGATTTACTTATTGAATTTATGGCCATTCATTGAGCTTTTTCAGCTCACACTCTAACAACTTTGTGCAGAGTTTTCCAGCTTTGGGCAATTAAGGAGCAAGGGCAAGGGTGATCCAAGTTTAAGGCTACTTGGTAGTATAGATTAAGGGCTTTTCTATAGATACATTAAAGGGCATTGTGACACTTAATTGGGATAATTTGGTACACTTGTAATGGATGTTTGAGACTTACATTTGGACATTGATTTTGAGATGTTAAATTTGTTGGCTAAATGTTGAGTGTAGTATTGTATGTTGCTAAGTGATAACATGGTGATTGAAGCATAAAATTTTTACTAATACATTTTAATTGTAGCTTGTCAAGGAGTGGATAGCTTTGTGCCTAAGGTAAGCCCATTGTATGATTTAATTGTTGTTTGTTAAGCATGATTTTGAATGTTTAGATTATGTATACATGTTGTTTGTTAGTTGTAATTAGATTAACTAGAATTGTATGTATGATTAAGGCAGTAAAACTTAGGTAATATAGCTGTAATTAATAATTTGATTAAGAAAAAAAGAGTTTTAAAATTGTTCACAAATCGCTTCTGCAATAAGATTAGATAATTATTAGCTAGAATTGAGGTGTTATAAGGTTGGGATGTGTTTTGTGTAGTTTTGTGCCGGAGAGTCACTTCAGTGGCTAATGCATCACTTCGAATTCGGGCCGATCCGTTCCAGTCGGGTTTGGGGTGTCACAAAATTTGGTTCAAAAACGACTTTCTTTAATAGCGAAAAATAAAAATTTTGAAAACTGAGCCGATTTTTTTATATTTATGGCAATAAGCCCTTTACTGAAACCGCACTTATGTTTTTGTCTATACATATCCTTTTCGTTCCTGGCTTTCAACTAAACGACCTTTTTCATTATTCTCGTACCATAAATTGCTTTGCATGTGGGCTCGAACGATCAAATCAAACAAATTATTTTTGTCACCTATTAGGATTACGAAGTATTACCGTACAATTCAAAACAAACAATAACAGATAGCATCAAGTTTACCAAGTTAATTAACATAATTACATAAATAATTAAGACTAGAGTAAAACATATATTTACGAGCCTTAAATTGAGCCTACGAGGCCTTAAAAATAGTTTAGGAACAATAGGAACAAATTCGAAACAAGATAAAAAATTTGAGGCAAATATGAAAATTCTCAGAATAGGAGTTGCACAACTGTGTGTCCAAGCCTTGTGTCAGAGCCCAGACTGTGTGGCTCAAGACATGGTCGTGTGGCTATCCCACACGCTCGTGTGTCTACCAATGTAACTTACTGACTTGGGTCACACGGTCATGTCCCAGCCCATGTGCTAGCCCGTGTGAAGCCTACACCTAATAAATTCAGGGCAAACGCCCGTATGGGTTACCTATGTGTGACACACGACTGTATGATAGCCCATGTCGCAGGCCGTGTGTGCCAAAAAATTACCCAAAACATGATCATTTTACATTAAAATGCTTAGGTACCTAAACCAACTTTCAAAACATGATTATAAGACTTTAAAATGCATTTCAATGACACTCAAAGCATGCCAAAACAATCAACCTAAGGCCTAACCAACGTGGCATCAATGACACCACAATACAACACTTACACAGTTCTTTTCCTTAACTACTGATGGTATTACAAATAACATAAATTTTCTTCCTAGTTTAGTGTTTAAATTGTTCCTTTTATACTTCATTTAGCATGCATCATTAGCATTTTATACTTAATTTTCATGTTTTCCAACTCATTGATAGTTAGTTTAAATTCTTGTTATTTTTATCTATTTTTTGTACTAATATCGACGCAAGTAGCCAAAATATTGTGTTTTACTATTGTCAGCGCAGGAACTCAGCATAGAAGCCTAATGTTGAACAATTGTAGCCACCAAATCACCTGAATATCACGATAAAGAGATGTTGCCTCATTGAAACTGAACCTCAAATGAGAATAATTAAGTTGAATTCACAGATGGAAGCACCAATGCAAGAATATCACAGATGTAGCTGCAATTACAAATTCAGAATGCGTTCAGCAATACAGCGACAATCTGCAGATCTGAGAAGAACATATTAGAACCGCGTGAGTGCACAGCTATATTTTAACTAATTTTGACAGCTGCAAAGTCTAGATCAAGATCTGAGAGAGAAAGCTGAATCCTGCAACATTTTAGAGGCTATAAATAGAAGAACAAAGAAGGAAAGAAAATCATCAAGAGCAAGGGGATTAAATTCTGAAAATTCTGTGTGAATTGAAGGTTTGAGTTGGAAGTTGGTGAGCTGATGAAGCAAGTCCACAACTGCTTCTGACGAGAAATGCTTGATGCTGCACAAGAGGAATAATTATGGAGTAGGCCTAGTAGTCTAGAGATAGTAAGCTTCGTTGTACTCTCTAATTCTTCTTAAATGATGATGGATTATGATGATATAAAATGAATACGATAGTGTCTTTTAATGTTATATCATTTTGATTCTTATTCTACACTGCTAGTTTGTTTATTCTTGGATCTAACTGCTTTAAGCACGAGAGTGAAATTGTAGTACGTCGACATCGAGAGATGCAGTGATAGGTTAGGTTAACAAGTGGGTTAGGCGAGAGCTACTTGGGACTGGGATAAAAACCAGTTACTTATTCTCACGTACACATCGTTGTTCACACCGAGAGGTGGAGTAATTGTGGGTATTTGAGTCGAGATTAAGTAAGGAGCTATTGTTGGTAAGAAATCAAAGGGACTTCATTGCAACGACAATCCATCAATATTACACCGTGTCGGCGCATCTAGCATTGCAACTTAGCAAATCCAGTGAACCATTTCTACCCTTTACACTTGATCACTTTTACATTTTACGCAATTTAAATATTCAGCATTCAGCATTCAACACTCAACACATTTGATTTACTTTCAGTACATTGATATTTAACACCTGACATTTGACTCTGATTGCGTTGACATTGATATCTAATTTTAGTGCGCAAATCTGACATATTGCACTAACATCAGTACTCACATTACACTTAATTTCAGTATCGATTGCTCTGACATTTAGACATCAAGAACCCATTCCTTGTGGGATCGATATATGATAGAATTGTCTATAAACTATACTTGCATCGACGTGTGTATGCTTGCACAATCATTGTTTCGTAAAAACACTGATCAAGTTTTGGCACCGTTGATGTTTACTTTTATTGTTGCAATTAGTTTTACTTATCTAACTTTTAACTTTTGTTAATTTGTTTATATTTCTTTTCTGGTTTTGAAGGTATTGCATGTCCACAAGGAGAATTCCTAACAACATTAATAGTTTTGATCCGAAGTTCGAAAGGACATTGAGGAGGAGAAGGCAAGAGCAAAGGAGAATGGCTGAAAACAATAATAATTTACCACCAATGCTACCACAAAATGGAAATCCTCCAGTGCTACCACAAGCAATCGATGATTTACCACCGCCACCCCAAAACGAGCAAATACCGAATAGGACAATAAGGGATTTTGTTGTTCCTATACTCGATGATTTACAACCAGGGGTTGTGAGACCAGCAATTCAGGCTGGTAACTTTGAACTGAAACCAGTGATGTTTCAGATGCTTAATTCTAATGGACAATATTCAGGTTTTCCACGTGAAGACGTACGAGAACATTTGAAATCATTTTTACTTATTTGTGCATCCTTCAGTCAACATGATGTCGCTGATGATGCATTGAAGATGCAATTATTTCCTTACCCATTGCAAGGAAAAGCACGAACATGGTTTTTAGGTTTTGCTGGCTAGATCTATCACATCTTGGAATGCATTAGCAAAGCAGTTTGTTTTAAGATTTAATCCATCGACAATGAATGCGAGGTTGCGGAATGACATCACTGCATATCATTAACTTGATGATGAGTTACACACAACATAGGAGCGCTACAAAGCATTGCTTTGACGTTGCCCAATGAATGGAATTCAACAAGAGACTCAGACTGAGATTTTTTATAATGGTTTAAATGCTCAGACAAGAAATCTTGTTGACGCATTGACAAATGGTCCATTGTTAGATTGTACATACGATGAAGCTGTTCGAATTCTGGAGAGGATTACTCAAAACGAGTACCAATATCCAATCTCTCATCTGCATAGGTGAAAACTAACGCTGGAGTTCTTGAATTAGATGTTATTTCTACATTATCAGCACAGGTATCTTCACTGGCCAATATCATAAAGAATATGAAAGGAACAAGCAACATTGCTCTTATACAAGTAGCTCAGAAATTGGATGCGCTGATATTTTCATGTGAAATTTACGGCGACAACCACAACTATGAAGACTGCCGACAACAAGCAGAAAATGCATACTATGTTAACAACATTCGAGGGGGTTCATTTGGTAACTCTTACAATAATTGCTCTTAACAACCTTGGGGAAATCAAAATACATCTATATATAGATATGAAAATTCTTCAAACCAAGAAAGTTATAGGCATGGAGGTTACAACAATAGCCAATCGCAGAACTATCATCAGATTTCACAAGTAAATTCCCGTATTGAACCAATGCAGTCACATAGTCAAATGCAACCACAATCGCGATTGCAGCCACAACCATCTGTACTACCACAAATGCAAGGACAACATCATCAACATCAACAGCAGTAATTTACTCAACCTAAGGTAGATCCTATGGCTGCTCTTGAAACGATGATGTGCGAGCATATCACACGAACTGAAGCAATAATGCAAGGTAATTATTCTTCTATCCAAGCATTGGAAGCTCAACTTGGATAGTTGGCATCTAATCTCAGCACTAGATCACCGGGTACTCTACCTAGTGATACTGAAAATCCAACACAAATGGGGAAGGAGCATTGCAAAGCAATCACACTAAGAAGTGGGAAACAGACTGTAGGATTAAGCAATTTTGATCAAGATCATGTCGAAGCATCCACTTCACAGCAACAAGAAGAGGTTATAACTAAAGGAAGTCAAGCACAAAATAATGCTGAAGAACTAACTGTAGTACCATCTCTGCCTACAGTCCGTCCAGATAAGTTGTCGATACAACCATCACTGTCGAAGCAACAAAGTTATCCACAACCACTTACTGTGACTATACCTTTGCCATTTCCACAGAGTTTCAAAGAAAAAGTCCATGACAAGGATTATCAAAAGTTTGTTTCTACTTTGAAACAATTGCATATTAATATACCTCTAATAGATGCTCTTGTGCAGATACCCAGTTATGGGAAATACATGAAGGAGATTTTATCAAAGAAAATGAACTTATCCGATATCGAGATGACTGCGCTCACAGAGGGATGCAGTGCTGTAGTCACAAAACAAGTTGCCAACCAAGATGAAAGATCCTGGCAGCTTCATAATCCCATGCTCCATCGGAAATCATTACTTAGGTAAAGCTTTATGTGATTTAGGAGCTAGTATTAACTTAATGCCTCTATCTACTTTTAAGAAGTTAGGAATCGGGACGATGAAGCCTACTACGGTGACATTATAACTGGAAGACAGATCTCTAGCACAATCGGAAGGACAGATCAAAGATGTTCTTGTTCAAGTCGATAAGCTGGTATTTCCTGCTGATTTTATTATCCTAGACTGTGAAGCAGGCAAGGAGGTACCCATTATTTTGGTAAGACCATTTCTTGAAACAGGACGAACACTTATCGACGTGTTCAAAGGAGAACTAGTGATGCGTTATAATGATGACCATGTAACTTTCAGTGTGTTTGGAGCATCACCATCCGAACCTAAAGAACAATGTTACCACATTGACGTGTTGGACAGGGTTATTTTGGAAGTATTTCATGCAAGGAGTTCAACATTGTCTGAGGATGATGCGATGACATCTATCGATGATATCCTAGCTGATTATCAAGACAAAGATGAGGTAAATAATTGTGAGATACGTAGAAATTGGTAAATGGAATCTTTGGATTTGTCCAACAAGACAATCCCAGAATTTAAACCGTCTATTGAGCGAGCTCCTAACTTGGAGTTAAAGCCATTGTCGATGCCTTTGAAATATGTTTTCCTTGGGGACAATGAAACACTACCTGTCATTGTCAACGCATCCCTCAACGCAACACAAGAAGAGAAGCTTATCGTAATCTTGAAAGATCACAAGAAAGCCATATCCTGGAGCATTGCAGACATAAGAGGTATCAGTCCTTCTTTTTGCATGCATAAGATACAGTTAAAAGATGAAGGGAAGCAATCCATTGAACAATAACGACGACTCAATGAGAAAATGAAAGAAGTGGTAAAAAAGAAAATTATCAAATGGTTGGATGCGGGCATTGTATATCGTATTTCTGATAGTAACTAGGTAAGCCCCGTCTAATGTGTGCCTAAAAAGAGTGGTTTCATAGTTGTAACTAATGATAAGAATGAATTAATTCCTACTCGCATTACAACTGGATGGCGAGTGTGAATGGATTACCAACGATTGAATGTGACCACAAAGAAGGACCATTTTCCAGTTCCTTTCATCGATCAAATGTTAGATAGGCTAGCTGGTAAAGCCTACTATTGCTTCCTGGATGGTTATTCTGGATACAATCAAATAGCTATTGCATCGGAAGATCAAGCAAAGACCACATTCACGTGTCCTTTTAGAACCTTTTCCTTCCAACGATTGCCATTTGGGTTGTGTAATGCGCCAGTAACATTTCAGAGATGTATGATGGCGATATTCTCGAATATGATTGAGGACTCTCTCGAGGTATTCATGGATGATTTTTTAGTTTATGGCAGAGTTTAGACCAATGCACCGATAATTTGGCAAGAGTTTTGAAAAGATGCGAGGAAACAAATCTAATTCTAAATTGGGAAAAATGTCATTTTATGGCAACTGAAGGAATTGTTCTTGGCCATCGCATTTCTTGTCAAGGCATTGAGATCGATAAAGCAAAGGTCGAAATCATCAAAAAATTACCACCACCTACCACTATCAAAGCAAAAAGAAGCTTTCTTGGAGATGTTGGTTTCTATAGACGATTTATCAAAGATTTTTCCAAGATAGCTAAACCCTTATGCTCATTGCTAGAGCAGAATAAAAAATTTGTGTTCAGCGATGCATGTCTGGGTGCATTCACATCAATAAAGAAGCAGCTAGTACAAGCTCCGATTGTCGTGACACCAGACTGGACGTAACCATTCGAATTAATGTGCAATGCTAGTGACTTTGTTGTCAGAGCTGTCCTTGTCCAAAGAAAAAATAAGGTATTTCATTCTATTTATTATGCTAGCAAAACGCTAATTGAAACGCAGGTTAATTACACCACAACTGAAAAAGAATTGCTAGCAGTGGTCTTCGCCTTTACAAGTTCCGTTCTTACCTTGTCAGCACAAAGACTATAGTTTACACAGATCACTCAGCATTGAGATACCTTTTCAACAAAAAAGACGCCAAACCTGGACCCATTAGATGGATCCTACTCCTCCAAGAATTTGATGTTGAAATCAGAGATAGGAAGGGATCTGAGAATCAAGTAGCTGACCATTTATCTCGGTTAGAAAGTGGGAGTGAAATTAGACAAAAGACCCAGATTGTAGAAGCATTTCCTGATGAGCAATTATTCACTGTCGGCACATCAACATGATATGCCTATGTAGTCAACTATCTTGTATGTGGGAAGCTACCTATGAGTGCGACTGGTCACAAAAAAGATCAGGTTCATACGCGATGCTATCAAATATCATTGGAATGAGCCATACCTATTTAAAGTATGCGCCTACAATATAATTCGCCACTGTGTACCTGAAGAAGAGATGATGTCAATCCTGAGACATTTCCACGATGCCCCGTATGGAGGACATTTCGGTGGAACAAGGACTATTGCAAAGGTCCTACAATCAGGATTCTATTGACACAATTTGTTTTGAGATGCTCACAATTTCGAGCAACAATGTGATCATTGTCAATGTACTGGTTCTATATCTCGACACAACGGGATGCTCAACAACCTATCATGGAGGTAGAACTTTTCGATGTTTGGGGTATAAACTTCATGGGACCATTTTCGAACTCTTTTGGAAATGTATATCTTAGTGCTATTGTTATGATCTGGATTGAAGCTATTGATATAAGATGAGCTTGAAGCTATGTAGTACCAAAAGACGAGGCTTGGACAGTATTGAAGTTCTTCCATACATACATCCTCATAAGGTTTGGAACCTCAAGAGCGTTGATAAACGACCAAGGCACTCATTTCTACAATAACCAAGTTAAAATTGCATTGAAACGATATGGTGTGAAGCATCGTATGGCCACCATGTATCACCCACAAACTAATGGTCAAGCCGAAGTATCCAATCACCAAATTAAAGGTATACTTGAAAAGGTGGTTAATCCATCTAAGAAGGATTGGTCAGTGCGGCTACATGATGCATTATGGGCGCTTCGTAACACTTACAAAACCCCATTGGGAATGTTGCCATATCAGCTAGTGTTTGAAAAATCTTGTCACTTACTTATCGAACTTGAACATAAAGCCATGTGGGCAATTAAGCAGGTAAATTTGGATTATGATGTTGCTGGGAAGAAAAGATTGTTGGACATCAGAGAATTAGAAGAGATCCGATGCCATGCTTATGAGAATGATGCGATATACAAGGAAAAGATAAAGCGATGGCATGACAACCTCATATTGCATCGACAATTTCATCTTGGTTAGTTGGTACTTTTATTTAATTCACGTTTGAAATTACATCCAGGAAAATTGCGATCATGGTGGTCAAGACCATTCAAAGTTGTCGAAGCATTTCCAAGTGGTGCAGTGACAATCGAAAACTTAAAGGATGGGCAATAGTTCAAAGTGAATGGCCAACGTCTTAAACACTATGTGAGCCCAGATGTTCTAGAACCAAATGAAACCATTGATCTGGTGACAGTTAAATAATGTTGATGCATTCATTTATTTTCTTTTATTTGTTTCACTTTTCATTTTGTTGTTTCAAATTATTAGCAGAAATAAAAATCATCTTTTTATCAACGCATTGAAGCACTGATTGTCGGCACATTCGGCGATGAGTCAGAGTTACTTTTTCAGTAAGAATCGCACCGATCGATTTTCTCTCATCCCAACCGTTAGGTCAAATAAAAACGGTACGATCTACAGCCTGACAATTAATGGCTGCAGACACAACGATTTCCCATATTTTTTTCACTCATTACATTTAGGTTATAAAATCCCCCATTACAGTTATCTTCCTCTTCACAATCGCCATTGTTACTGCAACTCATTTCTCTCACTATTGGCAAATTTCCTTTTCATATTTCAAAGCAATATACTTCTGTTATTTTTCTTTATTCTCTTTTATTTCCACCATGGCTAAGACCCGTGCTTCTAAGAATACTCCCAAACCTTCCTCCAAAAACACTCCGACCACCCCTATTGAGATTCCGTCCGCGACACCACCACCTTCATCCACAGGCTCAGTGTTATTTTTAACGATTGCGGCTAAAGACAGATACAACAATATCATGCTCAAACGTAATATTCATCCTGAACAGCGCTTCCAGCTTTCCCAACACTTGACCCTCGAAAAACATGTCCATCGCACTATCAATCGTTTAGGGTGGGAAAACTTTTGTGGCAATCCATCTGGCTATTCCCCTACTCTAGTTCGTGAATTTTATGCCAACTTAGTGGACAAAGAGCAAGAATTTATTTTTGTTCGAGAGGGGCTTATACCATGGAGTGCGGCACATATCAATGTCCTGCTAGGGATACCAGAATGCGTAGACAGTCACTCGCCCTTCATGCATAGTTTAAACGAAGATAGCTTGACTGAGATGATAAACGACCTTTGCATCGACAATGCTTCATGGATGGGCAGTGGATTCCACAATTTTACAATGCATAGACGTTACCTGACGACTTTTTGTAAGGTATGGCTCCACTTTATTAATAGTTGTGTGATGCCATCCACTTACAGTACTACCACCACATTGGACCTATGTGTTTGTTGCATTCCATCTTGCACAATCGTCACATCAACATTGGGGAGCTTATAAATGCCCAGATTGTGGAAGCTACAGGAAAGTAAAATGGTATTCTTCCTTTCCCCTCTCTTATTATGCTCATTTGTCAACATAAGGGCATTGTGCCAAAAGATGATGAGGAGATCATGGAAAATAAGGGTCCGAACAACGATATATTGGTTGAGAGGATGACACGAGGCCAAGATACACCTGTGGCCAAGGAAGCTTCGAAAAATAAAGACAAGGGGAAAGGGAAAAAGAAAGAAGAACAGAGTAATGCACCCATAGATCCACAAATATTAAGAAGACTGGCTAGTTTGAAAATCCATCTTGACCGTATTGATACGCGTACAATCCGTCTCATGAGTGTATTAGACGATTTGGATTACAGGCAGCATATATTTTTTGCATACACAAAAGCCTGGAACGAAGCCATTATCGCTGCATTAGGTCACATCAGCACCGGACCACTGCCAGATTTTCCAACATTCCCTGATATCTTCTATCCTATGCACCACTCCTCATCTGGCTAGCCTACTACTGATGGTAGGCCTACTCAAATGCCAACAAGAATTCACATATCTGATGAAGAACAATGAAGGGTATTCAAAGCTGAGGAGGATTGCTATCGCAATATTGTTGATCTGTTCAAGGATGAATTTTCCAACAGTTTAGGCACAAATATGGCTGAAAGAGCAACTGTTGAAGAAGAAGATGTTGATGTAGTCGAATGCGCTGACATTGGCCCAACTGAACTTGAGTAACATATGGAAGAGGAAGCCAATCAGGGAAGTGATCAAGAGAAGGATGAAGAAAAAGAAAAGGAAAGGAAGAAGAGAAAGAAGAAACAAAACCTACCGAGGTGCAGGAAGAGAAGGAACCTAAGGATGTTGTGGGAGCATCCAGCTCAAAAGAGACTTGACCTACTGCGAGTCAAGCTGAAGTTGTCATTGGCGAAGTAAAGGAGCTGAATCCTCTTGCTATTGTACCGTACATAGCACCACTCGCCGAAATCCACCCATCCAACATGACAATTGATGAGGCCATCGCCCAACCTGTCGAGGGAGAGCAATCCACCGAGTCGGTTGGTTCAAAGGATAATAAGAGTAAGTGGCGCAAGGACAAGAAAAAGAAGAAACACTATGATGAGGGAGAGCGCCTGAAAAAGAAGAAGAAGAAAACCAAAGCAGCCTTTGCATCGACTGCTGCTGAATAAATTGGAACATCTCTTTTTAGTTAGTTTTCATGCATTTTTCTTATGCTTGCATTTTCATTGTCAATACATTTCTCTTAGTTTGCTACATTGTAGCTGCATTTCCATTACTTTTTGTATATCCATTGTCAGTGCATTGGGGACAATGTAGACGTTAAGTTTGGGGGGAAGCTGATGTGACTTGGAAATGCAACTACACCTTATTTGACTTTTATTTTGTTTCTTTAGTAATGAAAATTGACAAAATTTCAACAGAATTGTGCCCACAAATTTTGATTTTAATGCGTAATTCTTGAATTGTTTGAATACGGATGTGGAGATTGGATGAGTATGAATGAATGATGAGTCTGCTATTTTGGAATGAAAAATTGAAATTGTTTTAGTAATGAATGAATAGTATTGGTGTTGAATCTTGAACTGACTGATCAGTACAGCGACATTGTATGAATAAAAGACACTCCAATATGAGTGCATTGTGACTTTTAAGGAAGAACACTCCGCTGCAGACAAAGAAAAGAAAACTTATCTAGCCAAAGGTTGTAACTGCAAGAGTGTGTGTCGGCACAATTATATGCCTCTTGGGGGTTTGTTGCACCCCATCGTTACTACCTAATAACAAAGGTAGAGTCATGCCATGACATTTTCCAATCACTTACAACAAGGAGAAAAAAAATATAATAAGAATAAAATGCTGAAATGGCTCAAGGAAGGTTAGGATTCGATGCATGATACTAACATTGATGAATTGCAGTTTAAAGTTGTTCATATCTATAAATTGTCGGTGCATCATTCTATTATATGAATACAGTTTAAACATTAGAAATTTAGAGAATTCAAGTTGTGTGAATAATGATTGCAGTGACATTTCTAATTGCTACTTTGTTAATTTTTGTTTACTTGAGGACAAGTAAAAACTCAAGTTTGGGGGTGTGATGGTATTACAAATAACATAGACTTTCTTCCTAATTTAGTGTTTAAATTGTTCTTTTTATACTTCATTTAGCATGCATCATTAGCATTTTATACTTAATTTTCATGTTTTCCAACTCATTGATAGTTAGTTTAAATTCTTGTTATTTTTATCTATTTTTGTACTAATGTTGACGCAAGTAGCCGAAATATTGTGTTTTGATATTGTCAGCGCAGGAACTCAGCATAGAAGCCTAATGCTGAACAATTGTAGCCACAAAATCAGCTGAATATTGTGATAAAGAGATGTCACCGCATTGAAAATGAACCTCAAATGAGAAGAATCAAGCTGAATTCATAGATGGAAGCACCAACGCAGGAATTTCACAGATGTAGCTACAATTACAAATTCAGAATGCGTCCAACAATACAGCGATAATCAGCAGATCTGAGAAGAACATACTACAACTGCATGAGTGCACAGCTGTATTTTAACTAATTTTGACAGTTACAAAATCCAGATCTAGATCTGAGAGAGAAAGCTGAATCCTGTAACATTTAAGAGGCTATAAATAGACGAACAAAGAAGGAAAGAAAATCATCAAGAGCAAGGGGATTAAATTCTAAAAATTTTGTGTGAATTGAAGGTTTGAGCTGGAAATTGGTGAGCTGATGAAGCAAGTCCACCACTACTTTTGACGAGAAGTGCTTGATGCTGCACAAGAGGAACAATTAGGGAGTAGGCCTAGTAGTCTAGAGATAGTAAGCTTCGTTGTACTCTTTAATTCTTCTTAAATGATGATGGATTCTGATGATATTAAATGAATACGAGAGTGTCTTTTAATGTTATATCATTTTGATTCTTATTCTACACTGCTAGTCTGTTTATTCTTGGATCTAACTGCTTTAAGCACGAGAGTGAAAATACAGTACGCCGACATCAAGAGATACGGTGACAGGTTAGGTTAACAAGTTGGTTAGGTGAGAGCTGCTTGGGACTGGGATACAAACCAGTTACTTGTTCTCAAGTACACATCATTGTTCACACCGAGAGGTGGAGTAATTGTGGGTATTTGAGTCGGGATTAAGTAAGGAGCTGTTGTTGGTAAGAAATCAAAGGGACTTCATTGCAGTGACAATCCATCAATATTACACATTGTCGACACATCCAGCGTTGCAACTTAGCAGATTCAGTGAACCATTGCTACCTTTTACACTTGATCACTTTTACATTTTACGTAATTTAAATATTCAGCATTCAACACTCAACACATTTGATTTACTTTTAGTACATTGACATTTAACACCTGACATTTGACTCTGATTGCATTGACATTGATAACTAATTTTAGTGTGCAAATCTGACATATTGCACTGACATCAGTACTCATATTACACTTAATTTCAGTGTCGATAGCTCCGACATTTAGACATCAAGAACCCATTCCTCATGGGATTGATATATGGTAGAATTGTGTATCAACTATACTTGCATCAACGTGTGTACGCTTGCACAATCTTTGTGTCTTAAAAACACCGATCAACTACATATTCAAGCCACAAACATGCTTTAAATGACTTACAATGAATCCCAAAATGTTATGCTTAACTCAAGCCAAACTTACCATATCATATTCATCCAAACTTACCATTTCATTCTTAAAATTAGAATTAAAAATGCATACTTCATTTAGTTGTTCATAGCACAACATCAAATGCACATCACATACACACTAAAAATACTTATGAACCATTACAAAACATGAGCAAATGCTTATATTACATGCCATATAAGCCAAGTTGAATTCAAAATCTACCAAAAGATCCTTGGGTAGTGTGATTCTTCAAGTTGATCTGATCTTCTGATTTCCACAAAACATAATCTACAAAGAAAAGACAAGGACACGAGTAAGCTTTAATAAAGCTTAGTAAGTTCGTCGATTAAATGATAAAGCTTATCAAATTAAACATGATAATTCAAATAAAAAAATTACTAAATAGAGTTTCTTATCAACCACGGTTCACAACAAGTGAGTAATAATCGATTAATAATACAAATAAACTTATTACATATTAATAACATACAATTATCACTAAATACTGCCTGATGAACGATATAGAAATATGAGTATGGGGTTAACCATACAGAACACACCAAATGCTCATATGAGTTAATCCAATCGATAACACACCTCAGCACAAAGTGCTTAACCGTAGGCTAACATCTGCCTCTAGTAACACACCAGACACATTGTAATATAACACTATAGTCTGCAAAATGCAAGACCTAGGTATATTCAGTGAACAAGAGATATACAAAAATCATCATTGTATATCATACCAATCCCTTATTGTGCACAAAATAACCTATCAACACGCTAATCGTACTTTATCTTACGTTCATCCGACTTAGAGTATTTCACCATAAATCAATGATATATATAAATCCATTGTTCAATTCTCAATTACATGTGTCAAAGTATTATCCATCATTGAAAAACTAAGTTCACATAAAATGCATTAATATGTATTAAAATTAAACCGAACGAACTTACCAGACTAATCTGTAGTAATGATCAAGGTATAGTGACTACTTAACAACTTTTTCTTTTCCTCGATTTTCAACACGTTCTTGATCTAAAAAAACAATTTTATTCAATTATCAACTTCTAGCAACATAATTAACTCATTTTATGCAATTAATTCTATTTGTACATTTTACATAATTACCCTAGCATTTTACCTTTTATGCAATTTAGTCACTAAGCTCAAAATTTGAAATTTAACCAATTTTATTCAAAACCCAGCTTGACCGAACCACATAAGACCTCACTACAATCTATATTTACAGTTAATTCCCATCAAGTCCTTATAATTTTATCACTTTAACAATTTAGTCCTTAAACATTAAAATTATCAAAAACTACTTTACAAAGTAGTATTATCCAACAACCAAGCTTAATAATCTACTATAAAACTTCAAGATTTACTCAAACTCATCAATGGCATAATTCAAAACATTTGAAATTTTTACAAATTAGTCCCTGATTTAGCTAGATTAAGCTAATACGAACTAAAAAACATAAAAATTACCAAAAACGGGCGGGATTTACCTTCTAAACCGAAGTATCCTAGTTGGCCGAAGGTTACTCCCCTTCATCAATGGCTTAATCCATTTCAAGAAAAGAAAAATGTAGAAGATGACTTGATTCCTATTTAATATGTTTTAAATTTTACCTATTTATGAAATTACAACTTTAACCTTTTAAAAATAAATAAATTTCATGAATTATAGTCACCCAAACCATCCACTTTAAGTTAGGATGGTCTAATTACCATTAAAGACCTTTTACCCACCTTCAACTAATAGAAGCTAACTTTTACAACTTTTACAATTTAGTCCTTTTTACTAAATTAACTATCTAAACGATAAAATCTCTTAACCAAAATTTAATATGACACTAATAACCTCGTAAATATTAAATAAATAATATATACGGATTGACACGTCAGATTTGTAGTCTCGAAACCACTATTTTTGACACCACTAAAAATCGGGCTATAACACGTTCGAAAAGAAACTTGGATTTTGACACAACCTGAAACGCAAATAAATCCAATTCAGATCTAAGAATTTAAAAATTTAAATGAAGTAATTAAAATCGATAATTAAGATTGAAAAACAACAACTAAATAGATCAATTATACGAATAATTAAATAGGAAGAAACTAGAAATAAGAGAAACAAAAAATAGATAGATGAAAAAGATGATGTTGGTGTGTAGAAGTCCTAAGGAGCCTTGGAAACCTGATGAATCAATAACCCCTTCAAACGACTTTAATTTCCCCTCCAAGAAAGAAAACTTGGTAAGAAAAAACTTAAAGATTCCAAGAAAGAAAACTTGCTAAGAAAAAGCTTGAAGATGATATCCACAATCTGAAAAGATTGTTAAAACTCTTCTAAAAGAAAACTCAAGAAAAATTCTTAAATAGAAAACTTTTATAAACACAAAATGAATAATTAATGAATTCTCTCATTGTGTTCAATGAAAAGGCCTTTATATAGGCTAGCTAAATAAATCTAAATAAAACTCTTAAGTATACTAGAACTGTAATTAACCTAAACAAGAAATAATTTTAAACTAAATTTTCTTGTTGATATAGAACTCCTAAATAACTTAAAATACTTAATAATTATAAAAAAATCAAAATCAAAAATAATAAAATAATAAGAGCTGATAATTACAATATTGATATCATATGTAATAAAAGTTAAGCCTAAGACCAGACCCAATATGATTTAAACTCGAATTAAAAGCCCGAAACTCGTAATTTTCGTAATAATCCCGTCTAGAAATTCCCCCTATGCAATCTTCACTAAAATAATCATAACTTTAGTTCCTGAAATCGAAATCAAGTGATTCAAAGTGTATTTCGAAGCTAAGAGATATATCTTCAACCACTATGAAGACTTATTAATCAATAAATGATTGGATCCCACACAAATAACTTTTGCAACTTGACTAATCTTTTCAGCTTGAAAATTGATAGCTTGGTTGAATTGATTTTAATACATTTCACCCATTTTGTGCATGTATCATTCCTTGTTTCCTCGAAAAGATTCATCCTTGCATACTAGCTTTGATCGAATATTGGTTTTGTTTGCTTGACTTTTGACCTTGTTGTTGGGCCTTGAGATAGTGTAATCACATCACATACATGGGTTTGAAATTAGGCCTTGACGGTTATAGCAACCTTAGAAGTCTATTTCAAATATAAAAACAAACTCCTAGCAATATAAGAGGAAACAATCCTAGTTAATTATACTAGGGTAGGTTTGTCATCCTTCTCTTTAAGCATGAGGGATTTTTGGGTCTCTCTTATATCGAGTCCAATTACAAGTACTCCTTAGACTTTTAACATAGTACTTTATAATTCGACCCAACCTAATATTTGTTTTACTATTTCCCAAAATAAACATCTTTAAATTAATTTTAATAAATCAATTTCCCAATTAAATAATGATATGATTTCTAGAACCCGAATACAACCTCGATAATATGCTAACGAGACTCATACTCGAAGTTAAAAGTCACATTAATGTCGGACTGTCTTGAAAACGAATAGTAGGATAAAAATACCTTGGCCCGAGGTGTTTGATAAGTTTACAGAACCAATGTAATGAACTTGACCTAATTAAACTTAAAACAAATACTTGAACCTTGGTGCAAGAAAGTTGGTGTCGCTACACTCTGGAAAAGGATGAGAAGGGGAGTGATAAGACAATTGAATGCCACAAAATCGAAGTTCTGATAAGTTCGAGAAGTTCAATGAAGAACCTAGAGAGAAACTCTCAAATAATTTTTATAAAATTGTCAATTAGTCTTTGCAAAATGAAATGGTCGAACTATATATAGACCTAGGCATACAAATGGACACAAATTGGCACTGAATATATACATGTATAAGTGTCGTACAATGAACATTGAAGTACATGAATATTTTAGGTGCAATGAATGACCGAAAGGTCACATTCATCTTCATTAACCATTCATGAACCATGGAATGCATGAAGAGTCAATTTGTCCCTTTTGGATCTGCTTGTATGTGTGAGTTCATTCCCCTTGTGTAGGTGCATGTATTCCCTAGTGCATGAATGAATGAAAAGACACTTTAAGCTCCCCTTGTCATCCATGAGTTAAACCATGCATGTATTTGAAGGTTCACTGGATGACACAAGTAGTCATTTACACCTCCCTTGGGCGATGCATGAACCTAGCTGAATAGTCTCTTTCCTTCCATGCCATTGAATCATCCTTGACTCTTCCAAAGCATGCATATTCATTTACTAGATCCATTCCATGTATTTAGATGTTCATTTATCCCTCTAATCTATGGATTCAATTGGGAATACAAAAGGTCACCAGGCTTGCATTTCACCTTGTTCATGTTTCCATTTGTAGCCGAATAGTCCCTTGTACCTTGCATGAATGAATGACTGATCATTTACCTAATAAAAAAGATATAAATAAACTAAAATGAAGCATAAAAACATTAATAAAACTTAAGTAACACACACAGAGAAGTAGAACACAAAATGAACATAAGTAACACAAACATAATTAATCATATAATAAATACTAGGCTAAGTTGTGAACATAAAATTCAATACTTAAGAAAATCTTAATAATTAAATAGATAAAGAAATAAATTAGGTAATCCATAATGTCCGAATGGACAATTCCAAGCCCAATGGAACATTCATTCGATCACTTGAATAACATGAACCATCCTTGAATTTGGGCATCCTAGATTTTGGTTGAAAGTTTCGAACATACCAAGTATGCTTCGCTCAACCCTTTTCCTTGATAACACAACCCAATCAAATGCTTGTATATGGATCAAGGAATTTTTGGGCACCCCCTGTAAAGCTGGCCCAAGCACATTCAATTTCTTGATTTCACCATTTAGACATGACACAATTAGATAAATCCCTAACAACCGTGACCCAAATGTATCCTTGGACATGTTCTTGCTTCTTGGCCAACGTAACGTCCTCAGAATCACAACATTACCTCCCTATTGGAAAGGGTTTTTCCTCAAGTTTGTACCTTCATAAAAAAGAAACATATTAGAACAAAAGAAATTCACTTAAAGTAAACTCTTGTTTAAAGATGTAATGTTAAAACAAAATTCAAAATTTGGAAATCTAATTAATTTCTTCTCTCCAAGTTGGATCAAATATTGAACTTTCCAAAATAAGATGGCATCTCGAATGAATGGTGAGTTGGACATAGTGTTGATCGCACTGTGAACGTCACAGCAAATATGTACAAGTGTACACTGTCGATGCAAGTATAGTAGAAAGAAGTGAATCTATTGGATATCGATCCAACGAGGATGGTTTCTGTTGTCTAAAATTTTCGGTGCAAAAGAAGTTAAGATAAGAAAAAATTGTCAAAAATAATGTCAGAGTAATTTAATCCAAAACCTGTACAAATAAAGAGTTAAAACTATCAGCTCAAATTTTGTAAAACTGTAATTCAAATTGTCAGAGCAATTTAATAGAAAATGAAATGAATGTTGAAGATATTTTGTCAATGCAAATTAAGAAAATTAAAGAAGTAAAACAATGATAAAGAGATGAGGGATCCCTGGCTTGATAAGTTGGCAAACAATAAATGTGACTATAAGGTAAATGGTAGATAAATTGTCGCCGCAATTAAGATTAATGAGATCTTACTACCTTTGACTTCCCTGCTTATCAAAGACTCAATACACTCACATTAACCACACTTTTCAGTGCTAGTAATGCTTTGCAGTTGAGAACAAGTGGCTAGAATTCCTTCGTGCCTCAAGCAACTTCCGTTTTATTGCTTGTTAATTTAACTTGTCACTGCACCTTCCAGTGATTGTGACTGCAATCGCACTTTCGTGGTCAAAACAATTAAATCCAAAGATAAACAGTTAAGAAGAATTGAGCAGAAATCAAAATAGATCTAACATTAAGAGGTACTTCCATACACAATTAAAGTCATCAGAATTTATCAACGTTTAAAAGGAAATAAAGAACAAGTTGAAGCATTCTATTCCTAGCCTACTAGAACTCTTCCGTAAATGCTCCTCTTGCGTCGCACTTAGAATGCTCCTCGTTAGGAGCAAGGCTGCCTTCTCATCAAATTTAGGTTCCTCCAAATGGTCTCAAGCCTCGATAGCCGAAAAGCTTCAAGCTTTGTTGAAAAAGATAATAAAATGAAGAGACTAAAGGAAGAGAGAGACACCTTCCTTCATGCTTTGTGTGTGCTTATATTTAGCCCCAAATGTACAAGTGTCTATTCTCCAAAATTGAGCTGTACAAGTTGGTTATACCAGATTGGACAGCTCACACAATTCTGTTCTTATCATACAACTATCAGATGCAGTGACAATTCTGGGTGCAATACTAGACACGTTCATGCAGCGACAATTTTGGACATGTTCATGCAGTGACATTCTTGGGTGCAATTGTAGAATACTTATGCAGCGATAGTTCTAGATGTAATTTGAAGAATATTTGTGCAACGACAATCTTGGGTGCATTCCGAAAATATTCCTACGGCGACAGTTTTGGGTGCAATCTGGAAGTGCTCATGCGACGACAATTTTGGGCACAAATTTGGAAGTGCTCATGCAGCAATAGTTTTGGGCACAAATTTGGATGCTATTTTACAGTGACAACTCTATACACCTTCATGCATTAGTCCTTCTAGAAAGGTTCCTGCAGTGACATCTCAAGATGCAATAGTGAACACTAAATGCGGTGACATTAGTAGAAAAAGTAAGATAAAATGAAAGAAAATTAAACCAAACATCATTAACTTAGAAAATGGAATTACTAAATATAAAATGCTAAAAATGCATGCTAAACATGATATAATGGGAATAAATTATCCAATAAATGGGGAGAAACATATGTCTTGTTTAGTACCATCACACCTCTAAACTTGAGTTTTTACTTGTCTTCAAGTAAAACAAAAACTAGTAAGGCTACAAAAGATTTTTTTCAACGCAATAATCATTCTAGCAACTTGAAGCATCTGAAATCCTAATGCATGAATTACATTCAAATGACAGAATATTGCACCGATAATTTATAGGTATGAATCATTAAAATTGCAACTTCATCAAAGCCAACATCATGCTTCAAATCTTGAATTCTATCTACCAATACAACATTTATTGCACACTAATATAAATATTTTTCTTTTTCTTTTCTTTTTTTTCTTCTTTTTTTATGTGACTAAGGGATGTCATTGCATTACTATACCCTTGTTCTTGAGAGGTAACGATGGAGTGCAACAAGCCCCCAGGGAATACGTAATTGCACCGATACATACTCATGCAGCGACAACCTTTAGCTAGATTACTTTTTCTAACGCTTGCATTGGAGTGTTCCCCCTTGAATAGTTCATAATACACCCACATTGGAGTGTCTTTTATTTATAATATATACATATACAAGTAGCTGCAAAAGGCAATTTCATTCAAGATTAAAGGAATGATGCTAGTCATCCATTACTAATGCAATCTAAATCATTCATCAAAGAATTGAAGATACAACATTCAGTCAACTTTATCCAACTCATTCATTAGCATTTCACATGATTCAAGAATTAAGCATCAAATGAATAAAAATTTCAAGCACATTTCTACTAACTTTGCATGCTTTCGTTAAACTCAAAAAGACAAATTTTTTTTAAAATGTGGTGCATTTGCATTTCCAATACATATAAATTCGCCCCAAACTTAAAGTTTGGATTGTCCCCAATGCATTGGCATTAATAGATATATACGGAAATGCAACTACAATGCCAATGCGTTGACAAAATAAAATGCAGGGACAAATAAATGTGATGACTATTCAATTACAACTACATGACATGCAACTAAGTATGCACTAAAAAAATTTAAAACTAACGCAGTGATGTGCAGCCGAAGATGTGGCTACTTTGGTCTTCTTCTTCTTGTGGCACTCCTCCTTGTGTTTCTTAATTTCTTTACGCTTTCGTTTTCTTTCTATTTGTTCAACCGGTTCGACGGATTGCTCCTCCACATGTGGTTGTGTGCTGGCTTCATCGACTGTGACATCAGATGGATGAATTTCAGCAAGAGGTGCCACATAGGGCACTATAGCTAGAGGATTGAAATCCTCATTGCTGACAATCACAGCCTTGGCCTGATTCACAGTAGATGGTGCCAGGTCTTCACTAATTGCACCCACATCTTCGGGTGCGACGATAAATTCTTCAGGTAAATTTGTCGTAACAAAAATTTCCTCCTTCTCTCCTTCTTTTTCTTCCTCAATACCCACAGATTCCATGGTTGTATGCTCCTCTTCAGCATTAGCTTCCTTTGCAACTATATTTGCTCCTAGGATGTTTGAAAATTCATCTTCAAAAAGGCTGGTAATAGTGCGGAAGCAATCTTTAACATCCTTTGAATTCACATCTTGATCCTCATCATCAAATATGTGAACCATGTGCGGAGACTCGACAGAGTGATCCTTCCCTTCCGAAGTAGCTTTCTCAGTTGAAGTTGTTTCCTCCCTGATGATAGGGCAAAACAATGGAAAATTTGGCAGAGGATACTTGCTAATGCTGCGAATGTGCTGACAAACCACAGGGGTTTCCTTCCCCCGTCATGTGCTCAACCGAGACATCAGATGGGTGTATTTTAGCAAGTGGTGCAACATAAATCACCATGGCTAGAGGATTGGAATCCTCATTACCGACAGTCACAACCTCCGCCTGACTCGCTTCAGGTGGCACCAAATCATCAGATGATGCACCTACAAGTTCAGGTGCGGTGACAAATTTCTCAGCCGAATTTGTCGCGACATCAGGTCCTTCTCTTCTTTCTTCTTTTTCTTTTGTTTGAGCTTCATAGAGTCTATGGATTGCTCCTCAATTTCCATCTTTGATCCGACATCATCAGCTGCTTCATTCGTTGGTCTAGTATAGACCACTATCACCCAATGATTGTGGTCCTAATTAATTTCATCCACAGCTTCCACTTGACATTCTCCATCTTGCACCAAGACCTCAGAAGTTGCACCCACAACTTCAGGTGTGGGGATAAATTTTTCAGCTAAATTTGTCTCGACATCTTTTTCTTCATCTTTTTCTCCTCCACACGAACTTTTTCCCTTTTTTAGCATTAAGTCAGTAGGTATAGTACAATTTGTATGAAATTTCGCTAACAATGGAATCCTAATGCATCGACGCTGGTGTTGACTTATTCCTTAATCAGTGCAGACACAGTATTTGTTCCTTCTTCTTCAAGTGCTTTGTACTCTTTTATTCTCCACACAGTCCCAAAAAAAATCCACTCTTTCTTGCGTTTTTTCCAATTTCGTAACTTCTTAATTACGGATATAGGCATCAAAATTATGCTTTCATTTAAATCACATAATGCCTTTCCACCAATGAAATAGGGTATTGTGAAGCTCTTACGATCCTTAAATTCTTGGAGCAATTTAATTGTCATGATAGTGCACCCTTCAGTAAGTGCGATTGCTTCAACTTCTCCCAATCTTTTCTTCTTCGACCATGCATTTTCAAGTTCCTAAGGCTGTTTTGCTGTAGCATTTGTGGTGACAAAATGATTTGATTCTATCTCCTCAATATTTTGTTTAACCTCTTCAGCTGCAGTTTACTTTTTAGATTGTTCTGACATCTTTCCATTATCGAGATCTGAGTTATCTTCCTTTACTGTAGCATTGTAACAACTTCAATTAGTTGAGTCTCACTTCTAGCAATGATTCCCTCACAATGCTTTTGCCCATGTGATATCGAATACTCAATATCAATCGACAAAGATTCTTATGGTCGCAAATTTATTACGCTCACAATCTGGCCAAATTGATATTCTAGAGCTAATATGGATTCAGCTTGACTCTGAAGCACAACGTCAGTCTTGACAATATAGTGTCTCAACAAATTTTAATTGATGAAAACTCTGATGCTTCATCTTGCTGGATTTTTTTCTTGGCAAAGGTTGATCATAATTAAGCAGTGTCCACTCGGGTCTAACATCATTGTTTATACTTCGAGGGTCTTGATTGTTCCAACAAAAATTTGGATGTTGCTCCCACTCTGGCGTGTAGGTGTTGGAATATGAATTTTCATTTCGACCGAAATTCCCCATGTGGTACACATTTGCTGGATTTGATGGGCATTGTTTAGACTCATGGTTACTTTCACAATAATCGCAAATTGTCACTGCAAATTTCCATTCTGTAATTGCTATAGCATTCTACATTGAATTACTCATATTAGTCAAAGAAGATACCTAGGTTGTTATGACATTGAGCTCCATTTCTACAGCATCACTCATGTCAGTCCAACATCTTGAGGTTCTATACACCTCGTTCCTAGCCATATTTCGCTAAAAGAAAAATGTAAAAGTAAACAACAAAAAGAAAACAAGTTAGTGACAAATAAAATTTAGATAATAAAAAATAAATGCAAAGACAAAAATAGACATCAAATAAGCGCCATCCCCGGCAACGGCACCAAAACTTGATCGAGCTCTGAACTTCACAACAAATATGTGCAAGCATACACTGTCGATGCAAACATAGTACAAAGAAGTGAATCTATCGGATATCGATCCAATGAGGATGGGTTTCTGTTGTCCAAAATTGTCGGTGCAAAAGAAGTTAAGATAAGAAAAATTGTCAGAAATAATGTCAGAGCAATTTAATCCAAAACCTGCACAAATAAAGAGTTAAAACTATCAGCGCAAATATTGTAAAACTATAATACAAAATGTCAGAGCAATTTAATAGAAAATGAAATGAATGTTGAAGATATTTTGTCAATGCAAATTAAGAAAAAAGAAGTAAAACAATGATAAAGAGATGGGGGATCCCTGACTTGATAAGTTGGCAAACACTAAATGTGACTACAAGGTAAATGGTAGATAAATTGTCGCCGCAATTAAGATTAATGAGATCTAACTACCTTCGACTCAATACACTCACATTAACCACACCTTCCAGTACTAGTAATGCTTTGCAATTGAGAACAAGTGGCCAGAATTCCTTCGTGCCTCAAGCAACTTCCATTGTATTTCTTGTTAATTTAACTTGTCACTGCACCGTCCAGTGATTGTGACTGCAATCGCACTTCCGTGGTCAAAACAATTAAATCTAAAGATAAACAATTAAGAAGATTTGAGCAAAAATCAAAATAGATCTAACTTTAAGAGTTACTTCCCTACAAAATTAAATTTATTAATGTTTAAGAGGAAATAAAGAACAAGTTGAAGCATTCTATTCCTAGCCTACTAGAACTCTTCAGTAAATGCTCCTCTTGTGTTGCACTTAGAATGCTCCTCGCCTGGAGTAAGGCTATCTTCTCATCAACGTCAGGTTCATGATCGGCTTGTAGATGTCACAGTATTAAGTGCAAGCGGACACTCGTCGATGCAAGTATAGTTGATAGATTTGCTCTTTCGAATATCGATCCCACGAGGATAGAGTTCTTGATATACAATTGTCGAAGAAACTAAAGTTAAAATTAGAGAAAATGCTAGTAAGGATGTCAGTGTAATTAAATCAGATCTGCACCAATAAGTTAGTCAAAGTTGTCAATGCAAAGATAAAAATGTCAGAGCAACTGAAAGTAAAATAATTGTTATTGAGATTTTGAGAATTTAAATGCAGAAGAAAAAAAAATGTGATCAAGTGCGAAGAATGGAGTGGATCACTGACTTCACATAGTAGCAACGCTAGATGTGACGACAAGGTGTTTTATAGATGAACTGTCGCAACTATAAGGTTCCAATGAAATTATAACAATAACAACTCTCTGTTTAACCAAGACTTAAGCGCCCACATTTACCCCACCTTTCAATGTTGGCAATGCCTTACACTCAAGAATAAGTGACTAGAATTCCTCCTAGCCTCAAGCAACTTCCGTTGACTTGCTTGTTAACCTAACTTGTCACCTTACTTTTTGGTGTCGGTAGACTGCAATTACACTTCCGTGGTCAAAGCAATTAAATCCAAGGGAAAATAGATGAGAAGAATTGAATAAGAATCAAAGTAATCTAACATTGAAAGATATTTCCATATACGATCAACTGTCAATAAGAATTCATCAACATTAAAAGAGAGATTAACAAATAACTCAAACCTACTATTCTTAGGCTACTAAGATTATTCCTTAACCGCTTCTTTTGTATTACATCAAGCACTCCTCATCAGGAGTTGTTGTACACTTGCTTGATCAGCTCATCGGACTTCAAAACCAAGCTTCAAAGCTTTAGAGAATTTGCAGAATTAATTTCTTCACCTCTTGATACCGCTTTCCTTCTTTTCTCAGATCCAACTTCTTTTGCAGCTGTCAAAGTTTGTTAAATTCTAGCTGTGCACTCACGCAGATCTGGTGTGTTCTTCATGAATCGGAAGGTTGTCGTGACATTGCTGGGCGCAATCTATAATCTTTAATTGCGGCAACAACATGTTATTCTCCTGCGTTGGTGCTTCTAGATGTGTTTGCAGCGTGAATTCACTCATACAAAATAGATGTTTCCATGAGGTGACATTTCTGGCCATAATTCCAATCTAAACTTGTGGCTAGATCTTTGAACTTCTTTTAGCATCGATCTTCTGAGATGGATCCCTGCACTGACAATTTCAGATGCAATACATATGCTGCATATGGTGCATTAGTTCACAAAAGAGATAAAATAACAAGAATTTAAGCCACAAAACATTGAGTTTAGAAAATGTAAATACTAAGTGTGAAATGACTATCATGCATGCTAAATATAGTACAAAAGGGACAGTTGATACATAAATTTAGGGAGAAAATAGGTGTCATTTCTAATGCTATCACAGCCCCAAACTTGAGTTTTTGCTTATTCTCAATTAAATAAAAGTTAAGAAAATCACAATCAAAATTGTCACCGTAATTATCATTTTGGCAACTTAAGTTTTCTGGAATCTTGATGTATAAATTGCATTCATATGACAGAATAATGCGCCAACAATTTATAGACATGAACAATCAAGACTGCAACTTAACTAATGTTAGCATCATGCTTTGAATCTCAACCTTTCTTAACCAACATAGTATTTATTGCAAATTTGTTTTTGCTTTTCTCTTCTTCTTTGTTTTCTTTTTCTTCTTTTCTATTTTTGCACGTGACTGAGAGATGTCATTGCATTACTCTACCTTTGTTCTTGGGCAGTAACAATGGGGTGCAACAAACCCCCAAAAGTATGTAATTGCGTCGACACATACTCTTGCAGTGATAGCCTTTGGCTAGATAGTTTTTCTAACACATGCAGTGGAGTGTTCTCCCTTGATAAGTCATTATGCACTCACATTAGAGTGTCTTATTATTAGTACATATCACTGCAATTGGTAAGTTAATTCAAGATTCAAAGATTGATATTACTCATTCATTACTCATGCAATCCCAATCATTCATTCAAAAATAGGACTCAATACTCATTCACATTCTTCCAATTCACATATCAGCATTCCAAACAATTCAAGATTTACGCATAAAAGAAAAATTGTGATCACATTTTTCTTGTGACTTTGCATACTTTCATTAACTAAGAAAAGAAGTAAATTCTTCAAATATGTGGGTGTAATCGTGTTTCCACTTCACACAAACTCCTCCCAAACTTAATGTCTGCATTGACAATATTATACAAATTAAGATGGAAATGCAACTACAATGCAAATGTACTAACAAATAAAAATGCAATGACAACTAAATGTTATGCATGCAATTAACTAATGAAAAGTAAACTAACTCATTGTTTAGCAGCCGATGAAGTGGCTGCCTTGACTTTTTTTCTTCTTATTCTTTGGACGCTCCTCTTCTACTTTGCGCTTCTTTTTCTTGTCTTTCCTCTTTTGCTTTTTATACTTGTATCAACCGAAGTAGCAAATTGCTCCTCCATAGTTAGTTGAGTGGAGGGCTCATCGATAGTCACATCAAATGGATGGACTTCGACAAGCGGTGCCACATAAGGCACAATGGCCAGAGGGTTAAGATCCTCGACGCTGTTGGTGACTGGCTCAGCCTGGCTCACTTTAGATGGAGCCAAGTTTTCAATGGATGCCCCAGCACTGGTAGTTGCGTCGACAAATTTTTCTTCGAAATTTTTCGGGGCATCTTCCTTCTCTTCATTCTTCTCTTTTTTTCTTCTCTTCCTCATTTTCCTTCTTCTCCTCAGGTTTCACTTTCTCAGTTATGCTTGTTTCAATGCCTTTCTTTGCTTCCCAACCCACAGATACGATCGGTGTACGCATCTCCTCAGCAATAGCCTCTCTTTCTTCCATGTTAGCCCCAAGGCTATTCGAAAATTCATCCTCGAACAGGCTGATGGTTATTCTGAAATAGTCTTCCATGACATTGGAATGTCCCTCATGCTACTCATCATCGAAGATATGGATTCTCGTTGGGATGGGATAGGTTGAGGCCTACCTTCAAGAGTAGGTTCCTCAGAGGACAATGGGGCTTCCCTGAAAATAGGTGGGAATACAAGAAACTCTAGCTTGGGATTTAGGCTTAGAATCCTCAATATGGTGACAATAGCACTGTTCTACGCCCTTGTGTACGCATAGAAGATGGTCTGCCCATAATCCGTTTCCTCCAACATGCTGACAAGGTGAATCTGGCACATATCCATGCGATCAATGATTTGTTCTATTGTAACCAGCTTTTTCTCCACTTGAGGGTTTATGGGCGTATTTTCTTGCTTCTCTTTTTTCTTTCCTTTCACTTTCTCCTTCTTCTTAGGCATCCCTTTCACCAAAAGGGTTTCTTGTCCCTTAGTCATTCGCTCTACCGAGATATCATTTATTAACCCTTTTTTGTCCAACACCTTCTCACCATCTCGGGGAACAATACCCTTTTATTTGTAAAGAGTCATAATTAAATAAGGGAAAGGTAAGATACCTATATTTTTACTCGCGGCTTCAGCAATTTCCTCATGTAAAATTGTACCGACATTGATGTGGCGGCCCTTCAGAATGGAGTGCAAAAGGCACATGAGATTTAGCGTCGCAATTGTGCTATGGGTTGAAGGCAGAATTTGGCTATTAATAAAGTGGAACCATACCTTGCTCTGAGTTGTGAGATAATGTCAATGCATCGTATAGTTATGCGGATCGGTGCCAGTCCATACAACTTCCTCGATGCATAGATCTCACATCACCAGGTCAGCACCTTCATCAGTTAACTCCTCTAAAAACGTAGTGTGAGTATCTTCCTTTTCAGCGAAGTGAAAGATCTCATTGATATGGGTGGCACTCCAAGGCACCAAGCCCTCTCGGACAAAAACAAACTCCTGTTTAGAATCCACTAAGTTGGCATAGAACTCTCTTACCATAGTGGGGGAATAACTAACCGGATGGTTGCAAAAAGACTCCCAACCCAAGCGAGAGATTGTCCTTGCAACTTGTTTCCCCAACGTCTGATGCAGGGACAATTGGAAATCCTGCTCTGGGTGATAGTTTGTTTTAAGCATGACATCTTGGTAGCGGTCCTTCACCACCTTGGACAGGAATAGGATAGGTTCTTTCTGTGAGGGTTGGTCGGTATTCTGAACTATAATGGTTGAAGATTCAACAGGGGATTTCGAAGGGGTTTTTGCTCCTCGTGTTCTTGCCATAATAGCTGAGTAAAGAGAGTGAAAAGATTTGCAAAAAAGGTTTAAGACAATAAAGAAGATGATTGCAGCAGCAATGAATATTGTGAATAGGAGAAGAAAAATGACAGAAGAAGGGTTTTATAATTCTTTCAGAGGAAGAGATGTGATTATTGCAATTAGCTTGGGAAAATGTTATGTCTGCAGCCAATAAATGCCACGCTACAGATTGTACCTCTAGGGTTGATCTAACGGCTAGGGATGGATAAAGATCAGTCAGCACGATTCTTGCTGAAAAAGCTTTGCTGAGTCTTCATAGAATGCATTGACATGCTGTGCTTTATGATGTGTCGACAAAAAGGATATTTTTTATTCCTGCATAAACTAAAATGGAAACAAATGAAAATAAAAAGCAAAAAGTAAAAGTAAAAATTGTAATGACATTAAATAAATGTGACTAAATTTATGGTCTCGTTGTGTTCTTTGACATCTGGGCTAACTTAATGCTTCAGTCGTTGGCCATTTACTTTAAACTGGTGACCATCCTTCATATCTTCAACTGTCACCGCACCATGCTAGAATGCTTCGACAACTTTGAAAGGGTCTAACCATCTCGAGAGCAATTTACCTGGATGTAATTTCAAACACGAGTTAAATAGAAGTACTAATTGACCAAGCTTAAATTGTTGCCGCAAGATGATATTGTCATGCCATCTCTTATTCTTTTCCTTGTATATGGCTGCATTTTCATACACAGTGCGTCAAATTTCTTCTAGCTCAAAAATGTTTAACAACCGTTTTCGTCCAGCAGCATCGTAGTCTATGTTCACCTGCTTGATCGCCCACATGGCTTTATGTTCAAGTTCAACTGGTAGGTGACAAGATTTACCAAACACTAATTGCTACGGTGACATCCCCAGCAGGGTTTTGTATGCAGTGCAAAGCGCCCGTAACGCATCATGTAGCCGCGAAGACTAATCTTTCCTAGATGGGTTAACCACCTTCTCAAGGATACTTTTAATTTGTCGATTGGAAACCTCCGCTTGGCCATTCGTTTATGGATGGTATGTGGTTGCCATGCAATGCTTCACACTATATCATTTCAAGGCTGTCGCTAGTTGGTTATTGTGAAAATGAGTACCTTGATCACTTATCAATGCCCTAGGTGTTCCAAATCTTGTAAGAATATATATGTGGAAGAACTTCAACACCGTTCGAGCATCATCCTTTGGAACCGCAATTGCCTCGATCCACTAAGATACATAATCAACAACAACTAAAATATACACATTCCCAAAAGAGTTTGGAAATGGTCCCATAAAGTTTATACCCCAGACATCAAATAACTCCACTTCCATGATAGGTTGTTGGATCTTCTCGTTGCAATGAGATATAGAATCTGTGCGTTGACATCTATCGCATTGTTACGCAAAATGTGGGCATCTCGAAACAATGTGGGCCAAAAGAATCCTGATTGTAGGAACTTTACAGCAATCCTCACTGCACCAAAATGGCCTCCATAAGGAGCATCATGGCAATGTCTCAAGATGAAAGACATCTCTTCTTCAGGAATGCAACGACGAATAATGTTGTCGGCGCATACCTTGAAGAAGTATGGCTCGTTCCAATGATACTTCACAGCGACACGCATAAATATGATCTTCTTGTGGCCTGTTGCACTCAAAGGTAGCTTCCCACAAACAAGATAATTGACAACATCAACATACCATGGAGATGCGTCGACATAAAAGAATTGCTCATCTAGAAATGCGTCGATAATGCGTAATTGATTGACATCTTCGCTTCTAGCTTCCAAACGAGATAAGTGGTCTACTACTTGGTTTTTAGATCCTTTTTTATCTCTAATTTCAATATCAAACTCTTGTAAGAGAAGGATCCATCTGATCAATCTTGGTTTGGCGTCTTTCTTCGTAAAAAGGTATCTCAACGCAGAAAGATCTGTGTACACTGTAATTTTTGCGCCGACAAGGTATGAACAAAACTTGTCAAATGCAATAACTACTACTAATAATTCCTTCTTAGTAGTTGTATAGTTCACTTGTGCTTCAGTTAAGGTTTTACTAGCATAGTAAATTGAGTGAAATACCTTCTCTTTGAGTTCTCCAAGCACAGCTCATACAGCAAAGTCGCTTGCGTTACACATTAATTCAAATGGTTACGACCAGTATGGTGCAATGACGATTGGAGCTTGTACTAGCTACTTCTTTACTGTGGTAAATGCGTCTAGACATGTGTCATCAAACACAAACTTTTAATTCCACTCTGGCAACGAACATAGTGGTTTGGCAATCTTGGAAAAATTTTGGATAAATCTCTTATAGAAACCAGTGCGACCAAGAACGCTTTTTATTCCTTTGACATTCATGGGTGGTGGCAATTTCTCAATGATTTTTACCTTTGCTTTGTCTACTTCAATGCCCTAACATGATATTTGATGACCAAGGACAATACCTTCAGTTGCCATGAAATGGCATTTTTCCCAGTTCAACACTAGGTTTGTGTCCTCGTACCTTTTCAATATTTTTGCCAGATTATCGGCGCATTGGTCAAAATTCTGCCCATACACAGAGAAATCATCCATGAATACCTCTAATGAATCTTCAATCATGTCCGAAAAGATAGCCATCATATAGCTCTAGAACGTGGTTAGTGCATTGCACAATCCAAATGGCATACGTTGGAAGGCAAAGGTTCCAAATGGGCATGTAAACGTGGTCTTCGCTTGATCTTCCGGTGCAATGGCAATTTGATTGTATCCAGAGTAGCCATCTAGGAAGCAATAATAGGCTTTTCTAACAAGCCTATCCAACATTTGATCAACGAATAGTAGTGGAAAATGATCCTTCTTTGTGGTCGTATTGAGACGATGATAATCCATACATACTTGCCAACAATAGCAATGTGAGTAAGGATCAGCTCGTTCTTATCATTACTCACCATTGTGATGCCTCTTTTCTTAGGCACACATTGGGCAGGGCTTACCCATGTGCTGTCTGAAATGGGGTAGATGATGCCTGCGTCCAACCACTTAATAATCTCCTTTTTCACTACCTCTTTCATTTTTTCATTATGCATTCGCTGTTGCTCAATATATTGCTTCCCTTCATCTTCCAACCTGATCTTGTGCATGCAAAAAGAGGGACTGATTCCTCTGATGTTTGTAATGCTCCAAGCTATGGCTCGTTTGTATTGCTTCAAAATTGCGATAAGTTTTTATTCTTGACTCGAATTGAGGCTTACATTGACAATCACAAGTAATTTGTCATTGTCACCTAGAAAGACATACTTCAAATGTGTCACCAATGGTTTTAACTCCAAGGTTGGAGCTTGTTCGATTAATGGTTTAAACATAGGGATCGTCCTATTGGACAAATCCAAGGATTCTAATTACCAACCGTATTTCAACTCGCAACTATTAGCCTCATCTCTATGGTCGTATTCAGTTAGGATATCAGTGGTGGTTGTCACTGTATCTTCATCTGGAACTACTGAACTTCATTCATGCAATTCTTCTATAATAATTTCATCTAGCAGGTCAATGTGGTGACATTACTCCTTACTTCTTGATGGAGATGCTTCGAATACACTGAAAGTGACATGCTCGTCATTATGACGCATAATGAGCTCACCCTTGAAAACATTAATAAGCGTGTGTCCCATTGCTAAAAATGGGCCTCCTAAGATGATGGGGACCTCCTTATCTGCTTTGTAATCAAGGATGATAAAGTCATCAGGGAACACAAGCTTGTCAACTTGAATGAGGACATCTTTGATTTGGCCTTCAGGTTGTGCTAAAGATCTATTCGCAAGCTATAATGTCACTGCAGTCGGTTTCATAAATCCAATTCCTAACTTCCTGAATGTGGACAAAGGCATAAGGTTCATACTAGCTCCAAGATCGCATAAGGCTTTACCTAAATAATGAGTTCCAATTAAGCATGATTTTCTGAAGCTGCCAGGGTCTTTCATCTTTGGTGGCAACTTATTTGTTAGCACAGCGCTAAACCCCTCTGTGAGCGCAATCGTCTCAATTTCAGAAAGCTTTTTCTTCTTCGATAATAACTCCTTCATAAATATCCCATAATTGAGAATCTACATAATAGCATCCACTAGAGGTATGTTAATGTGTAATCGCCGCAAGGTAGAGAAAAACTTTTGATAATCTTTGTCATGGTCCTTCTCCTTGAATCTTTGTTGAATTGGCAAAGGTATATTATCAGTGGGTTGTTGTAAAGGATTCGGTTGCGTCAACATGGGCAGTTGCGTCGACATCTTTGTTGGTTAAATTGTGGGCATAGGAGTGACTACAGACGGCCCCTCCTTATTTATTTCTATTGGGTCTTCCTCATAGGTAACTTTTTTTGTTGCTTTCACTTAGATGCGTTGACATGTACTTGATTGGAACTACTACTTGGTTCAGTAGTTTGCTTTCCACTTCTCAGTGTGATAGCCTTACAATGCTCCTTCCCTTCTGATTCAGATTTTCAGTGTCGCTAAGCAAAGCACCTGGTAACCTTGTGCTCATGTTCGAACCCAATTGTCCTACCTAAGCTTCTAACACACGAATAGAAGAAGAGTTACCTTGACCGATTACTTTCGTTCTCGTGATATGCTCTCGCATCAACGCTTCAAGAGTAGCCAACGGATCTACGCTTGGTTGAGAATATTGTTGTTGTTATTAATTCTGTCCTTGCATACTTGGCATTGCATTTTTTTGTGGTGGCATTCGAGCTTGTGACTGCATTTGGTTATATGAATGCATTTGATTTTGTGATCGCATCTGGTCATGTGATCGCATATTATCTGGTTACGCATGTAATTGTGGGTTGTGGTTATAGTTCTGCTGTTGGTGGTCGTTGTTGTAACTCCCTTTTCTAAAATTACCTTGATTTGAGGCATTTCCATATCTAAATGTAGACGCATTCTAGTTCCCTCAAGGTTGTTGTGTACGATTATTACTGTATGAGTTACCATAGGAATTTCTTTTGATGTTGTTACATAAAATGCGTTCTCAGCATGTTGTGGGCAATCCTCATAACTGTGGTTGTCACCACAAATTTCATAGGAGAATGTTAGGACATCCATCTACTGGGCTACTTGAATTGGGGCAACTTCACTTGCTCCCTTCATGTTCTTGATCATATTTGCCAACAAGGATACCTGAGCAGAACGGGAGATTGGATATTGATAGTCATTTTGTGCAATTCTCTCTAATATCCGTACAGCTTCATTATAGGTGCAATCCAACAATGGTCCATTGGCAGATGTATCATCAAGATTTCTTGTCTGCGCATTCAACCAATTATAAAATATCTCGATTTGAGTCTCTTGTTGAATTCCATGCATGGGGCAACGTCTCAACAAAGTCTTGTAACGTTCCCATGTAGTGTGTAAGTTCTCATCATCCAATTGATGATATGCCATAATATCATTCTGCAATCTTGCATTCATTATCGGCGGATTAAATCTCAGCACGAACTGTGTTGCTAGTGCATTCCAAGAAGTAATGGATCCAACTGGTAAACCAAGGAACCATGTTCTCGCCCTCCCTTGCAAAGAATAAGGGAACAACTGCATCTTCAATGCGTCATCAGGGACACCATATTGACTAAAAGAAACGCATATGAGTAGAAACGATTTGAGATGCTCTCTAGCATCTTCATGAGGTAACCCTGCTTATTGCCCATTAGAATTCAGCATTTGAAACATAGCCAGTTTCAATTCAAAGTTACCAGCTTGTATTGTCGGTTTTAACAACACCTGGTTGTAAGTCATCAAGCACAGGAGCAACAAAATCCTTGATCGTCCTGTCTTGAACTTGCTCCACTTGTGGCAGCGATGGTGGTAAATTATTAACTCCTTGTGATTGTATTAGAGGAATTACATTCTGTAGCGGCAATGGTGGAAAATCATTATTGTTTCCAGCCATTTTATTTTGTTCTTGCTTCCTCCTTCGAATAGTCCGTTCGAGTTCTGGATCAAAGCTCACAATATCCTCAATTTTTCTCCTTGTAGACAAGCAACTCCTAAAGAATTTGAGAAAATCAAAAGAGAGTTAAACAAATTAGTAAAAATAAAAAAGTTAAGTAAAAAATAATAATTGCAACTACAAAAATGGACATCAAACAGACGCCATCCCCTGTAACGACGCCAAAACTTAATCGGCTTGTAGATGTCACAGCATTTAAGTGCAAGCGGACACTCGTCGATGCAAGTATAGTTGATAGATTTGCTCTATCGAATATCGATCCCACGAGGATAGAGTTCTTAATGTTCAATTATCGAAGCATCTAAAGTTAAAATTAGAGAAAATACTAGTAAGGATGTCAGCGCAATTGAATCAGATTTGTACCACTAAGTTAGTAAAAGTTGTCAATGCAATGATAAAAATGTCAGAGCAAATGAAAGTAAAATAATTGTTGTTGAGATTTCAAGAATTTAAATGCAGAAGAAATAAAAGTGTGATCAAGTACAAAGAATGGAGTGGATCACTAACTCACTAAGTAGCAACGCTAGATGTGACGACAAGGTCTTTTATAGATGAAATGTCGCAGCAATAAGGTTCCAATGAAATCATACCAATAACAACTCTCTATTTAACCAAGACTCAAGCGCCCACATTTACCCCACCTTCCAGTGTTGGCAATGTCTTGCACTCAAGAACAAGTGACTAGATTTCCTCCTAGCCTCAACCAACTTCCGCTGACTTGCTTGTTAACCTAACTTGTCATCGTACTTTTCAGTGTCGGTAGATTGCAATTGCACTTCCATGGTAAAAGCAATTAAATCCAAGGGAAAAAAGATGAGAAGAATTGAATAAGAATCAAAGTAATCTAAATTGAAAGATATTTCCATATACAATCAACTGTCAATAAGAATTCATCAGCATTAAAAGAGGGATTAACAAATAACTCGAAGCATATTATTCCTAGGCTACTAGGATTATTCCTTAACTACTCCTCTTGTAATGCATCAAGCACTCCTCGTCAAGAGTTGTTGCACACTTACTTGATCAACTCACCGGACTCCAAAACTAAGCTTCAAAGCTTTAGAGAATTTGCAGAATTAATTTCTTCACCTTTTGATACCTCTTTCCTTTTTTTCTCCTCTATTTATAAGCTTTGAGAGTTGTAAATTCATCTCCTCTCAGATCCAACTTCTTTTGCAGCTGTCAAAGTTTGTTAAATTCCAGCTGTGCACTCACACAGATCTAGTGTGTTCTTCATGAATCTGCAGGTTGTCGCGACATCGTTGGGCGCAATCTGTAATCTTTAATTGCGGCGACAACATGTTATTCTCTTGCACTGGTGCTTCCAGATGTGTTTGCAACGTGAATTCACTCATACAAAAAGATGTTTCCATGCGATGACATTTCTGGTTGCAATTCCAATCTAAACTTGTGGCTACATCTTTGAGCTTCTTCTAGCATCGATCTTCTGAGATGGATCCCTGCGCTGACAATTTTAGGCGCAATACATATGCTGCGTATAGAGACATTAGTGCACAAAAGAGATAAAATAACAAGAATTTAAGCAATAAAACATTGAGTTTAGAAAATGTAAATACTAAGTGTGAAATGACTATCATGCATGCTAAATATAGTACAAAAAGGACAGTTGATACATAAATTTAGGGAGAAAATAGGTTTCATTTCTAATGCTATCAGTTCCTCCGAATGGTCTCAAGCCGCTATAGCCGAAAAGCTTCTTGTTTTGTTGAAGAAGATAATAAAATGGAGAGACTAAAGGGAGAGAGAGACACCTTCCTTCATGTTTTATGTATGCTTATATTTAGCCCCAAATGTAAAGGTGTCTATTCTCCAAAATTGAGCTGTACAAGTTGGTTATACCAGATTGGACAGCTCATACAATTCTATTCTTATCATACAGTTGTTAGATGCGGCGACAATTCTGGGTGCAATTCTGGACACGTTCATGCAACGATAATTATGGACATGTTCATGCAGCGACATTCCTAGGTGCAATTGAAGAATACTTATGCAGCGATAGTTCTAGATGCAATTTGAAGAATATTTATGCAGTGATAATCTTGAGAGCTTTCCGAAAATATTCCTGCGGCGATAGTTTTGGGTGCAATCTGGAAGTTCTCACACGGCAATAGTTCTGGGCGCAAATTTAGAAGTACTCATGCGGCGATAGTTTTGGGCATAAATTTGGATGTTATTTTGCAGCGAAAACTCTGTACACCTTGATGTATTGGTCTTTCTGGACAGGTTACTGCAGTGACATCTTAAGATGAAATACTGAACACTAAATGTGGCAACATTAGTAGAAAAAGTAAGATAAAATGAAAGAAAATTAAACCAAACATCACTGACTTAGAAAATGCAATTACTAAATATAAAATGCTAAACATGATATAATGGGAACAAATTATCCAATAAATGGGGAAAAAACATGTCTTTTTTAGTACCATCAAGTGCTATAATCGAACACTTGAAATTCAAGTCCTCTCGATGGTAACTCCTTGTGGTTCCTTAAATCTCCACACTTGTAAACCTGATCTCGAAAAACTTTAAGCACAAACAAACAAAAGCAATATTCATTAATGAAGTAAATTGGCTCCTTAGACAAATTTTCGAACTGAACCATCAAAAATTTCCTTAGACAAACTCTTTCTCTTTTTTTCACAAGAAGACTCTTTTCTATTCTCACTTTTTTCTTTTTTTGCACAACAATCTCCTTTCCCTTCTCTTTTTCTTTATCTTTTCTTTTCTCTCTCATTTTTTCTTTCTCTTAATTTTCATTTTATTTTCTTTTCAAGTTCTCGCTCTCTCTCTTTCTTTAACCATAATTGATCTTCATAGATTTATTTTGGTGTTAAAAAATGAGTACAACATATTGTCCATTAATGTTGAATGAATATCGGTTTAGAAATCATAATGAATGACTCTTCGATCGCATTCCCATGGACACCTTAATAGAATATGGCTCGCATGCATTGGCACCACATTGCACATGATTTCGTCTTTGTAACTCCCAACAGAAAATGATATCAAAACTTGTTTAGCTACCATTATCTCGCCTCCATCGTTTAACCATTGTAACTTGTACGGATGAGGATGTTTCAAAGTCCTCAAACTAAACTTTTCCACCAAATTTGGGCTTGCCACATTTGTACAACTACCTCAATCGATTATCAAGTTACATACCTTTCCATTAACTAGATATCGCGTATGGAAAATGTTTTCACGTTGCAATTCCTCTTCACTAGTTTGCGTCTTCAACGCTCTTTTTGCAACTAATAGCTCACCTTCAATAGGATATTCTACATCCCTTGTGTCTTCTAAAATAGGAATTGATTCATCTTCAGGTTCACCCTCGAAAATAGTCTCTCCATTGTCTTTCAAAATCATAGCGTTTCGGTTTGGACATTGACTTACTATAAGACCTTTCCCTAAGCATTTGGAGCAAGTAATGTCTCCACTCCTTGTTGGTTGAGCTATATATTTCCTTTATTTTGAACATCGACACATTTATTTACTTTGGAAGCATCGAGTGTAACGCCCTCAACTTGACCCGATTCACCAGGCTCGAATCTTGGGTGTTTCTCCAAAAACACTTAGCTAAATTTCAAAATAGTTTACTTGAAACATATTTCTTATCGTTTTATTTAAAAATTGTATATCAAGATACAAAAGAAAGTATTTAGAAATAAAATATTACATCAAATTCATTACAACATATTAGCAACACAAAAGTTTGTTAAGACAAACTATCAAGGCATAATCATATAGTACGCCACATTACAAACAGTCCATTGTATGCATAATAAACCACTTTGCCGCAACTCTAGCCCACTCAATCATACAACAACCTGAAAAATAAACATAAACTTTATAAGTTCAGGAAAATTTAGTGAGTTTGAAAATAATTTACTTTTAAGATCTTCTTATTGAATTCTTCATCCAGCATATTGGATTACCCAATCTGTAATTTTGAAAATTTAGTGAGTTTGAAAATACTTAACGTTCTTAACTTATCATCTTTTAACTAACTAAATGGCTAATTCTAGATTTAAACAATCGATACTGCCATTTCTCTTCCCTTTAACAAACATCAAATGGTTATTCTATAACAGTTGAACATTAGCGTTAATCTCTTGGCGGTATATCGATCTTGCTTTTAGCAGATTACCATGTTGAGTTTGCTAAATCAAATTATTAATCAAATAATATCCCAATTCGACTCAATACAAACTAATTTTGATGAAGTGCACTTTAGATCATTCAGATGAATTTCAAAAAAAAATTATACAGAACACCAAACGTTCAAGATAACAACAGATCTAATTCGATAAAGACCCAGAACAAGATACGCTACTAATCAGATATGGTGAATTCCAAATAACTCAGATTCAATCCAACATAGTACAAACAAACTCAAACCAAGAAGTACTTATATCTTTCATAATTACGAACACAACTGTATTCTAACTGATAGATTACCAATATTGATTCCCTCTTTGATTACACAAATCCTTATTTCCTTTCAAAATACTTCTCTTGAGACTCCTTCAATTATACCACAGACCTATTTAAACCAAAATCTTTCTAGATATATCATAATTTATCATAAAATTGCCAATCAATGAACATTCAAAATGTACCCAAGACTTACCATAATTACGTTACATAAATCGTTAGATAGACTTCACAAAATACGCTACAATGGCAAAATAGAATAAGCCACAAAGGCTAATCAAAATATGCAACAAGGGCCAAATAAAATACGCTGCAAAGGCTCATCAAAATATGCCATTAAGGCCAATCAGAATACGTTGTAAAGACTCTATTTGGTTGTCTCTTAGACACCACATAAACTATCGTGTTCGCAATATGGATTTGCCTAAACTCACTATCGCGTGGGGTTTGCCCATCATTGCCTCAAGACATGTAGAAACCATATTCGATAACCACGGATCATCATCATCCTCCCCTTTTCAAAATATGTCATGACCATGGACTTTTTCCAAAATCGTCATATATAAATTCATGTTTAATGTCCCAACGAACTTCATCAAATACCACCATGGTGTCAAGATTCACATCTCAAAATTTCTCAAGACTCCGTTTCACCCAATTCCTCCAACATTTTAATCACACATCATATTTCAAACATTGGTACATATTCAGGTAGACTATACTCATTTTCTTAACCAAATCATACTTCAATACATGTTTCACACACATCGGCACAATCACACATCATTGTATCCGTCTCATGCATAGACACATAATTGTTTTATTACATACATGACTCATAAGGACCTTACACCAAGTAGTCATTCAAGTACTCATGCATTGTTTCTAGAATATCAATCATAAGAGAACTCTCTAGGAAGACTTGTTGAGTCGAATTTAAGGACTCACCTGAGACTAACCTTACTATAGGTCAAAGCTATAGGCTTGAACATCCATCTCGATCCAACAGCAAGCACTTCTTAAAGGACACAGATTCTCCATTAAACCCATTTTCATACATTTTTTTCTAATATATCAATCACAGATAATCCCCCACGCAAGGTTTTATATTCAAAACTTACTATTAATATAACTTTTAGCAGTCTACCCTTTCAAAAACATACATGCAGAGCTATAACACTTACCAGGAATCAGAATGTAACACCTTATATCTGACCTGATCGTCGAGCCCGAATACTTGGATGCTACACCACTGTCTCGCATTGTATACATCATGCATCGTCACATTTCATGCAAACATCTTTTTAATATGGCACTTATATGAATTTTTAAATAGACATATACCAATTATCAATATAACATGCGCAATATACCTCAGTCGAGCTTATGACATCAAACAATCATGCTTTAGGATCACTAAGCAAAAATTTCAAAACTCTTACATAGGTATCGATACTGAGATTTGGTATCGATATCTCTCTCAAGTGGTATCGATATTGCTTGGAAAATCAATACCAAATTAGCTTAATATTTCTTGTTTAAAAATCAAAGTCTCGAAAAATTATTAGTATCACTTGATAAAGTATCGATAATTTTACCCCGAGTATCGATACTCGTGATAAATTATCGATACCAAATTACAAAACTACCTTCTTACACTTTTGAAAATTACAGAGGTATCATTTTTAAAACCCGAATATCGATATCTCTACTCCAGACCATAAAATACAACAATTTCAAGCATATAATCCATACTAACTTAAAACCAAATATCATGTACCTTTTACCTCATCAATTAGGCACCCAAAAGTCTAAAATAATAGTCCTAAAACCTCATAATCATGAAAAAGCAAGAAACCAATAAAACATACTTTAAGTCTATAGGTTATGAGCAAAATAATCATGTAAGGAAACTTAAAATCATATCAAAACCATAATTAAATACCACGTTGCCTTTTTCCTCGAAACATAAATAATGAAATAACATCTACGAATAGCTACAAAAGATTTGGCTTGGGTCACCCCTCGAAAACCACACCGCTCACATCAGCACTACTGATCTACAATAGTTTAAAAGGAGAAGGTGAGCTTAAACAAGATCAATGAATGTTCAGAACAATTACTACACAAACAAGCCATTATGCATTAACGAAACAGTCATATAACATATTGACAATATTACCAACTTTAATGTCATTGATCGCGTCTGTAACGTCATAGTAGTTGTCCAAGCGAACACACGACGATGCAAGTATAGTTGATAGAACAATTCTATAGGATATCGATCCCACGAGGAATGAACTCTTGATGTTCAGATGTCGAAGCAACTAATACTAGAATTAGATAAAATGTGAGTAAAGATGTCAGTGCAATTAAGTCATATCTGCACACTAAAATGATTAATACTATCGATGCAATCAAAGTTAAATGTCAAAGGTCAAATGTCAGAACAACTGAAAATAAATCAAAGTATGTTGAATGTTGAGGGTTGAATATTTAAATGCAGAAAATGTAAATGTGATCAAGTGGAAAGGATTAGAGTGGATCACTGATTTTACTAAGTTGCAACGCTGGATGCGCCGACAAGGTATTGTATAGATGAATTATTGCAGCACTGACGCTCCAATGAATTTTTACCAACAACAGTCCTCCGTTTACTCGAGACTCAAGTACCCACAATCACCCCACCTCTCGGTGTGAGCTACTTTGTGCACTCAAGAACAAATGACTAGAATCTCTTCTAATCCCAAGCAACTCTTGACGTCTTGCTTGTTAACCTAACTTGTCACCGCATCTCTCGATGTCAGTAGACTGCAAAGCCACTCTCAATTTGATGCAGTTAGATCCAAGAATAAATAGATAAAAAGCATTAAATAAGAATCAAACTAATCTAACAATGAAAGATACTCTCGTATTCATTCAAATGTCATTAGAATCCATTAGCATAAAAGAGGGATTAACGAATACAATCAAAGCTTACTATCTCTAAACTACTATGACTATTCCTTAATCGCTCCTCTTATGCTGCATCGAGCACTCCTCGTCAGAAGTGGTTGCTCCTTTGCTCCATCAGCTCACTGTTCCAGCTTAAATCTCCAAAACACAAAGTAATTGCAGAATTTAATTCCTCTACCTCTTGATATCTTTCTCCATATTTTATCCGCTATTTATAGGCTCAAGAAATTGCAGATTTCCTCCATTCTCAGATCCAACTACTTTGTACAACTGTAAAAGTTTATTATTGATAGCTACATAGATCTGATTTGTTTATTGGACTGTTGCAGAATGTCGATGCAAATTATAATTTGTGGCGACAATTTGCCGCATTCCTGGACCAACTTGTGGTCGCAACTCTGAATGGCTTCAAGAATGATAGATCTCATCTTTTCTCAAATCCAGTTCTATTTGTAGCTGGCAAAGTTTGTTACAATCCAGTTGTACACTCAAGCAAATCTAGTGTGATCTTTATAAATCTGTAGATTGTCGTTGCTTCTTTGGTCGCAATCTGAAATCTTTAATTACGGCGACAACGTGTGAAATGCTTGCACTGGTGCTTCTAGATATACTTGTAGCTTGAATTTACTCATTCCAATATAAAGATTCCTATGTGGCGACATTTATGGTCTCAATTTCAACCTGAATTTATGGCTGCATTTTGAATTTCTTTTAGCCTTGATCTACTAAGATGCGTCCTTGCGCTGACAATTTTTAGACGTAATATATATATGCTGCATATGGCGACATTAGTGCACAAAAAGAGATAAATAACAAGAATTTAAACCAAACAACAATGAGTTAGAAAACATAAAAACTAAGTATGAAATGTCTATCATGCATGCTAAATATGCCATAAAAGAGACAATTGATGCACAAATTTAGGGAGAAAATAGGTGTCATTTCTAATGCAATCATACCCCCAATTTGAGTTTTTACTTGTCCTCAAGTAAACAAAAATTAGCAAACTTCACAAGCAAATATGTCAACGCAATTATTATTCTAACAACTTAAATTTTCTGGAATTTCTAATGTACAAATTGCATTCACATGATAGAATAATGCGCCAACAATTTATAGGTATGAATAATTAAAACTGCAACTTCACTAATGTTAGTAACATGCTTTGAATCTTATCCCTTCCTTAACCAATACAACATTTATTGCAATATATTTCTCTTCCTTTCTCTTTGTGATTTCTTTCTACAAGTGACTGAGAGATGTCATTGCATTACTCTACTTTTGATCCTGGGTAGTAACGATATGGTGCAACAAAACCCCAGGAGGTATGTAATTGCACAGACACACACTCTTGCAGTGACAGCCTTTGGCTAGATGATTTTTCTAAATCCTGCAGTGGAGTGTTCTCCCTTGATAAGTCACAATGCACTCACATTTGAGTGTTCTTTATTAATACAATGTCGCTGCAATCGGCAAGTCAGTTCAAATCTCAAAAATTGATAGTATCCATTCATTACTGATGCATTTCCAATCATTCAACCAAAAATAGAAGGTTCAATATTCATTCAAATTCACCCAATTCATATATCAGCATCCCAAATAATTCAAGAATTACGCATAAAATAAAAATTGTGGTCACATTTTTGTTAAAAATTTGCATATTTTTCATTAAACTAAAGAAACAAGTAAATTTTCAAAAATGAATGTGGGTGCAATTACATTTCCATTTCACACAAATTCCCCCCAAACTTAAAGTGTGCATTGTCTCCAATGCACTGACGTTAATAAATATATATATATGGAAATACAATAACAATGTAGATGCAGCGACAATAAAAATGCAATGACATTAATAATGCAGGGACAATTATACTACAGCTACATTTTATGCATGAAAACTAAACTAAGTGCTAAAAATTATGCTGCAGCCGAAGATGTGGCTGCATTGGTCTTCTTCTTCTTGCGCTTTCGTTCCTCCTTGTGTTGCTTCTTGTCTTTGGTGCACTTCCTTCTTCGTTCCTTTGGCATGGTCAGACCTGTGGATTGCTTCTCAACAGCAAGCATCACAGCCTCCGCCTGACTCGCTTCAGGTGGCGCCAAATCATCAGATAATGCATCCACAAGTTTAGTGCGGTAACAAATTCCTCAATCGGATTTGTCGCAACATCAGGTCATTCTCTTCTTTCTTCTTTTACTTTTGTTTGAGCTTCGCATGATCTGTGGACTGCTCCTCAGTTTCTATCTCTGCTTTGGCATCATCAACTACTTTATTTGTTAATCCAGTATAGACTACTATCACCCAAAGGTTTTCATTAGCAGCTTCGCCTAACTCACTCCATCTTGCGCCAAGCCTTCAGTTATTGCACCCACAACTTCAAGTGCAGGGATAAATTTCTCAGCTAAATTTTCCACGACATCTATTTTTTCATCTTTTTCTTCCTCCACATGAACTTTTTCAGTTTTCAGCATTAAGTCAGTCGGTGCAGTACAGCTGTACAACATTGCGTTGATAATGGAATCCTAATGCACCGACAATAATGTTTACTTATTCCTCAATTGGTGCAGACATAATATGTGTTTCTTCTTGTTCAAGTGCTTCTTACTCTTTTATTCTCCACACGGTCCCGAAAAATTTCCACTCTTTCTTGCATTTTTCTAATTTCGTAACTTCTTAATTACGGATATAGGCATCAAAATTATGCTTTCATTGAAATCACATAATGCCTTTCCAATAAGCCGATCACTAATGGAATAGGGTATTAAGAAGCTCTTGGGATCCTTGAATTCTTGGAGCAATTTAATTGTCATGACAGCGCACCCTTCAATAAGTGCGATTGCTTCGACATCTCCCAATCTTCTCTTCTTTGACAATGTGTCTTCAAGTTTCTAAGGCTATTTTGTTGTAACATTTGTGGCGACAAAGTGATCTGATTCTGTTGCCGTAATATTTTGTTTAATCTCTTCAGCTGTAGTTTGCTTTTCAGATTGCGCTAACATCTTTCCATTTTTTAGATTTGAATTATCTTCTTTTGCTGTAACATCTCTAACAACTTCATTTAGTTGAGTTTCACTTCTGGGAATGATTTCCTCATCATGCTCTTGCCCTTGTGATATCGAATTCTCTATATCAACCGACAAAGTTTCTTGTTGTCACAAATTTATTGCACCCATAATCTGGGCAAATTGATATTCTAGAGATTATATGGATTCAGCTTGATTCTGAAGCACAACATCAGTCTTAGCAATATATTGTCTCAACAAATTTTCAATTGATGAAAACTCTGATGCTTCGTCTTGCTGGATATTTTGCCTTGACAAAGGTTGATCATAATTGGGCAATGTCCACTCGGATCTAACATCATTGTCTATACTTCCAGGGTCTTGATTGTTCCAACAAAAATTTGGATGTTCCTCCCACCCTAGAATGTAAGTGTTGGAATATGGATTTTCATTTCGATAGAAATTCCCCATGTGGTACACATTTACTGGATTTGATAGGCATTCTTCAAACTCATGGTTACCCCCATAGTAATTACAAATTGTCACTGCAAATTTCCATTCTGCAACTACTATAGCATTCTGCATATTAGTTAAAGAAGATACTTGGGCTGTTATGGCATCAAGCTCCATTTCTACAGCATCACTCATGTCAGTCCAAAATCTTAAGGTTCTATATACCTCGTTCCTAGCCATATTTCACTAAAAAAATGTAAAAGTGAACAACAAAAAGGAAATAAGTTAGTGACAAATAAAATATAGATAATAAAGAATAAATGTAACGACAAAAATAAACATCAAACAAATGTCATTCCATGACAATGGCGCCAAAACTTGATCACGTCTGTAACGTCACAGTAGTTGTGCAAGTAGACACACATCGATACAAGTATAGTTGATAAAAAATTCTATCAGATATCAATCTCACAAGGAATGGGTTCTTGATGTTCAAATGTCGAAGCAACTAATACTAGAATTAGATAAAATGTGAGTAAAGATGTTAGTGCAATTAAGTCATATCTGCACACTAAAATGATTAATACGGTCAATGCAATCAAAGTTAAATGTCAAAGGTCAAATGTCAGAACAACTGAAACTAAATCAAAGTGTGTTGAATGCTGAGTGTTAAATATTTAAATGCAGAAAATGTAAATTTGATCAAGTGGAAAGGATTGGAGTGGATCATTGATTTTACTAAGTTGCAACGCTGGATGCGCCAACAAGGTATTGTATAGAAGAATTGTTGCAGCACTGATGCCCAATGAGTTCTTACCAATAACAGTCCTCCATTTACTCGAGACTCAAGTACCCATAATCACCTCACCTCTTAGTGTGAGCTACTTTGTGCACTCAAGAACAAGTGACTGGAATCTCTTCTAATCCCAAGCAACTCTCGTCGTCTTGCTTGTTAATCTAACTTGTCTCCGCATCTCTCAATGCCGGTATACTGCAAAGCCACTCTCGTGTTTGACGCAGTTAGATCCAAGAATAAACAGATAAAAAGCATTAAATAAGAATCAAAATAATCTAACAATGAAAGATACTCTCGTATTCATTCAAATGTCATTAGAATACATCAGCATAAAAGAGGGATTAACGAATACAATCGAAGCTTACTATCTCTAGACTACTAGGACTATTCCTTAATCGCTTCTCTTGTGTTGCATCGAGCACTCCTCGTCAGAAGTGGTTGCTCCTTTGCTCCATCAACTCACCGTTCTTGCTTAAATCTCCAAAACACAAAGTAATTGTAGAATTTAATTCCTCCACCTCTTGATATCTTTCTCCATATTTTCTCCTCTATTTATGGGCTCAAGAAATTGAAGATTTTCTCCATTCTTAGATCCAACTACTTTGTACAGCTGTAAAAGTTTGTTATTAATTGCTACGCAGATCTGATTTGTTTACTGGACTGTTGCAGAATGTCGGTGCAAATTATAATTTATGGCGACAATTTGCCGCATTTCTGGATCAACTTGTGGCCGCAACTCTGAATGGCTTCAAGAATGATAGATCTCATCTTTTCTCAGATCTAATTCTATATGCAGCTGGCAAAGTTTGTTACAGTCCAGCTATACACTCAAACAAATCTGGTGTGATCTTCATAAATCTACAGATTGTCGCCGCATATCTGGTCACGATCTAAAATCTTTAATTGCGACGACAACATGTGAAATTCCTACACTAGTGCTTCCATATATACTTGTAGCTTAAATTTACTCATTTTAACGTAAAGATTCATATGTAACGACATCTATGGTCGTAATTTCAAGCTGAATTTGTGGCTGCATTCTGAATTCTTTTTAGCCTTGATCTATTAAGATGTGTCCTTCCGCTAATAATTTTTAGACGAAATATATATATGCTGCATGTGGCAACATTAGTGCACAAAAAGAGATAAAATAACAAGAATTTAAATCAAACAACAATGAGTTAGAATACATAAAAACTAAGTATGAAATGTCTATCATGCATGCTAAATATGCCATAAAAAAGACAATTAATACATAAGTTTAGGGAAAAAATAGGTGTCATTTCTAATTCTATCAGTCATATTACATATGTTTATATATCTTTCATGTGTTTATTTACACATTAGTCACATTAACACTTAAACATAAATCACATTAACTTTTAAGCATAAATCATATTAACATTTAAGCATAAATCACATTAACTTTTAAGCATAAATTATATTAACATTTATGCAAAAATCACATTAACATTTATGCATAAATCACATTAACTTTTAAGCATAAATTGTATTAACATTCAAGCATAAATCAACATAAATCACATTAACTTTTAAGCATAAATCATATTAACATTTAAGCATAAATTACATTAACATTTAAGCATAAATCGTATTAACATTTAAGCATAAATCACATTAATTTTTTAGCATAAATCATATTAACATTTAACACATTTAATGATAATTTGGCTCTTGAGGTTATGAAACATAAAGTGAGCACTATCACTACACATCGGATACACGGATCTCCAAACACACCAAATGACTCATAGAGTCGAACATGTCCAATAAGTGAAGCATATAACTAACACTCTCTAAACACACCAAACATATCTTATTGAATGGAGCTTACCTCTCCAAACATATCCCAAGGCCTCAATGCCCAAATCACATAAACATATAGGTGAGTACACACAATCCTATGGCGTGCCAACTATATCCAATGGTCTCATAAGGTCACAAAGCCAAAATATCCACAAGATTATCACACTTTTACTTATAGATTTTTTGTACATATTTACTGCATATTCACATCATTAACACAATATAATCACTGTCACTTGGCATGGATAACATGCCCACATACTAACTTTCACAATAGTCATCACAACATATTCATATAACATCACATCTTAGTTCTCTTTATCACAATTACACAAGCACATTTATCACATATTAAGCATAGGTATGAGAACACTTACACTTGGAATTTAGAGTAGGGTTTAGGCTACTACTAAATTCCCAATTAACACAATTAATCGTCTACAAGTAACTATTCCAAAACACTCACCAACTATGCTTTCGCCAAAAAATTGAAAGCTCAGACAAGCTTTTCTTTCCCTTTGCCTTTACTAGTAGAAGCTCCTACCGACTTCGACGCTTCAACAAAAAAATCACACAACAACATAATCAACATTCAGCTAAAGACTCATATCAAACAATCCAAAAGCACAAGCCTAAGCTAGGTTTTCTTTTGACTGAAACTTTCGACATAAAAAACTTAAAATTCGAATATCTTGATGTACACTTAATCTTTTTGCATGAAATGAATTTCTTTCATCTACATATTCATCTATGACTAATTCTCAACCTTTAAACTACACAAAATTGCTCGTTTCATGGTATCACAATTTTCCGACATAAAATAGGCATTTTTATGAAAACTCAATAAAATCTTAAAATTCTTTAACAAAATTCTAGGGAAAGTTTAGAAACCTTCTAATCATGTTAAAATAAGTCGAAAACACTTTGAAACCACGCTTTTACTCAAAATCTCGAAATCCACCATTAACGATCCAATTTTCAGATTTTTTTAAAACATGTGATTTAATGATTAAAAAATCAGTTTAAAAGACCAGATAACATTTTAAAACTAATTAGCAATCGAATTGTTGCCTTAATTGACGAAAATCCAAGCGTTTGATCAAAAACCCAAAATACCCACAAGCTTGACAATGGAGAAATCTATGCTGTTTTTTCTTGGTTTCAATGGAGTTTTATGGCTTGAAGGATGATAAAAATCCAAAGAAATTAGGATTTGGAAATCAAAATCAATTAGAAGAGTTGGGAGAGCAAAAAGGGTCTGTAACACAAACTATGGGAAGAACTATGGTGAAATAAAATGTAAGTGGGGAAGAAATAGGTCTATTTTAAAATTTTGGTTTTATTGCTTCATAAAAATTCATAATTTTAACTTTTTTACAAATCAGTCCTATTTTCAAAATTAAAGGTTTTACAAACTCATTTTCAGAAATTAATTAAATTTCTAATAGCCATAGTAAAAAACATTATTGGTTTACCATGGCACAAAATTTCGAGCTCTTATGGGTTATAATTCTTAAAACACCCTCAAAACTTCTAAGCCCAATTTTGGGGTGTGACACGGAACCACCACAGGTCGAATCAAAACCCTTAACTTCTAGCTTAATGTTGAAAAGATACCATTAGATTTGTAACCTCCCAAACCCAGCCCAATCGTTATGGTTTTCAAACATGCTTTTTAAACCATTTGTGTAAATCGATCAAAACTAGTAAAAATAAATATTTAACTTAATCTCGCAAAAATATGAGAATTATAGAAATCAATGATTTCAGTTTTTTATTTGTAAAAGTTTGATTGCTATTCAAAATTTTCATAATTTCAATTATATTTCAAAATCATTCGTTTGTTTATTTAAAATTAAAGAACTTGGTTATTCATCATTATTCAGTAAAAACATGCTAACTTCAGAAGTCAAATGTCTTAAGAAATCTCATTTGTAAACATTAGTAATTTGAAAATTAAGTCTAATTTTATTTAAAAAATTGTTTATCAAAATTGCAGCGAAAAATTTTACAAAAACCATATTTTGTTAAAAATCAATATTTTAGGTAAATTCGATAAAACATCAATAGACAATTTAAAACCTCAAAAACTAAGTCATATTTTTGTCTAAAACTCATTTTCAATGTTGATGCGGAAGAGAGTGATTTTGTCAAGTTTTAATAAAAACTAAGTTCCATGCATAATATTATCAAATACTAATTTATGCAATTTTTAAAAACTTAATTTCATGCATATCAAAATGAAAATCCTCAAAGTAATGTCCCTTGCCACAGTCCATTCTCAAACTTATTACAATCCCAAAATAAAAAAATATCAAGATAAACTTTAACTACTTTAATTTGAAAAGAATTCTGAGAAACTTTTCCAAATGCCGTCATCGAATCCTAACCTCGAGGTTATCTGTTAAATCAAAAAATTAAGGGGGTGAGCTGTAAAGCTCAGTGTGAGTCTTAACTCAAGTATTAAGCAGGAATTCAGTATACAAATCAAAGTATTATAGTGAATGTATATAGCTTAATTCCATTGAGTCTTAACTTGGGTAGCAACCAGTAATCAAAACATACATTTCATAAAAATAACTGATAGCATTAGAAAAGACCATTAATTTCTCCTTATTTAGAGTATAATTTGTTCCCATTATATCATGTTTAGCATGCATTTTTAGCATTTTATATTTAGTAATTGCATTTTCTAAGTCAGTGATGTTTGGTTTAATTTTCTTTCATTTTATCTTACTTTTGCTACTAATGTCGCCACATTTAGTGTTCAGTATTGTGCTTGAGATGTCAATGCAGGGATCTATCTTAAAAGATCAAAGCAGGAGAGTGTTCAAGGTTGTCATCGTAATTTAGAATCTAGAATTGCGCCCAAACCTGTCACCGTATGAGCATTTCCAGATTGCACCCAGGGATGTTGTTGCATGAACATATCCATAAGTACCAGTGCATGAGGATATCAAGGTTGTTGCAGCAAATTAAAATCTAAATTTGCATCCAGAAATGTCGCGACAACCTGTAACTGCTTTCTGCATATATCAGATCTGTGTGAGTGTACAGCTGGATTAACTAACTTGTACAACTGCAAGGAAGTTAGATCTGAAGGAAGAAGGACACCTGTATTGGGCATTAAAGATAAATACTGAGGAGAGAGAGAGAAAAAGAGGGGATCGAGAAGCTAGTAACAAATCAATTTTGCTCTGCAATTTTCTCTAAGCTTGCTTCCATGGTAGCTTAATTTCCTAGAGGGTGAACTGACTGTGATGAGAAGGCAACATTTGCTCCTGACAAGGAGTGTTCCTAAGTGCGACACAAGAGGAGTATTAGGGAAGAGTTCTAGTAGGCTAGGAATAGAATGCTTCAACTTGTTCTTTATTTCCTCTCAAAAGCTGATAAATTTTGATGAACTTAATTGTGTATGTAAGTACCTTTTAATTTTATATCTAAATTGATTTCTGCTTAATTCCTCTTATCTGTTTATCTTTGGATTTAATTGTTTGATCACGAAAGTGTTATTGCATTTGTTGACATTGGAAAGTGTAGTGACAAGTTAAATTAACAAGCAAGACAACAGAAGTTGCTTAAGGCACGAAAGAATTCTAGTCACTTGTTCTCGAATGCAAAGCATTGCCAACACTAGAAGGTGTGGTTAATGTGAGTGTTTGGTCTTTGATAATAGGGAAGTTGAATTCAGTAAGATCTCATTAAGCTTAATTGCAACGACAATTTATCTATTATTTACCTTGTAGTCACATTTAGTGATTGCCGACTTATCAAGTTAAGGATCTCCTCCATTGCATTATCATTGTTCTACTTCTTTAATTTTCTTAAAACTGCATCGACATATTGTCTTCAAACTTTCATTACATTTTCTTATTAATTTGCTTTGACATATTGTATTATAGTCTCAAAACATTTGCTCCGACAATTTAAATTCATTTATTTCTGCAATCTTTGATTTAATTACGCTGACATTATTCCTTACAACTTCTCTTATTCTAACTCTAATTGCTTTGAAAATTATAGCATAAACAACCATCTCTGTGGGATCGATATATAATAGCTAAAACCCATCAACTATACTTGCATCGACATGTGTTCGCTTGCACCATCGTTGTGACGTTCATAGCCTGATCAAGTTTTGGCGCCGTTGTTGGGATGGCGTTTGTTTGATGTTTATCTTTGTATTTGTAATTATTCTTTATTTCTTGATTTTTATTTGTTACTGATTTGTTTTATTTTTTTCTTGTTGACAATTTTTTAATTCTCTTTTATGTGTTTTATGACCACTAGGAGAAATCCTGAAAATATTATTGGCTTAGATCCAAAAATCGAGAGAACCATTCGAAGGAGAAGACAAGAACAAAAGAATATAGCTTTACCTAAAATGATGCTATACCACAGTTGCAGCCACAAAATCTTGTCTCTCCAGTACAGCCACAAAACTTCAACAATCTACCACTGCCACAAGAAGAAAAAAATGCAAAACAGAACAATTAGAGATTTTGTTGTTCCATTTCTAGATGATTTGCAACAAAGGGTTGTTAGACCAGCGATCCAAGCTGGAAATTTTGAGTTAAAACCGGTTATGTTCCAAATGTTAAATTCGAATGGGCAATATGTTGGTTTTCCTCATGAAGATGCGAGAGAGCATCTAAATCTTTTCTACTAATCTGTGCATCTTTTAGTCAGCATGGCGTTCCTGATGAAGCCTTGAAGATGCAGTTGTTTCCTTATTCATTGCAAGGAAGGGCTTGTACCTGGTTTCTTGGATTACCTGTTGGATCTATTACATCATGGAATGCACTAGCAACTCAATTTGTTTTGCAGTTTAATCCACCCATGATGAATGCTCGATTGAGAAATGATATTACTACTTATCACTAGCTAGATGATGAGAATCTGCATACCACATGGGAGCGTTACAGAACTTTGCTTCGACGTTGCCCCATGCATGGAATACAACAAGAAACACAGATTGAAATTTTTTACAATGGATTAAATGCGTAGACAAGAAATCTTGTCGATGCATCTGCAAAGGTCCTTTGTTAGACTGCACCTATGATAAAGTTGTGCGAATTTTGGAGAGAATCGAGCAGAATGATTATCAATACCCAATTTCTCGAACTTCTCAAGTAAAAAAAATCCTGGAGTTATTGAATTAGACGCCATATCAGCTTTAAGTGCACAGGTATCTTCGTTGGCTAACATGATTAAAAACATGAAGGGAACAAGTGAAGTTGCTCTCATTCAAGTTGCCCAGCAACTGGATGTCCTGACATTTTGTTGTGAAATTTGTGGTGACAATTATAGCTACGAGGATTGTCCATAGCATGCAGAAAATGCGTTTTATGTCAATAACATCAGAGGAAATTCGTATGGTAACTCTTACAACAGTTCAACCAAGCATCAACAACCTTGGGGGAATCAAAATGCGTCCACATTTTGATATGGAAATTCCTCGAGTCAAGGAAATTTTCGACAGGGGAGTTACAATTAGCAGCAGCAAAATTACAACCATAACCCTCAAGTGCATGCACATCATGATCAGATGAAGTCACATGCTCGTATTCAACCACAACAGATTGTAATGCCAAATATGAATATGCAAGGACAGCATCAACAACAGTAACAGCAGTACTCTCAACCACGAGCAGATCCATTAACTGCCCTTGAAGCTTTGATTCATGAACATATTACAAGAACTAAATCTATTATGCAAGAAAATTCTTCTTCCATCCCAGCGTTGGAAGCACAAGTAAGACAACTAGCTTCTAATATGAGCACGAGACTACCAATTGCTTTACCTAGTGATACTAAAAATCCAACTCAAAAGGGGAAGGAGTATTGCAAGGATATTACTATTCGGAGTGAAAAGAAAATTGTTGAACAAAACAACAATTCCAATACAGCACCTGTCGACGTAAATGAAATAGAGTAAAGAGAAAAAGTTGTATCCAAAGAAGAAGCAGTAGAGCTAAATGAAGAGGAGCCACCAATGATTACACCCATGCCAATCATTCGACCTACAAAATTTTCGACGCAACTACTAATGTCGAGGCAGTCAGTTGTATCACAATAGCCTAATGTTTCAACACCTTTTCTGTTTCCACAAAGATTTAAGGAGAAAGAAAATGATAGAGAATATTAGAAGTTTTTAGCCACCTTAAAACAATTACATGTTAATATACCTCTTATCGATGCTCTTGTACAGATTCCTACCTATAGGAAATTTATGAAGGAGCTCTTATCCAAGAAAAAGAAGTTGACCGACATCGAGAAAATTGTACTCATAGAAAGCTGCAGCGCTATACTGACAAATAAATTACCACCCAAGATGAAAGATCCTGGCAGTTTTACTATTTTGTGTTCCATTGGAAATTGTTACTTAGGAAATGCTTTTTGTGATCTAGGAGAAAGCATCAACCTTATACCCTTATCAACATTCAGAAAATTGGGAATTGGTCACATGAAGCCCACTGCAGTGACATTGCAATTGGTGGATAGATCTTTGCCGCAACCTGAAGGACAAATCAAAGATGTTCTCATCCAAGTAGATAAGTTTGTGTTCCCAATAGATTTCATTATTCATGATTGCGAAGCTGATAAGGAGGTTCCCATAATTTTGGGACGCCCATTTCTTGCTACGGGTCACGCTCTTATAGATGTATTCAACGGCGAGCTAATTATACGACATAATAATGAACATGTTACCTTCAGTGTCTTTGAAGCAATTCCCTATAAGAGTAAAGAGCAATGTCACCATATTGATGTACTGAACGAATTAATTATGGAAGAATTTAGTGAGCGCAGTACAGCAGCTTTAGAAGAACTTGCGGTGACAACTAAAGACAATTTCCTATCTGATTGCGACCACAAGGTTGAAGCAAATATTGTTGAGCTTCGACATGGTTGGCAGATGGAATCCTTAGATCTGACTAATAGAACGATCCTTGTATTTAAGCCGTCTATTGAAGAAACTCCAACTTTGGAGTTGAAACCATTGCCAACACATTTAAAATGTGTTTTTCTTAGTGACAACGATACCTTGCCAGTAATTGTCTCCACAAATCTCAATGCAAGTTAATAGGAGAAATTGATCCGAATACTGAAGCAACATAAGCGTGCCATCGCTTGGAGCATTACAGATATTAGAGGCATTAGCCCCTCTTTCTGCATGCACAAGATTAGATTGAAGGACAAGGGAAAGCAATCCATTGAGTAGCAAAGGAGATTAAATGAAAAAACGAAGGAAGTTGTAAAAAAAGAGATCATCAAATGGTTGGATGCGGGCATTATTTACCCCATTTCTGATAGTACATGGGTGAGCCCAGTCCAATGCATTCCAAAGAAGAGCAATATTACGGTGGTAAGTAATTACAAAAATGAATTAATTCCTACTCGCATTGCAATTGCCCCGAAGGATCAAGAAAAAATGACTTTTACTTGTCCGTTTGGTACCTTTTCTTTTCACTGAATGCCATTTGGTCTATGTAACACACCGGCCACATTTCAAAGGTACATGATGGCAATTTTTTTCGATATGATTGAAGACTCGTTAGAGGTATTCATGGATGATTTTCTATTTATGTTCACACATTTGATTAATGCGCTGACAATTTAAATAGAGTTTTAAAGCGATGTGAGGACACTAATATGGTACTAAACTGGGAAAAAGCCACTTCATGGCAACTGAAGGCATTATCCTTGGACATCGTATCTCCTGTCAGGGCATCGAAGTAGGCAAGGAAAAGGTAGAGATTATTGAGAAGTTGCCCGCACCCACTAATGTTAAGGGAATAAGAAGTTTTCTTGGCCATGCAGGATTCTATCAACGATTCATCTAAGATTTCTCAAAAATTGCAAAATCTCTCTGCTCATTGTTGGAGCAAAATAAAAAGTTTTTGTTTGATGCTGCTTGTCTAGAAGCATTTTTAAAAATTAAGCAGTAATTAGCATAGGCACCTATTATCGTCGCACCGGACTGGTCACAACCGTTTGAAGTTATGTGTGATGCAAGCGACTATGTAGTAGGTGTAGTGCTTGGGAAACGCAAAGATAAGGTATTTCATATGGTATATTATGCTAGCAAAACTCTTACTAATGCGCAGGTTAATTATACAACCATAGAGAAAGAGTTGTTGGCAGTAATTTTTGCATTTGATAAGTTTCGTTCGTATCTTGTCGACGCAAAAGTTACTGTATATACTGATCACTCTACATTGAGATACCTCCTTGCCAAAAAAGATACCAAACCAAGACTGATTCGATGGATCCTGCTGTTACAAGAATTTGATGTTGAAATTAAGGATCGAAAATGATCAAAAAATCAAGTAGCAGATCATTTATCTCGTCTGAATTTTGGGAGTGAAGATGGAAATACTTCACAAATTATCGACAAATTTCCAAACGAGAAGCTCTTTTCTATCGACGCATCCCCATGGTATGTGGATGTTGTCAACTGTTTGGTCTGTGGAAGACTACCACTGAGTGCAAATGGTCATCGAAAGGTAAGATTTCTTCGAGATGCTGCAAAGTACTATTGGAATGAGCCATACCTGTTCAAAGTATGCACCGACAATATTATTCGTCGCTACATCCTTGAAAAAGAAATGCTTCCGATCCTGAAGCATTATCATGATACCCTTTATGGAGGTCATTTTGGTGGTGTTAGGACACTGTAAAGGTCCATCATTTGGGATTTTATTGGCCATCATTGTTTCGAGACGCCCACAAATTTGTTCAACAATACAATAAGTGTCAGCGCACTGGATTGATATCTCGATGCAATGAGATGCTACAATAGCCTATTATGGAAGTTGAGCTTTTCTACGTTTGGGGTATGGATTTCGTGGGATCGTTTCCCAACTCTTTTGGAAATGTTTATATTCCGGTCACTGTCGATTATGTCTCCAAATAGGTCGAAGCAATTGATGTCCCTAAAGACGATGCTCGAATAGTATTAAAATTCTTTTACACATACATCCTCACTCATTTTGGCACACTTAGAGCATTAATCAGTGACCAAGGCACTCATTTTCATTGCAATCAAGTTACGATCTCATTAAAGTGTTATGGTGTTAAACATTGAATGGCAACCACATATCATCCACAAACGAATGGCCAAACTAAAGTATCCAATTGACAAATTAAAAATATCCTTGAAAAGGTGGTGAATCCATCCAGACGAGATTGGTCTTCAAGGCTCAATGATGCATTGTTGGCGCTTCGCACAACATATAAAACACCATTAGGAATGTCATCGTATCAACATGTTTTTGGTAAATCTTGTCACTTGCTTGTGGAACTTGAACATAAAGCCATGTGAGAAATTAAGCAAGTGAATATGGATTATGATGTTGCTGGACAAAAGAGCTTGTTGGACATTTCTGAATTAGAGGAGATTCGATGAAATGCATACTAGAATGTTGCCATATACAAAGAAAAAACTTAGAGATGGCACGACAATATTATCTTGCAGTGATAATTTTCTGCAATTCAGTTAGTGCTTTTATTTAATTCACGTTTAAAATTGTATCTTGGAAAATTGCGCACCAAATGGTCAGGGTCATTCGAAATTGTTGAAGCATTTCCTGATGGTGCAATGACAATTAAAGACTTAAATGATGGGCGCCAATTCAAGGTAAATGGCCAACGGTTGAAGCATTACCTCAACCCAGATGACCATGAGCAGAACGAGACCATTAATCTGGTCACATTTTCTTAACTTGTCATTACATTTATTCCATTTACTTTTAGGATTTTATTTTGTTTCAATTATCTTCTTTAGTTCTTTTGCAGGAATAAAAGCTACCATTTTTGTAGACGCACAGAAAACCCTGTTTGTCGAAGTAAGTTAATTGCTAACTCTTCACAGTGAAGCGTTTCAGGAAAGAATCATAATGTTTGATTCACCTTGCGCCCCAACCGTCAGATCATTTGGAAAAGGACAATTCGTGTCTTTGCATTTATTAGATGTAGACACAACGTCCTATCCCTGCAATGGCTACCATCATGCCTCTTCATCTTTGTTTTCATTCGCTATAAAATACCCCAATATTCCGATGGTGTTCTCCACAACCACAACCTCCATTGTTGTTGAAAAACCTTCTTTTCTTAAGCCTTCCAATTTCTTGCATCTTTTATTCTCTTTATATCATAAAGTCATGGCAGGAATAAGAGGATCAAAAACCCCTTCTAAATCAACCGTTGAATCCTCTGCTACGGTGGTTCGTAACATAGAGCAGCCGTTGTCCAATGAACCAGTGCTGTTTCTCATGAAGGCTGCCAAAGACCACTTCCACGATAATATGTTGAAGCATAACTACCACCCGGAGCAAGGATTCTAACTGTCACCACTTCTCACATTGGGTAAACAAGTCCACCGGACCATCTCGCGCCTGAGGTGGGAAACATTTTGTAACCATCCTGAAGGACACTCTTCGTCCCTTGTTAAGGAATTTTATGCCAACTTGAATGGTAAGGAATAAGAGTTTGTTTTTGTTCAAGAGGGACTGGTACCCTGGGGTGCTGCACACATCAATGCCTTGTATAACATTTATGTTGAGGAAGATGAGCATATCGCCTTCCTAGAACAACTTACTGAAGAGGGCGCTGACTTGTTAATGAATGATCTGTGCATTGACGATGTCGTCTGGACAGGAAACAACCCCAATAACTATGCCATGCATCGTCAATTCCTATGCAAAGCAAGGTCTGGTTCCATTTTATTAATTGCTGATTATTGCCTTCAACTCATAGCATCACGGTGACTTTAGATAAAATGTGTCTCATACATTAGATTATTAAAGGTCGTAGAATAGATGTCGATACAATCTTCCATCAGGAGATTGCAGAATGCCAGCCAAGCAAACAGGTATTTTTCCATTCCCCTCTCTTATAATGCAAGTGTGTCGACAACGAGGTGTTGTGCCTCGTGAGGGGGAGAAGTTCTTAGAAAATAAGGGACCAATCAATGATGTATTGGTTGAGCGTATGACAAAGGGGAAAGAGACCCTTGTGGTGAAAGAAGCTGCACCAAAGAAAGGAAAAGGAAAAGCAAAGAAGGAAGAAAAACAACCTCATGCTCCCACAGATCCTCAATTATGGAGGAACATTACAGAAATCGAGAAGATGGCTGATAGAATTAGTGTGCGGTAAATCAAACTTGTCGCCACAGTTAAGGACATGGAGCACTCGCAAAATTTATTCTATGCCTTCACTAGGGCATGGAATAGTGTAATTGCCAGCACATTATGCAACATTAGCAAGCATCCTCTGCTAGAATTCCCATTGTTTCCCCTATCATCAGGAAGGCAACACCATCAACTGAAAGAGCTGCCTCGGAAGAGAAGGACCAATCCATCGAGTCTCCACATATGGTCCACATATCTGATGATGTGGACCAGGATGTGAATTCAAAGGATATTGAAGATTGCTTCTACAATATTGCCAGCATTTTTGAAGATGAATTTTCCAATAGCCTACAAGTAAATATGGCTGAAAAGGAAGCCAATGCTGATGAGGAACACACGATTGTGGAATCTGTGGGTATTGAGGAAGAGAAAGAAAAAGAGAAGGAAGTAGAAAAGGAAGAATGAGAGAAAGAGGAAATTTTTGTTGTGACAAATTTGCCTGAAGAATTTGTCGCATCACCCAAAGATGTGGGTGAAATTAATGAAGATCTGGCACAATCTGCTGCGAATCAAGCTGAGGTTGTGACAGTCAACAATGAGGATTTCAATCCTTTGGCTATAGTGCCTTATGTGGCACCCCTTGCTGAAATACATCCTTCTGATGTCACCGTCGATGAAGCCAGCACATAACTACATGTGAAGGAGCAATCCGCTGACCCGGTTGAGCCAACAGAAAGAAAACGCAAGCACAAAGATAAGACAAAGCGCAAGGAGGAGCGCCACAAGAAGAAGAAAAAGACCAAAGCAGCCACATCTTCGATTGCACATCACTGAGTTAGTCTTTAATTTCTTTTCAAAACATAGTTTAGTTGCATATCATGTAGCTGTAATTGCATTATCATCACATTTTAATTATCCCTGCATTTTATTTGTTGATGCATTTGCATTATAGTTACATTTCCATGTATATTTATATATTAACGTCAGTGCATTAGGGACAATGCAGACTTTAAGTTTGGGGGGAATGTATATGGAATGGAAATGCAATTGTACCCATATTTTTAAGAAATTATTTGTCCTTTTAGTCTAATGAAAGTATGCAAGGTTATGGAAAATGTGACTACAAATTTTTTTCATTTGATGCTTAATTCTTGAATTATTTGAGATGCTAATGTATAAATTGGATGAATGTGATTGAATGTTGTATCCTTCTATTTTTGGATAAATGGTTGAAATTGCATTTGTAATAAATTAGTAGTATCATTATTTGAATCTTGGAATAACTTGCCAATTACAGCTATGTGTATATAGATAAAACTATGAATAAAAGACACTCTAATGTGGGTGCATTGTGACTTGTCAAGGGGGAACACTTCAATGCAAGTGTTAGAAAGAAATATCTAGCCAAAGGTTGTCACTGCAAGAGTGTGTGTTGCACACTCTTCTTTGATTCTAATTCGTTCGAGCCCACACTCGAAGTAATTTTGGAACGAGAATAGCAAAGAAGGACGTTTGGTTGAAAGTCGAAATGATAAGGATCTGTATAGCTAGAAACACAGGTACAATTTCGGTAAAGGGTTTATTGCTATAAATACCACAAATCGCCTCAGTTTTCAAAATTTTAATTTTTCGCTATATAAGAAAATAGTTTTCGAACCAAATTTTTTCCAGCAATGTCTCTATATGTACAATCTACCACCTTGGGTTGCCCAACAATGATGGTTTTCAATCAATTATCTGACCCTATGACATACCAACTATATTTGGCTCGGTCCGAACAACTAATAGAGTAACCAAATTTCCAATTCAATATATATAGTTCAAACCATACTTTATTATATCAAAATAACCATCAATTCATCATATAAAATAACATGTTTCAACTCAATTTCATACCAATTCTCATATATCATTAAGATAATACAATTTTCCATTTTATTCATTTAGTCTTTGTCTCGATAATCAATCTCAATCAAAGCAATTCAATTAAAAAATCCAATAACAAATCACCTAAATATTATGTGATGCAAAAAATGACACAAATATGGAGTAATTAAATCAGTTTCAAATCATAGAAATACAAACTGAATTTTCGAGCTACTTGTCAACAACTTTTGACTTTCCTTTCCCTCTGCACGATTCCTTATCAACTTTAGCTAAATAAAATGGCAAAGTATACAATACTATCAAATTCCAATCAAATCGAAATCAATTACAATATCAAGCATATTTTATAATTTATTAAATTTAGTTCCTAAATCCAGAACAAAAATAACTTTCAATCTAAAGCTTCAGATTGAAATCCAATTTCACAATTACTCATTAGGGACCATCTATTTTCTATTCCTTCTGAAATTTCATGACAACTATACTTTTTATTCAGTTTGGTCCCTAATCTACGAAACTAACAATTAAACTTTACAATTTAATCATTTTCTTAATCTAAGTTTAATTTCTAATAATTTCATACCAATTTCATCAAACTTTCAACAATGATAACTTCCTAAAACTTTAACAGTTTTAAAAATTAGTACATGGGCCAGCTAAATCAAGCTCCCATGAATTCATTGTATGACATACCTAAATCTTGAGTGGATGACAGACTATGTATGTATGACTCGTACACTTTGATGTAAGTAAAAGCCTGTGTTCGAATAGATAAGGAACTAAAAGCTAGTGCGTTGTGTGTATGACTTCTACATTATGTAGTGTCATTCACAACCGTGGAATTCATAACTCCAGACATAAGTAAATGATATCCTCTCATTGGCATTCTTCTTTGTGATTAATGAATTTATTACTATTTAATAGTAATTGATTTTCCATGAAGGAAGATGTAATGGTTACCATGAGATAAAATAGGATCATATTGAGAGAGCAGATATTATCCCAAAGAGATTAAAGATATCCTATGAGGGTAACACACTTATGACAAGGTAATTGGACAAGCACTGATCGAGTTATTTTCGTAATAGTGGAATGACTTCGTGACTAAATGAATTTATAATTAATAAGTGAAAAGGTGAAACTTAATTATAAATCATTTAAGCCTCAATTGCATATGTCTAATCGGTCCCTCTGCTAGCTTGTTGAAACCAGAAATGAATTGCAAGTTGAACAAAAATGGTTAAATGGAGAAATTGGAAGCATTTGGAAATGATTAAGGTTTTCTCCATAAAAATATGAAAATGGAGAAATAAAATCATTTGTAAATAAATGTGGTTTTCTCCAAAATCAAAAATGAAAATGACCTGAAAAAGAATTTATGTTTTTTAAAATTAAATGAAGTTTGAAAATAAAAATAAATCATTTGGTCATACTGAACCACTGAATGTGGAAATATGAAATATATTTTTTCATAGATTCTTTTATGGTAAATTCATCATGATTAGGTGATTATTAGTGTAACTTTTCTTAGTTTAAAGACCAAAAAAATATTTATTAATAATTAGGTGATTATTAGTGTAGTTTCCCCAAAAAATAATCATGATCAAAATTTGTGTGTTTTATTACAATATTTTAAACTCAAAATTTTAATTAGAATAGATAAAAGAAACTTTTGTTGGTTGTTTTTTTAAGGCTTAACATATTATACCTAAACTATATCATTTTTTCCATATTGATATTTAAATTTTTTTCATCACAAATGGTATCTAAAATACTTTTTTTTTCTTAAGTTGATACATTTGCTAGTCAAACCGTTAAATCTATTTTAAAACAAAAAAGACTTAACCCACAACTTGGTATCTAAACTATACCTTTTTTCACATTTTGGTACCTAAATATTTTTTTTAGTCACAAATGGTACCTAAACTACATTTTTTCGTAGTTGGTACCTCTTAGTGCAATCGTTAAGTTTATTTTTTTAAAAAAGATAACCAATTAAAAATTGGTATGTGACAAAAAAGTCAAAATATTATTTTCCCTTATATATATTTTTTCTTTTTTGCTTCTTTCTTCAAAATTAGGCCGATGGTCGAACCGGTCAAGCCTCGATTCCATGTTAGATCAGTTCATCAAATTCAATCAAATAAATTAGCAAAAATATCATAAAAATAAAAAAATAAATAATTGAGAAAATTGATTCAACCAATATATATCGATTTGTATGTTAATCACTTCAACCCCTATCTTCGGACTAGTACCCCCAATCAGTTCTCGGTCCGACCAATTGACTAATTTGGTCCAGTCCTGAAAACATTGATTTTGATCAATGAAATAAATTTTTTGATCTCGTTAGGTCGAGCAAGCATGTGGTGAAGTTTAAGAATAGAATTAATTCGCCAACGTCTCAACCTCGAGAGGGCAAATTTTTAACATTGTTGGTATTAGTAGACATTATAAAGGAAGAAAAAATAGAGGAAAAAAAAAAGAAAAATAATGAGAGAAATAAAAAAAATTATTTTTTTTGAACTTTTATATAACGTGACAATTTATTATTTGGTTGAATTTTTTTAACGAGTATAACATTTTGATGTAAAATGAGTAACAAAAGAATAATATAAGTATTGTTTATGATAAAAAAATATGTTAAACCAACTTAGAAAAAAGAGTATAGTTTAGATACTAATTTATGGATTAAGCCTTTTTTAAAATATACTTAACGGTTTGACTAACAAAGGTATCAACATGGGGGGGAAATATAGCTTTAAGTACCACTCGTGACAAAAAAAGTTTAAGTATCAAAATGAGAAAAATGGTGTAATTTAGATACCAATTTGTGAATTAACTTTTTTATTTTTTTAAGCAAATCACCCTTTAGGCTTTCTCGTGATACGTTAATTTCCTTTATTGTTGAACCTCTGACTAATTACAATTTAAGTCCCCAAGTAATTTCCTAATTAAAAATCTCTAGCGATTAAATTTTATAATTTAGCCCCTAGGTCCTAATTAATCACAATTTCAACTAAATTGACTATCCAAATTTCAATTTATTTATATATTAACTTCGTAAATATCCTTATTTAATATTTACGGACTCGATTTATAGAAACAAGGTCCTAAAACTGCAATTTCTAATACCACTGGGAACCTGATCGTTACACAATATGCATAACATAACATACTTAAAACTTCCTACTTCTAAAGCATAATGAACGTTTCTCATATGCTCTCTTTCTTCTATTGTCTTATCAAAGTCCTCTAAAGAAACATGAAAGCCCGAAATAAAAGGTTATGTTCCCTTCTTTGAGTCAACCATCACAAAACATTCCAATATCCTGTGTATGTATGCATGTATAAAGTTTGTGATAAAACTATCACTTTGTTGTCGAAATGATTATTTTTGGGGAAAACAAACAAGTCTCGAACAATATTTAAAAATAAAAAAAAATGGGTATTTTAAATGAATAAAAAAAATGGGAGTCCCCACCAACCTTTTTATATGGTGTGATTGGATCACCACAAAACGTTTAAAATCTGTTTTGAAAAATATTTTGGTCTTCAAAATTCAAAAAATAGGTTCGGGAGTCGGTTACGCATGAGGAAGGATTAGCACCCTCATATGCCCAAAATTGGTACCACATTGATTATTTTCGGGTCTTGCTTTGTTAAAAGTTTGAAAACTCGAGTAAAACTTAAAATACGATTTTCGTCTTTAGAAAGCTTTGCATGATTTTCAAGAATCCTATTTGAGGAAAATTGTCCATATGTTTCGAATTTCTAGGAGAATTGGAAGTCGTGTCCAACACATTAGGGCACTATATTCTCGGACTTTCGAAATTGAAGAACGGGTTGAAAGACTTTGAAAAGGATATTTGATCGCGTGAATTGTACGACAATCACACCCAGCACGCTAGGGCATGGGTTTTCGAAGTTTCCACACGAAAGGACATTGCCTTGTTTTTGTTTTAAAATCATTTATACATATATACTTTTTTGAGAACTTGAAATTTTGAACAAAGTTTAAAACACGATCCTCAGACACAGCTTATTTTATGTGATTTTCAAAAATTAGATTTGAAGAAAGATGCTCGTTTGTTTCGACTTTCACGGAGAATCAAAGTTGTGACCAACATGTTAGGGCACGATGTTCTTGAAATCTAGAAATTAAAAAGGCATTTGAAAAGTTTAGAAAAGGATATTCGATTCGGGTGAGTTATACAAAAAATCACACCCGACACGTTAGGGCATGATTTTCTGAGGTTTCCACACGAAAAGGACATTATCTCGATTTTAAGGGTGTATTTGTATAAAAAATAATTTTGAAAACGAGCATGTAAATTAAATATAAATGGACAATTAATAAAGAAGATTAAATAACACGAAACAAAATAGTGAAGCAGATAAATACATACACAAAAATAAAAAATAAAAAATAAGAGAATATAAAATACGAAAGAATAATAATTAAAATCTAAGTATGAATATTGAAGAGAAAGAAAAGCAAAACAAATGGAGTCAAGAATGTAATTTTTGGATACTAGGGGCAAAACGGTAATTTTTGGATGTCCGGGGGTAAAATGATAATTTTTGGACACCCGAGGTAAAAAAGTAATTTTTGGACACTCGAGGGTAAAATGGTAATTTTTGGAAAGTTCGGGGTCAAAAATATATTTTTTGGACATCCGGGAGTAAAATGGTAATTTTTCGATATTCGAGGGTAAAATGGTAATTTTTGGAAGTACGGGGTAAAGATGTGATTTTTGGAAGTATGAGGGTAAAAATGTGATTTTTAGAGAGTTTAGGGGTAAAAATGTGATTTTATAAAATTTTGAGGGTCAAAATGTAATTTTTAGAAAGTTTAGGGCTTAAAATGTAATTTTTGGAAAGTTTATGAGTCAAAATATAATTTTTGGAAAGCTTGGGGGTTAAAACGTGATTTTTAGTAAGTTCGAGGGTCAAAATATAATTTTTTGAAAGTTTGAGGGTCAAAATGTGATTTTTGGACAGTTCAGGGACCTGTTGAGCAATAAAACCAAAAAGATGGGACACGTGGTAGCTTCTCATGCCTTCAGAAGTCAAATGACCAATTTAAAAATCATTTAAAATCTCTGAGCAAATTTATAATTAAATAAAACTTGATTAAGGGATGAAATTGAAACAAAAATAAAAAAGGGAAGGACCAATTGCCAAAATAAACCAAAAAGGGACACGTGGCAGCCTCTCAAGCTTCCAAAGGGTTAAAGGACTAAATCGAAAATAAAATAAAATTAATGGGCAAATTTAAGATTAATTAAAAGTTCAAAAAGAATGAGAGTGTAAATTTAAAAAAACGGAAGGACCAAATGCACAAATAGACCATTTAATGAAAACACGCGGATCCTCTGGAGCGGGTCGGGTCGAATTCGGGTCAAGCTTAAAACTACGTCGTTTTGTCCTCAAAGCTTTACCAAAACGAAGTCGTTTTGGTGTGAGTATATAAACCCCTTTTTGCCTAAAAATTTCATTCCTCCTTCCATTTAAAAAAAAACAGATTTTTTGAAAATCATTTTCTCTGTTCTCTCTCTTCAAGCCTCCCCATAGCCGGTCAAGCTCCGGTCATCGATCCGCCTCGTGCCGCCATCGACCGTCGTCGGTATCTACCGTGCACGAAACTCGAAAGATAAAAAAAATTCCTTTTTATTTCCTTTTTTATTCCCCTTTTATTATTTAAAAAACAAAAAAATTCTAAAACAAATCTTGAAAACAGATCTGTACTTTTCATTCTTTTTTCTTTTCTTTTTTTAAAAATGGATTTAAACATAATTTGGGATTTTTGAGAATAATGAAAAGGGTGTCTTTGAAATTTATTTTTTATTACCCTTTATTCCCAAATCTGATTTTTTGTTTTATGCTTGCTTGTCCACAGGGATGCGAATGATGGAATCCCTCATGATCATGTAGTCCAGAGGGATCCTGTTTACTGCGATCGGTGACATCAATCTGTTTCTAAATAAGTCTCTTTAACTTCTTTTATTATTTGTTATTATTATTTATTATAAAAACATTTAGTAATAAATGTGAAAATAAATGGCAGTTAATACCTATATTAATATATAATAGATAATGAGTGAGTATATTAATAGCATATATGTTTAAAAACATTGTGAATTTTTCAAGGCAGTAATGGATGAGCATTTAATAGGTGTGTAATTATTTAATAAGTAGTAAATACATGCATTAATATATACACTTAAATAAAAAGAAAGAGAAAACAACACTTTGAAGTAGTAAATACACAGTAAATGCGCATACAAATCATATACCTTGAGTGCTACTGGATTGCTTGAATCTGACTTGAATCTGATTATTGGTTGCTTCGGGTATTCTTACGTTCGTATTTTGAATGCACTATGCTTCTTTTGTATTGATTTTTTAATGTTCAACAAAAAGTCAATAGTCATACAAGTGTTTTGAATTTGGCTTTATAGTCTTTTTCTACAATCATTTTCTTTTGTTTTATGCAACTAAATGTCCATCTTGTCTTCTTTTGCAGGTCCCAGCGACGGTGGTAGCAGATGGGCAGTGGTGCAACTTGGTGGTGCTGACGTGTCAAGCTCTGAGTGAAAGAGATAGAGGCATCAGCACAAGTTAGGGCAGCAGCAAGTTTAGGGTTTGATCGAGGTTAACTTTGAGTTTGGGCCAATATGGATGTAATTGGGCTTGAGTTTGTAAAAATGGGTTTGGATTTGAGATTTTTAATTTTTAATTTTGGACTTTTAATTGTTATTAGGCATTTTATTTATTTTAATTTTAAATGAATTTAAATTCAAATAAGTTTAAATTTAAAATAACTTTTGAATTTAAAATAAATTTAAACTTGATTTAAATTTAAACTTAAAATAAATCTCAAAATAGGTTTAGCTTGGGCCCGGACAAATTGGGCTTTAACAGCTGCCCCTCTTTGCTCATTGCTGTGTAATAGAAACGGAGCAAAGACCAAAAAGAGGCCCTGTTTGTCAGGTCTCATCTTTTGACGTTCCTTCTTCGATTGGCCCACCCTTCACTTCATCGGTCGTTCAACTCTGGTGTTTCTGCTTCTTTATAGCTTTTAGTGTCGTGACTTCATCTTGCCTTGAGGCAATTTCAAAAAGACAAAATTTGCTACTGTAGCTTCATCCCATTTGCAACTTCAGGTTTTGTGTGTCATCGTAGTCCTTGATATCTTTTGACGCTTCAAGTGTTTGGTGTTGTAGCTTCATTTCTTGATCTTCTTCTCTGTATCTCATCAGGAAGACGATCATTTTATTGCTTCGACCTGCTTCTCAGTATCTCATCAGGGAGCTGGGGTTTTCGCTCACATCGACCTTTGGTTTCATTGATTTGGTCTACCTCTCAGTATCTCATCAGGAAGATGATTGCATCACTTGTTTCAATCCACTTATCTGTTATCTCATCAGGAAGACGAATTTGGTCTACTTCTCTATATCTCATCAAGAAGACAACCACTTCGACCTACTTCTCAGTATCTCATCAGGAAGCTTGGATTCAAAGTTTCGCTCACATTGAGGTTTGTTTCATTGATTTGACATACTTCTCTGTATCTCATCAGGAAGATGACCGCATCACTGTTTTAATCCACTTCTCTGTATCTCATCAGGAAGATGGATTTGGTCCACTTCTCTATATCTCATCAGGAAGACAACCAATTTATTGCTTCGACCTGCTTCTTAGTATCTCATTAGGAAGCTGGGATTCGAAGTTTTGCTCACATTGAGCTTTGTTTCATTAAGTTGACATACTTCTTTGTATCTCATTAAGAAGGTGACCGCATCACTATTTTAATCCACTTCTCTGTATCTCATCAGGAAGATGGATTTAGTCCACTTCTCTGTATCTCATCAGGAAGACAACTGCTTTATTGCTTTAACCCGCTTCTCAGTATCTCATCCGGAAGCTAGGGTTCGAAGTTTCGCTCACATTGAGTTTTGTTTCCTTGATTTGGCCTACTTCTCAATATCTCATCAAGAAGATGACAGCATAACTTGTTTTAATCTGCTTCTCTATATCTCATCAGGAAGACGGATTTGGTCCACTTCTCTATATCTCATCAGGAAGACGACCATTTTATTATTTTGGATAATTGCAATCTGCCTCATGATCGGGTAAGAGATTGGATGGCTGTGATCTACCCCATTGTCAGGGTAAAAGATCGAATGGCTACAATCTGCCTCAGGCTCGGGGTAAGAGATTGACTGATGGTGATCTACCCCCAGGCTCGGGGCAAGAGATCGGAATCTTCAATCTGCCCTTCTTGATTAAAGGTAAAAAATGGATTGATGTAGTTTGAACCCAACTCTACTGTAATTTTAGGAAGATTAGATTTGATCTTGCTCTTACTGCAACTTCAGAGAGATAAAGACTTGGTATTGTGGTTTGATCTGATCCACTGTAACTTCGAGGTAGAAGATTCACTGTTACGGCTTCAATCTACTCCTCTTTAACTTTATGGTATAAGATTTGCCATTACGGCTTCAATCTTTCCCGTTACTTTTCTAAGGTGCTAGGTTCGCCATTGCAGCCTAAACTTTTCCTTTTTGTCTTCATGGTATCGGATTCGCTGTTGCGACCTCAATCCTTCCCATCGCATCTTTTTAGGTACCGGGTTCACCATTACGACCTCAACCTTTCCCTTCACATCTTCTTATGTACCAGGTTCGTCGTCACGACCTCAACCTTTCCCTTTACAGCTTTTTAATGTATCGAATTCGCCGTTACGGCCTCAATCCCCCCTGTCATCTCTTCATGGTACTGGGTTCGACGTTGCGGCCTCAACCTTTTCCATCGCATCTTCTTAGGTATTAGGTTCGCCATTGCGACCTCAACCTTTCCCTTCAATCTTTTAAGATACCGGATTTACCGTCGCGGCCTCAATCCTTCCCTGTCAAACCTATAGAATATGCTTTCATGGACCTCTATGTAGGCCAGATTATTAGGATGCCATGATTAGAATGAGTCAAATGCTCCTAACCACATGGGTATGAATGATGGATGCAAAAAAAAATGTCATCTCTGAGAATGATTTTATTTTTAGTCCTTAGGTCGACATTGTTTGTCGTTTGTCTAAGTCCTATCACTGATATGTTATCATGTTCTTTTTGGTATGGTATCTTTTTCATGGAACCTAAAGAGGTAGTCGTAATTTGAATTATTTGTTTCAAGACCCTTCTAACCCTCGGGTTTGGTTATTTCCAACTAGTGATCCTGTTTCAGGTCCCTGTACTATTTAGAAATTTTCCAGAATGATATGCAGAAATCCTTCTATTCCTTATATTGTTGACCACTAACCATTATTTCAAATGCAAAAATGCTTGAATCAAGGCTATAAGGTGGATGAAATTGAATTTGATTACAAACAAAGGTCGCATGAATGAAAAGATCGTTGGTTCATTAATCACAATTTCGGTGCAGAATTGCTTTGAACATGGTCGCAAGGCGAATGAAATTTTATTGCAGGCGAAGTCACATGACTGAAAATATTAAAAATGACTCATATTGATCAAAAAGTTGCCAAACATAAAGTGTGCAAAGAATAGAGTTAGGTGCCCCAGATATCAAAGTATGAGCTTCACTGAGCAAACTTGATGAGAACCATTTTAAGCTTGACATGTGTCCATGAAACTTGGAGTACTTCGTCAATGCCTCAAGGTGTAAAGTTTCTCCACCTTGATACTTTTGAGAGAAGACCACTTCATGCCTCTTTTCTCTTATTCAAATTTGAGTCGCCTTTTCAGGTTTTCAACTCAAATTTCCTTAGGTTTCGAGATGCCCTTTATGGGTTTTCACCTCGACATCTCATCTTTCTTCTTTTTTTTCTTTTTTTCTTTTCTTTTTCTCTTTCTTTTTTTTTTTTTCTTTATTCTTTCTTCTTTTTGCTTTTTTTTTTGTCTTTTCTTTCTTTTTATTTATTTTTCTTCATCGAATCCGAGTGCATGAAGTTAGGCAGGTCTTTGCCATCCATTTCGATCAAAATCAAAGCTTCTCTAAAAAAGACTTTCTTCACCTCATAGGGCCTTTCCCAATTCGACATTTATTTTTCTTGGAAGTCTTTTATAAGCAAGATCTTTTTCAAAACCAGAGCTCTCTCGTGGAATTCTCTAGAGCAGAGCCTTCTTTGTCGTAAACCTTTGTCATTTGAATCATGATGTATGACTTTAGTATCTTTTTTTAATCAAGTTTAGCTGACTACATTTGGATTGGATCCATTCTACTTCATCAGCTCTAACAAAATTTGGAGGGAAAGAAACTCAACTTCAATGGGTAGGACGACTTTCATTCCAGTGAGAAAGGTGTTGTCTCGGTGGATGTTCTGATAAAAGCCCAATAAGCTTCGAAGACAAATGATGATTTCTCATGTCGAGCCTTTGTAGATCTCTACTATGAATCCTTTTGATGTTCTTATTGGTTACCTCTAATACCTCATTCAACTTTTTTTTTGCGATGTGATGCTGAGTTGTGATGCTTGTTCTTTAATTGGTTGTAGACTTTCGCTATCATGCTATTGCTCAAATTCAAGTCATCATCGGATATGATCCTTTTTGGCATCCCATATCGACATATAATCTTATTTTCAATAATCTGCTTAACTGTCGATCAGCATAGGAAGTAATAATCAATGATCATGAGGACAAATTGATGCACGTTAGAAACTCTTTTGCAAAGTTGGCTCGATGGTGTCCATGTTTCACATAGAAAAAGGCCACGACGTGGAAAGATGAAGGAGAATAAAGGATTTTCAAGATGTCCTTTGCGGGTTTTTTTTTGCCTTGGGTTTCAAGATATCCTTGGTAGGTTTTTATCTTGACCCTTTTTTTTAACACGTCGAGCCTCAATTTTTGAAGTTTCTATTGAATTTTCTTCCTTTTATGGGAACCTGTGTGTCATGACATCGGTTCCTTAAACCTGGCATACTTCGATAGGATCATGCAAAGACCTTTGGATTCTCGAGGCAGCTTGCCTTGTTTTTACAAAGACTCATGTCTCAATTCTCACTTAAAATCACAACTCTTCAAGGTGATGTTTGTTTCGTGTCTTGTTCAACCATCCGTAGTAGATCGGGAGGCAAGTTACATTCTTGATCATTTTCAGAGCCTCAAAGTTTTTCTGGACACATGTTCTTCTCAAAAGGGCTTCGAGTCAACAACAATGTCACTCGTATCCTTGATATCAAGGGACCCAGCATAAAGACAAAAGGAGATCCAAAGAATAATTTAACTAAAGGATGATTAATTGTGGTACGAACGAATGAGAAGAATGGTAAGGTGTTTGCCAAACGGGACAAAAACAATGCATCATTTTTATTGAAATAAAAGATAGTAGTCATCTGCCCTTTATAAAAGGAACCCTATTACTCTTGGACTTAGAGTGATAAGTGTATCCTGAATGTTTTTCTGGAAAAGTCCTAAAACTACAGGAAACTCCTCCACAGTCTAGTTGTCCAAAACACTTCCGAGGGTGTAGGGACGAACTCTCAACAGGTTCCACTCTTCACATGACTTTTTCTCAATTTTTTATCATTATGTTTCCTCTCAGCTTTTATTTAGGGTTGATGACTATCTCTCACACGAGTGTTTCAAATATGGGGGATTTCTTTGAAATTTAATGCATGAAGTGCAATGCAAATGAATGGTAAAATGCATGCGAAAAGTCGTTGATTCTAGCTCAATTCCATTTAGAACAACTTTACTAGAATACAAATTCCTGTACATAAGGCATATACATGTATGGTCGTGCCTTAATGCTCAAAGTCCTAATCTTCCAAGCTAATTTGCTCCGGTTTGATCCTGATTTCTAGTCCAAGGTGCCGATCTTGAATGGCTAAAGTCTGCAAATGATTAGCCTTTTCTTGCACTTGGTGGAGTCATTGCTTGCGACATGGTCCCTATCTCAAACTTGCCCCTAAGAGTGCTGGAGTCATTCCTCATTTATTTCAAATTTTCTTTGGTGATATCTTCTTGTCTTTAGATAGGCATAAATTCCTTCGATAAAGAATAGTCCTCAAAGAATACTCAACAATAGACTTTTTCAATTTTCAAAAATGGCCATGAAACCATTCTAGCAAAAAGTTGTGCACCAATACACCTTCTTTTGCCTTTTCTTCAATAAGTGTTTAGTGGTTGAGATTGTTAGAACATGAGTGATTTTCTTGTCACGTCGATAAAACGAATCTGCAACCGTGTCCTCTACGTGCCTCAAAACTTTAAAAAAGTCGACTACTTCATATGCATTTGAAACGAAGATGTCAACATTCTTTCTCGCCTCTGGGTGCATTGTGTCTTGCTGGTTTTTCAATGTAATGCACTTGTTATCATCTCTTCCCTTGATCAGAGCTGCAACCCGATACTCGCTCATCCAGAATAGGCCTTATTATTTGGAATTCTCGGGCAATAAGGTGATGTATTGTATTATTCATATTTCTGAAAATGAAGCAACCTAGCTTGAATAGTTAAGGCAAATCATCATATTTGAATTAGACATTTGCTTCATTTTGTCTTCCATACTTCTTTCAGCTCTTGCAAACTATTATGGCTTTCATGTATTTTGGTGTAACCTCAGAACTCTGATATGTGCCCCTTTGATAGGCAATCACTTTTCGTTGTTATTTTTCTTTGACCACATATACACACGACCATGTTGACTTCTACCTTATCAAGGAATTCATTTTCTTATGACCAGTTCTCTATTTGGAAATAGAACATGAATCAACACCTTTTTATGAAAATGCAATGCAAACAGATCCAAAATATATTGCAATTAAAAGCAAAAATATAACCGTGTCTCTTACCTTATTCAGGTAACCACTAAAGGTTTGGCACACTTCCACTTATGGAATTAAATGCAGGTTAATAAAATGTGTAGCTTATGAATGCATGTATGCATAAGAAAAGGCATTGATTTTGAATTCAATCCCATTAGAACAACTTCTCTAGAAGACAAAATTCTCCATATAAAACGGATTACATACGGCTTTGCCTTATGGCCTAGAGCTTTTGATCTTCTTAGAAGTCTGGCTAATTTTCGTCCCCGCTCCGATCTTGATTCATATTGCATGCTCAACATATCAGCTTCGATGACTAATGCTCACATGTGATCAGCCTCTTTTTCATCATAATCTTTATCTCGAACATGTCTCTGAGTTTTCGTCGAAAGTGCCCCTCACTTGCTTCTTGATTCCTTTCAAGGATCTTGATCTGAATTCGAGTAATCTTTCTTCACATCTTCTAAATCTTCTTCGACTTTGTGCTTTCCTTCGACTATAAGTGCAAAGCCATGTTATCTTTCACTTTATTAAGAAATTCATCCCCATGATAAAAATGCCTACTTGATAATCGAACTTAAATCAACACCTTTTCTTGCATGATGATGCAATGCAAGCAAAAGAGACAAAACAGAACACAGTTAGCAGAACACATCAATATCAATATACAAGTATAAAATAAAGAACCTAAGAAAATGTCTTGGATGATTGCCAAAAGGTTCGGCATAACTCTTCCTAAGGCGAGTACTTACGGCTCATTACATGTGGTTTTAGGCTCAGAGTAAAAGGGTACCCAAACCAGCGGATTCCTCAATCCTTACCCATTACAGTCTCATACGGATGAGTTCGATTTAGGGGGTCACATTTCTCACATGTTTGCACGGAAGTGAAAACTTCACAAAAACATGGGTACGGATTTAATCCCGAAAGCGATTCACTATCCTGGACGGAAGTGAAAACCTCACGAATGAGTAGTTTCCCACTTCCACTTAAGAAGGTAGTAACAAAATGCATATGAATGCACACTTAAATTAGCAATATCAACATAATATAGCATAACACAAAAATTCCAAGGATAGTATATTAAACAAAATCGAAGGTTTAAAAGTTTTCAAAAAGGACCCGAAAATAATCAATTTTGGCTGGACACTCGTTTATTTTTAAAAAATGTCCCCAGCGGAATCGCCAAGCTGTCGAAACGTTTATTTTTGGGGAAACAAACAAGTCTCAAACAATATTTAAAAATAAAAAAAATGGGAGTCGCCACCAACTTTTTTATACGGTGTGATTGGATCACCACAAAACGTTTAAAATCCGTTTTGAAAAATATTGTGGTCTTCGAAATCCAAAAAACAGGTTCGGGAGTCGGTTACGCATGAGGAAGGATTAGCACCCTCATACGCCCAAAATTGGTACCACATTGATTGTTTTCGGGTCTTAGTTTGTTAAAAGTTTGAAAACTCAAGTAAAACTTAAAATACGATTTTTGTCTTTAGAAAACTTTGCATGATTTTCAAGAATCCTATTTGAGGAAAATTGCTCGTGTTTTTCGAATTTCTAGGAGAACTGGAAGTCGTGTCCAACACATTAGGCCACTATATTCTCGGAGTTTCAAAATTGAAGGACGGGTTGAAAGACTTTAAAAAGGATATTCGATCGCATGAATTGTACGAAAATCACATCCAACACGTTAGGGCATGTTTTTTCGAAGTTTCTACACGAAAGGACATTGCCTTGTTTTTGTTTTAAAATTATTTATACATATATACTTTTTGAGAACTTGAAATTTCGAACAAAGTTTAAAATACGATCCTCGGACACAGCTTATTTTATGTGATTTTCAAAAATTAGATTTGAAGAAAGATGCCCGTTTGTTTCGACTTTCACGGAGAATCAAAGTCATGACCAACACATTAGGGCACGATGTTCTCGAAATCTCGAAATTAAAAAGGCATTTGAAAAGTTTGGAAAAGGATATTCGATTCGTGTGAGTTATACGAAAAATCACACCCGATACGTTAGGGCATGATTTTTCGAGGTTTCCATATGAAAAGGATATTGCCTCGATTTTAAGGGTTTATTTGTATGAAAAATGATTTTGAAAACGAACATGTAAATTAAATATAAATGGACAATTAATAATGAAGATTAAATAACACGAAACAAAATAGTGAAGCAGATAAATACATACGCAAAAATAAAAATAAGAGAATATAAAATACGAAAGAATAATAATTAAAATCTAAGTATGAATATTGAAGAGAAAGAAAAGCAAAACAAATGGAGTCAAGAATGTAATTTTTGGATACTGAGGGAAAACGGTAATTTTTGGACGTCCGAGGGTAAAACGGTAATTTTAACACCCGAGGTAAAATGGTAATTTTGGACACTCGAGGGTAAAATGGTAATTTTTGGATGTTCAGGGGTAAAATGGTAGTTTTAGAAAGTTCAGGGTCAAAAATGTAATTTTTGGATATTCGAGTGTAAAATGGTAATTTTTAGGTGTTTGGGGGTAAATGGTAATTTTTGGAAAGTTTAGGGTCAAAAACAAAATTTTTAGATATTCGAGGTAAAATGATAATTTTTGGAGAGTTCGAGGGTAAAAATGTGATTTTAAAGAAGTTCGGGGGTCAAAATGTAATTTTTGAAAAGTTTGAAGGTCAAAATATAATTTTTGGAAAGCTTGAGGGTTAAAACATGATTTTTAGAAAGTTTGGGGGTTAAAATATAACTTTTGGAAAGTTAAGGGGTTAAAACGTGATTTCTGGGTAGTTTAGGGACCTTCTGAGCAATAAAACCAAAAAGATAGGACATGTGGTAGCTTCTCATGCCTTCAGAAGTCAAAGGACCAATTTGAAAATCATTTAAAATCTCTAGGTAAATTTATAATTAAATAAAACTTGAATAAGGGACGAAATTGAAACAAAGATAAAAAGGGAAAGACCAATTGCCAAAATAAACCAAAAAGGGACACGTGGTAGCCTCTCAGGCTTCCAAAGGGTTAAAGTACTAAATCGAAAATAAAATAAAATTAATAGGCAAATTTAAAATTAATTAAAAGTTCAAAAAGAATGAGATTGTAAAGTTAAAAAAATGGAAGGATCAAATGCACAAATAGACCATTTAATGCAAACACGTGGATCCTCTAGAGCGGGTCGGATCAAATTCGGGTCAGGCTTAAAACTACATCATTTTGGCCTCAAAACTTTGACACCAAAACGACGTCGTTTTGATGTGAGTATATAAACCCCTTTTTGCCTAAAAATTTCATTCCTCCTTCCATTTAAAAAAAAACAGATTTTTTGAAAACCATTTTCTCTGTTCTCTCTCTTCAAGCCTCCACATGACCGACCAAGCTCCGATCACCGATCTGCCTCGCGTCGCTATCGACCGCTGTCACCGTCCATCGTGCACGGAGCTCGAAAGGTAAAAAAAATTCCTTTTTTATTTCCTTTTTTATTCCCCTTTTATTATTTAAAAAACAAAAAAAATTCTAAAACAGATCTTGAAAACAGATTTGTACTTTTCATTCTTTTTCTTTTTCTTTTTTTTTAAAAAATGGATTTAAACATATTTTGAGATTTTTGAGAATAATGAAAAGAGTGTCCTTGAAATTTATTTTTATTACCCTTTATTCCCAAATCTGATTTTTTGTTGTATGCTTACTTGTTCACAGGGATGCGAATGATGGAATCCCTCATGATCATGGAGTAGTCCGAAGGGATCCCATTTACGGCGATCGGCGGTATCGATCTGTTTCTGAGTAAGTCTCTTTAACTTCTTTTATTATTTGTTATTATTATTTATTATAAAAACATTTAATAATAAATGTGAAAATAAATGACAATTAATACCTATATTAATATAATAGATAATAAGTGAGTATATTAATAGCATATATGTTTAAAAATGTTGTGAATATTTCAAGGCAGTAATGGATGAACATTTAATAGGTGTGTAATTATTTAATAAGTAGTAAATACATGCATTAATATATGCACTTAAATAAAAAGAAAGAGAAAAAAACATTTTGAAGTAGTAAATACACAATAAATGCGCATACAAATCATATACCTTGAGTGCTACTGGATTGCTTGAATTTGACTTGAATCTGACTATTGGTTGCTTCGGGTATTCTTACGTTCGTATTTTGAATGCACTATGCTTCTTTTGTATTTATTTTTTAATGTTCAACAAAAAGTCAGTAGTCATACAAGTGTTTTGAATTTGGCTTTATAGCCTTTTTCTACAATCATTTTCTTTTGTTTTATGCAACTAAATGCCCATCTTGTCTTCTTTTGTAGGTTGCAGCGGTCGTGGCAGCAGATGGGCGGTCGTGCAACTTGGTGGTGCTGACGTGTCAAGCTCTGAGTGGAAGAGATGGAGGCAACAGCACAAGTTGGGGCAGCAGCAAGTTTAGGGTTTGATCGAGGTTAACTTTGAGTTTGGGCCAATATGGATGTAATTGGGCTTGAGTTTGTAAAAATGGGTTTGGATTTGAGATTTTTAATTTTTAATTTTGGACTTTTAATTGTTATTAGGCATTTTATTTATTTCAAATTCATTTAAACTTGATTTAAATTTAAATTTAAAATAAATTTAAACTTAAAATAGATCTCAAAATGGGTTTAGCTTGGGCTAGAACAAATTGGGCTTCAACATTTGTTCTTTCCATCCCTAAGGATTTGAATTCCCAAAACATAGTTAGCTTCACTCAAATCCTTTATGCTAAACTATTGGGTCAACTACATTTTAACCGATGACAGTGCCTCTACATCCTTCTCGATGAGTAGTACATTATCGACATATAGAACAACAAAGATCACCTTTCCATCCACAATCCGTTTATAAACGCAAGGTTCATCAATATTTCGCTCAAATCCAAAGGTTTTGATCACTAGATCAAATCTTTGATTCTATAGTAAGATGTCTGCTTAAGTCCATATATGAATCTTAGCAATTTGAAAGCTTTATGCTCATTTTCTTTAGTTGCATATTTGGTGGTTTGCACCATATAGATGCTTTGTTTAATATAACTGTTCAAAAAATGCTATCTTAAAATTCATTTGCTAGATCTCATAATTGAGAGTTGCCACATTAGTTAACAAAATGTGAGTTGACTTGAGCATGGTTATTAGAGAGAAGGTTTCCTTGTAATTGATACATTCATTCTATGTGTAGCCTTTTGCTATAAGTTTGGCCTTGTAGGTTTCAACCTTTCTTTTCACGTTTATACATTGTGTCAATTTTAACCTTCTACATTTATACATTATGTCAATTTAGTCTTGATTTTAAAAAATTAACCCTCAACATTTACACATGGTCTAATTTGTTTTTTTTTTTTTTTTGCAGTTTTACTTTTCTTTATGAACCTTTAACCAAAAAAACTAAAAAAAATAAATTTATCAGTTAATTTTGATTGAAAATATAAAAAAAATGAAAACACTTAAAAATTTAAGATAATAATTTTTATATTTTCTCATTCTATTAAAATTAATCCTCAATGTTACAAGAAAAAGCAAAACTGTAAAAAAAAGACCAAATTACATAATGTGTAAATATTGAGGGTTAATTTTTTTAGAATCAAAACTAAATTGACATAATTTATAGAGGTTGAGAGTTAAATTTTTTAACATATCAATTTTAAAATCCGTCACCGTTAGCTAGTTGGTTACTAAAAAACAAAATTGAATAATTAGGTGACCAAAAAAAAAGAAATTTACTAATAATTGTGTGACTATTTTGTAATTTTTTTAGTTTAACGACCAAAAAAATATTTATTAATAATTAAGTGATTATTAGTGTAGCTTCCGAAAAAAATAATCATGATTAAAATTTGTATGTTTTATTACAATATTTTTAAACTCCAAATTTTAATTAGGATAGATAAAAAAAACTTTTATTGGTTGTATTTTTAAGGCTTAACACATTACTTGATACTATATCATTTTTTCTTTGTTGATATTTAAATTTTTTTTATCACAAGTAGTATCTAAATTTTTTTTCCCTAAGTTGATACCTCTGCTAATCAAACCGTTAAGTCTATTTAAAAAAAAAAACTTAACCTACAACTTGGTACCTAAACTATATCTTTTTTTCTCATTTTGGTACCTAAATATTTTTTTTTAGTCACAAATGCTACCTAAACTACATTTTTTTCGTAGTTGGTACCTCTTAGTTCAATCGTTAAGTTTATTTTTTTTTGAAAAAGATAACCAATTAAAAATTGGTATGTGAAAAAAAAAGATAAAATATTATTTTCCCTTATATATTTTTTCTTTTTTGTTTCTTTCTTCAAAATTAAGTCGATGGTCGAATCGGTCAAGGCTCAGTTCCCTGTTGGATCAATTCATCAAATTCAATCAAATAAATTAGTAAAAAATTCATAAAAATAAAAAAAATAATTGAGAAAACTAGTTCAACCAATATATATATATATCGATTTGTATGTTAATCACTTCAATCCCTATCTTTGAACTAGTACCCCCAATCAGTTCTCGGTCTGAGCGATTGACTAATCTGGTCCAATTTTGAAAATATTGATTTTGATCGATAAATAAATTTTTTGATCCCGTTAGGCATGTGGTGAAGTTTGAGAATAGAATTAATTCGTCAACGTCTCAACCTCGAGAGGGCAAATTTTTAGCATTGTTGGTATTAGTAGACATTATAAAGGAAGAAAAAAAAATAGAGGAAAAAAAAGACAAAAATAATGAGAGAGAAATAAAAAAATTTAATTTTTTTTTAAATTTTATATAACGTGACAATTTATTATTTGGTTGGAATTTTTTTAATGGGTATAACATTTTGATGTAAAATGAGTAATGAAAGAATAATACAAGTATTGTTTGTGATAAAAAAAAAAGTTAAACTAACTTAGAAAAAAGAGTATAGTTTAGATGCTAATTCATGGATTAAGTTTTTTTTAAAATAGACTTAATAGTTTGATTAATAGAAGTGTCAACTTGAGAAATATAGCTTTAAGTATCACTCATGATAAAAAAAAAGTTTAAGTATCAAAATGAGAAAATTAGTGTAGTTTAGATACCAATTTGTGAATTAACCTTTTTTTTTTCTTTTTTCATTTTAAGCAAATCAACCTGACTTTATCGTGATACGTTAATGTCCTCCACTTTGGATGTGCCACGTTACTCCTACCAAAATCTTGCCGCCTAAACGACACCGCATCAAATCCCCTCTCCCGCTCTCTGTTTTATTTGCTTCTTTTTTTTTTCGGCTGTTTTACCCACCACCAAATTCATATCTGCCATCATCTGAACTCAGTCATGGGACAAGTCTTAGACAAATTTCACGGTAAGCTTTTTAAGCAATATATTTTAAAATTTTAGAATTTCCTTTATCTTGATATTTATAAGACCAAAGTTCCTGAATCCTTGTTGACCTCCAGAAGTTGGTCTTTTTTAATTTGAATTATAAAAGGGTATTTTTAGAAATCTTTAATTTTTATGTATATTTCATTTGCTCTTTGTTTAGTATTATGTTAGTCTTTCTGGATTATATGAAAAAGGAACAACAGGTCTTTAAGTATCCTTTTGAAGAAATGGGTATTTAGAATATGATTCTTAGATGACCAGGTTGACTGGAATTGTTTGTTGCTGCTAAATGAACTAATACTTTGAAACAAATGTGTTTTCATGGCTTCTTCTGTGTGTGGTCAAATAACTTAATTGTTATATAGACCATTATCGTTATGCTTGACTGATTTGGTATGTACCACCATTTGACTTTATGAGAACTGAATAATTATGTTATATGTGTTGATTGTTTTATCTTTTTTTGTGCAGGGAAGGAGTGGAAAAAGAAACAGATTAGGAAAATAAGTGACAAGGTCTATGAGCGAATCAAACTTCAATCAGGAAGCGCTACTTTAACTTTTGAGAACCTATATATTGCTGTCCTACTTGTGTACAAGTGAGGAGTTTTGCTTAAAAGTTCTTCAGTTTCAATAATTTCATATTCTTTAATCATGTAATGGGAGATTTTTTATTGTTTCTTCTGTAGTGATATTAATAAACTTTTGCCTGGACCACACTTTGATCCACCTTCTAAAGAGCAAGTCAGATCAATGATGCAGGTAACCCCAAAATTATTGCAGCAATGGAAAAGACTGCATTTGATTGAGGATGTACTTTCCTGCATAATTCTGGGTATATGCATATGGTTAATTGAACACTGTCAGAGGACTTAGCTACTGCTTAAGAGATGTCGCTGCTTGTGTATATTGTATGTATGTTGTTCTTTTTTTAGAATACAGGTTTCCAACTTGAATGCTTTTGGGAAAAGGGGGCTCATGAAGTTTAAAAGGGCATATTTGTAGAGTGTAAGGTGATTATTTGATAGGAAGAAGGTGACACACTGATGCATTTACATACCAAACGGCCTTCATTTTCTCTATAATTTGTGTCTTTTCCGTTCTCTATTTCACTGATGAACATTATAATAGTAATGGCTAATGGTATAAATCAGTTAATTTGTTTCCTATGCAGGAGTGTGACTTCAACCTTGATGGAGAACTTGACCATGAAGAATTTGTGGAATTCATTCAACGGCTCACGACCGAAACATTAATTGTTGTTAGTCAGGGACTGATTATCACTTTGGTTGTTGCTCCAACTGTTGCTATGACAACAAAGAAGGCTACTGAGGGTGTTCCTGGTGTGGGGAAAGTGGTGCAAAAGTTACCCAATTCGATTTATGCATCCCTCGTGACCCTTGCCGTTGTTTGGTTCCAGACTTCACTTGAAGAGGTTTAGTTGAGCACTCTTTTCTGTCAAATTACCGTCTCCGTAAATGAGATCATATCTCAGTTTGTACTGTATGTATTTCGAGTTTGCTTAACTATCTGAAGAACAACATTTCTGGAACTTCATTATAGAATTATTAATTTGTGATCATGTATATGATGAAAAGAGTAAATGAAGTTGTGGGAAACTTGAGTTATTCCATTGCAAAACAATATTTCTCATACAAATATACAACATTATGATCTTGTTATGAAAACTCTGTTTTAATACTATGGCAGGAAAAACGTCACAATATTCCCTTATTCTTTTTGGTGCTTAGGCCCTTTCACCAATGTAATAGCATCTCACTACCTGGCACTGGTTAGAGATGTGGAACGTTCAAACTCACTAGAAGGATCCCAATCCAATGAAGATGATAGAATCTTAGACAAGGTGACCAAAACGTCAGCCATGGAAGGACGAGCATTGAGATCATGAGCAACACAGATTTTAGCCAGTTGAGCCATGGAAAAAGCCAAATCCAGGGGATATTCAGGCCCAAGAGAAGGATCAATGAAGTTCTTGAGCTTCTCTCTCACATTATCTCCTTCAAGCACCAGTTTGATAGATGCAGACAGATCTTCTCTGCCATTCTTTTCAGCATTTGCAGCTTTTTCCCCTGATAAAAGCTCCAATATAATAACCCCCAATGCGAAAACATCGAGCTTAGGCGTGATCACACCATTTTCAATGTACTCTGGAGCCATATAACCTTTAGTCCCAACCACATGTCTTGTCAACTGCAATCCACCTTCATCATTGTCCTCAATAGTTCTTGCCAACCCGAAGTTGGTGACTTTGGCTCTAAAGTTAACATCCAAGAGAATGTTACTACTCTTCAAATTCTTATGAATATAAGGAGGATTTATATAGTTATGCAAATAGTTGAGTGCATCAGCTACATCGTATGCAATCTGAACTCTTTGCTTCCAAGAAAGAGTAAATGAAGTTTGGAACTTCTTGGAGTGAAGCCAATCACTGACTGAGCCTTTATCTGCATACTCATAGACAAGGTATGTGTTTCCTTCATGTACACAAAAACCTGAAAGCCTTATAATGTTGGTGTGATTGATCTTCTTCAATAAATTGATCTCTGAAGAAACATCCCCTTTCATTACTTTCACAGCAGCAGCATCACCTTGGAAAGAACCTCGGAAAACTGACCCTTCAATCCTGTTGGATTCACTGAGGTCCCCAGTGGCAGCTTTCAAGTCCTCGAACTTGTAACGAGTTAAGGATTCGATTGCATGACGAACCCCTTGGGAAGATATTGAAAGAGACCAGGAGTTTGGAGTGTAATTTGTTGAATCCGAGAAAGGTTTCAGATTGGATGGTGGCTTTGGTGGTGGTGAAGCAGCAGCTATTGGCCTGGCCTTGTGAGCTTGGCGTTGACGTTTGAAGAAACAGTACAAGAACCCTGCTAGGCCAAGAAGGAGAAGGGAACCGATTCCAACACCAACACCAATGAAAACCCATTTCTTAGAGGACTTGGAATCTGATTCTCCAACAGGGGAAGTTGGTATTTGAGGGACTGAGGCTGGAGGTGGGGAGCTTTGAGGCAGTTTAATCATGGAAGGCTCTTCAGAAAGTGGAACCAAAACAGGCGTAAATGGGAATATAATATCATCCTCAGATAACTCATTGGCCTCCAATACACTCTTCTCATCAGCACCAAAAGTCTCAGCAATAGAAGAAATGGAATCACCCCAAGTAACAATATAAGAAAGCAAGTATTTAGCACCAGCTCGAATTTGATTTTGAGTAGGACAAGCACATCTAATAGGAACCACAAGCTTCTCACCCACTTCCAGATTCCTAAAATAAATAGGGTTTTGAGCTTTCATTGCCTGACAAGTTGTAAGACCCTGATAAGTATCATTAGAAATGGAAAAGTAAGTCTCGTAACCAAACTTGATAGTGTAAGAAGCATTATGCTGGTAATAGCTGCCATTGACGGTGCTGGAACAGGAACAGTTGACTGGAACAACCACCATTGACTTGGGGTAATTGAAGAAACATCAGCTGAAAGGTTGTTTAGAGATGAAATCTGGGTTGCTTGTGCGTCTAACAAGTATGCTATGGAGACAGCAGTGTTGTAAAAAGGTGTCTCTGACCGGAAAGTGATGTAAGACTGGCATGAACTTTGCTCACCGTTACATGAAAACCCTCTGCTTATGTTGTTGTCTTTGGTTGCATCTTCACAGGCAAGCTGCATATTATTTACATACCCTTGTTGAGCTTGACTGAACCCAAGGAAGAACAGCAACCAGAAAGGAAGATACAATTTTAGGCAAGGTTTCAATCTTCCAACTGCCATAGGAAGATCAGTGTGTGTGTTTTTAAAAAAGAAAAAAAGAAAATCTTTTGTAGAAACGGGGATAAGGAAAGGAGTGCTTTTTTAATTGGGTAGAGTTGGGAACGGGAGACCCTTAATGTATAATTTAATAGGACTTGTTGGAATAAAACCTTCCAACGCGTTTTCATTTAGTCCCCTTTCTTGGACTTTGCTCAGTTTTTCCTTTTTTCACCATTGACTTGGCCCTTTTCATACGATATAAAACAGTATTAATTTTTTGGGTAAAATGCATCCAAGGTCACTAAACTAGTAGTAAGTTTACATTTTAGTCACTCAACTTCAAAAAGTTATAAAATTGTTACTGAACTATTCGAAAGTTTTCATTTAAGTCATTGAATTGTTAAAATCATTATTGTATAATCTTTTTTGTTTGCACTGTTTCCACTAATCGAAAGCTTCCTTTCTCTTTTTCATTTAAAGTTTAATTTTTTTTTCATGAAACAACTTTGAATGTTATGAAGGTGTGAACCAAAATCCAAACAATTTTTTTCTTTGATCTTCGACACTGGACTTGGACCTAAGGTATGTTCTTCTACTTGTCGTTGGGTACTAATCCGTCTATTGATCGTTGAATCGTCACTTGAAGCTTGATAGCCAAACATTTTTAAGAAAAGCTTAACAGCTCAGTAAGTTAAATAAAAACTTTTGAATAATTCAGTGATCATTTTGTAATTTTTTAAAATGAATAATCAAAATGTAAATTTACAATTAATTTAGTAACCTTAAATGCAATTTATCTATTTTTTAATATAATTAACACATCCAGAGTATTGCACTACGACTCGAACCTATGACATGGATTTTGGTGTGAACATTCAAGGCAAATAAGCTCAATTCTAGAATTTGTATTACTTATTAATAGAAGTTTTTAAATATTAAGTTTTTAAATTTGAGTTTCAACGTATAAAATTTATGTGATTTTTTAAAGATTTATTCTAATTAATTTAATTAGTTAAAGTTCAGTAAGTCGTTTTAATTATTATCTTATGTGTTAAGTCTGATTGAAATTATTTTTATATTTGTAATTCTACCTTGACGTGTACGGCAGGACTTGGATTTGAACTTCCACGATGAAGAGAGGAAATTTCTATTTGCTTCATTCTTGACAGTCTGATGTTGGAGATTAGGAGTCAACGTTCAACTGAATGAAAGGAAAATTTTTTGAGCTACTCAAGTTAAACGGTGTTATTTTATCAGTTTGAAAAAAAGTTTTAAATTGAGTTGTTAAAAATGAAATTCGAGTCCAGATAATTAAATTTATTTGAGTTAAAATATAAAAAAATTAAATAAATAAGTTAAATGTAACACCCTAAAATTTATGGTTAGACACATGGCAATGTGATAATGCACTTTTGGTAGATTTAATCTTAGTAGGAGGAGTCAAGAGTAGTTTGGTGGAGTTGAGATTATTGCATTAGTTATTACGGAGGAAATTGACAGTACGATTGCATCATATTTCGAGGAATCAGAATGAATTTGCGGATCACATGGTCAAATATGTTGCTAAAAGAAATTTTTTACTCAAGATATTTGAGGTTCCGTCGGTTTCGTTAAGAGATTTATTGCTTGCTGATTGTAATGATCCTAGATCAGTTTAATATGAACTGGTTATTGTAATCGCCTTGTGCTATGTTTTTTCTACCAAATTTTTTCTTTTTGGATATGATAAGTACTGAAATCAACCCCTCTAAGCTCATTTCCTTCATATTTTTAGCCATGACAGCTTAGAGTTTCATGGTTTTTTGTGAGAAAATTCATGGCTTGAGAGAGGGAGCTCTAAGAAGGTAATGATTAAGCTTTGGATGAATTTATATTAATTTTTGGATAATACTTTTGAATATGGAAAATAATGAAACGATAGAAATGGAGTTTACAAGCTTGATTGATGATGGATTAGAGCCTATGAAGGCATGATTAAGTGTTGTAGAGAATCCATTAAGGTAAGTACCCTTAGATATTTCTCTTATGCTAAGATGTTTAGGAAAGTAATGAATTTAAGTTATCAATATGAAAATAGTGTAATAAAAAAATTGATTTATTATATGAATAAATATGAAATGTGTTACTATTGGGTGAATGTGTTTAATATGCCACTTGAATGACTTGGTTAACAACATTTGCATTAAAATTGTTCTGAATGGTAGTGGTAATGTGACTTTGAAAGTTCACCAAAAATTATAGAAATTGAATTAGAAGTTGAGCCACATATAGTTTGAAAGCTTACCAAGTCTAGTTTTTATTGGATCAAATAGATCTTGTATCCGAATATAAAATAGGAGATAAATCTGTTTAATTGAGGGAAGGTCGAAACTATTGTCTGCATCCTCTGTTTTAACTTTGAAAATTTTTTAAACATGGTATAAAATGAATTAGGGGTTGAGTCTTATATATCTAAAATACTTATTAAGTCTATTTTCTAATAAAATAAATAATGAATTCATCTGAATTATATTTTTGGATTAATAGATTTTTGAGTGGAGAGAGGTTAGAGCTATTTGGTAACAACTCTATTCTAACTTTAAAAATTTGTTGGCATATGCGTAGAAGAGAATAAATTTTGGAAAATTTTGGTTGAAAGTTTCAATATTCCAATTTCTAAAACATTAAAAGGATCTTGATTTCTAATTTTTGAATTGGGAAATAAATAATTTAGTGATTGCTACTAAAGTAGACAATTCTGTTTTGAAAGATAACGAACAATAAAAACATGGCTCTACACAAATTGAAACTGTTAAATGGAATGGACATGTGTATAAGGCCAAAAGAAATGTGGAAATGTGTTTGTAAAATCAAAACACCTATGATGCCTACATGTGAAAAAATTGACTATACTTATAAAGCATATATTAATATGGATTTGATCATAAGTATGTGAAAGCATTTAAAGTGCCCTTATATGATATGTGTATACGTATGTGTAAATTGCCTAGATGGATATATGTTAATTATAATTTTAATGTGTCCTAGTAGACTTATTGAAATGTTAGGATACGGTTCACATGCCATTTAGGGGCTATTGTGTGTTGGAGGTTTTGCACTTATGTGTGCTTTATATCACCTTCGGGCCTTGCACTTGTGTTCATCTTGGTGCGATATAGTTTATGCTCTTATGAGCTCTTTGATGTGGTGAAAGGATGTTTTACACTATTTTACAGTTTAGCACTTCAGTGTTCGTTAGTGTGGTGGAGGAGTCCTGTGTATCCGAATCGGTTTTACTAGAGTATACTATGGGCGAAAATGGATTAAATGTAGATAATCAACTTTAAATGTGACTATAGGTGACTAAAAGTAAGATTAAGGGTCATGAAATAAATGTTTTATAACTAAAATGGATGAAAGTAAGGTAAATGACCAAATAAGCAAATGAGAATGTAAATTGATAAGTAACTCTAAAGTGTATGTGCTAGTTAAGGAAATGAAAATGAAATGGACGAATCCAATAAAAAGTACGTGTCATAAATGAGAAATAAATGTATATGATATTTGGAAAAACTAAGAAACAAAAGTTTAAAAAATTACAAGGGAGAGTAATCCCTATACGAACTATTCATAAGTTATTGCCTAATAAATCATTAAAATGTAAGTTGAGCCCCATAATTCGATTAATTTAAATGAATTTATTAATGGCACTAGAATGCGACTTAAGTGAATCTTATATGATATTCTTATATTAAGGGATAGGATAAGTAGGTTTATTCTTGACTACTTACTAAGCTTTTAAAATTGACATGTTAGTTGTTTTAAAATGTGTAGGTAAAAGACGTTATTCGAGATGCTTGAAGCTTTGTTTGGGAGCATCACATCACCCATCAAGTTTTTAAGGTTTTCATTTAATTATTAAATGTTATTTGTATAAGTTATTGACATGTACATAGAGACTTAGACTATCATAAGTGTTTATACTTATTTGGATTTGTAAAAGCAAGTGTTGTTTGTAACCTCCTTCAAAGGTTAATATAAGTTTTTGAATTATAAATTAGTTTAAACATATTTATTATTTGGATTAAGTTTAAATATGATTTAGAAATGTTTTTAAATGTTTTAGAACCATGAGATATGATTTGATGGTATTAAAGATATTTTAAAGTATTTTTGAAGTGTTTTGGAGACACTCAATGAGTGACATCGCACCCACGGAGTTGCAACGACACAACCTTGGTGCTCGACATCATGACTTCCCATTCCTCACTTCGTGACATCCTTAATCATTCAATCATGTCGCGACATCAGAAGTCCCACATCGTAACTTTGTGCCTGTTTTAGCACTACACTAATTTAAGTCATTTTCACGTTTCGGGGCTCGTTTTAAGTTTTGATCACCTCTGATCCATTCCAATCCATTCAAAATGATTTTAATTGTTGTTAAAATTTTCAATTTGTCTAAAACATATTTTAATTATTATACAAAATATTAGAATTGGGTGACTAGAATTCTTGTTAAAATAAAATTCAGTGGTAAAATAAAATAAAAGTAAAGTCTAATTTAGACTTTACTTTTATTTTATTTTACTTAGAATAGGTCATCTATTTTATTTTAATTAGAATAAGGTGTTTCAACCTTACTACGTTACTTCTATTAGTTGTTAATTGGAATAAGGTTTTTCAACCTATAAATATGCATAGTCATCTCCTCTTGTAATTATTTGATTTTCGATATTAGTGAATCTTCTTCTCCTCTGCTCGTGATTTTTTCTCGAAAGGGTTTCCACATAAAATCTGTGTGTTCTTTTCCCGTTTTTTTGTGGTATTTCTTCATTGTCAACATTTAATTTTATCAAATTGGTATCAGAGCTTTTCGGATTACCAGTCTCGATCACGATAATGGCAACATTAAAGTATGATATTCCGTTATTGGATCGTAACACCAGATTCGCGTTGTGGCAGGTAAAGATGCAAGCAGTTCTTGCGCAGATGGATTTGGAGGATGGGCTGTGAGGGTTAAATAAGATGCCTTCGAATTTGACAGATGAAGAGAAGAAGCGTAAAGATCGAAAGGCTTTGATGCAATTACAGCTGCATCTATCGAATGAAATTCTACAAAATGTGTTAAAGGAGAAGACTTCTACTGCATTATGGGTAAAATTGCAGCAGTTATGTATGGCAAAAACCCTAACCAGTAAATTGCATATGAAGCAGCGTCTGTATTCTCATCGTTTGGAAGAAGGTGCTGTACACGAACACTTGAATGTGTTTAAAGAAATTGTCTCGGATTTAGAAGCCATGGGGGTTCAGTATGATAAAGAGGATTTAGGGTTAATTCTCTTTTGTTCGTTGCCACCGTCGTATTCAACCTTCAGAGATACAATTTTGTATAGCCGTGAATCGCTCACAGTTGATGAAGTCTATGCTTCTTTAGCCTCATATGACAAGATGAAGCATCTTGTGGCTGGATCTGACTCTCAGGGAGAAGGTCTCATTGTTCGTGGGAGACAAGATCAAAACAGTGATGATAATCGTTGGAGGACACAGGAACGAAATCCCTGTAGTAAATCTAAAGGTAGATCAAGATCTTCAAACAGAGGTAAAACTTGTAACTTCTGCAAGAAGAAAGGGCACATTAAGAAAGAGTGCTACAAGTTACAAAATAAGATCAAAAGGGAGGTAGAGAATCAAAAGGGAAAACCACTAGAACAATATGGTGAAGCTGATGTAGTAGAAGACTATAGTGATGGTGAACTCCTAGTTGCTTTTGTCGACAATTCTAAAGTGAGCGAGGAGTGAATCCTTGATTCTGGTTGCACTTTCCATATGAGTCCCAATCGGGATTGGTTTACAACATATGAAGTTGTGTCTAAAGGTGTTATTTTGATGGGATATAATGCTTCATGTAAAATCACAGGTGTTGGCACAATCAAAATAAAGATGTTTGATAGGATCGTTAGAACTCTTAGTGGCGTGCGACATATACTAGAATTGAAAAGGAATTTGATTTCGTTTAGTACTCTTGATTCAAAAGGACATAGGTACACAGTTGAAAGTGCGGTTCTAAAGATTACCAAGGGTTCCCTCGTTATGATGAAAGGACAGAGAAAGACTGCCAAATTATATGTTTTGCAAGGTTCAACTATTACTGGTGATGTTGCAGTGGCTTCCTCTTCCTTGTCAAATGATGATATTACTAGACTTTGGCATATGCGTCTAGGGCATATGAGTGAAAATGGCATGGCAGAATTGAGTAAAAGAGGACATCTTAATGGGCAAGACATTAGCAAACTGAAGTTCTGTGAGCATTGCGTTTTTGGGAAGCAAAAGAGAGTTTAATTCACTAGAGGAATCCATAACACGAAGTGAATATTAGATTATATTCATTCTGATCTTTGGGGACCATCTAGAGTGCCTTCGAGAGGTGGAGCTAATTATATGCTAACTCTTATTGATGATTTTTCCAGAAAAGTTTGGGCATTCTTTCTGAAGCAGAAAAGCGATGTGTTTTTCGTATTCAAGTCTTGGAAAACTATGATTGAAAAACAGATGAAACATCTTCGCACAGATAATGGCTTGGAGTTCTATTCTGATGAGCTTAATGAATTGTGCAAATCAGAAGGGATCGTGAGAAATTTGACAGTTCGTCATACTCCACAGTAAAATGGCGTTGCAGAACGAATGAACAGAACGATCATGTAGATGTTCGATGTATGTTATCGAATTCTAAATTACCAAAGTCGTTTTGGGCTGAAGCAGCCTCTATTGCATGTTTTTTGATCAACCGATCTCTATCCGTTGCCATTGAGAAAAAGACTCCACAAGAGATATGATCTGGTAAGCCTGTTGATTATTTTGATATAAAGATTTTTAGATGTCCTGCATATGCTCATGTTGATAATGAAAATTGGAACCAAGATCCATTAAATGTGTTTTTCTTGGTTTTAAGGCTGGTGTAAAAGGGTATAAGTTATGGTGTCCTGAAAATAGAAAAGTTGTGATTAGCAGAGATATTGTTTTTGATGAAACTGCTATGTTACCTAACTTATCTATTAAAGGCTCTTCTAGTAAAGAACAACAAAAACAGGTGGAGTTTCAGATTGATCCAGTATCTACAACAGAGTTAACTTCTCAAGTTAGTACAGAAGTTCATAATAGAGCCACTTCTTCACCACAATATTCTATTGCCAAGAATAGACTTAGAAGAGAAATTAAACCTCCGAAAAGGTATACCGAGGCTTATCTAGTGGCTTATGCTTTAAACGTGGCTGAAGATATTGATAAAATATTTTGTGACAGTCAAAGTGTCATTTTTCTTACAAAAGATCAAATGCTTCATGAGAGAACAAAGCACATTGATGTTCGGTATCATTTTGTGCGTGATATTATTGCTCGAGGGGATATTATTGTGAGCAAAGTTAGTACTCATGAAAATCTTACAGATATGATGACTGAGTCACTTCCCATAACCAAGTTTGAGTATTGCTTAAACTTGGCTGGTGTTCATTGTTGAAGAATACCCCTCAAGGGGTTTTGTGGAAGAGATGGAGAACTTGTTCGTTGAGAGTTCTTGTTCGTATAGAATTCTTGTCAAGGTGGAGATTGTTAGAATTGGTTGACTAGAATTCTTGTTAAAATAAAATTCAGTGGTAAAATAAAATAAAATAAAAGTAAAGTCCAAATAACTAGACTTATTTTATTTTATTTTAATTATAATATGTCATCTATTTTATTTTAATTAGAGTAAGGTGTTTCAACCTTACTACGTTACTTCTATTAGTTGTTGATTGGAATAAGGTTTTTCAACTTATAAATAGGCATAGTCATCTCCTATTGTAATTATTCGATTTTCGACATTAGTGAATCTTCTTCTCCTTTGCCCGTGGTTTTTTCTCGAAAGGGTTTCCATGTAAAATCTGTGTGTTTTTTTCCCCGTTTTCTTTGTGGTATTTCTTCATTGTCGACATTTAATTTTATCACAAAAAAATTGTTTTAAACTTTCAACTTCTAAATAAAATTCAAGATTTTTTACCCATACATACTTCGGTGGCATCTCCCATTTGTACCAATCTTCCGGATATAACTTAAACTTCAAGATAGAGCAAATAAATTTGAGATAATATGTAATATCCCCAAAACCCCTTGATCGTAAAAATATAAAAAGTGTTGTGGCTCTAATATAAGTATTTAAAAATTACAAGGACAAAATATAAATACGAGAAAGTTAAGGGGTCAAAGTACAATTTACTATTTTAAAAAAAGGGGTGAAATTTTAATAAATATTTTTGTATGAATTTGAAATGGAGAGATATTGATATGTGAATTTGGAAAATTGAAAGATGGAAAATTTTAATAAAATAAAAGTGTAAAGACTCAAGTGTAATTTCCCAATTTGTGGGTGAAAGACCTAAATGTAATTTTCCCATCTCTAACTGATATTTTTTTGACAAAAATCTTTAATTGATATTTGGAGACATCATGATGGGGGTTAAAATTCCTAAGCTAGTGAGGTGTAAAGTTAGTGGAAAATTTGGTAATTAAGAATGAAATTTGTTGAATTTTGATTGGTTGGAGGAAAATAAGAGTGAAATTGAAAGAAAAAAATGTATTTTATATATATATTATTTTATCATGGGACGACAACAAGAAGTAGAGAGAAGGAAGGAAAGAAAGAAAGGAAGAAAGAAGGAAGGAAGGAAGGAAGAATTTTTTTTTTTTTATGAATTTTCTTTGAGTTTTACCTTAAATCATAGCTTAATTTTAAATTTTAAAGTGTTATGAGATTGTTTTCTATTATGAAAATTAATTAGTTGAAGAAGAAAGAGAAGGAAAAATTTGACAAAGTGAAAAGAAAATGAAGGATGAAAGGAGAAAAACAAAATGATAAAGGAAGGAAAACATTGGATTGAATTTAAGAGAAGAAAATAGGGAAGTAATTTATTGTACTCATGAAGATTTATTTTTAATATTATGTTAAATGCCTATGTATATTATGGTGTCGAGTATGATTATGAATATTGAGTACAGATAATGAAATAAGAAGAACATATTTAATCTCATCATTGAAAAGCAAAAACATATCACCAAATAATTTTGGACTGCAACGATAGCATAACTTTAAAAATTCACCATAAATAGTAGAAATTTAATTGAAGTTTTAATTAAATATGAAATTAAATCTTACTAAGTCTACTTTTGTATGGACGGAATGGCGTAAGTAACAAAATTTTAGGTTTTGAGTTATATTAGTTTTTATGGGACAATGTAAGAATGGATTCGGGTTCTCTTATTTTGACTTTGAAAAATCATAAAAAGTTGTACAAAAATGATTATGGGATAAAATTTAGATGTTTAAATTACTAATGAGTCTATTTTTTATATAAACAAACGGAAATATCATCCGAACCCCGTACTAAGAGATAATTAATTTTTAATAAAGAAAGGTTGAAGCTGCAACAAAACAGAGGGAAATTTGAAGAATTTATTGTACTCATTCGCTAAAATAGAAATTTTGAAATTTTTATGTTAAAAAGATATTTGAGTCTAGTTTCAAAAACATCAAACGAATCATAATTTCAAATTCTTTATATCAAGATATAAATAATTTTATGACTATGACACAAGTGGATAGCTTTGATATGATACATATGTAAATAGTGAAATTATAGATAATGTTACACGTATATAAGCATGTCATACTAAAAGCTAAAGATTCTAATAAATAAATAAATACATAAAGGATGTGGAATAGATAGGTGGAGGGAAAAAATATAATAGATGAATTTGAAATTTTACGAAATGGTTATAAGTGATGGAATGATTAATACATGTGAGAATGTTTAAACAAATTGAGAAAATAATAAGTGAATAATATTTATTTGATTAGATATTGACAATTTGGATAAAAGTTTATGAAGAATAAATTGATTGACACAATTTAGAAATAAATATGAACTCAATGAGTGGCTCTAGTGGAAAAGAGGATGATATTCATCCTAGGAGACTCGGGTTCGAGCACCTGTGTGTGTCTTGTCAAAGTTGTGTGTCCTCCAATGGACTTATTGGTAAAACTTTAATATTTGTGTTAATTTTATAAACTTTGTTATCTTTAATTGAATATCATATTTTTATGAGGACTTGAAATTAGAAATAGATGTGAGTGTATAATACGTAAAATGAAGTGGTGGTGATGGCATCTAAATATGATTTAGGTAATGAAATAAAAATAAAAAATAAAGTGTAAAACTTGTAGGAAAACGAAGACGATGTCGCAATGACAAGTTCACCACATAGCGACAAGCCCAAATTAGTCAGTGGCGTCGTGACGTGGAACCCCCGACGTTTCGACAACGGTTCAAAAATTTTAGAAACTTTACAATTTAATCTTTAGTCAATTGTTGATGTTTTAATGAGCTCCTTTAACTCATAAATAGTTTTATAGTAAATTCAATTATTACTAAAATGAGTAAAATAAAATAATATGATAAAATGATCTAAAATTTTCAGTAGTAACTTCAACAACGAATGTGACATCCCGATTCCTTGACCCGACAATCGGGTCAAGTATGGGGGTGTTACACCATATATATTTGAAAACTCTTTCAAAGAAAAATAAGAGAAAAACATAATACTCATATGATAAATTTGATTTGATAGTTTACTTGTTTAATGCATAGAATTTATTATGTTGGATTTTTTAAAAAATGTTTATACACTTTTATAGAATTTTATAGAATTTCAAATTTTATAATTTTGATAAAATTTTGGAACTTCTTTTTATATTTTTTGAAACAAATCAATTTACTCATTTTTTAACTTAACAAAGATTCAATGATATTAACACCAATTTGTTATTTGGTTTATTTGAGATGTCAAAATTCAACTTTGAGTCAAATTAAACATTGCAAAATAAAATTTTTTAAAAATAATCTTAATCAAAGTTAAATTAAGAAAAAGCCAAGAGTGCTTCTCCTTAGTATTCCCGGAGAAACAGTGTTCCATGGTTGAGATCGGAGTGAGTGGTGGCTTTGTGGTAATGGGGGAGAGAGATGAGATATCCCTACTTGAAGAACAACTTGTTCACCTTTTGATGAAGAGTTCGACGATTGATGCTGGGGAGAAACCTTCGCTCCTGTGTTTCGTTTAGTCTAAAGAGTATTTCAATCCAGATAGCCTTAAGGCACAACTTAAAAGTCTTTGGAAAACAAAGAGAAAGTTCGAGTTCCATGTGGTAGGACCAAATTTATTTCTGATCGCCTTAGAGGAGGAAGAGGATTTAGAACTGATTTTAGAGGGATGTCCATGGTTATTTAGAAGACAATTAATCCTTTTTGATAGGATAACTCAACCTATTGAATGGAAGAAGAATAAGCTGGCTCGTTCTCCGTTCTGGCTTAAGATCGAACCTTGTCCACCGGAATGTGACAAAAAGGACCTAATGCACGCAGTTGGATCTACTTTTGGGGGTGTTATTCAATAAGAGGAGATAGGGGATTTTTGTATGTTAAAAGTTCATATTGATGTTAAACGCCCTTTCTGAAAGGAAATCTTTGTTTCTACAGATCATCAAGATAAAGCTTGGCTACAGTTCAAGTACAAAATTTTACCTTTGTTATGTTTTAGATGTGGATGATTGAGGCATGGGGTAAAGGGTTGTAGCATGATTCTTCTGAAGAACGAGGCAAAATGGATGATGAGTAGCCTTAATCCATTGCATTAAGGGCTGAATCGAATTTGCTTAGTGAGGAGAGCCAAAAGTTGGGTTTTCTGGTAAAGCAATCTAAGTAAAATTGTGTTTATTTCGAGATGACGATGAGCAAGGTGGTGCGACACTACCGAGCAAGGTGGTACAGGTTTCAAACTTACATGGAAAGAAAATTTTTGGTTCGGAAGAATGTCTTGCGGTTTTGGAAACTAATAATGGGAAGAATAAATTTGGGGATTCTATTGCTAATTGTGGTAAAATTTGATGTAGGGGATTTTAAAGGGATAAGGGATGAAAGTCAACACAAAAGTGTTGAGTTGGATTGTAACACCCTAATTTCTTATTAAGGATTAAATCCAAATTTTTGTGAAATTTTAGGGACTAAATTGAGCATTAATTAAAACTTTATGGCTAAATTGGAAAATTTTGGACCAATTTATGAAACGGGTAAAGTTAGAGGGCTATTTTGAAAACCCTAGATATTTCTAAGGGCCTACGAGAAATTCACCCATTTTACTTGGTATTTAAACCTCTTTTTCACCCTTAGTCAACCCTTGACCTCCCATTTTAATTTTCTTCCTTTTTCTCTAAACCAAAATCCTCTCAAACCTCATCTCCCTTTTTTCGTTCAAGCTCTGACGAAGCCTTCCCGCTGTCTGTGTGCCACACCGTCACCTTCGATAGCCTCCCCATATCATACGAACAAAACCCACCCATCGAACACCCTTTATCGTCATTCGTGTGTGAGAACGGAGTGAGATCCGTTTCGGTTCCTCATTGCCTCCTTGTGCTCCACCGCGTGTGTATCTCGTTTGGTGTTGGTAAGTGTTGTGAAGGCTTGGTTTCCTTGAAATTTGGTTTTGGGAGCCTTGGTTGCTCCATTGCCGACGTGGTTGCCCCCGAGGGTTGAGAGTTTGACGCCGTCAGGGTGGATGTGAAAACCCTAGTTTGTGTGTTGCTAAAGATGAAAATTTGGGCCACTTGATCAAGCCTAAATTTTGACCCAACCTTTGACCCAAACCAAACCCAAACTTTGTAACCCAAAAAAGAGACTTAATAACCCTTAACCCTATAACACAAAATCATGAAGCCAAACCTAATACCCTAAAACCAAACCCAAAACTAAATCACCCAAACCTTAAATCCAATTCGATTTGTCAGTTGACCCGAGTTGATCGACCCTTTGACTTTGACCTTAATCGTTGACTTTGATCGTTGCCTTTTTTTTACTAATCCTATCCTGCCATTTTTCAATGTCCTGATTCCAAATCCACTGTCCATTTTGTCAAATTTGAACCTGAAAGCCTCGTTTTAGCTATTTACAAGTTATTATACTCAGTAAAATTTTTTAAGAAAAATGAATAAGGGTTTTGACTTGGGATATTTTGTGTGTTGGTGATTACGATTTTGAGAACGACGAGTTACCTCCTCCACCTGTGCAGACTACCCCTGTACAAGCTCCGATAGTTGCGCGTGAGTTTTGTTTTAGTTTAATGTTGGGTTTAGTAAGTGGCATAATGATAGATTAAGATAGAATTTATTCTTGTAGGTTTTAATTCAGTTAAACCCAATGATAGATCTGAGTGTGGGAGACGTTCTCCACGACGTTAGAGCATTTACCGCTAGAGATGTGTCTCTATCTGTGCTATATATTCGTTGTGTAATATTACTCAAAATGACATGTTATTTGTGTGATGTTATTCTGTGATGAGATATCTATGAAATTGTTATTTTGTGTTGCGTAATGCATGATGATTTTCCATGCATATCTGTCAAATTGTGGGTACTTTGATTATCATGTGTACAAATTTGTGAGTTCTGATTTAATATCATGAGATTGTGTTGAGATTGAGATTATTACGACATCATATCATTGTGTGTGCATGAGTTGGGATTGTATGGTGGAAGTTGTGGTAATCACCCTTTCAAACGGATGATAGTAAAACCATTCTGATTGGTCACGATTGGTCGGGAAGGGGTTTTGGGGAACCTCCCCACTGTGTTGGTGTGCTAGAGGATTGGGTGCATTGCATTGTACTTGTGATTTTATTGCATTCGTGTTGTGATAAACTGTATGCTTGTTTTAAAATGTTTTAAGAAGTAGCTGTGATATTGTTTTTGTGATTTCTTTCACTTTAGAGGCATACTAGGCTTTTTAGCTCATTCCCCTCAGTTTCCCCTTTCAGATTTATCGGACTTAGGCGACTTGATACTTAAAGGATCTCTTCTATTTATTTATTGTCAGTTATTATTTATTTTTTGGGATTTATTTTTCAAATTATTTTGGGTTTGTAATGTTTTTATTTTTATTTTATTCTTTTATTATTTAATTTGAGATTTTGGAAATTTGTTTAAGGTTTTTGATTAATAATTTTTAAGATTGAAACTATTCTGAAATGTAGGAAATTAACTATTTTAGTATGACTTAATTCATCTACAAAATTAAATTATATTACTGTTTTAATTGGTTTTTGAGGGCAAAATTATGATAGTGACCTTGTAGATTCGGTAATATCTTCTAAGCCGATTTTAAGGTTTACATTTAGTGGTATCAAAGCTGAGTTCAACACTTAGACTATGAGGCTGTCTAGAATTGTTTTTAAGATTTTGAAAAGTTTTAAGGTAAACAGAGATTTTTGATAAATTTATTTTTATATTCTTATTTTGAAAATTTTAAGTTGAGATTATTTTCGAGACTCCGGTACCAATTCTTACTTTAGTAATCTTTGCTTCTGTAGATAGTTACTATGCCACCACATAGGAGTTCTAGATTTACAACTGGTCGCAACCAAGGTTGAGGCCAATGCCATACTACTAGGGTCGTTAGTGATCCTACACCTGTTGTTGAACCCGAAGAGAATCTAAATAAATTACCATGTGTTGAAGAGGACGAGCTACCCACTGGCGCTGAGGGACAGCAGACTGATGTTAGGGACCCACCTACTCAACAATCTCGTGGTGATAACCTGCCTGACAGTGAGGAGGGTGAGACAGTTGAGTTGGATAATGTTACTGTGAATCAGGAGTTGTTATGTCTACTCCACGGTGCAATTAGTGAATAGTTAGAGGGCCCGAGGAAGCCCATATATTCTAAATTCCTAGCTGCAGGGATGAAAGTCTATAAAGGTAGGACTGGTGCAAATCCGTCAGTTGCAGAGTACTGGTTGAAAGACTTGCAAAGGTTATTTGTTGATATGAACTATCCTACTGGACAAAAGTTGAGGGCCGCTATTTCATTACTGCAAGGTGAGGTGCAGAACTGGTGGGAGACAGTGATGGAGTTTACTTTTGCTAGTCAGCTTACTTGGGAGTACTTTAGGGAGTCACTCCAAGATCGATATGTGGGTGAGGAGTATCTTGCTAAGTGTAGGGAGAACTTTATGAATCTGAGGTAGGGTGACATGTTCGTTAATGATTATGAGATTGAGTTCTTGAGGTTGGTCCGTTATGCATCGGAGTTGGTGACTAATAAGAAGGAAAAGTGTGATTGATTTAGGAAAGGACTTCGACTCTCGCTATAGGACGGAGTCACATGCATCATGATGAGGTGTTCAGTGACTTGGTTTATCGAGCTAGAACTGCTGAGAGTTTGGAGGTTTATAAGAAGACTTAGAGGGCTCAAGACAGAGAGCGTAGTGAAAAGCAAGCAGGCACAGCAGTTTAGCCTATTTTTGTTAGTCAGTCTGCTAAGAGGCCTAGAGAGGAGGCTGATGGGTATAGTTATCCGAGGGTGAGGCCTACGGTTTCGGTAGCTCCTGTGAGAAGTGTTGGTGGTTCAACTGGTTCTCGTCCTTGGCAGTTATGTAATTATTATAATAAAAGGCATAATGGTGAGTGTAGGAAGAAGACATGTGCATGTTTTGGATGTGGCTCTTAGGACCACTTCCTTAATGATTGTCTACATTTCCCTACCGCTTCGTTTGATTATAGTCAGATTCAAGCACCAGTTTAGACTCCTGCTGGAGGTAGAGAACAAGGTAGACTTGTTGCTTCGGGTACAGTTGGTAGAGGTAGACCTGTATTGAGTGGTAGTGCAGCTATATTTGGGGTGAGATAGCCAGGTTTGGTTTATGTGACTCAGAGACTTGAGGATCGTGATGAGTCAAATGCTTTAGAAGGTACATTCTTTATCCTTTCTCTTTCTTATGTTGTCTTATTTTGCTCAAGTTGTCATAAAGACCCAATATCCGCATATCATTAGTTAAAGAAAATTTCGATTCAATGTCATCATCGGAGGGGATTTCTATAATATCATTTGGCTTTTTATGTTCCTCTCTCTCTTTGGTTTTTCTAGGCTACTCAGTACTTTGCTCGATCTTAATTCAATGACCTTGACATGCTCCTTTCCCTCCCTTTGGGGGTTGTTTTCAGTGTTACTAAGGATACCAGTTCCAATTTGTCTGGTGATATCTCATACAATACTCACCAATTAGTTCATCCATTCCTCTAGCTAGCAGAACTAGTACACTCAGACTCACTTGTTTTACCTCCGCTTGCATTGACTACATCTCTCCTTCTAAGCTTTCTCTTGTCGCCTCTGTAGGAATGAAGGTTGGTAGTTTGGATTTCTCTGTTAATTGTTACTACCGCTTTGTCTTTAATTTCCTCTCCATATAAAATTAGGATGATCCTTCCATCCTGGATTGTAGGTATTTGAGTGGGGATTTCTACCTCTATTTTTAACATAGTTAAAATCTTCAGTATTGGTAAAATAGTGGTAGAGAGGCTTATCTTCTCCTTGTGATGATGGTGCCCCTATGGCAGGTTCGATTCGGTTCAATCTCTCTAATAGTTGTTGGTATTTTTCATCTTTCTTTATCATTTTAAACGAAGCAGATTTTTGTCCATATGTGAGCCTCTCAGTAGGCCACTGGTAAAGTTCAATGCTATATTTTCAATTAACCCATAAGCATCATTATAGGTTATGTTCATTAGGGCTCCTCTTATTGCACCATCTAACCCAAATGTCTGTAATTGCAACCATTTCGACATACCATGATGTGGGCACTTTTGTAACAGTGATTTAAACCATTCCCATGTTTCATGGAACCTTTCATCTTCAAATTGCCGAAACATGATGATCTCTCTTCGGATTTGGATCGTTTTACTAATGGGGAAGAATTTTTGTAGAAATTTCCTTGAGAGTTCTTCCCATGTTGTGATGGATCCGAGTGGCTACACATCTAACCAAGAAAAAACATTATCAATTAAATAGAATGGAAATAGTCTGAGACGAATGGCATCATCAGTAATACCATTATAACGGAAAGTATCACATAATTGTTAAAACCACTTTAAGTGTAAACTGGGATCTTCAACCATGGTCCCTCTAAACTGTAACTATTTTGAATATTTGGATCATGGCTGGTTTAATCTCAAAATTATTTGTAGCTCTAGTCGGTCTAACAATACTCCCTCGTGTTAGATCTATACTAGGCATAAAGTACTCCCTCAACGTTCTTTGAGCTTCAACTATCGGTTCATTTACAGGGAGTTATGATGGTATCCTAACGTTCTCAATGTTGTTATTAACAGGATCGATGAGTAGATATTCGGGCTCTTCTCATTCCTTAGGTGGTAGTGGATTTTGCATTGATTGTCTGTTTCTATGATTTTGTCTAACCAATACTTAAGGGTCAAAGATTGGATCTACCAAGTTTTCTTGGTTCCGAATCATAAACTGAAATTAAACAAATAAAGAAAAAGAAAATAATAAAAAGAGATAAATAAAATAAAAGAAATCGAATCTATAGCCTAAAAACCTCCTAATATTCAAATAGCAGTGCAAAAATAAAAATCACTAAAAGCGTTGTTTCCCCGGCAACGACGCCAACAACTTGAACCGCCTCCGAACGTAATCCTGTTTGGTGTATATTTTAGGGCTTTCGCAAGCATACAGGTCAGGTTGTAATATAGTTTGCACAATGAAATACTTGGTAGTATTCCAATGATTGTACCCAAAGGAGGCTTGAGAAATAGTGATTTAAATCCCTACAGAGAAGAATTAATTAGTACTATCTTTAGGGATTATAGTACGAAAGTGAAATAAGGGTCGATGAATAGATTTAGGGAGATTAGGTCACTTCAGTATGGATTCTTCAACTATCGGTTTTGAGGACTTTGCTTCAACCAACTAGTCGCTACCCTAGAAGGATCTTCCGATCTTTCACTAACATTACGAGTTAATAGAGACTACTTATCGCTAGATGTCACAGTCTAAATTGGTTTGGGGAAAAGGTATTCACGGATAGGCAATATCAATTTTGGGTTCATTCCCACCTAAATGACTTTCTTGGGTTGTCAAGCCTAGTGCTTGTTTCACATTCTTCCTTCCCAAATAGCTGATCCGATTATAAATCCTTGTTAAATGACTTCAAACATAATGACTTCCACTCCCTAATCTCCCATAATGGGATTAGTTCCTCATGACTTCTTTAACCATTATAAAAACAATAATAGAAATGAACACAGAATTGAATCAATGAGATGGAAGAAATTTGAATTGTATAGCAATCTGTCGAGAAATAATTCCTTGATCATTTATGCAAAGTTAGAAATTTCATTTCTAGAATGGAAAAGAAAATAAAAAACAAAACTAAATTAAAACTAAAAGGTGTGTAAAACCCTAGTGCTAAAGGCCCTATTTATAGCCTTGGACGATTGTTTTCCTCAACCCTAGGTCAGCTGTCATTCCTCGTGTTTAAGTGGCACTGTAAAGACCAAAACACCCTTCACTGGGTGCCAAATCTGCGTCTAGGAGTTGATATCATGATACATAGGAGCCGTGCTGCGACGAAGAGGTCAGTCTACTCCTTTTCAACAATCTTACATGAGTTGTTGTGACATAGGTGATGCATGTCGCGACAAAGAAGTCAGCTTTGATATTCTTGAAGTCTAGTCCCTTTGTAGCGACAAAGTAATCCGTGTCACGACGTAGTGATTAGATTCATCCTTAATTGACGTCTAAAGGTCTCTTACACTCTCACAAAGTACGTTAGCTAACCCTTAGGCCTCAATCTGCCTTAACGATAATAAAAAGCACCGTTTTGCATTGTTTACACAATTTATTCCAACATAGAAAACTAAATTAAATCCTAAGGAAATAAAAGAGAAATACTTAATTTCAAGCTCCTAAAGTGTGAAAATAGTTCAATCTGTTAGGTAAAAAACCAGTAGATCACCTTGTTATCTCTTCAAGTTGAATGAAATGAGTTGCAAATTGAGTAAGAGTGGGTCGAAGTATTTGCTTCCCTTTTGTATACTTCTTCATCAAATCAGCAGCCCAAATGTGATTGTATATAAATCAAGTGACTTTCTTAGCCTTATCTAACACTTTTGCTACACTGGGCTTTTTCCCAATATCTTCAAGGCATAAATCTAAATAGTAAGCTGCACATGAGGTCCAATATAGATGTTTTCTTTTCAACATTAATTTTTTACAGCAGCTTTCATTGCTGCCTCATTATCAGTCACTATTTTGACAATGTAACTGTTTCCAATTTCTTCTAAAACTAAATCTAAGAAACTATAGTAGAACTCAGCATCTTTACTACGAACACTAGAGACATCCATAGATTTCAAAAAAACAGTTCCTTTATTGGAATAAATAAGGAAATTAATGATGTGCATTTGATTTAAATTGTTGGTCCAACCATCACACATTAGAGATGCACCCATTCTTTCCAATGAGTCTTTAATATATTTACTAAATTACGAACTCGTTGATACTTTGACTCCAAATACACATCTGAAACCTCATAAGGTGTTGGGTGCTTTACACCTTGTCCAACTTCTATTGACACTTGAATTAAGTTATACAACCATGGAGAGCTTACTAATTAAAAAGGAAGTCATTCATATATTAAAATTCAGGTACCGCTTCACCTATGTTCCTGCATAAAGTCTTTAAAAAAGAGCCACTGATCTTTAGTCGCTTTGAGCTTTTTCTTCTAGCCAATTTAGGTATAGCTCCCCTTAAAGTAAACTCAGACTCACTTAGGATGGATTTACTTGTTTTTTCTCCATGATATCCTCCAGTTGATCCATGAGAAGATCGCCCTACTTCATAAATGTTACTCCAACCACTAGTACTTCGTCTGAATTTTTCCCTTCTATGTCATTCATGTTGTGATTGGGTACTTTCTCAAGTTGCTTTCCTTATAGAAGAAACCTCATCAATGAATTACTTGTGTTTATCCTCCTCTCCGTTTAATTGGGATAAGAATTCATCTGTTCTCCTCTTTTTGTCTATTTTATTTATGTTGCTTTCTTTCAGTAAATTTATCATACTTTCTATAATGACACCTGTTAATAAAATAAAAATAATTCACACTTTATATTATTATCAATTATGTATAATCTTTATTGATAGGTTTACAATAACATTTAAAAATAATAATAAAGTATCATATACTAGTAACATTAGGGCATGGTGCAACATTGCCGGTTTTATGAGCAATGTGCTCTATAAATCGTGTTATTCCTCCTTTCACAAATTTACCACAAAGTTTACATACGACATTTCCTTTCGTATTTGGCATTGGAGTTCCAAAGTGCCAACCTATATCATTACTTGGTGCACCATCCAATCCTTTAGTCGGAAACTCTTCACGTGGTGGCATGCTTTATTTTTATTTATATACAAGAAATAAAAAATTATATTTAGAAATATAAGCAATTCATTACTTATATTATCAACAATATAATACAAAAAAGTAAACATCACTAACATTGAAAAATTAAATTTATTGCATAAGCTAATAAATAACAAAATGATATCTTATTTCACCTATATTTAATCATCTAATTTAACCTTCATTCATGTCCAACAAAAATTTCTAATCAATTTCAATAAAAACTGAAATTAGTATACTCATAAAGTTAAAAAAATCAAATGTATTTTTAATTTGAATTATTATTTAATTACACTAATTTATCATGATAATAAAAATAAATGTAACATAAAAAATTAATTTATCATGATAATAAAAATAAATGTAATATAAAAATTAACAAATAAAAAATTAAAAGATAAAATTATTAAAATTTAAGTATACAAAATTTAAAAATTAATTTTACTTATAAAAAAAATGCAGTATGCTCTTAGGTAGCTTTTTTTCTGTATGCTCTTAGGTAGCATTCGATTTGTTTCTTTGTATTGACGAGTGGTGTTTTAGTTTTGTTTGGATTTTATTGCTTCAGAAATGGAGGCAGCGCTCGCTGACTTACGATTAGAGGATGAAGAAAGCAACGGGGAAGGGGATGGTTAGGAGTTCAATCACGATCAAGATTCGATGGAAGAAAGCTTAGGTCTGTGTCCGGTGGGAAGTTTCTTAACGACAACTACTATTAATTTCCAGTCGATGAAGACAGTATTGGCCAAAGTATGGCACCCTTTGGGAGGAGTTACAATAACAGATTTAGGGGAGAAAAGATTTCTCTTACGCTTTTACTGTGAAGTCGATCTGTCCATGATAGTGAAGGGGTCACCATGGACGTTTAATAATCATTTATTAGTTTTTGAAACTTTACAAAATGGTGTAGATCCAATGGAGGTTCCCTTACTAAAATCTGCCTTTTTGGTACAAGTCCATAATCTTCCAACGGGGATGTTTTCTGATTCTATGGCAAAGCAATTTGGAGATTTTATTGGGGAATTTGTTGAGTATGATACGAAAGCGGTGGCAATAGGGTTGAGGAACTATATGCAAATTCGGGTGTTGTTGGATATACTTCAGCCATTGAAATGAAAAAAAAAAAAACTTATTTTAACAAAGAAGAAAGAAATTTTTGTTATTTTTAAGTATGATAAATTAACTACGTTTTGCTTTCTTTGTCGAAGATTGGGTCATGGAGAGAGTTTCTACCCCATTTGCATGGTGAAAGGCAGTAAGGAATTGCTAATGGGTTAGGATATCTCGCTCAAAGTGTAGTCTTAGAAAACGATGGCCGGCAACAACATTTGGCTTCTTAAACCGAGAAGTACTTGGGGATGAAATCTGGGAGAATCAGGAGAGGATCGGGGAAATCAAATCTAAGCAATAAATTTGCCAACATCATGCGAAATACAAGGAGTAATTTGGGACTTAACCTTGCTGGAAAACCCAAGTTGCCAAATATAGATGTTGCTATTGCAGACACCTCTAATGAAGAAATGTTGAATGAGGACAGGCCCATTTCAGTTATGGATGAGAAGAAAAGGCCCAGACTGCATAGTGATGAATGTTGGTCGACTGATCAAGAGGTGATGATGGGCTCAGAATTACGGAAGGGGGAAAATTCGAACGTTAAAATAGTCGAACCTATTGAACAGGTCAACCAAACATTATGAAAATCTTTTAAGTTGGAACGTTCGTGGATTGAGGAATTCACGATCCGTTCGAAAAATTCAGCAATTGCTAAAAGAAAATCGTCCTTGTAAAAGCCCATTTTTATTATTTATTTATTATTTTATAAATATAAATAAATAAATAAAATAAAGAATACAATAAACCCACTTCGATAAAGTCCAAGTCCATTACATTAGGAAATACCTAAAAATTAAAAATACAAAACCCATTATAATTACAAAATAAACTACCCAAACCCAAAAACCATACAAGCCCAAAACCTTAAAAATTTTCACTAATCCTAATTTCCAAAACCCTAACAGTAGTCACACCTTCATCCATATTGCTGCTGTTGATGTTGCCGTCGCTGCTGCTGCCCTCGGATCCAACATATCACGTTCTGCATGCCACTCAGATCTACACACAACTGAAAAATCCGAAAAATCATTGTAAATCCGTGTTATAAAAACACGAAGATCAAATGTAAAAATTTACTTATTTTTTGAATATGATTAAAGGAAATTTTTAGCAATAAAAATATACATTCAAAGTAAATACACACGCATTCAAGCATACATTCAAAGTTTCGAAAGTAAAAATCCAAAGGTATTAATTCTTTTTGAAACTAACATAAGATCTAACTTTTTTTATTCACAACCATAAAAAGAAAAAAAGAGACTTTAGTTGATTGTTTTTACCTTCGTGGCGCTTTGTCTTCCGTCACCCCCGTGGGTGGCTGTTGAGGAGATTTCGTCGGAGGAGCAAAGTCAACAATCGAAGGGTTTTCACGCGTTTGAGGCTTGTTGGGTTTGATTTTGGTAGAAAGGACTTCGGATATGGGCTCGAAGAAGTTGAAACATCAAAGGTGAAGTTTTTTCTGAGTTTCGACCAACGTAGACGGTGGTCGTCGACATCGATGTACGATGGACCCACGACGGAGGCACACCGGAGCCCTAAGACCAACCGACTAACTTTTGAGAGAAAAGAGAAGAGGAGTTTTGCTTTTTTTAAAACAAAGTTAAAAATGAATTTTTTTAACAAAATGTTAGTTATATATGCATACAAAATGACGCCATTTTGTGCCTAATACAATAGCATCAGAACGACGTCGTTTTAAGCTTTGACCCATCGACCTGATCCGACCCTAAGTAAGATCCGCGTGTTTGGTCCTTTCGTAATTTAAGAGGTTTTAATTTAATCTTTTTTGTATTTTTTTATATTTTAATTTAGTTCTTTAATTTGTTACCATTTACAATTGAGTCTTTAATTTAATTTTGCCCAATTATTCTTTTTTTATAATTTTGACCCCTACTTTTTAAGTTTTATTTGATTTGGTCCTATTTTTATTTTTCATATTATTTGCATGATTTTATTTAGCCTTATTTTATTTAATTTTTTATTTATTATTTATCTATTTGTGATTCATTTTTGTTATTTACATTCTTGCTTTTATATTTAATTTTATTTATTATTTATTTTTGTATTTTATTTATTTTTTATCTATTTTCATGCCTACTTCCTATTATTTTATTGTTTATAATTGTTTGTTTATTTTTATTTATTTATTATTATTTATTATTTATTTATGTGTTATTTTATGATATTTAATTTTATTGATATCCTATTAATTTGCATGTCATCTTTTACCTTGAAATTAATTATATTTTTTTATTGTACAATTGACTTAACTATTTTAAATTTTTTTTCCTAATTAATTAATATTTATTGCTATTATTATCATGACTATACTATTATTTTATTATGTTGTTAATTGTTATTTATTGCACTCAATTAATTCATTCTATTTATGCATGTGTTTATTCTGTCATCATAATTGTGTACATATTCATTTATTTAGTTATGCATGATATTTTAAGTCATCTTAAATATATAAATCATTTTAAAAAAATGAGGCAATGTTCTTTGTTTTGAGAATTTGAAAGAATCATGCTCTAACTTACTATGTATGGTTTCTTTTCTTTGAACCAAAGTAATTGAATACCCTATTTAAAATTAAAAAATATGAGATTTTGAGATAATAATTGTTATTTTTAAAATTTGAATTGTTGTGTCTTAACTTACTAGATGTGACTTTTTAATTTGAAATAACAAACTTTCTTCGTATTTTTTTAAAAAAATGAACAAACAATGTCATTCATGCATTTAAAGATTGTAATTTAAATTTTTCTCGAGTTTTTTATTTTAAATCACTAAGCCTTTAAATAATCGATTAGGTACCAATTTTGGGCATGTGGGGGTGCTAATCCTTCCTCACACGTAACCAACTCCCGAACCTGTTTTATGATTTCAAAGATCAAAATTATTTTAATTATTTTTAAAAATCTTACAAGGTGATCCAATTACACCTATTTTAAAAAATTATTAGTGACGACTCCGTTTTCATTTTTCAAAACATAATTTGAGACTTTTTTTTCAAAAAAATAGTTTAGATAGCTTGACGACTCTACTGAGGACCAATAAGAAAGTCAAGCCAGAAGTCAATTATTTTTGGTATTTTGTTGGAAATTTAAAATTCGATCTAATTTAATTTTTGATCCTTTGCATTTCATTTTTGTGAATTATATGTTGTTTTGATAAAAATATGTTGATTTTATTGAATACATGTCTATAGTTTTGCATGCATTGCATTTTTCATTGCACATTTTAAGTGGAAGTATGAAGCTACTCCTTCGTGAGGTTTTCACCTCTGTACAGGATAGTGGATCACTTTCGGGATACATTTGCACCTATATTTTCGTGAATTTTGCACTTCTGTGCAAACATATGGGAAATGTGTCCCCCTGATAGTATTAGAAAAGACCATTAATTTCTCCTTACTTATGGTATAATTTGTTCTCATTTGATAATCTTTAGCATGCATTTTTAGTTTTTTTAACTTAGTTATTTCATTTTCTAACTTTTATCATGTTTTTACTAATAGTGTCATTGCATTAGTTGTTCAATATTGCACCTAAAGATGTCATTGCAGGAACCTGTCCAGAAGGATCAATTTTGCAGAATAGACACCTGTACAATTTAGGCTAAATATAAACACTCACAAGGAAAGAGAAAGGAGTCTCTTTTCTTTAGTCTCTTTTTTTGCAATATTATCTTCTTCAATCTAGCTTTTAAGCTTTTCGACTATGGAGGCTTGAGACCCCTCGGGTGAATCAATGTGAAGGCGATGTAAATCAGCTCCTGACGAGGAGTTCCTAAGTGTGACACAAGAGGAGAGTAAGAGAGCAAGTTGAGTAGCTTAGACATAGTATTCTTCGTTTGTTCTTTTATATTTCTTTCTTAAACAATGGTAATTCATGTTATTTCAAGATTTTATGGAAGTACACTTGATATTTAGACTAATTGATATTTTATCCAAGCTTGCCTTTACTATTTAATCTTTGGTTTGAATGATTTTAGCACGGAAGTGTTGTTGCAGTCACAATCACTGGAAGGTGTAGTGACAGTTTAAACTAACAAGCAAGACAACAGAAGTTGCTTGGGGATTGAAGGAATTTGGTCCACTTGTTCTTAAGTGTGTTGCATTGCCAGCACTAAAAGGTGTGGTTAGTGTGCATACTAAAGTTATAGATCTTATAGAAAAACCAAGTTTGGTAAGATGTTCATTGTAGTTCATTGCACCGACAAATTACCTGTTATTCTTAACCTTGTAAGCCACACTTAGTTTTCTGCTGACTATTCACGTTGTGGATCCCATCTTACTTTTATTACATTTTATCTTTATTTTTATATTATTGCTCCGACAACCATTCTCACAATTTATTGCATTTTACTTATTCAATGCATCGACAATTTTAGACAATAAACATCCATCCTCATAGGATGGATATCCGATAGATTCACTTCTATCTACTATACTTGCACTGACAGTGTACGCTTGCACATTGCTGTGACGTTCATAGTGCAATCAAGTTTTGGCACCGTTACTGAGGATGGCATTTGTTTGATGTCTATTTGTCTTTGCATTTATTTTTTATTATCTGAATTTTATTTGTCACTAACTTGTTTCCTTTTTTTTGTATACTTTTACATTTTTCTTTTAGCGAAATATGGTTAGGAACGAGGTGTATAGAGCCTCAAGATATTGGACTAGCATAAGTAATGCTATAGAAATGGAGCTCGATGCCATAACCGTCCAAGTATCTTCTTTGACTAATATGAGTAATTCAATGTAGAATGCTATAACAATTGCAGAATGGAAATTTGCTGTGACAATTTGCGATTACTGTGAAGCAACCCTGAGTTTAAATAATGCCTACTAAATCCAGCAAATGTGTACCACATGGGGAATTTCGATCGAAATGAAAATCCATATTCCAACACCTACACGCCAGAATGGGAGCAACATCTAAATTTTTGTTGGAACAATTAAGACCCTGAAAGTTAAACAATGATGTTAGATCTGATTGGACACTACCCAATTATGATAAACTCTTGTCAAAGCAAAATACCTAACAAGACGAAGCATCGAAATTTTCATCAATGGAAAATTTGCTGAGACAATATTTTACCAAGACTGAAGCTGTGCTTCAGAGTCAAGCTGAATCCATTCGAGTTCTATAATATCAATTTGACCAGATTGTGAGTGCAATAAATTTGAGACCACAAGAATCTTTGCCAATTGATATTGAGAATTCGGTATCACAAGGGCAAGAGCATTATGAGGGAATCATTCCCAGAAGCGAGACTCAACTAATTGAAGTTGTTACAGATGCTACAGTTAAGGAAGATAATTCAAATCTCAACAATGGAAAGATGTCAGAACAATTTGAAAAGCAAACTGCAGCTGAAGAGATTAAACAAAATATTGTGAAGACAGAATCAGATCATTTTGTCTCCATAAATGTTAAAGCAAAACAGCCTTAGAAACTTGAAGATACATTGTCAAAGAAGAAAAGATTGGGAGAAGTCGAAGCAATCGCACTTACTGAAGGGTGCACTGCCATGACAATTAAGTTGCTCCAAGAATTTAAGGATCCCAAGAGCTTCTCAATGCCCTATTCCAATGGTGATTACTATATTGGAAAGCCATTATGTGATGGCAATGTAAGCATAATTTTGATGCCTACATCCGTAATTAAGAAGTTACGGAATTGGAAAAAACGCAAGAGTGAAATTTTTTTGGGACCGTGTGGAGAATAAAATAGTACGAAACACTTGAAGAAGGAGCAAATACTGTGTCCACACCGATTGAGGAATAAGTAAACACAATTGTCGACGCATTAGGATTCCATTGTCAGCGCAATTTTGTACAGCTGTACTACACCTAATAACTTAATTCTGAAAACGAAAGAAGTTCGTGTGGAGGAAGAAAAAGATGAAAAATTGATGTCGAGGCAAATTTAGCTGAGAAATTTATCCCCGCATCTAAAGTTGTGGGTGCAATAATTGAAGGCTTGGCGCAAGATGGAGCGAGACAGGCAGAAGTTGTGGATGAAATTAAAGAGGACCATAAACGCTTGGGCGATAGTGGTCTATACTAGACCAACGAATGAAGCAGCTCATAATGCCACAGCAGGGATGGAAACTGAGGAGTAGTCCACAAACTATGCGAAGCTCAAACAAAAGAAAAAGAAGAAAGAAGAGAATGACTTGATGTCGCGACAAATTTGGCTGAGGAATTTGTCACCGGACCTGAACTTATGGGTGCATCATCTGATGATTTGATGCCATCTGAAGCGAGTTAGGCGGAGGTTGTGACGGTCAGTAATGAGGATTCTAATCCTTTAGCCATGGTGCTTTATGGTGCACATCTTATTGAAATACACCCATCTGATGTCAAGGTCGATGATGCTAGGGCGCAGCCTGACGTTGAGGAGCAATCTGTAGATTCGACCAAGCCAAAGGAATGAAAGAGGAAGCACGCCAAGGACAAGAAGCGACGTAAGGAGGAGCACAAGCGCAAGAAGAAGAAGACCCATGCAGCACATTGAGTTAGTTTTTATTTTTGGTACATAGTTTAGTTTTCATGCATATCATGTAGTTGTAATTTAATTGTCACCACATTTCCTTTGTCATTGCATTTTAATTGTCACTGCATTTGTGTTATCATTGCATTTCCATTTGTCAATGCATTAAGGACAATGCAGACTTTAAGTTTGGGGGGAATGTATATAGGGCTGAAAATGCAATTGCACCCACATTTCAAAAAAAATTCTTTTTGATTTGAATGAAGCATACAAGGTTATTGAAAATGTGCTTGAATTTTTTTTCATTTGATGCTTAATTCTTGAATCATATGAAATACTAATGAATGAGTTGGATGAATTTGATTGAATGTTGTATCTTCAATTTTTGGATGAATGATTTAGATTGCATTAGTAATGGATGAATAGTATCATTATTTGAATCTTGAATCAATTTGCCATTTACAACTGCTTGTATATAAATATAATTATGAATAAAAACACTCTAAAGTGGGTGTATTGTGAACTATCAAGGGGGAACACTCCAATGCAAGTGTTAGAAAAAGTAATCTAGCCAAAGGCTATCACTGCAGGAGTGTGTGTCGACACAATTACATACTCTTTGGGGGTTTGTTGCACCCAATCGTTTCTTCCCAGGAACAAGGGTATAGTAATGCAACGACATCCCTCAGTCACATAAAAAAAAGAAGAAGAAAAGAATAGAAAAGAAAGAGAAAATATTTATATTAGTGTACAATAAATGTTGTATTGGTATATAGAATTCAGGATTTGAAACATGATGTTGGCTTTGATGAAGTTACAATTTTAATTATTCATACCTATAAATAGTCGACACAATATTCTGTCATTTGAATGTAATTCATGCATTAGAATATCAAAGGATTCAAGTTGTTAGAATGACTATTGCTTGACAAAAGTCTTTGTTATAACCTTGCTAGCTTTTGTTTACTTGAGGACAAGTAAAAATTCAAGTTTGGGGGTGTGATAGCATTAGAAAAGACCATTAATTTCTCCTTACTTATGGTATAATTTGTTCTCATTTGATAATCTTTAGCATGCATTTTTAGTCTTTTTAACTTAGTTATTGCATTTTATAACTTGGTGAAGCTTGGCCTAATTTTCTTTAATTTTATCATGTTTTTACTAATAATGTCATTGCATTAGTTGTTCAGTATTGGGCCTAAAGATGTCACTGTAGGAACCTGTCTAGAAGGATCAATGAATGAAGGTGTACAAAGTTGTCACTGTAAAATAACATCCAAATTTGCACCCAAAACTGTTACCGCATGAATATTTCCTAAATCCACCCAAGATTGTCGTTGCATAAATATTCTTTAATTGAATCCAAGACTATCGCTGCATAAGTATTCTTCAATTGTACCCGGAAATGTTGCTGCATGAACATGTCCAGAATTGTCGCTGCATGAACGTGTCTAGAATTACACTCAGAATTGTCGTTGTATCTGACAGTTGTCTGGATAAGAACAAAAATGTGTGAGCTATCCAATCTAGTATAACCAACTTGTACAACCAGAGACAGCTCAATTTTGCAGAATAGACACTTGTACAATTTTGGCTAAATATAAACACTCACAAGGAAATAGAAAGGAATCTCTTTTCTTTACTTTCCCATTTTACTATTTTATCTTCTTTAATCTAGCTTTTGAGCTTTTCAAATATGAAGGCTTGAGACCCCTCGGGTGAATCAATGTGAAGGGAATGCAAACCAACTCTTGATGAGGAGTTCCTAAGTGTGACACAAGATGAGAGTAAGAGAGTAAGAGAGCAAGTCGAGTAGCCTATACATAGTATTCTCCATTTGTTCTTTTATATTTCTTTCTTAAACAGTGGTAATTCATGTTATTTCAAGATTGTATGGAAGTACACTTGATATTTAGACTAATTGATATTTTATCCAAGCTTGCCTTTATTGTTTAATCTTTAGGTTTGAATGATTTTAGCACGGAAGTGTTATTGCAGTCACAGTTACTCGAAGGTGTAGTGACAGTTTAAACTAACAAGCAATACAATGAAAGTTGCTTGGGGATTGAAGGAATTTGGTCCACTTGTTCTTAAGTGTGTTGCGTTGTCAGCACTGAAAGGTATGGTTAGTGTGCATACTAAATTCATAGATCTAATAGAAAAGTCAAGTTTGGTAAGATGTTCATTGCACTTCATTGCGCCAAAAAATTACCTATTATTCTTAACCTTGTAAGCCATACTTAGTTTTCAACTGACTATTCACGTTGTGGATCCCATCTTACTTTTATTACATTTTATCTTTATTTTCACATTATTGCTCCGACAACCATTTTCACAATTTATTGAATTTTACTTATTCAATGCACCGACAATTTTAGACAACAGACACCCATCCTCGTGGGATCGGTATTCGATAGATCCACTTCTATCTACTATACTTGCATCGACAGTGTACGCTTGCATATTGCTGTGACATTCATAGCGCGATCACCCCTCGAACTGAACTCGTCCGTATGAGCCTACAATGGGTGAGGACTGTGGAATCTGCTGGTTTGGGTATCGTTACTCTAGAACTCAAAACCACATATAATGAGCCCTAAGTGCCCACTCTAGGTAGAACTATGTCGAACTTTTAGCAACTACCTAAAATAGATGCGTAGGTTCTTTGTTGTATGTTTTGAATTTGTTGATAAATTGATGATTGTACTGACTTGTTTTAATTTTGTGGTATTTGATTTAAGCTCGATTACTAGTAGAGAACTAGTCATGGAAAAAGGGTATCTTGATAAGGTAGAGGAGAATGTGGCCGTGTGTATGTGGTTAGAGGATAAACCACTTGAGAAGGGTGATAGCCTAGCTAAAGGCCATGTATCGGATTACTAGGATTTTACTCGTATTAGCGTGACTCATAATGGTCTACAAGAGTTAAAGGAGAAATGGGATCAGTGGGACGATGGAATGGAGCAGACTTTCTACCATGAGTATGGGGATCTGCCTTATTTACTAGAAGTTGAAGTGGACAAGCATCCCTTCTGAGCCCTTGCACAGCACTGGAACCTAACTTATAGTTGTTTCACCTTCAGGAACATGGACATGGTGCCCATAATTGAGGAGTATACTACTTTACTTCGTTGCCTTAAGATTCGAGTAAACAAGGCCTACTCGAGAGCTGCTAGTGTCCCAACCTTTCTCAAGAAACTGATGAACATTATGGGAATGAGCGAACAATGGGTTACAGCTTAAATTAAGGTAAAGGGCGACAACAAATGCATCACTTGGAAAAGCTTACGAGATTTGATCTTAGCTCATCCAGATGTAAGGAAAAAGGTTGATATATTTGCTCTCAGTTTATATGGATTGGTTATCTTGCCTAAGGCGTTAGGGCATATAGAGGAGGTGGTCACTGATCTATTCGATCGGTTGGATAAAAGGGTCACACCTGTTTCAACAATTTTGGCTGAGACTTTTAGATCGTTGAATGCATGTCGAAAAGAAGGAGAAGGAAGATTTATAGGCTGCGCACCACTACTGATGGTCTGGTTCCATAATCACTTCTGGAAGGTGGAAAAGGTTTTTTGCCGAGTGTTTTCTGTGAGTTTTTCTCTTTTGAGGGAATTTGTGACTACATGAATGCGAAAGGACATTTCTGAGGAGAAGCGAATGGCAATATTCCATAATCTCCGAGACGAAGACATAGAATGACGAGCATCGTGGTTCATTCCTGATGAAATTCTTTATCAATGTGATTGAGTTCCATTACTTGGGATATAGGGAGATATAGGATATGCCCATTTTTTAGTGATGAGACAATATAGATCAAGGCAGTTCATCCAGTGACCCAGGGCCTGGCTCAGAATGTGTTTGCATACAAGGGTGAGAAAAATAAGAAAAGGGTCCAAGAGATATCAAATGTCTGGAATCAAGTTCGCGAAATGAAGACATTTGTTGCAAATCTTATGGTAACCCAAGAGTATGATGAGTGGAGGGGTAGGAGAATCAATGACAACATCCCTGTGCCAAATCTCGAAAATGTCCTCCCAATTGAGGAGCATTTGCAAGTAGTTACATCAGAATTAGAACTTATAAAGCAAGACTTTGAAAAGAAAAGTTCTGAATTGGGGAAGAAGATAGAGACATTAGAAGAAGAAACGATGTAGTTGGGATTGGATATTGATATCCAAAGGTTAGAAGCCGAGAAGCTTAGGGAAAAGAAAGAGAAAGGTTGAGGAAGACTTGGATGGTGTGAAGAAGGATTACAAGAACCTCCGTCAATCAATGAGAACAGTTGGGTTAGGTAAGACATCAAAACAGTGGCAATAAGAAATCCAAGAGGAAAGGATTGGAGCGAATCAGTGGAAGAGAAAGTTTCAAGATGCTCAAGTCCAAGGAGATGCTATAAAGAGTGAGTTGTTAGAGAGCCAGAGCGAGAAAGCTGAGTTGAAGGCTCGAATAGTTGAGTTAGAGGAGTCTTTGGAAAGGCACCGCAGTCGTAACTCTGCAACAGAATTGAGTACAAGCCAGGCTGAGAATGATGATTAAAAAGAAGGGCAAGAGAATTGATTGTGCTATGAATGTCACAGCAAATATGTGCAAGCGTACACTGTCGATGCAAGTATAGTAGATAGAAGTGAATTTGTTGAAATTGATCCCACAGAGATGGATGTTTATGTCTAAATCTATCAAAGCAATTTGAGTTAAAATGAAAAGAACTGTTAAGAGTAATGTCAACGCAAATTGATTAAAACTACACAAGTTAAGATTAAAATCTGTCAGTGTAAATGTAATACAAAATGTCAAAGCAAATTAATAAAAGATGAATTGATTGTTGAAGATGTTTGTAAATGCAAATTCAGAAATATAAAGAAAATAGATCAAGTGTAAAGAATTGGAGAGGATCATTGACTTCACAAGTTGGCAACACTAAATGTGACTACAAGGTAACTAATAGATGAATTGTCGCCGTAATTATGTCCCAATGAGATCTTACTGCTATCAAACTCTCTGTTTAACAAAGACCCAAGTACTCATAATTACCACACCTTCCAGTACTGGTACTGCTTTGTACTTAAGAACAAGTAGCCAGAATTCCTTCTTACCTCAAGCAACTTCCGTTGTCTTACTTGTTAATCTAACTTGTCACCGCACCTTCCAGTGACTGTGACTGCAATCGCACTTCCGTGGTCAAAATAGTTAAATCCAAATATAAACAGGTGAGAAAAATTGAGTAGAAATCAAAGTAAATCTAACATTAATAGATACTTCCGTATACAATCAATAGTCAATAGAATTCACCGTCATTTAAGAGGGATTACAAAATGAAATTGAAGCATGCTATTCCTAGTCTACTAGAATTCTCCCTTAATCGCTCCTCTTGCGTCGCACCTAGCACTTCTCGTCAGAAGCAATTGCTTCCTTGTTGCATCAGGTCACCTTCCTCCAGAATCAAGCTTCCATGGCAGCTAACTTTGGGAATGAGAGAAATTTTAGAGTTGAATTCTTCACACCTCCTTTTTTCTAATCTTCTCTTTCTTCCTTCTATTTATAACCACTAGCAATTGTAAATCTTCCTCCCTTTTCAGATCTAACTCCTTTTTGTAGCTATAAAAGTTTGTTATTACCAGCTATGCACTCACACAGATCTAATTTGTTCATTAGGTAGCTGCAGATTGTCGCGACATTGCTGGGCGCAAATTATGATTTTAATTTGCTGCGACAACTTGTCATTCTCCTGTGTTGGTGCTTCCGGAAGTGTTAGCAGTGTAAAATCCTTAATAAAATGTAGAAGCATTTACGTGACCACAATTTTGGATCAAACTTGTGACCGCAACTCTAAATGCTTTCCTACTCTAATCTTCCTAGGTGGATTTTTGCGTTGACAACTTTAGACGCAAAACTAGTACTAAATACAGCGACATTAGTAGCACAAAAGAGATAAAATGAAAGAAAGTAAGATCAAATAACACTGAGTTAGAATACGCAAATACTAAGTATGAAATGCTAAAAATGTATTCTAAATATGATACAAAAGGAACAAAGTATACACTAATTTAAGGAGAAATTAAATGTCATTTCTAATGCTATCAAGAACTTGAAGCTTCATTGCAAAACTGCAATATTTAGATCGAGTTCTTCGAAAGAACCTTGGAGATAAGTAATAGGCAACTTCAACACTCTCAGAGGCAAGTTAGAGATCGAGACTATGTTATGGGTGAAACATTGACACAAGTGAGAGAAGTGACAAAATACCTAAAGACGTTAGCTGTTCAAGCCGATGTTTTGAGCTTAGAGTATGAATTAGTGTATGATAAGGGCCAAAAGTTAGCATGTGTCCTTCAAAAGATTAAGACTCTGAGCATTAGGGCAAGACATTACTTTACATTCGTTTTCTAGTAAATTTATTCTATCAAAATTCGATTAAGAGTCAATACCTTTCTTGCATACGCATTCAAACATTCATAAAGTTTTGCATCACATTTTATGCATTAAAATTTTAAGAAGACGTCCTTAATTAATTAAAATTATGACAGTTACTCTGGAAAAACAACAAATCCAACACCCTTCCGGTACTCGTACTAAGTTTAGACAATGGATCAAAGATTAGAAAAATTAGAGCAAACTCAAAAGGAAATGCAAGATCGGTTGCAAGCACAGCTACATGATCAGCTAGCCAAAGTGTAACAAGACATTAAGGATCAGATCATCAAATCCCAAAAGGATATCATTAATTAGCTAACCCAATTACTGGTTAAGGGAGCTGATAAAGGAAAGGGTCTTACAGTAAACCCTAAAGAAGAGAGTGAGGATCTTTCATATCCTCTAGGTGTTACCCGTATGCATGTTCAACCTCGACAGGAGAGCATCTGTCACCATCAAACCACAGCCATACCTAATTAGCACATCAAAACCAATGAACTACCAAATGGGCTCTAGTTCTAACCCAGGAGGTAACTCAGTTAATCCTTTCATACCAAATTTTAACTAGGTAGTAGAGGCAGAGAAAACAAGAGTCGAACTTCCGAATCAGTTGGAGGAGCGCTGTAAATGGTTAGAGGAAATATTCAGAGCGATGGAAGGAGCTGAGATTTGCTGTGGGATGGACGCTAGGAAGATAATGGGGTACGTCCATAATGATCAATTGCTAATCCATTATTTCCAGGACAGCCTGATAGGATCGGCTGCAAAGTGGTACAATCAATTAAGTCGTGCCAAGATAAATTGTTGAAAGAATTTGGCACAGGTTTTCATGAAGTAATATGGCCACGTCATCGACATGGCTCCTAACAGGATCACATTGCAAAATACAGAGAAAAAGCCCGATGAAAGCTTCATGCAGTACGCTCAAAGGTGGAGAGACATGGCCACTCAGGTACAACCACAACTATTTGAAAAAGAGACAACCATGCTCTTTGTTAGTACCTTGAAGGCGCCATACATTAATCATTTCCTGGGAAACGCTACCAAGAGCTTCTCTGATATGGTCATGTCTGGATAAAGGATTGAAAACGCAATCAGAAGTGGGAAGATTGATGTTGGAGAAAGTACCAAGAGGTCTGCTCCTAGAAGGAAGGACAATGAAGTGAACAATACAGGCATATACAGGCCAAATTTTGCAAAGCCGGTCATGGTGACACAGTCTAAAGCCCCGACAACCAATTATCAAAGCATTTTAAGAGAAGAATCAAGCTTGAGTCGAACATTGAAAGAGCCCAATTTACCCCTATCCCGATGTCATACAAGGAGCTCTACAAAAATCTTTATGATACCCATGTAATGTCCTCGTATTATTTAAAGCCAATCCAACCCCATTCCCAAAATGGTACGATGCAAATGTTCAATGCGAGTACCATGCTAGAATAATTGGACACTCAATTAAGAATTGAACAGCCGTCAAGAAGCTAATTGAGAGGTTCATTAAGATGGGAATCGTGAAGTTCGATGAACCAGTTGGACCCAATGTGGCCGAAAATCCCTTGCCCAATCATCCTGATCAAGGGGTGAATGTGATAATGGAGGAAAAGAGCAAGAGGATTAAAAATGATATTTGGGAGGTTAAATCTCCATTGAAATGGGTCTAGCAATAAATGGTCAACATGGGCTTGATCATACAAGATATGGAAGTCGCAGTAATAAAAACTGAAAATTACTGTGAGTTTCATGCCATTGAGGGGCATAGAATCCAAGGGTGTCTCGAATTCCAAGCCTTGGTATAGAAATTGATGGATAATAAGGAGCTTGAGTTCTTAATGAGATGGAGGATATAAAGGGAAATGATATTTGTGCTTCTGAAGAAGGGATATCAGAAAAAGATTATAAGGCCAATCTACCGGTGGTAATCATATCTAAGCCAAGGGGTAATGAGGTTGGAGAATGAATGACACCATCATTCAGAAACCTATGGCATTTCCTTATAAGGATAGTAAAAGGGTTTCGTGGAGTTATAACTACAATGTGATGGTGCCAAAATAGGAAGGATCGAAGAAAGATGTAAGTCTCATATCACGCAGTGGAAGATGCTATAACCAAGCAAATGCAAAAAATGAAGCCAATAAAGAAAAAGCCCTAGTGGTTGGGCTTGAGGAGAGAAGGACCAATAAGTCAGAGATTCCAGTGAATGAGTCGATAACTGAGAAGGAGGCCAAGGAATTCTTGAAATTCCTAAAAAAAAGCAAGTATAGCGTGGTGCAACAATTACATAAGCAACTAGCTCGCATATCAGTTTTAGCCCTATTGTTAAGTTCAGAAACCCATCATAGTGTTCTAATGAAGGTGTTGAACGAGACATATGTTGCTGATGATATCTCGATAAACAAGTTGGATCGACTGGTTAATAACTTGAGTACAGATAATTTCATCTTCTTTAATGATGATGAAATACCTCCAGGGGATATGGGCTCAACGAAAGCTCTACACATCATAACTCGATGCAAAGTATACATGCTGTCAGGAGTATTATGGATAATGGTTTTTCTTTGAATGTGTTACCATTGGTAACATTGAACAGGTTGCCAATCGACAGTTCCCACATGAAGGCATGCCACAACATAGTGAGGGCATTCGATGGAACCGAAAGAAGAGTGATGGGAAGAATTTAGATACCGCTCCAAATTGGTCCAAACACATATGAGATAGAATTTTTGGTGATGGACATTAAGCCCACTTATAATTGCTTGTTGGGAATACATTGGATCCATTCAGCAGGGGTAGTACCATCATCCTTGCATCAAAAGTTAAAATTGGTGATAGAGGATCAATTAATCACAATTAATACCGAGTAGGACATCATTGCATCGGTGACCAGTGATACGCCTTACATTGGTACAGATGATAAGGCCATGGAATGCTCCTTTAGATTGTTGGAGTTTGTAAATGCTACTTTTGTAGTTGAAGGAAATAAGATACTTACACCGAATATATCTGCAACTACTAGGATTGGTTCGAAAATGACAATTGGGAGAGGGGCTTTACCTGGAAGAGGATTGGGAAGATGTCTCCAAGGAAGGATCACTGCGCTAGTATTGATAGATAAACACGATCATTTTGGCTTAGGATTCAAGCCGAATGTTAAACAAAGAAGAGAAGAATTGCAGAAAATGCAAGAAAAGAGAAGAACACGAATAAGCAGGGAAGAGATCAAATGTGAACCAATGGTCTTTCCTCATATATCAAAGACATTCGTGTCGAGGGGTATTATTAACCCTGACTGAAAGCTAACAAAAAATTGGATGGTGGGAATAATGGAGAACCTGAGCATCAGTGCTATTTAAAAGGAGAAGAGTGAACAAAGGAACTTGTCAGGAATTTGTCCCTACACCCTCGAAAGCATTTTGGCCAACTGGACTGCGGAAGAGCTCCTTGTAGTTTTTAGGTCTTTTTAGAGTAATATTTGGAACACCCTTGTTGCTCTAAGCCCGAGAGCAATAAGGATCTTTTTGTAAATGACACATAATCGTTAGCTTTTATTTCAATAAAAATGATGCACTTTCTTTCACCCAAATTGGGAAACATTCTTATTATTTTTTTCATTCATCTCATACCGCAATAAACCTTCTTAAATTCATTTATTCTTTGGATCCTTTTGGTCCATATGATAGGTCCCTAGATATCATTGATATGAGTAACGTTATTGCCAACTTAGAACCTCATTTTAAGCAGGATGTGTGTTTAGAGGAATATCAGGATTTTAAATATGCTCAAGATTGTAATTGATCTCCTAATCTGCTACGGATGGTTGAGCAAGACAAGAAACAGATCCTACCTCACAAAGAATCAATAGAAGTTGTAGTTTAGGGGATGAAACTGACAAGAGAGAGGTGAAGATTGGGATATGTATCTCTGTAGAAACGAGTCGAGATCTCATTTATTTGATTCAAGAGTTCAAAGATGTATTTTCTTGGTCGCATCAGGACATGCCCGATCTAAGTACTGATATCGTGGTGCACAAGCTCCCCATAAGAGAAGAGTGTAAACCGGTCCAACAGAAGCTTCGAAGAATGAGACCTGATGTATTGTTGAAGATAAAAGAAGAAGTCAGAAAATAGTTTGATGCCGGTTTTTTACTAGTGGTAAAATACTGAAAATGGGTAGCAAACATAGTGCTAGTTCCTAAGAAGGATGGGAAAGTGCGAATGTGTGTGGATTATTGGGACTTAAACAAGGCTAGCTCGAAAGATAATTTCCCATTACCTCATATCGACACCTTGGTGGATAATACAGCAGGTCATTCTTTGTTCTCCTTTATGGATGATTTTTTCGGGTACAATCACATAAAGATGCATTCAGTGGATATAGATAAAACTACATTCGCTACCATGTGGGGAACCTTTTGTTCCAAAGTTATGTCATTTGGACTAAAGAATGCAAGAACAACATATTAAAGGGCTATGGTGACTCTGTTCCATGATATGATGCATAAGGAGATTGAGGTCTATATCGACGAGATGATCGCAAAGTCTCGAACGGAAGAAGAACATGTAAAAGTTTTAAGAAAATTGCTCTTAAGATTGAGAAAGTTCCAATTGAAGTTGAACCCAAACACATGTACTGTCGGGGCTACTTCAAGCAAGTTGTTAGGCTTTGTAGTTAGCAGAAAGGGAATTAAGATTGATCCTGATAAAGTCAGAGCTATACAGGAGTTACCACCATCATGTACTTAAAAGGAAGTTAGACGGTTACTAGGGAGATTGAATTACATTACTCGATTCATCTCACAACTAACCGAGAAGTGTGATCTTATCTTTCGTCTTCTCAAGAAGCACAACCCAGGAGTGTGGGACAATGAATGCCAAAAATCTTTATACAAAGTTAAACATTACTTGTCCAATGCTTTAGTTTTGATGCCACCGAATCCGAATAAACCTTTGATCCTATACTTGGTTGTATTCGAAAACTTTATGAGATGCGTACTAGGCCATCATGATGAGTTAGGAAAAAAAAGAAAGAACAATCTATTATCTCAGCAAGAAGTTCACTAAATGCGAGATAAGATATTCACCAATTGAGAAACTGTGTTGTGCTTTGGTTTGGACTACTCAAAGGTTGAGGCAGTACATGTTATACCATACAACTTGGTTGATTTCAAAATTGGATCCTTTTAAGTTCATGATAGGGTCAACTATATTGAATGGAAGAATGGCTAGATGGCAAATGCTGCTCTCTAAATTCAACATAGTCTATGCGAATCAGAAGGCGATAAAAGGGAGTGCAATAGTAGATTTTCTAGCCAGCTGAGCACTTGAGGATAATGAGCCATTAGATTTCAATTTCCCAAATGAAGATCTAATGTATGTTGTAATCATAGGAGAAGAAATTTAATAAGGGCAGTCATGGAAAATAAATTTTGATAATGCTTCAAATGCCACTGGTAAAGGAATTGGAGCAGTTCTGATATCCCCAAAAGGAGATCATTACCCTCTCCCAAGCAAGCTTAACTTCGATTGCACAAATAACATGGTGAAATATGAAACATGTATCATGGATATTCATGCAGCTACATAACGCAAGATCAAGGTTCTAGAGGTGTGGGGGATTCTGCGTTGGTAATTTATCAACTCAAAGGTGAATGGGAAACGAGAGATTCTATGTTGATTAATTATTAAAAGTTAGTTCTCGAGTTAATTAAAGAATTTGAGGACATCACCTTTCATTACCTCCCTCAAGAGATAAAATCAGATGGTTGATGCTTTGGCTACCCTTGCTCCATGATAATGGTCAATACGCAAGAAGATATGAAGCCCATTCAAAAGAGTATTTACGAGGTTCTAGCTCATTGCTACAACATTGAAGGGGAAGAAAAGGATAATCACCCTTGGTACCAGGAAATATTACAATACATAAAAAATAGTAAGTACCCTGAGCAAGCAACTGAGAACGATAAAATGACATTAAGAAGGCTCGCAATTGATTATGTACTTGAAGGGGATATTCTATACAAAAAGAGAAAAGATTAGGTTTTGTTGAGGTTTGTTGTCGCTGTTGAGGCTAAGAAATCCTAGAAGAAGTCCATGAGGGCATTTGTGGAACACATGCCAATAGTTTCACGATGGCCAGACAGGTTATGAGATTCGGGTATTACTGGTCAACCATGAAAGGAGATTGCATTAGATATGCTAAGAAATGTCACAAATGTCAAATTTACGGAGACAAAATTCATGTAACTCCTTCACCTCTTCATGTTATGACTTCCTCATGGCCTTTTTCTATGTGGGGCATCGACGTCATTGGACCAATCTTACCAAAAGCTTCTAGTAGGCATAGATTCATTTTTGTGGTCATCGATTACTTCACTAAGTGGGTGGAAGCTGCTTCCTACGCTAATGTTACAAAATCATCGGTCAACAAATTCTTGAAGAAAGAAATCATATGTCGGTATGGAATGCCAAAAAAGATCATATCCGACAATGCTTTGTACTTGAAAAATAGCACGATAACAAAAGTCTGTAGTCAGTTCAAGATCAAGTATCATAATTCAGCACCGTATTGCTTGAAAATGAACGGGGTAGTAAAGGCAACTAATAAGAACATCAAGAAAATCGTTGGGAAAATGAAAAAGACCTACAAAGATTGGCATGAGAAGTTACCATTTGCTCTCTACGCTTATCAAACGTTTTTCAGAACTTCTACTAAGGCAACACCTTTCTCATTAGTATATGGAATACAGGTAGTCTTACCCATTGGTCGAGATTCCTTCCCTCCGAGTCTTATCACAAGTAAAGTTAGATGAGGCAAAATGAATCCAGTTAAGATATGACCAACTAAACCTAATTGAGGAGAAGAGGCTGAAAGCTATCCAACATGGCCAGATGTACCAAAACTGGATGATGCGGGCTCATGACAAAAAGGTACGCCCTAGAGAATTCTATGACAGAGATCTAGTTTTGAAAAAGATCATTCCTATACAAAAGGACTTCCGAGGCAAATGGATGCCAAATTGGGAAAGTCCATATGTGACAAAGAAAGCCTTTTCTGGAGGAGCTTTAATTCTAGCTAAGATGGATGGTAAGGATTTGTCAAACCCTGTGAACTCAGATTCAGTGAAGAAATACTTTACCTTAAAAAACGGAAAAAGTTTGAGTTGAAAACCCGCAAAAGGTGGCTCAAACCAAAAATAAAAGAGGGGCCGAGATGAAAACCCGGAAAGGGCATCTCGAAGCCTAAGGAGATTTGAGTCGAAAACTCGAAAGGGCTGCTTAGATTTGGATCAAAGATTGGGCACAAAATGAGCTTCTTTCTCCAAAGTAATAGGATGGGGAGACATTATATCTTGGGCATCGACAAAGTGCAACAATTTTCATGGTTACACATTAGGCACAAAGTGGTATTCATCAAGTTTGCTCGAAGAAATTCATACGTTGATATCTGGGGCATCTGATTTTATTTATCTTTGCTCATTTTAAAGATTCTTGATCAATGTGTGCTATTTTTTACCAACATTTATCATTCTTGGACCAATGTTTGCAATTTTGGCCATTGTTTAATGTTTGTCATTCTTTAACCAATGTTTGATATTCATTCTCATTCAAGTTTTGTTTTCAATAACTTCAATCTTATTCATTTTTTATAACCCCGCTCAAAACATTTTTTGCATTGAAATAACGGTTAATGGATTTGATGATATAAGGTATAAAAGGAGTTTTGCATATTGCTTTGAAAAAACTCTAAATAGTATAGAGACCTGAAATAGAACCACTAGTTAAAAATAACCAAATCCGAGGGTTGGAGGGGCCCTAAAACAAATAGTTTAGTTTATGACTACCTGTTCGGATTTCGTATAAAAAACACCAGACTTGAAAGAAAGGCACGGTGACACATCAGTGTTAGAACTTAGGAAAAAGACGATCAATGATGGTCTAATGACTAAAAAACAAAATCATTCTAAAATATGAAATCTTTGCATTCATATCAACATCATTCATACGCATTTAGATAGGAGCATTTGATTCATTCAAATCATAGCATCCTAGTTACATAGCCTAGATAGAGGCCTATAAAATAAATTCTACAGGTCATATCCCCAGAGAATGGTGTGACAGAACGGCAAATCCTATACCCGTAAAGTTGTAGAGGGGCATATTAAAATGAGTAACGAACCTCAATCTCCCTGAAATTGCAATGGAATGGAGCAAAGTTACAACCCCAAATCCTATACCCCTAAAATTATAGAGGGGCGGATTAAAACTCATAGTAGCAAATCTTTATCTCCTTGAAGTTGCAGTGGAGCAAAATGAAGCTACAACATCAAATCTTATATCCCTGAAGTTGCAGTGGATCGGATTGAAGCTACGAACGCGAATCCTTATCTCTCTGAAGTTGCAGTAGAGTAGGATGAAGTTACGAAACCAAATCATATATCCCTAAAGTTGCAGCGGATCGGATTGAAGCTACGAAAGCGATTTCTTATCTCTTTGAAGTTGCAGTAGAGCAGGATGAAGCTACAAATCAAATCCTATACCCCTGAAGTTGCAGTGGGTTGAATTAAAATTACAGAAGCATATCTCAATCTCCCTGAAGCTACAATGGAATAGAGTGAAGCTACTACATCAAATCCTATATCCTTGAAGTTGTAGTGGATCGGATTAAAACTACAATAGCAAACCTCAATCTTCTTGAAGTTGAAGTGGAATGGAGTGAAGCTACGACAGTAAATTTTATCTCTTTGAAATTTCCTTGGGGCAAGATGAAGTCAAGATGCTAAATCCTATCTTCCTAAAGTTGTATAGAAGTGGATACAGTGGAGTTGAGTAACCAACAAAGCGAAAGAGCGGGTTACTCGAAGAGGAGAAGCACTAAAGAAGTTGAGTTTAGTGGACCGAAAAAATTGGTCCTCTTTTGAGTCTTTGCTTCGTTCCTGTTACACGGCAACGAGCAAAGAGGGGCAGCTGTAAAACCTCAATTTTTTTGGGCTAGTAAAAAAACCCAATTTTATTATTTATATATTTATTTATTATTTTAAAATAAATAAAATAATACAATAAACCCACCTTGATAAAGTCCAAGACCATTACATTAGGAAATACCCAAACATTAAAAATATAAAACACATTACAATTACAAAATAAACTACCCAAACCCAAAAATCATACAAGCCTAAAACCTTAAAAATTTTCAACAACCCTAATTTCCAAAACCCTAGCAATCACCGCTCCCTCATCCATGCTATTGTCGCCGTTGCTGCCCTCGGATCCAAGATACCATGATCTGCACGTATATCAGATCTACACGCAACCGAAAAATCCAAAAAATCATTGTAAATCCGTGTTATAAAAACACGAAGATCGAATGTAAAAATTTACGAATTTTTAATAAGATTAGAGGAAATTTTTAGCAATAAAATATACATTCAAAGCAAATACACACGCACTCAAGCATACATTTAAAGTTTCGAAAGCAAAAATCCAAAGGTATTGAATTATTATTTTTTTGAAACTAACATAAGATCTAACTTTTTTTTATTCAAAACCATAAAAAGAAAAAAAGAGACTTTAGTTTATTGTTTTTACCTTCGTGGAGCTTTGTCTTCCGTCTCCGCCATTGGTGGCCATTGAGGAGATTTCATCGGATGAGAAAAGTCAACAACCGAAGGGTTTTCACACGTTTGAGGCTTGTTAGGTTTGATTTCGATAGAAAGGACTTCGGATCTAGGCTTGGAGAATTCGAAACATCAAAGGTAATGTTTTTTCCGAGTTTTGACCATCGTAGATGTTGATCATCGGCACCGGCATACGACGGACCCATGGCGGAAGCACACCGGAGCCCTAAAATTGGTCGACTGACTTTTGAGAGAAAAGAGAAGAGGAGTTTTGGTTTTTTTAAAACAAAGTTAAAAATGAATTTTTTTAACAAAATGTTAGTTATATATGCATACAAAACGGCGCCGTTTTGGGCCTAATATAATAGGCATCAAAACGACGTCGTTTTAAGCTCTAACCTGCCGACCCGATCCGACCCTAGGTAAGATCCGCGTGTTTGGTCCTTTCACAATTTAAGAGGTTTTAATTTAATCTTTTTTGCATTTTTTATATTTTAATTTAGTTCTTTAATTTGTTAGCATTTACAATTGATTCTTTAATTTAATTTCGCCCAATTATTCTTTTTTTATAAATTCTGACTCCGACTTTTTAATTTTTATTTGATTTGGTCCTATTTTATTTTTCATATTATTTGCATTATTTTATTTAGCCTTATTTTATTTAATTTTTTATTTTTTATTTATCTATTTGTGATTCATTTTGTTATTTACATTCTTGCTTTTATAATTAATTTTATTTATTATTTATTTTTGTATTTTATTTATTTGTTATCTATTTTCATGCCTACTCCCTATTATTTTATTGTTTATAATTTTTTTATTTATTATTTATTTATGTGTTATTTTATGATATTTAATTTTATTGATATCTTATTTATTTGCATGCCATATTTTACCTTGAAATTGATTATATGCCATTATTGTACAATTGACTTGACTATTTTAGAATTTTTCCCTAATTAATTAATATCTATTGCTATTATTACCATGACTATGTTATTATTTTATTATGTTGTTAATTGTTATTTAATTCATTCTATTTATGCATGTTTTTATTCTGTCATTATAATTCTGTACATATTCATTTATTTAGTTATGCATGATATTTTAATTCATCTTAAATATATAAATCGTTTTAAAAAATGAGGTAATGTTCTTTGTTTCGGGAATTTGAGAGAATTATGTCTAATTCACTGGGTGTGGTTTCTTTTCTTTGAACCAAGATAATTGAATACCCTATTTAAAATTAAAAAATAGGAGATTTTGAGATAATAATTGTTATTTTCGAAAATTTGAATTGTTGTATCCTAACTTACTGGATGTGATTTTTTAATTCAAAATAACGAGCTTTCTTAGTAATTTTTTTTAAAATGAACAAACATGTCATTCATGCATTTAAGGATTGTAATTTAATTTTTCTCGAGTTTTTAATTTTCAATCACTAAGCCTTTAAATAATCGATTAAGTACCAATTTTGGGTATGTGGAGGTGTTAATCCTTCCTCACACGTAACCGACTCCCAAACCCGTTTTATGGTTTCAAAGACCAAAATTATTTTAATGATTTTTAAAATCCTTACCAGGTGATTCAGTTACACCTATTTTAAAAAATTATTCGTGGCGACTCTGTTTTCATTTTTCAAAACATAATTCGAGATTTTTTTCAAAAAAATGGTTACGACAGTCCTATATTATATTTTTTATAGAAACAAAAATTAAGGCTAGTAGAATGGAGAAGATTAGAAGAAGACTCGCTTTTACAAATGGAATTGATGTACCTGCTGAAGGTTTGAGAGGGGGCCTTTGTCTAGGTTGGAAGGAAAGCTTTTCTGTTGATCTACAAAGCTTTAATGCAAACTATATTGATGCTTTGATTAATGATACAGAATATGGTTTGAGTTGGCACTTTACGGGTTTTTATGGATCACCGAATGGAAGGACAAAGGATGAGTCATGGGAACTTTTGAAATCTCTTGGACGGAGTTGTGATCGGCCTCGAGTGGTTACGGGGGATTTTAATGAGATATTGACTAATGAAAAGAAGCAAGGTGGCCGACTTCGGGAGGAGAGGGTGATGTGTGACTTTCGGGAGGCCTTGGATGTGTGTGGTTGCGATGGTATACGTAGGAAAGGGGAACTTTGCCTCAAACAATATTCATGAGAGATTGGACAGAGGTGTTGCATTTAAAAACTGGTACAATGTTTTTCCCCACTATACCATTACACATTTAAATAAATCCTGTTCGGATCACTGTCCTTTATTATTAAATACGATAGATAATTTGTTATCGGCTAGTAAAACAAGTAGAGGTTCTTGTTTCAGGTTTGAACAAGCATGGCTTTTGTATGACAATTGCGAGGAAACAATGTCAAATTTGTCGCTTGCCTGTAGTCATTTAAAGGTTCCTAAGCGTTTGGCGTATATGGGATCGGGACTAAAAACTTGGGCTATCAAGCAAAAATTGGAACGTGGGTAGTTAATCAGGAGGCTAAAGAGTCGACTGCAAGAATTATATGATGCAAACGTAGATGATGATACGCTGGAGGAAATTATTGAAATGAAATTAGAACTGAATTTAGAGATCAACCAGGAGGAGTTACAATAGGAGTAACGGGATAGAGCTAGTTGGTTAAGGTACGGTGATCAAAACACTAAATTTTTCCATAATTTTTCTTCTTCTAGACGTAAAATGAATACTATTAAGGGTCTGAAAGATGAGAATAACGTGGTGAGGGAAGAAGAAGATGAGAAACTGAGGATGTTCTCTGTTATTTCCAAGGGATTTTTGAAAGTAAAGGGTGTGTGAAAGTCGATGAGATCTATGTTAGTGTTGAAACGAGAGTGACCCAAAATATGAACAATTTGCTTTTGGAAGAATTTAAAGCAGAGGAGGTAAAGAATGATGTAAAGGAAATGAGCTCTCTAAAGGCACATGGGTACGATGATTTCCCAGCACTTTTTTATCATCGGTTCTGGCACATCATTGGGAAGGATATTACTATGTTTTGCATCAAGGTCCTTAACAAAGAAATCCCCATAGCAGATATAAATTTTACCCAAATTATTTTAATTCCAAAACAACGGATGCGAATGCCAAGTATTCTTTTCGGTCGATCAGTTTATGCTCCATGCTGTACAAGATTATCTCTAAAGTCATTACAAACTGATTGAAGATGGTGTTGGATGTCTGAATTGATGAGGCTCAAGGAGCTTTTGTGCCCAGTCGTCTGATTTCAGACAATGTGCTTGTGGCATATGAGTTTATGCATGCCTTAAAAAGAAAAGGATTAGGAAGAAGGGTTCGTTTGCTTTAAAAATCGATATAAGTAAAACTTACAATAGGGTTGAATGGGGATATATTGAAGGTATGATGCTCAATATGGGTTTCGAAGCCAGATGGGTAGAACTTATTATGCATTGCATCTCATTAGTTTCATATTCTATCAAATTTAATGATGACTACAGTGAGACCTTCTTACTAAGCGGAGGTTTGTGTCAAGGGGACCCTTTAAGTCCATACTTGTTTCTTATCTATACGGAGAAGTTCTCGACTTTATTGAAACTTTCCAGATGGGGTGGAGTAATGACAGGAACAAAAGTCTATCATGGAACTCCCTCAGTTACTCACCTCTTTTTTGCAGACGATAGCATTGTGTTTGGAGAGGCTATGGAGAGAGGGTGACATGTTATTAGGAGATTCGGGCTAAATATGAACAGGCCTCTGGGCAACAAGTGAATTTTGAGAAGTTGATGATTTTTTCAGTTCGAATACTGAGGAATATACGTGTAGACAGCTTGTTGGTTTGTTGGGAGTACGTCGGACTTTTAAAATGGAGTGCTATTTGGGTCTCCCAACTTTGGTGGGAAGAAGGAAAAATAGGCTTTTGGTCAACTATGTGATAGAATTAGATCGAAGGTGAACGGTTGGAGTGCTCGGATCCTCTTCCAAGGTGGGAAAGAAGTGTTCATTGAAGCTGTTCTTCAGGCCCTCCCTACATATTCTATGTCATGCTTCTTGTTGCCTAAAATGCTATGCAACAAATTGGAACATATTTTGAGTCGATTTTGGTGGCAAAAAGTGCTAAACGTAAAGGGATGCATTGGCATAAATGGGCAAATCTTAGCAAACCGAAGGATATTGAAGGTATGGGCTTTCACTATCTATGTAAGTTCAATACTGCCTTGTTGGCTAAGCAGGGATAGCGTTTTATAATTAAGTCTGATTCGTCAGTTGCACACATTTTTAAAACGAAGTACTTACTAAATTCTACTTTTTTAAAAGCACAATTTGGGGCTTACCCTTCATATGTTTGGCGAAGCATCTTTGCTACTAGAAAGTTACTGGAAACTGGCGTAGGCTGGAGAGTAGGCTCAGGTTTTGAAATCTCAATATGGACTAATCGTTGGCGTCCTAAATGGGCTGAGGGGAAATCACAAAACACTAGTTATTAATTTGGTTGATAAAGTATCAGATTTGATTGTACAAAATTCAAAGAGGTGGAATGAAGAGCTAATTACCAGTATTTTCTCTTGTGAAGACGCTAAAGCAATTAAATGTGTGCCACTTTCTCATTTTGTTGTGGAAGATAGAACTATCTGGACAGGGGATAGAACTGGTGAATATACCATTCGGCGTGGCTACAGGACTCTAAGTTGGACACCAAATTACAGACAATAGTGCTCAGGAAAAAAGCGACATATACAAGAAAATTTGTCAACAAAAAATTCCTTCCAAAATAAAAATTACATCCTGATGTATTCTACACAATTTTATCCCCACTGCCTATGTTCTCTACAATAGAAGAATTGCAGAATCTCCAAATTGCCCTAGGTGCGGGTCATGTCTAGAATCTACAATGCATGTGTTGCTATGGTGTGGCCATACATAGTAAGTTTGGCAAAAAATGAATTTTAGCTGGTCAACAAATACTCGATAGGAAAATATTTGGAATTGGTTTGAAAATATCTTTCTAAGGAGTAATGGGACTGCCTACAGTAGGATGTTGATAACTCTTTGGTCCATTTGGCATGCTGTAAATCAATTTGTAATGGAAGGAAAATGTCTATCAGCTTTAGATATTTATTCTAAAATTGAATGTCTGATTAAGGAGCTATTTTAGAATGAATAGAAATTACCTGAGAAGCAAGATATAATGACCTCTCAGTGGTTACCTCCTCAAGGGTTTAACATTAAAGTGAATTTTGATACGGCGTTCCAGCAAAATCAACACCGTTCATGTTCATGGTTTGTGATCACGCTATGAATGTCACAACAATTGGTGCAAGCGAACACTGTCAATGCAAGTATAGTTGATAGGTGTTAGCTATCAGATACCAACCCCACAGAGATGGTTGTTGATGCTATAATTGTCGAAGAAATTAGAGTTAGAATAAAAGGAATTGTAAGGAATAATGTTAGCGCAATTAGATCACAGACTGCAGAATTAAAATGAATCAAAACTGTCAAAGCAATTGTTGGGAGCATGTGATACAATATGTCAAGACAATTTAATAAGAAATGTAGTGAAAGTTGAAGATATTTTGTCGATGAAAATTAAGGAAATTAAAGAAATAAAATAATGATGATAAAATGGGGGGATCCCTGACTTGATAAGTCGGCAATCACTAAATGTGACCACAAGGTAAATGCTAGATAAATTGTCGCTGCAATTAAGCTTAATGAGATCTTAACCACACCTTTCAATGCTGGCAATGCTTTACATTCGAAAACAAGTGACCAGAATTCCTTCGTGTCTCAAGCAACTTCCATTGTCTTGCTTGTTAATTTAACTTGTCACTGCACCTTCCAATGTCAGCGACTGCAATAACACTTTTGTGATCAAGCAATTAAATCCAAAGATAAACATATATGAGGAATTGAGCAGAAATCAATTTAGATCTAAATTTAAAAAGGTACTTCCATACACAATTAAGTTTATCAGAATTTACCAACGTTTAAGAGGAAATAAAGAACAAGTTGAAGCATTCTATTCCTAGCCTACTAGAACTCTTCCCTAATGCTCCTCTTGCGTCGAACTTAAAACACTCCTCATCAAGAGCAGATGTTGCCTTCTTCTCATACCCAGTTCACCTTTCAGAATAATTACGCTGCCATGGAAGGAAGCTTAAGAAAAATGAGAAAATGGAATTGATTTGTCACGAGCTAGATGATCCCTTTTCTTCTTCTCTCTCCTCAGTATTTATCTTTACTGCCAAGTACAGGTGTCCTTCTTCATTTAGATCTAACTTCCTTGCAACTGTACAGGTTAGTTAATCCTCTGTACACTCACGCAGATCTGGTATATGTAGTAAGCAGTTGCAGGTTGACGCGACATTTCTGGACGCAAATTTAGATTTTAATTTGCTGTGACAACTTTGATATCCTCACACATTGGTACTTCTGGATATGTTCAAACAGTAAAATCCCCGATGTAATCTGGAAGTGCTCATGTGGTGACATGTTTGGGCGCAATTCTGGATTAAAATTGCGGCGACAGCCTTGAACAGTTACCTGCTTTGATCTTTTAAGATAGATCCCTATACTGACATCTCAAGATGTCATACTAACACTAAATGTAGTGACATTAGTAGCATAAGTATAATAAAATGAAAGAAAATTACACCAAACACATCACTAACTTAGAAAATGCAATTACTAAATACAAAATACTAAAAATGCATGCTAAACATGGTACAAACGGAACAAATTATACTCTAAATAAGGAGAAATTAATGGTCGTTTCTAATGCTATCAGTTTGTCATCAGAAACGATGTTGTGCTGGTGCTGGGGTGTAGGGTGAAGATGAACATATATGTTGCAGACACCTTTCTACTGAAGCCATCGCTTGTATCCAGGCATTACAGTTCGCAAGAGACAAGGGTTTCCACAATATAGAGGTTAAGGGAGACTTTAGGATTACAATTGTTAAAATTCAAAAGGGAATTTTAGACAAATCTGAAGTTAGGGTGTTTACAGAAGAGATTAATACTTTTGCCCTAACTTTTACCTCTATTTCTTTTCGACATGCAGATAGATTAGCAAATATAGTTGCCTACCAATTAGCAAAAAACGGTTTCACAAAGGGAGATACCTTGTTCTAGGATGAAGAAGTACCTGAAGATATGTTGAAGGTCTTGAATCGCGATATGCCCTCCTTGGTTTCTCTTCTGGGTCTCTTAGTCGACTAGAGGTCTGATATGCTCTCTCTGATTGGAACTAGAATCATCATCTCTGTCTCGTCAAGGCTCCTTTACTCTTTGATTTATGTTTTGTTTGATCTGTTTTGTTTTGTTGTTTTTTAATTGTTGTTGGTGTCCAACTATGTGATGGGTTCCCGAGAGGGATGGGAATAGGGACACGTGTTTGGTTTGTTTTTATGTTTCTGACTTCTACTTTATTCCATTAGTTTAAGCCTCGATTTTTATTTAAAAAAAGCATAAAAAATTTAAATTCAACATCCAATCTTAGAACATAAACCATAATCCATTTAAGAAAAACTAACAACCCATAAGATTACCCATTATTACCCCGTCACAAAAAATCAAGAGGCCAAAACCCACAAAATCAAACATAATCCATAATTTATTTTTAAAAAAACAACAACAACCCACCAAAACCCATTATTACCCGATCACCCAAAGCCCAAAAATTAAAAATTGAAAAAAAGTTCTCCAAATACACCCAACCCTTTCTTCTTCTTCTATCGTGAGGCAGAGAGCCAAAAACAAAATAGGAAAAAATTAGGGCTTAGGTTTTCTTTGCTTTTCTTTGCAATATTTGTCCCTTCTTTCTCTATTTTTTTCCAATTTCTTTAAACTTGCTTAGGCTACCATTTATTCCTACCAAAATACCCTAAAATATAAAGATGATTTGCAAAGATTTTGTCAAAAAAATTTCATCAATCTTTTCATGTTACAACAAAAAGAAACAAGAATCACGACAAAAAAATTTTAGGTACATACTTGAAAATTATGAATTTTGGAAAGTGCAAGTGAGATTTTGGTTAGAGATTTTTGTGGTTGTGTTGTGATTTTGTTTGGTTTGGAGTTTGGAAAGTGAAATCTAAGAGTGAAAGTTTAGAGTTTGGATTGCTTTTTTTTTTTGTTTTTTGAACAAATTTCTTGTACTGATAACCGATTCATATTTTTCTATTGCTATTGGACTGCTTTTTTTTATTGATTTTTGGACTACTTTTACTTTTTTTGATTGAAAATTATCTAATTTTGCAGGTAAAGAATATATCCCCTTTGTCTTATTATATTCCTTATTTTTTCTTTTTACTTATCTTTTCGTAAAAGTTTCAAATTAGTCCTAATTTGTTTCTGAGTTGGTTTAAGAGCTTGGCAAGCTCGATTAAGGCTCAGTTTTGGTTCTGAATTGTGGTAACCAGAAATATTTTCGGCAATGAATATTTGGAAAATAAATCAATTTAAAAAATAAATGTAGAAAAGATCTTCAATTTTAAAAGTGGATTGTTTGTAAAAGGATTTAAATTAGGGGTGGTTCAAGGGCAAATATACCAAAACTTTAAAATCAACCTACTTTCTCCATTCATCAGGAAACTCACGAAACCCTTTTCTTCCCCACTTGTCTTACCGTCCCTTGCAATCCCTTAGCCCTTTTCACTTATTTTATCTTTCAAACATCAATCCCTTTGATTTCCATCATCTTCCAAGCGTTAAACTTCTCTAGAATTTCATAAAAAATTCAAAAACACCATCGATTTTACCATTGATCAACTTGTGAGTTTTTTGGATTTTCAATTAAATGTTCGTTTCTCCTTCAACCAAGGTAATGTTTCATTTTCCTTAGCTTTTGATTATATCTAGCCTTTTAAATTGAGTTCTTACCTATTGAATCGGAAGTTTGTAATAAATGCCGAAATTTGGGTCGTTAGTGGTGAAATTCAGGATTTTGTATGAAAATGATGTTTCAAAGTGTTTCCAACTTCTTTTAATGAGATTAGAAGGTTTCTAAACCTTCCCTAAAGTTTCGTTAAGAGATTCTAAGGTTTTATTAAGTGTTCATGAAAATTGGCTTTTTTACGTCAAAATTTTAGAACCATGAATATGTGTAATTTAGTGTAGCTTGAAGGTTGAGAATATCTCATAGATGGATAATTAGATTATTTGAATCAGTTTTAGGCAAAAGGAATTAGTAGAGATTAAGATATTTGGGGTTTCAAGTTTACGAATCAAAAATTTCAGTTCCAAGAGGAACTAGCTTAGGCTTGTGTTTTTGGTTGATTTAAGAGCGTCTATGGTTGAATATTAATTATTTTTATTTTTTGGTTAACTTTGGTGAAGTTTTGGATCCGTTGGAGCCTTCGATGAACAAGGCGAAAGGAAAGGAAAAACTAGTTTAAGCTTTTGACGACTAGGCGAAATCGCGAACGGTGAGTGTTTTGAGTCGCTGCTTGTAGACATGATTCATAGTGTTAAATGAGATTTTAGGAGTTGCCTAAACCCCTATCCTAAGTTTCGAGTGTAAGCTTTCTTATTTCCCTCGTTAATTTTGTGAGATATGTGATATGGATTGAGTACTAGGAAGTGTTAATGCGATATGAAATATATACGTGACTAGCTATTGTGAATTATGTTGATTGTGGGCATGATGTACATGCCAAATGGAAATGATAATGTTATGCTAATAATGCAAATATGCAATGAAAGTGTGGAGAAAATCGGTAAGTAAATATGTGAATTATTGTGGATACTTTGGCCTTGTGACTTTTTAAGATCGTTGGATATAGTTGGCATGCCATAGGATTGTGAGTACTCACCTTTATGTTATGTTTTTGAGACATTGAGGCTCGATACAGATTTGGAGAGATAAGGGAATGTGGGTGTAACACCCCTAACCCCTTTCCGTCACAGGATTAAGGTTAAATGATGTTACCATTCAAGCACCACCACTTTCATTCAATGAAGCATAAGCACAAACCTTTCATTACACACATCAATACCATACATTCCATTTGCAAACATATAATTCTTCTATCAAAACTAGCTTAAAATCAATCAGAGTCAATCATTATCAAGCAAAAAGTCTAGAAGAAAATAAAGAAAACAAGTGAAACAGGGGCACATGGCCGTGGGCCAGACCATGTGCTTGCCTGTGTGTGATTTTGAAATAGGGTCACACAGCCGTTCACCAGCACGTGTGCCCGCTCATGTGTAACTCGAAAAGACCCTACTAACTTAAGACCCACACCCATGCCTTGGACTGTGTATCAACCCGTGTGTCTATTCGAACAGACTGCCCTGCACCATCAAACACTCACACGACCGTGTGACAGCCTATGTCACAAGCCTTGTAAGGCACAAAATTTCTTCTACAAGAAGGCACTTCACCTAATAACTTCTCCACCAAGTCACACTAACCTAGAACCAATTTACCACAAGATTCAATCAACATTCCTAGGTTAAACATCCCTATTAACCCAAAATACTCTCATCAATAGAATATGCCTATTTACCAATTTAAAATTCTCAAATTAACAGCATACAAGTTCCTTCTAACCAATGAACCATTACACAAAGTAAACACATCCCTTTATCTACCATTCAACCATGACTCAAACATATAAGATAATAAATATAACACATAACAACAACCCATGTACATTCATAGCATTTACTCTTATTCAACCCAAAACATAGATCACATCCATACAGTTCACTTTGAACCAACAAAAAGAGATGACTAAGTTCTTAATGAGTCTTATATACATGCCATTACCTAACATAATTTTACAAAGAAATCTACCAAGTGATGGATAGTGTGATCCTTGATTGATCCTTCCTTCCAAAATATGCTAAAAATCTACAAAATAGCCAAATCAAATCCATAACTACAAGCTTAGCTATGTCATATTATTTATATGTAAAATTTTACCTTTATGCCTATTTCAAATATTCCAAACATTTGATTCATTCTAGTTTATATATACAGCATTTCTTTTACACCTATCCAACTTGCACCATTTTCACGAAAATACCGTTTAAAATCCACAGGGGTACCGAAGTGCAATTCAAGGGCACCAAAGTGCGATACAGAGGCACCGGAGTAAGATTCAGGGGCACCGGAGTGCAAGTCAGAGTACACAAATTCCTAATGTTATTGTCGAAAATTCCCAGTAGCATAAGTATATATATATTTCTAATTAAATGATCAAATAACAACTTAATAATATCAAATGTAATTAAAATTGAAAACCACTAGGACTTACCTAAAAATTGCTTCAGTTGAGTACGAAGTTACTCCCCGACCTTGTCTTTTCCTCGATTTTGATCCCTCAAATTTGGCTCTTGATCTATTCATAATAATTTTAATCAATTTTTGGTAACTTTATACAACCTCATTTTCATCCAACACATACATATAATAACATTTGACATCATGAACCTATTTTCCAATGTATCCCAATTTCCATATTTTATACTCAAATTTTCACCTAATTCTAAAATGATACAATTACTCAAATACCCTAGAATTGATGGTTCCATGGTAATCCTATTAAATTTTCCAAATATCAAAATCATGCTAAAATTAGATAAACATAAATCATTTTCCCACAACTAAGCTTCCAAGTTCCATTCCATCAACACCCATTCAATTTCTCATGAACTTTCAACTAAACTCAAGAAAAACAAAGCTTTAGCATACATTAAACATGAACCCATCCACAAAATCACTTCCAAAACAACCAAGATTTCACCAATTGAGAGATAATTTAGCTTAACCCATATACATAAATCTCAAAATCATCAATTTTAACCAAAAATAAGTTCAAAACACCTACCATGCAATCCTAATTGTCTTTGTTTAATTAAACACCCAACAATGGCTTTTCCTTTCTCTCCCACGGTCAAAGAAGAAAAAATAGAAGAAAAATAAAATCCTCATTATTTTCCTCTAATTTCATTCCACTCACATTTGCATTTTACCTAAGTATCCTCACTCATTAAGTTTAATTTCCTTTAAGCCTAATCCACATCATCCACTATCTCATGTAAATGGTTTAATTCCTTCCATCCCTTGTATAATATAAAAATTAACACATTCCTCTCTAATTTTACTAGTTGTTATATTTACACCTAATATTAAGAAGTTTTACCTTTTTCATTTTTTCATTTTCACTAAATAATTTCTATCATCTCATTGTAGTATTTGTATTAGCTATTGCCAACTATTTTGCTATTACTAACTAATCATAATAACAAATTCCAAAAATAACTATTAAAGTTTTCCGAACATTCTAAAAATCGCGATGTTGCAGTGAGCTAAGTTCCATTGACCAGGATATGTTGATGTGTTGGAGAGTGTTAGTTAAATGCTATGCTTTTGGGATATGTTCGACTCTATGAGTCATTTGTGTGTTGGAGATCCGTGCATCTGATGTGTAGTGATAGAGCCCACTTATATGTTTTATAGCCTCAAATGTCAATCTATCACTAAATGCAATATTATGATATGTGGCGTATGTTTAAATATTTGATTAATAAGCTAGATGAGTTGGTAAATATTGCATGAATAGTTAAGTATGTCATTATAGTAAGCTATGTATGTAATTGTGCTTTAGATGTTACCATTTGACTTATAAGTTCATGTTTATTTGGTAGTTATTCCGATCATTCACTGAGCATGTTTAAGCTCACACATTCTTTTCTAAACATTACAGATAGTTAGTGTTTCTGGTGTGGGTGATGCAGAATTCCAAGGAAGTGATCCAAGTTAGGAGTAGTAGTTAAGTAGGTGCTATTATTGCTATGACTTTAAATAGTGGGAATAAGGCAATGTGGTATATTTGTTGGTTGATTATTGTCATGTTGTTTTAAATGATTGCATGATTTATTTACTCATAGGATTTATGGACATTTGATATTAGTTCATTAATTTACTTTGGTTTAGGTTATTGATGATGCTTTAAACTACAAATATAGACTTTTGTTGATGAATGATGAGATTTTTTAAACATGTTGAGTGGTATATGTTTGATTGTGTTAAAAGCCCTATTTTGGCCTTATTTTTGCTGCTCTATAAAGAGGTATCGATAATCGAGCGTAAGTGTAGATACTTCTATGTTGAGACGAATGTGTAAGGAAATAGTAGCTCAATTTGGCAACAATACCAGTTCCCGAGTGTCGATACTAGGGATAAAAATATAGATACTTTTGAGATTGTATCGATAATTGTTGGGGTTTTAAATTTCGATGAGAAATATAATGTTTAAATGGTACCAATTTTCCAATAGTATTGATACTCATATTGAGAAATACTGATTCCAGTGATTGTGTATCGATACCTACGTGACTTTTTGGAAAATTTAATTAAATGGTCTTTAAGCATGGTTCAACTTGACAAAAGGTTCGTTTAATGTATGTTCAGTGGATTTTAATTTCATCAAGGGTATCTTAAACATAAAATTTCTAGATTTGTATGGTTTTGATGAAGTTGCATGCAAATAAGACTTTGTGTAGGTGTGATGTTGTGACGTTTGATGTGGCATCCTATTATTTGGGCCCAACGATCGAGCCGAGTATAGGGTGTTATAATAATATTGTTTTTGGCTTGTTGTTTTAACTTGATATTTAAGTGGAATTCATGGATGATTAATGTCGTTAACATTGTAACATCTTATAGCTCGAGTTGAACGACCAGACCGGGTATAGGGTGTTATAAGGATATTATCCCAATTAACCACTCCGGGAATGCTACAACAGAATGGTGTGGCAGTGAGAAGGAATTAAACTTTGTTAGACATGGTTCGATCAATGTTAAGTTATTCACAGTTGTCAATTTCTTTTGGGGATTCACTTTACAAACAACTTACTACATTCTAAATGATGTACCAACTAAGGTCACACCTAAAATTTCATACAACTTGTGGCACAGTAGGAAACCAAACCTAAAGCATTTTAAGATTTGGGAATGCCCGACCCACATATTAGATAAATATGTGAGGAAGTTGGATCACGAACATAACTGTGCATGTTTGTAGGATATACTAAAGGAACAAATGTTAGTTTGTTTTATAACCCAAAAGAGCAAACAATTGTAGTGTCTACTCATGTTACATTCCTTAGGGAAAGTTATATGAACGACTTTAAGCCTCAAAGTGAAGAAGTAGTTGAGGAACTTTTGGGAAATACACAAAGCCTTCAAGTATCGATTTTAGATCCAAATCCTAATAGTAGACCTACAAATGATCAGTAGCATAGGGAGCTTCATTGTAGAGCGAAGGTCTCTCGTAGGCCTGAGTTCTTCCAATTTGGCGAAAGTGTTCTTAACATTGAATTGGTCGAACAGGAAGATGATGAGTCACTCACATTTGACGAAGCAATGGAGAGTGCTGATTCCAAGCTTTGGGAAATAACTACGAAAGCTAAGATGGATATTATAAAATCTAACTCATTGTGGGAACTTGTAGTCTTATTGGAATGGATAAAACACATAAGGTGTAAATGGATCTACAAGAAGTAAGAAATGTAGAGACTTATAAGGCCAGACTTGTAGCAAAGGGGTATACTTAGAAAGAAGGTGTCAATTAAGAGGAAACCTTCTTTCTGATCACCATGTTCAAATTTATCCGCATATTACTATCCATTGCGATGACTCTCGATTACAAGACTTGACAAATGAATGTTAAGACAACAATTTTGCACGACTATCTTAAAGAGAGCATCTATATGATGCAACCCACCAAATATATAGCTAAAGGAAACGTGCGTAAAATTTGCAAACTGGTTAGATTCATATATGGACTTAAACAACCATCTCACTCATGGAATCAAAGTTTTGATTAACCAATCAAAGTTTTTCAATTTGAGCAACATGGGTGGGGGGTATAACATCAATTGTGAAATTAAAAAAATCCATTCTTTTTACAAATCAACAGATATTATTTTGAACTTATTTATGTCATCTTATATTTTGATAAATCCAACAAATACTATTATTAATAGTTTGACTAAGTTGGTGTCACCCATCAACCACAATTCAACTCAGTTGTGAAACTGTAAAAAAGATTCATTCCTTTTATAAAGCAATAATTTAAAAAGATTTTTTTGTCTTTTTATATTTTTATAAATCTAGCAAAATGCATACATTTAAACTTGGAACATCATTTATCTCAACTTTACCTTTTTAATTTCCTTATAAAAAGGAAAACTTCACCATTTTAACTAAATCCATGTAGTTTATATATCGTTTTTATTAAATTTGTTACAAAAAAATTTCACGCTTTGTGGGTACCATGATCTCATATAATTTAATTTAGGGATATATCCCAAAACTAGACATGAACTCTAATTCAACGTGCAGTATATACTTGAACTTTAATTTTGTGTAATTTTATACATAACATTTTTGTTCGATTCAATTTTCATAAGCAACTAAAATCATTATCTATATAACATCATTTTACGTTTACATATTACATACACAAATAATTATACTTATCAAACATAAAAATAAGTTGATGTATGTTGATGCATTGGATCAACAGTTGGTTTCATTCTCTAAGAGCAGAGAACCAGAAACTGAGAGGAAGAAGGAGCCCCTCCCTAGTCTCGTAACTTAGAATTTTATTGTATAGGTCGAATAATTGGGTTGGATTTCAAGTCGAATCCTGGGTCGGGTTGTAATTATTATTTTATAACAATTTGTCCCCCCATATTGTCGAAGAAGAGTTATAAAGTGATTCTTTTGAAGCAAGCTTACACTTATAGAGTGTTTAATTTGGGGCTTACTATATAAGTTTTGACTTGAAACTTTATTGAACAAATTTTGTTGTCCAATAGTTTGGAAAAGGAGTCAAGAATTGTAATGCAGAATACTTCAAATTGTTTTTTCCCGTAAGAAAAAAATTGTAAATCAACAAACTTAGAGAAAATTGTTCGATATTAGTTTCGATCTTAAATCACCGAGCTGTTCGGAGGCATTGATATTAAATCATCGAGCCTTAAGAATATCAACTGCGATCTTAAATCAACGAGTTGTGTGAAGCTATGATATTAAATCAGCTAACTCAAATAATTGAAGGTTACGACCTTAAATCAACTGACCTCTATAATATGAGTTGGGAACGTAGGTCCGTCAGCTATTTTTGAGGTTACGATATTAAATCGACAAGCCTTTAGAATATCAGCTAGGAACGCAGGTCCGCAAGTTGTTTTGGAGGTCGCGATATTAAACCGGTGAGCCTTTAGAATAACAGTTGGGAACGTAGGCCCGCAAGCTGTTTTGGAGGTCACGATTTAAACCTACAAGCCTTAAGAGTACAGTTAGGAAGTAGGTCCGCGAGCTGTTTTCAAGGTCATGATATTAAACCGATGAGCCTTAAGATTACAGTTGGGAGCTTGAGCTCGTACTTACTATTTTGAAGGCTGCGATGTTAAACTTGGGAGCATGAGATTACAACTGGGAGCTTGAGCTCTCGCTAACTGTTTTGGAGGCTGCAGTGTTGAACTTGCGAGCCTAAGACGACAGTTGGGAGCTTTTAACTCTAGCTAACTATTTGAAGGTTGCAGTATTGAACTTGCGAACCTTAATACAACAACTGAGAGCTTTTAACTATCGCTAACGATTTGGAGGTTGCAGTATTGAACCTGCGAGTAAGGGTGTGCAAATTTCGGGTAAAACCAAATTAATTTGGTTAATTGACTGAATTCAGTTTAATCGGTCGATTAACCGAATTATTTCGATCAGGGGATGATTAATAATTTTTTGGAAGTTCGGTTAATGGTTAATTCGATTCGAAATCAGTCGGTTAACCAAATTAACCTAACTTAATAAATAATATTAAAATATATAAGTATTAGCCCAAAAATCAATCGGTTAATTCAATTAAATTTTTATATGTTTTATACTTGTTTTTATCAAAAATAAAAAAACATAAATTTCGATTAATTCGGTTAACCAACCGAATTAACCAAAAAAGCTTGGTTCGATTTAGTTATTTTTTAAAAAAAATTTCGGTTTGATTAATGGTTAAGGGTTTAAAAGGGTCAGTTAATTTGGTTAATGGTAGTTCGGATTGATTAACCGGTCGGTTAATCGATTGAACACCCCTACCTGCAAGCCTTAAGAACTCTCACTAATTGTTTGGAGGTTGCGGTATTGAACCTATTAACCTTAATACTACAACTAAGAGCTTTTAACTCTCGGTAACTATTTAGAGGTTACAGTATTAAACCTGCGAACCTTAATATGACAATTGGGAGCTTTTAACTCTAGCAAACTGTTTGGGGGCTACGGTATTGAACCTGCGAGTGTTAAGATGACAGTTGGGAGCTTTTAACCCTCACTAATTGTTTTGAGGCTATGGTATTGAACTTGCGAACCTTAATACGACAACTAAGAGCTTTTAACTCTCATTAACTGTTTTGAGGTTACGGTATTAAACCTGCGAACCTTAATACGATAGTTGAGAACTTTTAACTCTCACTAACTATTTGGAGGCTGCAGTATTGGACCTATGAGCCTTAAGACGACAACTGGGTCTTTCTAATTGTTTGGAGGTTGCGATATTGAACCTGCGAGCCTTAAGACGATAACTGGGAGCTTTTAACTCTTGCTAACTGTTTGGAGGTTGCGGTATTGAACCTACGAGCCTTAAGACAAAAGTTGAGAGCTTTTAACTCTCGCTAACTGTTTGGTGGCTGCGGTATTGAACCTACGAGCCTTAATGCGATAGCTGGGAGCTTTTAACTCTACTAATTGTTTGAACATTGAAGTTCGCGATACGAGTGTCGAGCAAACTATTAAAAACATCAACAAAAACAAAAGAAGGCCAGAAGCATACAAATATCTGATTAAATAACATTCATGCTGTAATTTCGTCCCTTGGATTCACTCCGCTTAATAATTAATTACTAAGGATACTATCTCTTCATTTTGGATTGGGCTGCATGTTCGGTATTGTACAACTATAAAATATATACGTATATTTCCAGCATTCATGTAAAATTTATGCATGAGAGTAAGAAAACAAAATATTTATGTGTATTTCCAACATTTATTTAGTATATAATGGAATTAAGGGAAACCTAAAAAGCTTCATATAGCTTAGAAATGCAAAGACAGTAAAATATTAGGTTGGAAGTGTACCTGGTTATGAAATACCACATAGGAAAAAACAAAGAAGATGATGACAAAGGAAGAAGTCCAGGTGCGACAGCTAAGTAGACAAGTTTTCATATATTGCAAAGTTCAAACAACCAGGATCTACCTTATGTAGTAGTACATAACATGAACTTAAGCAAAGGGAAGAGTAGTAGGGAGAATAACATCTACGATAGATGATTTAGTTTGATCTTACCTGCAAAATGTTAGCGTATACAAAAACCAATTTCGTATGTGAACTACAAGTTCTCTTTTAAACAAAAACAAACCAGTAATCACCAATCCTGCATGCCATTTTAGTAAAGGATATTTGAAAATAATATATATACTTAAAAAGTAACATTATATCAAAAGGCCGTAGAGATCTGCACGTGTAAATGCCTCTGTTAAAAGGCCAAATGTCCATATTTATAAAAAGGGATAATGTCATTTTTTATCTCTATACTTTGACACTTGTTTTAATGTGGTACTTGAAGTTTCAAAATGTCTAATGTAATACTTGAAGTTTAATTTCGTTATACAATCTGATATTTATCGATAACGGTGTTAATTTCTAACTGATTTTGATACGTGAATCAATTATGTATCGACATGTAATAATGGAAGTTGAAGGAGTAACTGTATGAATAGATTAAAAAAAGGTTCTTTTGCAATTTGCTCTTCTCTCACTTTTTCAAAGATCCTAGTTTTTTTTCTTCTTCTTTCTTTCCATCTTTTTACCCTACTTATTGGGGTTTCTAATACAAAATCCCTTTTCTTATTCACCAAAAAAAAATCCCTTCTTCTTCGTTAGCCATAATCAACAATAGCGTCACGATCTCTTCTCGGCCCACCGAAGCTCCGCCACCCCACTCCTTCAAAGCCTAAAACCACTATCGCCACAGCCACCACTAACGTTCCAAGCGATCCATTCATGGATATACTGTTGGCTAATTTCAATAAAGACAATAACCCACCTTCGATGGGATTCACCGAAAATAATTCAGCCACTTATTTAGCCACCGACAACCCTTGCCTTGACTTTTTCTTCCATGTGGTACCTAAATCCCCACCCGATTCCATTAAAGAAATGTTGGGTCGAGCTTGGAATTTTGATCCATTGATGACTTTGAAGCTAATTTGTAACTTACGTAGTATTCGTGGTACAGGGAAATCCGACAAGGAAGGGTTTTATATGGCGGCGTTTTGGTTACACGATCATCATCCTAAAACCCTTGCTTGTAATTTGGATTCCCTTGTTAATTTTGGGTATTTCAAGGATTTACCCGAAATTCTGTATCGTATGCTTGAAGGATCTACTGTTAGACAGGTTCAAAAACATGATTGGTTGATGAGAAAAAAAAGGGGAAATTCAGAAAGGGAAGCTGCTGTTATTCAATGGAGCAAGAAGTTGAAAAATCAAAACCCAAACGAGCAGCTAGAGACCCTAATTTGGAGAAAGCAAAAGCTAGTGATTTAAGAAAGGAAAAGAATATTTCAATGACGAAAAAGGTGATCGAGCGATATTCAAGAGACCTAGATTTCAGGTTCCTTTACGAACGTGTCTCTGATCTTTTTGCTATTTGTCTTAAATCAGATATGGAGTTTTTGAAATCTAATGAAACTAGAAAGATTGGTCTTGCTGCAAAATGGTGTCCTTCAATTGATTCTTCATTTGATAAATCAACATTGTTATGTGAAAGCATTTCCAAGAAAATATTTTCTCGAGAAAATTATCCTGAATATGAAGGAATTGATGAACACTATGCTTATCGTGTTTGTGATCGACTTAGAAAAGAAGTATTAGTACCACTGGACAAATTTTTAGAATTACCATAAGTATACATTAGTGCAAATTGCAAAAGATGGAAAGAAAGAAGAAGAAAAAAAAAAGAACTGGGCTTTTGAAAAAGTGGGGAAGGGTAAATTGCAAAACAGTCCTCTAATTTACCCGTGTAACTACCCCTTCAACATACTACTGTCACGTGTAGACACATAATTGATTCACGTATCAAAATTAGTCAGAAATTAACACCGTTACCGACAAGTACCAAATTGTATAACGGAATTAAATTTCAAGTATCATATTGAATATTTTGAAACTTCAAGTATCACATTAAAACAAGTGTCAAATTATAAGGTGAAAAATGACATTATCTCTTATAAAACTTACCATTAACCAAAACTGCTAAACAAACAAGCAAAAAGTTACCATGCTTAGTAAAGATAAAAACGGATATCTCATCGAAGCAGTAAGAAGCTATACAAGCCATAAATAGTTGTAGGAAGCTAAACGTATCATATGTGCACTCAAAAACATAACACATGGAGTTATACCCGAACAACATAAAGGAAATTGAATTTGAGCCATCTACAAAATAAATCTATAGAAGCAACAGAGCTTGAGCTTTGCAAAAAATTAGAACATAAATTACTAACAAGAAAAATGTTATTAAAAATTAACACTTTTTTAAGCTTATATCAGTCATTGAGATTTCACCCATGTAATGGTAGATTATTATTATTATTATTATTATTATTAGAGTCAATTTTCAGTGTGTTAGAGTCAATTAATACAGTGGTCATCGCATTCCAACAAAATTCAACCCAGAAATGAGAAATAATCGGCAAACAGTCCTTAACCCAATTAACTTAATTGAAATACACCGATTTTGAATTGATTATTATTATTATTGTTAGAGTCAATTTTCAGTGTGTGTGTTTGTTTGTTTGTTTTTCTTTTCTCAATTTTTCAAGGGCCCAACCTGGACAGTTCATTTTCTTCAAGTAGTCACCATAAGCCATTGGAACATAACCCTCATACATCTCTGGATTTGATTTATGCTAATGAAATCAACACATCATGAGAAAAAAGAAGCACAAGACTAACAGGTTAAAACTATTAACTATGCTGTGAAAGGACTTAAGTTGACATGATAAAATTGAACTTACAGAAGGGGAGGGAAAAAAGACAACCAACCTGGGAAACAACTTGCTGCCTCACAAACCTGTGGTGGTCTTGAGAACAGTAAAGTTGATCTGGCAAAGAGCGATATTGACAGTTACCATCACCATGAATCTTATTCTCAACCAGATCATACAACAGCAAAGCCAAAAGATCATCAATCAGCAAACACCCGATCTACAGAGGGGTGAGAATGAGGAGTTGGGGAAAATGGGTGCCCGAAATTCGTGAGCCCTGCAAGAAATCCCGCATTTGGCTCAGCACTTTTGCTACCCTAGAAATGGTTAGGATTGTGTAAATTTCAGATAAAACTGAATTAATCCGGTTAATCGATTGAATCCGGTTAATCTGTCGGTTAACTGAATTAATTCAGTTGAGAATCGATTAATAATTTTTTTGAAGTTTGATTAAGGGTTAATTTGGTTTGAAACCGGTCGGTTAATCGAATTAATTGAACTTAATAAATAATATTATAATACATATGTATTAATCGGTCAATTAATTTGGTTAATTCAATTAATTTTTATATGCGCTATACTTATTTTAACCAAAAAAAAAAAACATATAAATTTGAATTAACCGAAAAAGTTTGGTTTGATTAAGGGTTAAGGGTTTAAAAGGTTCAATTAATTCGATTAATGGTAGTTCAGGTTGGTTAATCGATTGATCACCCCTAGAAATGGCAGTGCGTGCCCATGATTTAGCAACTTTAAGCATCAAAGGTGAATTCACGATTCTCAATTTCCCTAACCTTGTAATTTTGCTTCCTCAACCAGTTTCACTAATGCTTCGCAACATTTAAGTCGCCGCCGCTAAAGCTGCCTCTCGAGTTGAAATTCCTTATGTTCTCAATATCAATTCCCACAACAACCCCACCATTCTTCAATGGACCCAAACTTTGATAAGCAACAATTGATGCATGTCTCTTCTGCATGCTTCTCAACTACTGCTTGTCGAAACCATCTTTTGAAAAAAAGTTTCGAAAATATTTTTAAAATCGAAATATGGAGTCGCCACCAATTTTTTTTTTGGTGTGATTAGATCATCGTAAAACGTTTTAAGTTTATTTTAACAAATATTTTGGTCTTCAAAATCCAGAAAACGGGTTTGGGAGTTGGTTACATATGAGGAAGGATTAGCACCCTCACACGCTCAAAATTGGTACCTAGTCGATTTTTTAAAAGTCTTATTTGTTAAAAATTTGAAAACTCGAATAAAAGTCAAAATGCGATCCATAAATACACGAATGAGATGTTTAAATGAAATATCTGATTACTTAGATTCAAGGCAAAATCATACCCAACATGTTAGGGCACAATCTTTCGAGTCCCCTAAAATAACAAAATATTGAGCATTAATTGATTCCAAATAGGATATTCAATTATTTAGGTTCAAGGAAAAATCATACTCAACACATTAAGGCATAATTCCTCGACTTTCCTAAAATAAAAGAACATTGCCTTAATTTTTTATAAAATATTCAATTACTTAGGTTCGAAGAAAAACCGTACTTAGTACGTTTGAGCACAATTTTTGGAGTTCCCTAAATAAAGAAACATTGCCTCAATTTTGAAAATATTTATGTCTTTCGAAGAAAATCGAAAACAATTTGATTAAAATGTATTTTTTATTTTTATTTTAAAAAAATAAACATGTCAATTAAATACGAGTGTACAATTAATGACAAGATTAAATTTCACAAAGAAAGTGCAGTTACACGAATAATAAATATGTACAATGAACGTAAGGTAAATAAAATACAAAATGCGAAAAAAAACCAATCGAAATTATCGAAATAAAAATAAAAAGGATTAATTCAAAATACGAAAAATAATCAAATTTTTTAGTAAACAGATAAGATAAATGAAAAAAAACTAAAAGAGGATCAAAATTCGAAATTTTGGGACATTCAAGGGTCAAAATAAAATTTTTGGAAAGTTCGAGGGTCAAAATGTAATTTTTGAAAATATTCGAGATTAAAATGTAATTTTTGGAAAGTTTGGGGGTTAAAATGTGATTTTTGGTAAGTTTAAGGACCGAAATGTATTTTTGGAAATTTTAGGGTTAAAATGTAATTTTTGCAAAGTTTAAAGGTTAAATCTTAATTTTTGAAAAGTTTGGAGTCAAAATGTGATTTTTGGAAAGTTCAAGGACTTCCTGGGCAATAAACCCAAATAAATTACCACGTGGCAGCTTCTTGGGCTTCCGAAAGTAAAAGGACTAAATAAAAAAGGGAAATAAATTAAAGGGGCAATTTTGAAATAAATTAAAAATGTAAAAGGACTTAATTGTAACATTTAAAAAATACGGAAGGATTGCATGAGTAAATAATCTATTTTTTGAAAACACGCTGATCTTAGGGGGGATTCGCACGGGTCGATCGGGTCAGGTTAAACAACGACATTTTGGTGTTAAAACACCCTCCCCAAAACAGTGCCCTTTTAAAAGCCAATAAAAGGTCAAAAAATCTGGAAAAAAAAATCAGATTTCCCTCTCTTTTAAATAAAACCCTTTTTACTCCAAAAAACCTCTCAAGGCTTTGGTCGGCCCTCCGACATCTACATCTCCAGCCACCGTTCGTCGTAACTGACGCGCCGCCGTGTATTGCAGCCAAGTAAGTAAAAAAACCTTCTTTTTTATTTTTTTTTGAAACAAACAAATCTAGGTTCGTATCTAACCAGATCAAACCTAGAAACAAAAAAACATTTGATTTTCCCTTTTTTTTATTTTTCGAATCTGTCTCTTTTTTACTTTCTTTTCATTTTTTTAAAAAAAAATAAATCTAGATCTAAAATTAGATCTTTTCGAAACTTTTTAAAAAAAATTTGATGATTTATTATTTTTTAATATGTTGTTTTTGTTTTATTTTTCCTTTTTTAAACAATGAAACCCCTTTTATCGGACCCCTCACGAACACGGACAAGTTCGAAGGGATTCCATCTGAGGTAATGACGGTGACTATTCGTATCCAGGTACAAACCCTAATTTTCGTTATTTTTTATTTAAAAACGTTTCGAAATCCTCAGGAAGTAGTAAATAAACAATAATGATAAAATAAATAAATATATATTTATTACCTTGAGAACACAAATATTTGAAAGCTTTGTAATCTGATCTGTTTTTTTGTTGCTTCGTAATTGTCTGTAAATTTTTGTGTTTTTTATTGATTGAACCTTCTTCTTACAAATCTTGTTCTTTGGCTTTTATAGCCGAAAATAAATACATTGTTTTCTTTGCTTTTGCCTTCGTTTCTCTCTGCTATCTCTTTTGCTCTTTGCAGGTTACACAGCGATAGTGGCAGGGCTTCCTTCGGTAGTGGCAGGCGATGGCAGGAGAAAGGTCAAACCTCGGGATGTGAGTGCCTTGGTCTGTGTGCCCACTGACGTGGCATCAACGTGGCGAGGGTGAGAGTGAGGAGCGACGACAGATAGGAATAATTAAGGTTTCTAAATTTTTTAGCATTTTAGGCTTGTGGGCTCATTGTAAATTTGGGTTAGGGTTTGTTTGTAAATGGGTTTTGGGTAAAGATGTAATTTGACTATTTAAATGGACTTTGGTATTTTATTTTATTTTATATTTTGGTTATTTTTAGTTTGGGTCGGATAAAATTGGGGTTCTACAATTGCCCCTCTTTACTCATTGTCGTGTAACGAGAATTGAGCAAAGACTTCAATGAAGACCAATTTTGTCCGGTCCTGCCGAATCTTGACTTCTTTGGTGCTTCCTTTCTTCATTAGCCCCATGGCAACTTCCAAAAGATAAAATTTGTTGTTGTAGCTTCACTCTATTCCACTGCAACTTCAGGGAGATTGAGATTCGCTATTTGTTTTACTCCGTCCTTCTATGATTTCAAGGGTATAGGAGTTCTGTGTGTGGCTTCAATCTGCCCCTCTTGACTTAGGGGTAAAAGATTGGATGATGTCTTCAATCTACCCCATGATCGGGGTAAGAGATTGGATGGTCCTCAATCTGCCCCATGAACAAGGTAAGAGATTGGATGATGTCTTCAATCTGCCCCATAATCTGGGTAAGAGATTAGATGATGTCTTCAATCTGTCCCATGATCGGGGTAAAAGATTGGATGATGTCTTCAATCTGTCTCATGATCGGGGTAAGAGATTGGATGGCTTTAATCTACCCCATGATCGGGGTAAGAGATTGGATGATGTCTTCAATCTGCCCTATAATCAGGGTAAGAGATTGGATGATGTCTTCAATCTGTCCCATGATCAGGGTAAGGGATTGGATGGCTTCAATCTACCCCATGATCGGGGTAATAGATTGGATGATGTCTTCAACCTGCCCCATGATCGGGGTAAGAGATTGGATGATGTCTTCGCTTTGCTCTACTGTAACTTCAGAGAGATGAAAAACTAGCTACTGCAGCTTTGATCTGACCCACTGCGACTTCGAGGTAAAAGATTCGTCGTTGTGGCTTCAATATGCTCCTCTTCAGTTTTAGGGACGTAAGATTCGCCTTTACAGCTTCAATCTAGCCCTTTACAACTTCGAGATTCGCCTTTACGGCTTCAATATGCTTTTCCCTATCTTTAGGGTATGAGATTCGCCATTGTGACCTTAATCTTTCCCTTCATATCTCTAAGGTATAAGGTTCGCCGTTGAGGCTTCAACCTTTCCCTCCATAACTCCATGGTACAAGATTCGCCGTTGCGACTTCAATCTTTCCATCACATCTCTCAGATACAAGGTTTGCCATTGTGGTTTCAACATTTCCCTTCATATCTTTACGGTATCGGATTCACCGTTGCAGCCTCAATCCTTCCCATCACAACTTCTAAGGTACCAATTTTGCCATTGCGGCCTTAACCTTTCCCTTTATATCTTCATGGTACCAGATTCGCCGTTGCGACCTCAATCCTTCCCATCACATCTTCTAAGGTATCAGGTTCGTCGTTGCGGCCTCAACCTTTCCTTTCATATCTTCATGGTATCGGATTCGTCGTTGCGGCCTCCATCCTTCCCATCATGTCTTCTAAGGTACCGAGTTTGCCGTTGCGGCCTTAACCTTTCCCTTTGTATCTTCATGGTATCGGATTCACCGTTGCGGCCTCAATCCTTCCCATCACATCTTCTAAGGTACCGGGTTCGCCGTTGCGGCTTCAATCTTTCCCTCCACATCTTTAGGGTATTAGATTTACCGCTGCGACCTCAATCTTTTCCTTTAAACCTGTAAAATATGCTTTTATGGACCTCTGTGTAGACTAGATTATTAGGATGCCATGATCATAATAATTCAAATGCTCCTAACCAGATGGGTATGAATGCAAAAATATCATCTTTGAGAATGATTTTATTTTTAGTCCTTAGGTCGACATTGTTCGTCGTTTGTCTAAGTCCTATCACTGATGTGTTATCATGTTCTTTTGGTATGGTATCTTTGACATGAAACCTAAAGAGGTAGTCGTAATATGAACTATTTATTTCACGACCATTCTAACCCTCAAGTTTGGTTATTTCTAATTAGTGGTCCTGTTTCAAGTCATTATACTATTTAGAAATTTTTTAGAGCGATATGCAGAAATCCTTTTATTCCTTATATCGTTAGACCACTAACCGTCATTTCAATGCAGAAATGCTTGAATAGGGTTGTAAGGTAGATAAAATTGAATTTTATTGACAAAGCTCGTATGAATGAAAAAGATTACAAATCATTGGTCTACTAACCGTTATTTTGATGCAAAAAATACTTGAACAAGATTGTAAGGTGGATAAAATTAAATTTTATTAGAGGCAAAGCTCGTATGAATGAAAAGATTAAAAAATGACAAACATTGGTCAAAAATTACCAAACATTAGGTGAGCAAAGAATGAAGTTAGGTGCCCCAAATATCAAAGTATAAGCTTCGCTGAGTAAACTTGATGAGGACCATTCTGAACTTAATATGTGTCCATGAAATATGGAGTACTTCGTCGATGCCTCAAGGTGCAAAGTTTCTCCACCTTGTTACTTTTGAGAGAGAAGACTGTTTCATGGGGCTTTCTTTTATTCAAATTTGAGCTTCCCTTTCAAGTTTTCAACTCAAATCTCCTTAGGTTTCGAGGTGCCATTTACGGGTTTTCACCTCGACCTCTCCTTTTTCTTTTTTCCTCCTCTTTTTTTTCCTTTTCTTCTTTTTTTCTCCTTTTCTTTGGGTGAAATAATGCATTGAATCTGAATTCACGTAGTTGGGGCAGATCTTTGTTGTCCATCTTGGTAAGAGTCAAATCTCCTCCGAAAAAGGTTTTCTTTATCTCATAAGGCCATTCCTAATTTGACATTCATTTCCTTTGAAAATCCTTTTTGTACAAGGAAAATCTTTTCAAAACTGAATCTCGCTCATGGAGTTCTTAAGGACAGACCCTTTTTATCATATGCCCGCATCATTCGCTTTTGGTATATTAGACCATAACTTTCAGCCTCCTTTCCTCGATCCATGTTTAACTAATCAAATCTAGATTGACTTTGTTCTGCTTTGGATGAAGGTAATCTTGATTTCAAAGAGGTAAAACTGCCTTTGAAAAAGGTAGTGCCCCAATGTAGGTCAAGATGGACGTTCAAATAAGCGTAAAGAGTAAATGTTGACTTCTCATGCCAAGCCTTGTAGGTCTCAATCTTCTTGATATTCTTATTAACTACCTACATTCACTTTTGAGCAATATGGTGCCAGATTGTGATACTAATTATAGACTTTTGCTATCGTGCTTTTGTTTAAATTCACATCGTTGTCGGATATGATCCTTTCTGGCATTCCATATCGACATATAATCTTTTTTTCCAAGAATTTGCTTACTGTCAATTTTGTGAAATTGATATAGGAAGCAACTTCTACCCACTTAGTGAAGTAATAAATCGGTGCTCATTGGAAGCTTTTGGCGAATTTGGCTCAATGACGTCCATCCCCACATGGAAAGAAGCCATGACATGAAGAGGTGAAAGAGATACATAGATTTTCAAAATGTTCTTTGCGGGTTTTCATATTGACTTTTTCTTTCCGTTTTTTTTCTTTCTCTAGGTTTCAAAATGCCCTTTGTGGATATTCATCTTGACTTTTTCTTTCCCTTTCTTTGTTTTTTTTTTTTTTTTCTTGGGTTTCAAGATGCCTTCTACAGGTTTTTTTTACTTCGACCCCTCTTTTTTTTACCTCTTTTTTGATAACACGTCTAGCCTCAATCTTTGAAGTTTTTGTTAAATTGGATTGCATTCTTCCTTTATGGGAGCCTGTGTGTCACAACACCAGTTCTTTAAACCCGGCATGCTTTGATAGGACCATTCAAAGACCTTTGGATTCTTGAAGCAGCTTGCCTTGTTTCCACAAAGATACATGCCTCAAATCTTGCTTAAAATCACAACTCTTCGAGGTGATATTCGTTTCCTGTCTTGGTCAACCATCCGTAGCAGATCGGGAGGCAAGTTACATTCTTGATCATTTTCAAAGTCCTAAAGTTTTTCTAGACACATGTCCTTCTCAAAATGAGTCTCCAAGTAAACAACAACATCACTCATTTGCTTGATATTAAGGGACCCAGCATAGAGATAAAATGGGATCCAAAGAATAATTGAATCAAAGAATGGTTAATTGTGGTATGAACGAATAAGAAGAATGGTAAGGTGTTCACCAAATGGGACAAAAACAATGCATCATTTTTATTGAAATAACAGATAGTAATCATGTACCCTTTACAAAAGGATCCATATTACTCTTGGACTTAGAGCAATAAGTGTATTCTGAATATTACTCTAGAAAAGTCCTAAAAACTACAAGAAGCTCCTCCACAGTCTAGTTGTCCAAAACACTTCCAAGGGCGTAGGGATGAACTCTCGATGGGTTCACTCTCCATCTGACTTTTGCTCCCATTATCTTGATTTATCATGTTTTTTTCTTAGTTTTTATTTAGAGTTGTTAATACTCCCTTGACACGATTGTTTTAGATATGTAGATGTTTTTTATTTTTATGTAATGGAATGCAAATGCTAATGAATGCATATGCAACAAATGCGTTGATTCTTAGTTCAATTCTGTTAGAACAATTTTACTGGAAAACAAATTGCTTTACGTAAGACAGATACATCTATGGTCGTGCCTTAATGTTCAAAGTCTTAATCTTCTTAAGAAGCGAAGCTAATTTTTGCCTCGATTCAACTCCGATTTCAAGCTCAAAATCGACTTGGATGGATTGGGCCCGCGAGTGTTTAGTTGCTTCTCACACTTGAGTTTAATTTTTGCTGATAAGATAGTCCATGTCTCTAACCTGCCTCTAAGAGCGTTGGAGTCGTTCCTCGTTTGTTTTCTAATTTCTTTAGCGATATCTTCTTGTTTTTAGATAGTAATAAATTCCTTCAACGGAAAGTAGTCCTCAGAGAATACTCGATAAGAGACCTTTTCGAAAAAAAGACTACGAAATCAAACTAGCAAAAGTTGTGCCCCAATACACCTTCTTTTGCCCTTTCTTCGACAGACATTTAATGGCTAAGATTGCTAGAACATAAGCGGCTCTCTTGTCAAATCGGTCAAACAAATTTGCAGTCGCATCCTCTACATGCCCCAACACTTTAGGAAGACGACTAACTCATACATGTTTGAGGCGAAAACGTCAACATTCTTTCTTATATTTGAGTGTAATATGTCTTGCAGGGTTTTTAAAGCAATAAACTTGTTATCCCCTTTCTCCTTGATCAGGGCTGCAACCCAATGCTCGCTCCTCTAGAGTAGGCCTTATCAACTTAAGTTCTTGGGCAATCGAGCAACGTTGTGTACTCTTCTACAGTATGTCCATGTTTCTGAAAGTGAAGTGACTAAGTTGGATCCCAATACTGTGTTAGGACTCAGAAAAGGCGCATCTCTACTTTAACCTTAAGTAGGTAAGGTCGATCACCATATTTTAGTGTAAACCCAAAACTCTGATAGGTGCCCCTTTAACCAGCTGTCACCCTTTTCATGCTGTATTTCTTTGACCACTTATGCACGATCATGTTGATTTCTACCTTATTAAAAGGTTCGTTTTCTTATGACTAGTTCTCTATTTAGCAATCAAACACGAATCAACACCTTTTTTTAGATAGAAATGCAATGCAAATAGGTTCAAAATAAACAAGTTAGTATGATTAGTACGGGCATAAAACTTGAAAATAAATTTCAATTAGAAGCAAAGAAATAAGAATATTATCGTATCTCTTACCTTATTCGGGTAACTACTAAAGGTTTGGCATAGTTCTACTTAAGGTAGGCTCTTGGGGCTCATTTCATGGAATTAAATGCATGTTAATAAAATATGATGCTTATGAATGCATGTATGCATAAGAAAGGTATTGACTCATAATTCAATTCTACTAGAACAACTTTACTAGAAACAAATTACTTTACATAAGGCAGATGCGTTTATGGTCATGCCTTAGTGTTCAAAACCTTAACCTTCGCTAGGAAATCATCTACCTTCACCTTTGTTTGACTCCGATTTTAGGTCTAAAATGTCAATCTTGAATGGTCAAGTGATTAGTAATTTCTTGTACTTAGGTCAAAGTTTGGCTTGTTATGCAGTCTTCATTTCCATCTTAGTCGTGTGGTAAGCCATCAGTTTCTTTTTTCGTCCTTCTTTTGACCATATACGCATGACCATATTATTTTCTACCCTATCAAGAAACCTGTTTTCTTATGACTAGTTTTCTATTTAGTAATTGAGTTTAAATCAACACCTTTCCTTATATGAGGATGTAATGCAAGCAAAAATCTAAAAGCAAAAGAAAACAAGTTAGTATGATAATAAAATACAGATATAAAACAAGGAACCTATGCATTTGGAAAACTGCTAACAATTCGGTGTAGTTCTATCTTAAGGCAAACACTTAGGGCTCATTATATGTGGTTTAAGTTCTAGAGTAAAAGGTACCCAAACCAACAGATTCCTCGATCTTCACCCATTACAGGCTCATATGGACGAGTTCGGTTTAGGGGAACATATTTCCCATATGCTTTCACGAAAGTGAAAACTTCACGAAAACATAGGTATGTATGTAATCCCGAAAGCGATCCATTATCCTGCACGGAGGTGAAGACCTTACGAAGGAGTAGTTTTTCACTTCCACTTAAAAGGTGTAGTTGAACACTTGTGCAATGCATGTGAAAAATAATCCTAGGTTCTAGCAATATTAACACAAACATTATTAACAAAGACACACATGAAGTTTGAAATGCAAAGGATCGTAAATTTATTTAAACCGAGTTTTAAATCTTTAACAAAAAGACCAAAAAATAATCAACTTGTGGCTTGACTCTCTTATTGGTCCCTAGTGGAGTTGCTAAGCTGTCGAAACCACTTTTGAAAAAAAGTCTCGAAAATATTTTTAAAATCGAAATATGGAATCGCCACCAATCTTTTTTTATTTGGTGTGATTAGATCACCGTAAAACGTTTTAAATCTGTTTTAACAAACATTTTTGTCTTCGAAATCCAAAAAACGAGTTCGAGAGTCGGTTACGTGTGAGGAAGGATTAGCATTCTCACACGCCCAAAATTGGTACCTAGTCAATTTTTTAAAAGTTTTACTTAAAAATTTGAAAACTCGAATAAAAGTCAAAATGTGATCCATAAATACACGAATGAGATGTTTAAATGAAATATCTGATTACTTAGGTTCAAGGCAAAATCATACCTAACACGTTAGGACACAATCTTTCGAGTCCCCTAAAATAACAAAATATTGAGCATTAATTGATTCCGAATAGGATATTCAATTATTTAGGTTCAAAGAAAAATCATACCCAACACGTTAGGGCATAATTCCTCGACTTCCCTAAAATAAAAGAACATTGCCTCGATTTTTTAATAGGATATTCAATTACTTAGGTTCGAAAAAAAATCGTACCCAGTACGTTTGAGCACAATTTTTCGAGTTCCCTAAATAAAGAAACATTGCCTCAATAAAATATTTATGTCTTTTGAAGAAAATCGAAAACAATTTGAATAAAATGTATTTTTTTATTTTTATTTTTAAAAAATGAACATGTTAATTAAATACGAATGTGCAATTAATGACAAGATCAAATTTCACAAAGAAAGTGCAATTACACGAATAATAAATATGTACAATGAACGTAAGGTAAATAAAATACAAAATGCGAAAGAAAACACCAATCGAAATTATCAAAATAAAAATAAAAAGGATTAATTCAAAATACGAAAAATAATCAAATCTTTTAGTAAACATATAAGATAAATGAAAAAAAAACTAAAAGAGGATCAAAATCCAAAATTTTGGGACATTCAGGGGTCAAAATCAAATTTTTGCAAAGTTTAGAGGTTAAAATGTAATTTTTAGAAAGTTTTAGGGTTAAAATGTAATTTTTGGAAAGTTTAGGGGTTAAAATGTGATTTTTGGAAAGTTTAGGGACCAAAATATATTTTTTAGAAAGTTTTAGGGTCAAAATATAATTTTTGGAAAGTTTAGGGGTCAAATCCTAATTTTTAAAAAGTTTAGAGGTCAAAATGAGATTTTTGGAAAGTTCAGGGACTTTCTATGCAATAAACCCAAATAAATTGCCACGTGGAAGCTTTTTGGGCTTCTGAAAGTAAAAGGACTAAATAAAAAGGGAAATAAGTTAAAGGGGTAATTTTGAAATAAATTAAAAATATAAAAGGACTTAATTGTAACATTTAAAAATGCAGAAGGACCGCATGGGCAAAATAACCTATTTTCTGAAAACACGCGGATCCCACAGGGGATCCGCACGGGTCGAGTCGGGTCAGGTTAAACGGCGACGTTTTGGTGTTAAAACACCCTCCCCAAAACGGTGTCGTTTTAAAAACCTATAAAAGGCCAAAAAATCTGGAAAAAAAAAATCAGATTTCCCTCTCTTTTAAAAAAAAAACCCTTTTGACTCCAAAAAACCTCTCAAGGCCTGGGTCGACCCTCCGTCGTCTGCATCGCCAACTGCCGTTCGCCGTCGCTGATGCGTTGCCCTATACGACAGCCAAGTAAATAAAAAAACCTTTTTTATTTTTTTGAAATAAACAGATCTAGATTCGTATCTAACCAGATCGAACCTAAAAATAAAAAAAAGTTTGATTTTCCCCTTTTTTTATTTTTCGAATCTGTCTCTTTTTTACTTTCTTTTCATTTTTTTACAAAAAAAATAAATCTAGATCTAAAGTTAGATTTTTTCGAAACTTTTTAAAAATAACTTTGATGATTTATTATTTTTTAATATGTTGTTTTTGTTTTATTTTTCTCTTTTTTTAAACGATGAAACCCCTTTTATTGGACCCCTCATGAACACGAACAAGTTCGAAAGGATTCCGTCCAAGGCAATGACGACGACTGTTCGTATCCAAGTACAAATCCTAATTTTTGTTATTTTTTATTTAAAAACGTTTCGAAATCCTCAGGAGGTAGTAAATAAACAATAATGATAAAATAAATAAATATATATTTATTACCTTGAGAACACAAATATTTGAAAGCTTTGTAATCTGATCTGTTTTTTTGTTGCTTCATAATTGTCTGTAAATTTTTGTGTTTTTTTATTGATTGAACCTTCTCCTTACAAATCTTGTTCTTTGGCTTTTATAGCTGAAAATAAATACATTGTTTTCTTTGCTTTTGCCTTCGTTTCTTTCTGTTATCTCTTTTGCTCTTTGCAGGTTACACAACGATGGTGGCAGGGCTTTCTTCGGCGTTTTCAGGCGATGGCAGGAGAAAGGTCAAACCTTGGGATGTGAGTGCCTTGGTCTGTGTGCCCACTGACGTGGGGTCGACATAGCGAGGGTGAGGAGTGGCGGCAAATAGGAAGAATTAGGATTTTTAAATTTTTTTAGTATTTTGGGCTTGTGGGCTCATTGTAAATTTGGGTTAGGATTTGTTTGTAAATGGGTTTTAGGTAAAGATGTAATTTGGACTATTTAAATGGACTTTGGTATTTTATTTTGTTTTATATTTTGGTTATTTTTAGTTTGACCCGGATAAAATTGGGGTTCTACACTGCTTTTGAACCAGAGTTGAAGAACCCAAAGAATTTACTAATGTCAATGAAGATGATGACAGGAACCTCAACATCGAAAATATCGACAAACTCTTCAAGTCGCAAGTTCGATTCACGCTCACCGCACCAATTTGTTGATGCATTGGATCAACAGTTGGGTTCAATCTCTAGGAGCAGAAAATTAGAAACCGAGAGGAAAAGGGAGCCCCTCCCTAGTTCTGTGCCTTAGAATTTTATTATATAGGTCGGGTAATACGGTTGGATTCCGAGTCGGATCTCGGGTTGAATATAATTATTATTATTATTATGATTATTATAATATAACAATGTATTATACAATTAGATAAAATCAAAGTTTTATGTATATATTTGCACCAAAATAAAAATTTACTATGTATAATTATATAAAATCAAAGTTTATATATTAAATTACAAATTGAATAAAAGTTCATGTCTATTTTTTATATTTATCCTTGACTAAGTTGAGGATATCCGGTTAATGGCTAAATAAGCCTAATATGTCGATTTTTAAAAAAAAATAAATTAAATTTTTACGTCGATTTTAAAAATAATTAGGAAAATAGGCCATTTTGGAGGACGCGCTTTCGTTTTAAGTTGCAATTTTTAACTTTTTTAATATAATTAATTTTTTTTGTTAGATGGTTAAATGTTGATAGTTTTGTCCTTGAGTCCTAGATTCAATTCCTCTCCCACTCATGTTTATATTTTTTTATTTCATGTTGTTTTAAGCTTCTTTTTTATTCAATCATTTAAGAAAAAAATATTTACCATAAAAATACTAAATTCGATCAATAATATGTGAGTGGAAAAGAAATTGTACGTTAGACTCAAAAATCATATCACCAACATTTAACCATTCGAACAAAAAATTTAATCATATTAAAAAAAGTAAAAAATTGCAACTTAAATACGCGCCCAACTGAATGAACTTTCTATGAAATCCATTTATTCTCCTAATTATTTTTAAAACCAATGAAAAAACATAATTTTTTTTAAAATAGATATATTAAGCTTATTCAGCCCTGATTAATATGACTTTTCTCTTTCAAAGTAAAAAGTTCCCATTCTAAAATCATAATAATTTTCAACCACGTGTAAAAGATCAAGAATGCTTTAATTTAATGAAAAACCGGTTTATTTATATTCTTTTACTTTAGTGGGTCCCACTATGTAATTGAAAACTTCAGATTTTCACACTCATAAAAAGGGAAAAAGAAAAGTCCAACGACCCACAAGCATTAACCACCTCCGTACAACCAAATTCCTCTTCTTAGAACTCCAAATCTCAAACCCACATTTTTATTCTTCAAAAAGAAAGCAGGGAGAAAACCCCAGAGCTTTTTTCCTTCTTCTTTCCCCCATTTCTGATTCCGCCAATCTCTGATCAATCATTAAATCCCACTACAGGTAATGAATGAGGCTTTCCCCTTTTTATTCCCTTCTTACCTTTTTAAATTTCTTGTTTGGATCCGAGATTGTTGGAAAATCTTTTTTCTTACTGAATCTTATTTAGCTACAGATTTTTTAGTTATTTTTCCTTTGTTGCCGAACCGTGCTTTTTCTTTAAAGGCTCTTCTAGGAATTGTTTAAGACCAATAGTAAGAGCTATAACATGTTAATGAAGTTTGCTATTTATATGTTTCTGAAGAAATTAAGAGAAACTGAAGTTTTCTTTCGGCGTTTTTTTTTCGGATGTACCCAGTACTTTGTTGAAATAGATAGTTATATTGTATTGTTATCTCTGTTTTGGATTGATTTGTTTCTGGGTTTTAATCTTAGGGTGGGATCAATTGTTCTGCACACTACAATCAACTAGTTCAGTGCGCTATCTGGAAGTTGGATTGGTCCTGTTTAATGGAATTTTTGGTAATTTATGTACCTCATCTCATGATATGATCATTTATACTTTTCTTCTTACTAATTTGAAAGCCTTAATAGTTCTGTGTAATGAATGGTTGTTAATAAATTCCTTTTTTCCCCGGGAAACTATTAAAATTTACGAATGAACTCTAGATAAGAAAAGAAAAAAAGCAGAAAATTATTTCATGCTCCAATATCATTTTGCTGGGTATCGGGTCTGTATTTGGTCTCCTCATAAAAAGATTGTATCACCATAACCATACCTTGACTATTTTTATTTCATGTTAATTGTCATGCAGCTCTGGAGGTGATATCCTTATCATGCACAAATATTTTTACATTCTAGACGATGAAATATGGAACAGGAAAATAAAATGAGGTACAGTGCGAGTGTTTGTGAATGATGATGGAAAATATTAGTTCTCATGCTGTCAAAGCCTATCTTGAAGAGAACCTATAATAACAATGTGATGTTTTCTAGTGAGCATTCCATGCATGGGATTAACGGTGATGGGTTTAAAGCACAAATCTCTGATTTCTTTAGACGGTAGTTCCTCAACTAGGTCCAAATTGTTTCACTTAACAATCTTCTATGAGCTTTCTATCTTAAGTATTGTAGCTCTGTTACCATTTCAAGTAAGTATTGTCTTTCAAAGCAGGCACAACTCTGAAACATATCTTGCTCCAAGTAAATTAAAAGATGGAAATTTTGATTTTCAAAGTCCAGAGGCTAAGGTACTAGAACTTTCTGAACATTTCAATGGTGGATTCTAGAATCATGATGAGGGTTTTTGTTGTTCCCTCACATAAACTTTATGAATAGGAACTTCATTTGCGAGTTAGTGCTCAAAACGACGAGATTCGACGGCTTCGTGAACAAGTTGCTGTTGCATGTGTGAAGGTTTGACATTTCTAAAGGCCATTGCTTGCATGCAGATTAATTTCTATTTCCTTTTGGAAGTAAAATCCTTCCAACTAATTTTATAGTCATTTTGCCTCTAATGTTTCTGATTGACATACAAAGAATCATATTAACCTGTATTGTCTCAGGAATTACAGCTGCTGAATGAGAAATGTGCATTGGAGAGGAAATTCTCTGACTTGCGGATGGTTCGTTATATTCTCCATGTTTCTATGCACTAATTCTGTATTATTGTGACAAATTGACAAGTTTATCATTTACACATGAACTGATGTAACATCATTTTGATCGGCAGGCAATTCATGAAAAGCAAAACGAATCCATCACTTCTGCCTCAAATGAATTGGCTCGCAGAAAAGCTGACCTTGAAGAAAATTTAAAGTTGACCCATGATTTAAAGGTGAATAGTTGTATTTATACAGAGTTTATTTCCATGAGAACTATGTATGCTAAGTTGCTGGTTATCTTTCCACTTCAAAATGAAGCTAGTTCGACAAGTAGGGGAGGCCTCTCTTAAATGAATCAAGTCACCTGCTGGTGCAGCCAATACTTGTCTTACTGTGTTCATCTACTCAAAGCATATTGTTTGACTTTACCCCCAGTATTTTAGTTATACATTCTGATTTAACCATAAATAAACAATAGCTTAATATATGGATAACAAAATTGAGTCCAGAGGTGAAGCTAAGGATTTTGGCTTAAGGGGTGCATTTTAGTAAATGAATTATGACGAGTTGATTCTAATAATCCTAACAATAACTAATCTAAATATAGAAAAGGTTGCTAGTAAGTAACAACTTAGAGAAGGAAAGTATAACGTCTTATAGAGATATGAATTCTTAACAACAAAATTCTGTTTTTCTTAAAAAAATACAACATATACATTCTGTTGTTTGTCTCATCATTTAAAAATTGATTTTATTCTTATTTTTCTGTTGGTGTGTCCTACTTTTTAAATGTATCTATTTCCCCCCTGACAGTTTTCTCTCTCTTTTTTGCCTGCTACCATTCTATTTTGTGTTTTGCCTAAATTTTGTGAATATATTATTGAACTTTTTTCCTGAAAAGTTTCTTTACTGAATCTGATTCCTTGAGAACTCTTGTTTGATCCTTAAAGTCCTGAATTTAATATCAAAGCCACCCCTGTTAATTTCATTGATTCTTTAGAACAAAATCTTTTGTTACGAATGATTCTTGGAACTTAATTACAACCCAGGGTTTTCCTTAAATAGTGTAGGTTTTATTTGGAGGAAGGAGTAGATTTTGTCTCATGATTTGCTTTTAGTTAAATTCTTTTTAGACATTGAGATATGTGTAGCTCCTTTTTTTATTCTAAAAGAATGTATCAATCTCTAGAGTCCATTGTTTGGCATGGCCGCTAGATCTGTCTCATCCTCACACTTTATCTGTTATGTGTTTGAGTCGCGTATAAATTTGAAGAAGTGAAATCTTTCTGTGACATCAAACAACATGGTATGAAACTTAATGTCATTTCAGGGGTGGTAGGTGCCACTTTTCCATGATCACCTTTGTAGATCTCCATTGTCATTGCTTTCCCTGCTAGAAGAAATGGACAAACTAGAGGACAGGTTACAGTTCCCCACTGGAATAAAACCAATTTTATTGTTATCATTGACATATCTAGCTTTTGTACAAGAAATCTTCAGTTGCTTGGTTCACCTTTTATGGCTAGAGAAATGCATGGAAAATACGTTGGAAAAGAAAAGTAGTTATTGTTAATGTATGCTATTTCACTGACTATTCACTCCATTGGGCTACCCATCAAAGCGATCATACAAGTCATATAATTTCTAGCTGGTATATACTGGACAACTTTCCAGTTTGATTCCAAAATAGCTTGGTGGCTTCTGACTGTTCTCTTTAACAGGTATAAGGTTTTATGCCTGTATACCCTTAGGCTATACTGGGAGAATCTAGATATCAATCCATTTTGTCAAAAATTCTGATTTTCAAGTTATAATTTTAACTATTTAGTATTTTTGTGTGGGTGTCTGTACTTTGCAATGTTCTTGCTTATTGTCTATCATTTCTATTTTTCTGTCTCCCGTTTCTTATAAAAGGAAGTTGTTAAGGGCATCATTCTTCTCAGGCTGCGGGGGATGAGAGATATATCTTCATGTCATCCTTGCTTGGGCTGTTGGCTGAACATGGTCTTTGCCCCCATGTTGTAAATGCATCTGCCATTACCAGCAGTGTGAAGGTATGAACTTGATAACATGTAGGTTTTCTTTGTTTGACAACGAGGTAGGGTATTATGGTCATTGGATTTCAATAACACTGATATGGCCACATGGTATCAATTTGGGCCTACTCATGATACTTGGCAAAATTCTGTTTCACTTATCCCATCACAGGACAACCTAGGGCTTATGCACAAGCCACATTGCTTTGCCCATCTACTGAATAAGTAAAAGAAATTGTACTGTCAAGATCTCACCATCGTACATTCAATTTGACTTCTCCCCATCAAAGTTTAAAAGTGAAAAACATGTAGCAAAATAAGGACAACCTGTACCTGCACAAGCCACAGAACTTTGCACTTATACTTGCTAAGTGAAAATTTTATACTTGCTGGTGCTCACCATTTAGCATTTTGCCAAGGTTCTCAAATGATTTCTGTACAAGTTATGCCCTCCCATGGTTATTTTCTATATAAAAACATCCTTTGGCTACTGGAATCAATTTACCTTCTACCTTGTGCTTTTTTGATGGTCGGATGGTATCTGTCAATTAAGCAAGCATGGTCTGATTGCATTGCTTTGCATTGTAATACATGGTACAAAAATAAAACCAGCAAGGTTCTATTTACGACATGTTTGGCTCAGAGGCTAAGGACAGTTCAGCTAATTTTAAGCGTTTATAGTGCAGAGTTAGCTTTGAAAGGCATATGAGTTATAGGAATTGGGCATATGAATTACAATGAAGTTTCATATAATGAGTCTTTGACGGGCAGTATGTGTTCTTTACATCCCTATGACCGTGTTATCAGGACTATAGTTTTTACCTGTTGCTCATAGGCTGATTTTCTTTTCCTCTCCAAGTGTGATTTATACACAACTACTATAATAGTTTTTCAGTCCATTGATGAATTTCTTTTAGTTTTGTATGACCATTAAGAATTGTGTTTTATTTAGTAACTTTATATTCTTCATTTTAAGCAAATGGTTTCGACAAATAAAACTTACTATCTTGCATACATTTGCAGCATCTACATGATCAGTTAGAATGGAAGATCAGAGCTTCGCATGTAAGTGTACCGTCCTCAGATTGCCTATATCAAATGTTTTCTGTAGCTCCTTCATTTTATTCTTATACCCTACATCTATAGAACAGAAACTTCATGTAGAAAATTGCAATTGCCAAAAAGCAAAGGTCTGGGGCAGAGAAATCTAGAATTGTGGGGGATAAACCATTATTTTCTATTTGCCTCTGTAATCTTATAGACTTATCCATTAAGATGGGTAGAACAGTATTGTTTGGGTGTGTGCTTTAATGTTAGACAACAAAAGTGCCTAGGTCGCTTTTGGGCAAGGCATGTTTAATCAAGTGCATGCTTGGTGCACCTAGGCATGCGTTTAGGAAGGTAGTTAGCTCAAAGAAGCTCGCTTGATTGAAGTTCTCTTTGATTTATTCAATTTTAAAATTTTTCATTAATTGTGCCTTTAATAGTAAAAAAAAAAAAAAGGGACAGTATCAAGCTCCCAACTTCATAATGTTTGAGTTCAACAACAAATATAGCCATAAGGAAAACATGCATATTGAGGAAAGAACGAAGAAAAATTTCCATGTTTTGTAGGATGACCTTTATCACTCTTTAGAGTTGATTATCATAATTATATATCTTAAGCTTATTTTATATATACTAACACACGTAACCTATATACATAGACACACACATATTATGCCGTACTTCATTTAGGCAAATACTTTTTTGCATCTTTGCCTCAAGCAATAAAATGGTTCTAGCGGCTAGAAGGCTCCTTGCTTCCTTGAGGGGCTTGACAACATTGGGGTAGAATTCCAATTTTAGTTGAATCTGAACTTTCTTTTATAAATATTAACTATTTAGGTTCCTCATTTGTACCTCTGGTACAACGTAATAATAATGATTTATGAGGTTAAATCATACTTCGAAGTGCTAATTCCTCCAATTTTAAGTTTTAAAGCCCAGTACAAAAGTAGTTAGGATAACTGAGTTTCTAAAATGATTTGCTGCATGTGATAGAGAAGAAGGTAAAGGTTATTTCTCCATATTCATACAAAGTATTATAATAGGAATATACACACAACACACACAAGCTAGAGAATCAAATCAAATCAATCTAGGTCCTGAAGTCAAGCTGTCCAAATTCAGGGTTAGAATCAAGTAAATATTTACTTTTACAACAATGCATAGTGGATTTCCTCAAAGAAGATTCTGTTTGAAAGACACATGGAAGGATCGTGTTATTATGCTTGCAATAACATTTCTATATTTGTTTAACAATCTAAAGAATAAAATAACTAGAACAAGGAAATTTAAGTTTTGTTTGACAAAATGGCAGCTTTTTGTATTGATATATCACAACTAAAATATGCAATGTCAGCTTATAGTGATCTCAATAGAACTGAATGTGAATTCAAGATAAATCCATTATTTAAGCCTACACGAAGTGGATAGGTCTTACATAGAAAGCTAAGGAGTTATCATAATTGGCGAGTTCTTCTTGAAACAATGTGAAAGGCGCTTACAAGAATCTAGGTTTAAAGGATTCTCATCTATGTTACCATTGAAGCTTCAAGGTTCCCACGTATCCTATGTGCATGTTTGTGTAAGCACAAATGCATGGACTATTGATGTGGCTATGTAGAGATGTGTGCTTATATGCAGGCATCAACTCTTTGCCTGATTTGTGTTTCGTGCATCAAGATTTTGCTTTAATGAGGCATTATATCTTTAGGCAACTTATACTATCAAGACTTTTTCTTTGAGTTTAACCTTTGTTAGGATTATTATTGATGTCATTATTTTGGAGAGCATATAGCCTCATTGGTTTACTTATATCACAGGATAGAATTAGAGAGTTGACAGGTGTTCTCGGAACTCATGCTGGAGGTGGATCTCATGAAAAAGATAGGCCAAATTCTGTCATTTTGAAAAATCAAAATCCTCATAGATCCACGGTACTAGTTGCATGTAATCTACTAGATTACCATCTTTTCCCATTGCTTTTTCTATTATATCAACTTTGATTCTCTTTCATTCATGTCCATTTTGTATTAAGCAATCCTTTTATTTCTCTTTACTCTCTCAGGCTAGTCATGGCTTTTCTCCCACTAATCACCATATGGATGAGCAACATCATATGCCACCTGAGACTATGCTGAGATATATGCATGATAGTGATCACACTGTGAAAAATTTAGGGTTCAATGATCTGGGGCAACAACGATTGAGCAATGGCAATTTGCAGGAGTTCTTGTTCCATTCTGATAGGTTTTAACCACTAACCTAGTTCTTGATAACGTTATTAATTGAAATATTGTGTTGACTCTTGAGATGTGATGAAACATATCCCTAGCCTTTCTTTTGGTACAGTTCTACCAATATTGTTCCCTTGCCGCATGGTTTCTAGATTGCAAAGATATTATCCAAAAGTTTCCTTATTATTTGATTTGGTTGCATATGATAATTATGAGTAGCTTCTCTCCCAAACTTCATTTCCTGTGATGAAGGATGTAGATACGCTAATTGAGGTATTAGATTATCGAGCACTTTATTCATCCTGTAGTGATGTATTTTCCCATGTTATTTTTTGGTACATCTGATTAAGCAAATTGCTGTGGCGAGTTAAATTAAATCCTTTTTCACTGTTTCTTTATGTTTATGACCCTATCTCCTGTGGTGTTTTGTAATTAATATGCCCTGACATGAATGTAATTGACATTGCAAATCTGAATATTGAAATCTTATTGCAGTTGTAAATATATCTAACATGTCTTTCCTTACTCAAAGGCAGTATAACTTTCTCTTATCATGATTCCTTTTATTTATTCTCAAACGAAGTTAGCATGTATAATATGATGTACTTGTTCATTTAGTGCGAAGACAATGCTTTCATTTGATGATAATTAGAACGACTTTTAGTATGGCTTTACTTCATACTTATCTGTTAATCATATACTACAGAGGTGGTGCTGGCCCTAATCCTAATAGGGCATTTGACAAAGGTTTTGTAAGAGTTGGGGCTGAGGATATGGCCAATGATGCCTTGTATCAGCCTGATGAGATGGCCTCCCAAGGTTCTGAAGGTGATTGACATTTGATATGCAGAAAATTAGGATCTTTAACATCATCTAACATAATTTATTGAATTCAGATTGGCCTGGAATTGAGGGGTTTCAGATAATTGGTGATGCTACACCAGGAGAAAAGCTTCTAGGATGCGGATTTCCTGTACGAGGAACTACACTTTGTATGTTTCAGGTAAAATTTCTTGGACACATGAAAGATTGTCACTTGTAAAGTTTTCCTTTTATATGTAAGGATTTTCATATGTTGACAAATTTTTCTGCACTGCAGTGGGTACGTCATCTTCAGGATGGCACCAGGCAGTATATTGAGGGTAAGAACATGAAAAATATAACCTTCTTTCAGTGTTCTTCACGTAGGTATTTTGTTACCTTACTTTTTCTGGTAAATTTTTTTTCTCTAGGAGCTACAAATCCAGAATATGTTGTCACAGCTGACGACGTTGATAAATTGATTGCTGTTGAGTGCATACCAATGGATGATCAAGGCCGTCAGGTACATACATGTAACAATGTTTTGTTTTGTTTTTTTTTTTACCTTCTTTTCCATTACCAGAAAAAGGTCCATGCATTCTGTTTTCAATTCTATGTAGAACTCAATCAGACATTGTATGTGATAGAATTTGATTTATTTTTCAGAAGGTCACCAATATCTGATATTGAACACTGTTTTATACAGTGTGTAAGAGATAGACTTAATGAGGATTTGAGCAGTATACTACATTTCATTTTGAACTTCCTACATGATGGTAGATGTGTGGTTGTTGTGACAGCCTTTTTCCATCCCTTTTAAATAAAATCCCTTTTCACTGGAAGACTTCCACACTCATAATGCATAAACTTCTCCTGCAACTCACTTAACTAAACCTTTTCACAATTTTTAGTTGAGAAGAATAGTCATTTTGATTCTACTTTTTGCCAATTGTTTACTGTTGTCAGGGGGAACTAGTGAGGCTTTTTGCTAATGATCAGAACAAAATAAAATGTGGTAAGTTTGTCTGAGCCCAAGTTGTTAGACCTTATGGTCATTGAAATTGCCCTATCTGTTCGCATTGTTTGTCAAACCTTAAGTCAGTTGTTTAAATGATACTGGATGGTAAGTTTGTTGCCATGTGTTCATTTTCTGCCTTACAACAAGTCTTTGCTACTTTGAAAATATGGTTTATTTTTAAATTTCTGTCCCTAAACCAATTATAGAGGTTTGAACTTGTTTATAAATGGTCCTCTCCCTCTCTCTGCATGTGTAGACTTATTCTCTGTACAACATTATAGGCCTTTTGAATGATCGTGATTTTACTATTATATTTATTGGATGTATTCCTCTGAAGTCTAATGATGATTATATCTTGAACTTGCGCATACTTTTGTAAATCATTTTTCTTTTGTTGCTTAATAGTGAACAGATTGTTTTAGTTTGTCATCTTTGTATTATTTCATAGATTTCTGATCAGCTGCTTTGCAGACCCAGAAATGCAAAATGAGATCGACTTGTTCATTTCCAGTGGCCAAGCTATATTTACCGTTCTATTGCTGGTAGGTGTAATGATTGCTCTTTCAGAGTTATTTGGAATTTTTCCCTTCATGATTTCTTTTACTTGTGTTTTCATTTTACTAACCATGCCTAATAATATCTATTTTCCAAAAGAACTTATGCTTGGGGAATTCAAATAAATGGTTGGCAATTTTATTAGCAGGAGGCTTTCATTTTATTTTTCCATCAATTCTTGTTTATCAGTTCTGCTGCTTCTGTCAACTAAAAGGATAATAGTGTTGTCATTTCATACATTAAATCTATGGGAAATTGGAATTTATTACAGTTATGAAACTTTACCCAAATTTATTGGATTAGGATGAGAGGCAATATCCTCCCCCTTCTCTGTCTCAAATGGTTCATGAGTTGCAAAATCCTAAATCAAATGAGGTTGGGAAAGTTGTTCCTAGGGAAGCCTTATGCATCTATACTATACTTAAAACCCTTGATTGAGTTGGTGTCACGAATCAACCGGGCATTAACTTAGGCTTTGTTTCTTATTGCTTATCAGAACTGCTTTTGGGGTCAAAAGTGTTTTTGGAGCCTTAAGCAATGCTAAACAAATAGCTTTCAAAGTCAAAAGTGTTTTGAACCAAAAAGCAAAAGCTTTGCTTTTGGGGAAAACGCTTTTGTTGCCAAATGACATTTTTAACCTTTATTTGTTATCCAATGTATTTTTTGTAATATTTATTTATATTTAAATTTTAATGGTTATATTTTAATAATATTTAAAGTATAGATTATATATTCAAATTAAATTTTACAAATAATTAATATTAATTACTTAAAAATATTTAAAATTTATATTTCATATGTCAAAATATTAATAATAAGTTACAATAAATTATTTTTTTATATTCTTACTAAAATATCATAATATTAACGAATTTGAACATTATTTAATATATATTTTTACTTTACAACATCATGTCTAAAATATACATTTTATTTCTCAAAAGCATTTTTTGACAGCAACACTAGACACTTAAATCTTAAACCAAAATTTTCAAAAGCACTTTTTCACCGCACATTTCGAAAACAATGTGAAATTAGCCATTAATTGGGAAATGACTAAGAAACCATTATTTTTACAAAGTTATATTATTATGAGGGTGTTTTTATCTTTTTATATGAAATCAAAGAAAAGCTACATATGGTGAGATTTGAACTTGGAACACTATGGTTTTAAACTTTCAACTTTACTTGGTTCTTACATTAACTCTTCATAAATATATTTTTTACATAAATATTCCTTTTTGACCATATCATGGGTGTGCCTTAATCTAATGCCTTAAGAGAAGAGGTGAATCTTACCATGAAAGATTAATGAAAATGGTGGTCAATGCTGCCACTGCTGATATACTTTTTATATTTGGTCTGCAAAATGATTAAGAATAAAAATAAGGTTAACAACTAAATACTTGAAACCTAATGAGATGCATTTTTCATTTTTAGTGCCTTGGCTCTTTGCTATCTTTCAGCTGGATTTAAGGGTTGTATGTTGTTTGCAACTGTTATGAGGAAACAGAGTCGACTCCCTTTCTTGTGGGGTTTGGGAAATGGTGGTTTTCTTCAAACTGAGCAAATACAGATGAACCCTATTGATAAATTTGGAATAAACATTGACCAAGCAATTTAAAGGAGAATTTTGTTGGCTCATTTATAATTACTGTATTTGTGCTTATATAAATGTGGAACAGAAACAATCAAGATTCAAGAAAACTAATATTGTTCTGACACGTATGTTCCTTCACTTTCTAAACAGATGGATTCTTCTGAGAATTGGGAGCCAGCAACACTGACTTTGAGACGGTCAAGTTACCAAATTAAGATCAATAGCACTGAAGCTGTGGAAATTTCGGAGAAATATTCAAAAGAATTATCGGTATGTATTTGAAATTCTTTTTCATTTTCTTCAATAAGTAAAGAAGTCATATGGAGGTTTTTCAATTTATGAATATATTTTTATTCCAAATAGTTTGCAACTAAGGTTTAGTTGATTTGAGTAGAATTCATACTTTGTGGTTTGGTTGAACTGACTATATGGTAATTCATGTAAGTCTACTTGTCTGACCATGGTCTGGATCTATAGTACTTGGACTCAAGTGTGAGTGTTGGATACGGGTGTGTGTTCGACATTGGTATGTTCAATCTTTTTAAAGTGTTTCTATATACTTGGAATGTCCTTGGAACGTCTTATGCGAACATTTGTGTCCGAATGTGTGTCAAACATGGGTGTTTGATATGGACACTAAAGGCAACATGAAGATTGGGAGCAACGTGGGTCTATATGCTGTTATCATTGTATGGATGTGAAAGTTTACATCTATTTCAGGAAGATATATAAAATTTCTATTGTTTATGAACTTTCTGCATCTTTCTTGTTGCCAACTTAATGACCATCAACATCATCTACTGTAGAGGGTATTGTGGAATCAATACTTCCCTAAAAGAATTAGGAAAAAGGAGCTCTTAGTCTGAATTGTATTCTGCATGACAAATAATTAAAGAGAACTTGACTATCACTTTTTCAACCATAAATGTCAATTAGGAAATTAAGTTAGGAAACTTCCACGTGTTCCTTTTGTAAATGATAAAACTGGTAAGAGATTCTTATAATTTGCTTAAGTCAAGCATATAGTTTAGTATATGCTGTTAGAATACAATAGTGGGTGATTGCACCATGCTATGCATTCTATGTAAAAATAGGTTATGAAACTTGTGCCAAATGGCTAACTCATTAACATGAGATGTAAGACATTTTAACTTGATGTTGCAGATTAAAGTACCAAGTGGGCTCTCAACACAATTTGTTTTGACATGTTCCGATGGGTCTTCACGTCCCTTTAGCACATATAATGTTCGGTAATCCATTGATTTAATGATCAATATTTATATTCTTCAAACTAATACAATAGGTATTTATATTTCCTATCTAATTGTTGCATTTTGCTTATCACTAAGCATGTCCATTTGACTAATATTAACTTCGCTATGTGCAGTCCTGGTTCTGATAGCATATATAATTGTGCAAATGAAAATACTACTATAAATAAAATCTGATTTATATGTGATAAAAACTGTACTTCAACTTGGGAGCTCTAGCTTAGTATAAAAACGAAACAGGGAAAAGGGGAAGAGAAATAAGGAGAGGCAAAAGGGGAGAGAGGGAGAGGGGATGGTTGGACAATGGAATTAGATTTATCGCTTATCGGAAGTTTTTAGATAAACCCATGTCTTTTTTCATGTGGTATGCATGTGCTGTTCAATATAGACTCAATTTACAAATTTATGTATATAATGCAGTTAGTACCTTTTTTTTTTACAATTGTCTTTGACTAAATCATGCATACAAGTTGAAAAATAGTATTAGACTGACATTTTGTTTTAAACCATAGTAGTTTCTAATGCAATGTTATTCATGTTTTTACAGAATGCGGGATACACTTGTTTTGACCATGAGAATGTTCCAGAGCAAGGTACTTTACTCATCAAAATTTGCTTAATAGTGTTTCACATACATGCATGCGGTTTTTGTTCTAGTGGTGATGCTGATGGTTGTTTCTAGGGAGAGTCCATACAGTATCATTTTGAACAAATGACATCTCTTATTCATTTTTGTCAACAAATTCAAGTTCTGTTTCAAGTACATTCATAGGTATCTTATACATGATTGTGATATCCCATAAAGAACTTCACTGCTAGATAAGATAGCGAAAGTTGAATTAATGGGGATATATAATAAGAAGATACCTTTAAAGGCAGAGTTCTTAGTCTAGTTTCTTATGCAATCTTATGATTTTCACTTGAGAAACAAAAAGAGAAAACTAATCGATGTTCTTGAGCATGTGTACAACAAAATTGTCATGAGATGAATAGAACTATAAAGAATGTCAATGAAAGATGAGGTTAAAATCTTAGAGGACCATAAAAGTTTGGCTGTTGTTATTCAGATATAGTTAACAGGATGAATTGATGAAGGGAGACATCAAAGGGGACATCTATGCAATGATGCATTATATGCCTGTTATATCTGTACTAGGACATAAAAGGAAATACAAATGGATTGGATACCAACATAAGTACATGTACTAATCATAGCTCTACCCTGCAGTACTTCCATGAAATTATTTAGAATTTCAGGGAAATGCCGTAGTACTTTTACCTCGGTTGCTAGTGTTTGCATCTTTCTTAAGCCAAGTTTTACTTAATTTTTGGAGCAGGCCTTGGATGACAAGAGAAAAGGAAGAGCATAGGCACTACTTAGTTTGAGTATAGCTTTAGCCCTATAGTAATTATTCTTTTTTTTTCCTTAAATAGAATTTGGGAGGAAAATAAACACGTCAATGTTTGTATCCTAGTTTGAAACAATAATGAAAGAACAGTTCTATAGATCTTGTTCCTATGTTTTATTTTAGATTTCATTGTTGAGTCCACGTCTAGGAATATCTATCGTTAGATCAGCATATTGTCAAACTAGTTAAGCTGCGAGGCAAAAAGCACGGCGTGGGACTAGAAGATGGTGTAAAACGAGTAACTGAAGCGGCTGCTTTTGAAACCGGGTTGCTGAATTTCCTCAATTTGTAAGTGTTCCTAACCATCTTAACTATATGCCACTGGAAGGCAAATGCTGTGGCTCCATCCAGAAAGGGTGTCGGATTCGATCGGCTTTTTATGCTTTGGTCTGTAAGTAATAGCATATAGATTCACTGTTTCTTAAGATTTTGATTTCAAACATTTTGGATTGATACTATTGAGATATTTTTAAGTGGAAGTTTTGAGTTTGCAAATCACCCCAATTCTCAAAGATCCTCATTTATGCGGATTCAATATATTGGAGAATTTGAGCTACGAAAACTGCACCAAGCTATCAAAATATGCAAAAAAAGGAGTGTATAAAATGGGTTACAAATATGCAGTCTCTGTTTATTTTTGGTCTTCTTGGGTTCTATTATTCGGATTTATTATTAAAAAAAGGAGTGTTTATTGTTTATCTTTGTTTTCATTATTTACAACATCCTATGTTGTTATTACTGATGCATTAACTCACATCTAAGTTTTCATTATGCGTGAATTAGTACTTTGTTTATTCCACAGATGCATGCAGAATAAAATTTTAGGACATAAATGGAATGAGTCCCAATAAATTTTTTTTTTGCTAGAAGTAAATCGTCTGAGAGAAATGATTGTGTATAGAATATCAAATTTCTCACTTAGAAGATAATTTTAGAAATATGGGGTGAGCAAAACTCGATTTGATTTGAAAAAATAAAAAAAAATTCGAATTTTGAGTTAAACGAATCGAGTTATTTGAGTTAATTGAGTTATTCGAGTTAACTCGAATTTTTTTTTCAAATTTCGAGTTCGAATCGAGTTGAGTTTTCGAATTCGAATAACTCGAATACCAAACTATAATATTTTACGATTTTACCTCAAACTCTTAAAATTTTTACTTTTCCTTCAAAACTTTTATTTTTGTCTCATTCCATCCCTTATTTACCTCAAATCAGTTTTTCCCCATTTTTTTTAAATATTTTCTCTTCAAAATTTTATTTTACCCATTTACTTTCTCCAAAAACTTTTAAAACTTTTTATTTTTTCCCGAAATTTTTATTCTTTCCCACTTTTCCTTTAAAATTTTACTCTCCTCTCATTCCACTCCCATTTACCCAAAATCCATTCCCCCCCCTTAATTTTTTTTGAATCTTTTTCTTCAAAAATTTTACTCTCCTATTTATTTTTCTTCAAAATTTTACTCCTTAAAATCCCAAAATTTTTATTTTTCCCCTAAACTTTTACTTCTCACCCTTATATTCCAAATAAAAAAAATCAAAATTATCTAAAAATATCTTTAAATCTAAATAGTAATAATTTTATTTATATCTATTATTTATATTATTAAATTAAAATTCACATTTTGTACTATTTATATTATTGAATTATTTAATCATATTAAATATTTATATTAAAATTGAATTATTAATGATGTCATAAAATATTCGTGTTAAAATTTTATATTGGTATCAATTTTATATTTTATCTTTAAAATAATTTTTATTAAAAATCTACATTTTTACATTTAATAAATTTTTTTAATTTCAAAATAAATAGTAACAAGAATTAGAAAATAAGCAAGCAAAAAAGTTAACCGTATATAAAAGATTAATAAATAAATTATGAGATGATGAAAGTTAATAACAAATTTGATTACGGTGGATGATAGTGGTTACAATGACCTAAAGTTATTTTTTAAAATTTAATTCGAACAAATATATTTGATTCGATTCGAATTTCATCACACTCGACTTGATTCGAGAAAATTTCAAATCGAGTTAAGATGATAAAATAAAATTCGTTAACTCGAAATTTTTTTATTCGATTCGATCGAACGCTCACTCCTATTAAAAATAATACGAATATGACATTAAGAAAATAAAAGTGTCGTGACACAATATATCAAAAGCTATTTAACATGAATATTAAGATATCAAAATTTATACAATCTAACATTTTAAATCAGATTATATATATAAAAGGTGTACATATTATTACCAGTTTAGTTTCCGCGCGACCCATACTTAAATCCACCTACCCAATTTATTTTGTTTGTTAGCCAAATTTCAGCTTTTGTAGCTAACTTATGTTTTGCAGTTAAAAATTTGGTATTAGCATTTCCTCCAAAAGTTTGTCAAACATTAGTTGCGTTATAATAATTCTCATAAGAGGAATTCATTTCTTAAGTCGGGTTGTGTCCAACCTAGTGTCATATATGATATCAATATCATTTATAATATGGCTTTCAGGTGTTTTTTTCAACTTTTATAATGCACTTACCTCCTAAGTTATGGGCCATAAATCAAAATTCCTGATCAATGCGCACAAAATCACCTAACGAGGTCAACTAATTAAACTGGGTTCATTTAACCTACTTGACTAGTTCGATTCATAGAGCAAAGAGGGAAGCCCATTACCTTGAAGTCTAAGTCGTCTACTGAAAACACTCCAGTAATTTAGAGTTATCATGAATAATTTATAATCCTAGAAGATAATGTTGTATAGCGTTTAAGTCCCTTAGGACTCTCATTTTGTAGATAAGCATTAATCTTAGTCATTGATGTAATGTAAACTGTACTGTTGAATCTGGGGGAGCTCAAGTATAAATAGATGTATTCCCCCACATTTGTAATCATCTCATTCAGAGGAATTAAATACTTTTGAGAGCATTTACTCAAACTCTTTGTGTACATTGCTTGCTTGAGGAATTTTTGGTTTGTTTGTTGCTTCTTCATTTGAGTTTGTTGCTTCCGCTAAGCTTCAGTGCCTTGGAGAATTTCTTTGTGAATCTTCACTTTAAGAGAGCTAGGTTGACTTAGATGGATTTGAAACAAGGTAACCACTTAAGATCGCACGGTTCGCAAGACTAAAATTCTAGCTTTGTGACACTCGCGCCACCCAAGAAATTTGTATCTTCCTTCAAACATTGTAGCTACCTACACTATCACCAAAACACAAGAATTGTTTCCAAAACATCGGACTTTGATGGTAAGTTGGGCTTTTTCTTCCAAAAATATTGGGATATTGTTGGGCCTTTTACTACCTAAGCATGCCTTGACGTTTTAACACCGACTTCATCCTCAAGGAATTCAATAAAACTTTAATAGTACTAATACTAGGAGGGTAGCATCTAGCTATCACCCTATCAACCTTTGCAATGTCATATACAAGATATGCTAAAAAGCTCTAATAAATTGCCTCCAATCAATAATGTCATATATCTCCACTACATAATTCAATTATCCGAGATCGGAACATCATGGATAACATATTGCTAGGAAGCGAATTAATACACACTATCCAAACAAAAAGAAAGGGTAACGACATGCTGACAGTTCTAAAAATTTATAACACCTTATACTCGATCCGATCGCCAAGCTTGAGTAACAGGACGCCACATCAAACGTCACAACATCACACGTTACACATAGTCTCATTTGCATACAAACATCATCACATTTAAATATTTATAGAGGTTTTAAGTCTAAAATACCCTAAGCGATATTAAAATTTACTAAACTTACATTAAATGATCTTGTACCAAGTTAAAAAGCATGCTTAAACACCACTTAACGAAAATTTCCAAAAAAGTCATGTAGATATCGATACACACTCGCTGGTATCTATATTTCTCAAAATGGGTATCGATACTGTTTAGAAAATCAGTACCTTTTAGCATTATGTTTTTCTACAAAAATTCAAAACCAAACATTTATCGATACAAAGCCAAAGTATCTATATTTTTCACCCCGAGTATCAATACTCGAGAATTGGTATCGATACCAAAATAAACTACTATTTTTCTGCATATTCATATCAGCTTAGAGGTATCGATATATATGCCCTGATTATTGATACCTCTATATAATTCAACAAAAATTACAGCCAAATAGGACATTTCACATATTCATTCACATACCACTTCAACATGAATCTATAACCTCAATATTCAACATAAAAATGTCCATAATTGCAATTCAAAGCATCATCAATAATTTAAACCAAGCACCAATAAGCTAGTAACAAATGTCCATAATTCCTAAGAGTATCAAAATCAAACAATCATTCAAATCATCATGATAATAAGCAACCAACAAATCTACTACATTGCCTTATTCCCACAGTTCAAAATAATAGTAATAATATTGTAACATCCCCATTTTAAAAATATATATTTATGGTAGAAGTCCTTGAATTAAGAATTTATAAATAAATAGTAGTATAAGAAGTAATGATAATTTTTAAATAAAACTATTAGACATGGAAAAATAGAGAATTATTATTAGGAGCATGTGGTTAGTTAAAAAATTCGTTATTCAGTTCAGGGATTAAATTGAATAAGTTGAAAAAGTATAGAAATTAAAGTGAAAATATTTTATTTTTACTTTTATTTTTATTTTGATGGAAGGATCTAATGGCAATTTTACCATTACTTTAAAAAAATCAATGATTATTATTATTATTATCATTATTATCAAAAGATATTTTAATTATTAATAATATTATAATATAATAATATTTTATAAATAAATAAAAAAGAAAGAGAGAAAGAAAGAAACGTTTTCTCCTTTCTTTATTTCAAGTTCTCTGTTTCTCACGAGAGAGGGAAAGAATTTATTTCTTTCACCATTTTTTCTTCAAAATTCAAGCATAATGTATGGTTTTTCTTCAAATTTTTCACAGATTTTGAATATTTAAAACTTGTTCTACATAAATATACCAATAATTTTTTATTTCATCAAGTATTTTGAAAGTTGCCATTAAAGAACATTGATGGAAGCTTAAGAAATTTAAGTGAAATAGGTATATTTTCTTGATAGAAAATGATTAGAAGATGAATTCTAGCTTATTAGAAGTGTGAAAAAGAAATGAAATGGGATGAGAAGTTTATTTGGTTTATTTGGTTATGGTAAAGAGATAGTAGAGAAAATTAACTATTTTGAGTAATATTAGTGCTAAATGATAGCTTATGAATTAGCGAGTACTTCGGTGAAGACGGAATTGAAAACGGATAATTGAGTTGAAAGATATGAAAATTTAGATTTGGAAGTTTAGTATATTAACTTGATTAATCATGCATAATTATGTTGTTTTTATTAATTTTAGTATTAAAACGGGTAAATGATATTATTTTGTATTGAATTGCTCATATTGTAGCTAAAAACAAAACGAGCACATTGAAGGAGAAAGACGAAGAGAAGAAGTAAAGCGATTAAAATTCGGTTTGTACTAATATCTTATTTTCATTACATAAAGCTTTAGTATGATTAGACTATTATGATTAATTTTATTAATTTTATTTTTATATTATTTTTATGAGTTTTGAATGAGTTTGAATTTTTAGTTAATATTTATAAAATTTTGATTTGAGTGGAAAATGTTTATTTTTTTTTCAAATGATTAAATTAACAAATTTATGGTTATGATTTGAACTTGATTATTATGATTTTATATGTTTGATCAAGAAAATATTTTATATGTTTTAGAATTGGAAGCCTAATTTTACATTAGGCAAAATATATGATTTGATCATGATATGAGACAAAAATGAGAATGATGTGAAAAATAGAATTGAAGTGAAATTTGATTTTTACACCGGTACACTAAGTTAGACTAGATCAGATATAGTTGGCATGCCATAGAGTCTTTATATCATAGGATTTAGATCTCCCCAATTCCCAGAGGGTCGAGGGAGAAAAGACCAAATTGGTCAGTTTTTATTATTGTTAGCCCCAATTCCCAGAGGGTCGTGGGCAGTCCCAATTCCCTGAGGGTCGTGGACTACTCTGATAGCCATCATTGCCGAACAACTCGGGGTGGCGGATTCGTGTATCTGGTTATTAGTCTAAACTTTGGTACGGGGTTTAGATTGAAAGAGAAGCAAAAACAAGAGTTGAATATATTGAATTTCTTTATTGTGTGAATTAAATTGATTATGTGATTTTGAATTTGATTAAAAGCTTATTGTTATTTATTTACTTTTTTTAACTAATCTATATTTAATATTTATGTAATGATTTATATGATATTAGCACCACTGAGCATAAAAGTTGCTCAGCGTACGGTTTGTTTATTTTTCCGTGCGTAGGTAGTTAGATTCGGTAGATCATTTCAGCAGCATCCGAAGAACTGAAAATCAGCTCAAACAAAGTTGGTGAAAAGTTTGCTTTTGGTAAATGTTTATGGCATGTACATAGGCTTATATAGATATAATATTATCTCATAAATTAAATTTAAATATGTTTATTATGTCTCTTTTGTTAGTACTTTATAATCAATGTTTTGATGAAATGGTTAAAAGTAGATATTAAGTTTATTGAAATGCTTTGAGAAATTGAAGTGTTGGGAATTGATTTGGGAGATTATTTGAATGCAAATATATTGTGAAATGCAAAATTTTACAGGGAGATTTTATGTAAATAAGTAGAAATGCTGCCGAAATTTTTATAAAATATTTTTTTCCACCACGTTTTCATTTTTAAAAAAATAGAAAAGTAAGTTGCTTCGGCAACGAAATGTGACATTTTATATTTGGATCCAACAACTGGGTCGGGTATAAGGTGTCACAAATATCACCTACTCAAACACTAAGCCTAACTTGGATCACACTTCCTTGGAATTTTGCACTGCCCATACTGGAGACACTAACCATCTGCAATGTTTAGAAAAGAGTGAGTGAGATTAAACAAGCACAATGAATGATTGGAAAAACCACCAAAAAACATGATATCATACGTTAAATGAGATCATCTAAAGCACAATTTCGAACACCTTTAACTAAAGTGACATACTAAAATATTCATGCATCAACTATCAACTCATCTAACTTTGTAATTACATAATAAATAAGCATACATCACATTTTGTACTATTACATTCAATGATAAATTGACAGTTAAGGTTATGAAACATAAAAATGGGTTCTATCATCACACATTGAATACATGAATCTCCAACACACTCATGACAAGTAGAGTCAAACATATCCCAAAAGTGTAGCATCAAGCTAACACTCTCCAACACACTAACATATCCTGATGAATGGACCCTAGCTCACATTCTCTTATCTTTCTAGAACTGTCTCGAACCTCAATGCCGCAAAATCACAACATAAAGGTGAGTACTCACAAATCCTATGGTATGTCAATTATATCCAACAGTTTTAAAAGGTCACAAGGCCAAAATATCCACAATAAAACACACATTTACTTACTGTTTTTATTGTAGAAGGCTCAAACGGTACTAAATCTTCACCAAAGTTAACCACGCAACAAACATAATTAATTTACAGCTATAAACACACCCAAACAATCAAAAAACATGTCTAAGGTTTCCTCCTCTTGGAACTAAAATTTTCGACTCGCAAATTCGAAACTCAAATATCTTAATTTTTACTCATTCTCTTTGCCTAAAATCAATTCCAGTCATCTAATTATTTATCTAAGAATACTTCCCAACCTTCAAAACACTCAAAACTGCTCAGAATCATGGTTCTGAAATTTCGACTTACAATGGTCATTTTTCATGAAAATTGGATTTCATTCAAAATCTTGAATTTCACCATTAATGACTCAAATTCCGACATTTACACAAAACCTTTGATTTAATAACTTAAATCTGGATTTAAATAGCTATATTACATTAAAAACTAATAGGAAAATGAAACATTATCTTAGTTGGGCAAAAACTGAACATTTTATGGAAAATCCGAGAAAACCCACAAATCGAACTACAAGAAAATTAATGGTGTTCTTGGTGTTTCTCTTTGAAATTAGGAGGGATTTGATATGAGAAAGATGGTCGAAATAGAAAGAATTAGAGTTATGAAGATCAAAATAGGTGAGTGGAGTTTTGCGGAAAATTCTATCTCTAATGGACATCACAAAGAAGAGGGTGAAGGGATTTTTTTCCTTTCACGTCAAAAATAAGGTGAAAGGGAAAATATGGACTGATTTTTAAATTTGGTATAATTTCTTTAAAGCTACTCTTAAATTAAAAGTTCTCTTTTTAAAGTTGAAAGTCTTTTTCACAATATTTTCATAATTTGATTTAATTTTCAAAAACCATTTAACGAAGATATTTTCCGGCTCCTAAAATCTAAATTATAGAACCCAATTTGGGCTAGAATTTCCAAAATTACTCTCGAAACTTCTAAACCCAATTTTGGGACGTGATAAAATCAACATGTGTAAAGCTTATGATAGAATCAATTGGAACTTCCTATAGAACTATACTAGAGGTGATGTGATTTAACGCACATTGGAGATAGCTCATTCACCAGTGCATTAGTATTATCACCTTTTAGGTCATGATCAACAAACAACCTACACCACCATTCCACCCCCATAGAGGACTCCGTGAAGGTGATCCACAATCCCTATACCTTTTTCTCTTATGTCAAAATGTCTTATCCATTATGTTACTACAAGAAAAATAATGTTTTTCGAGTTGTTTTCTTGAGTATTCTATAACGGCTCACTCATCTCTTCTTATGTTTGGTATATATAGGTCTTAGAATGCTCGAAAACCTAAAAATTGTGTTTTTCCATGTGTTTGGGATGCAATTCACGATCTGGACACGGTCTAGCACATGCTTGTGTGGCAGGTCGTGTATCATGTGCTCAGCCCGTATGGGAGGGTCCAGCCCGTGTGCCCCCTGTACACTGCACTAATTTTTCAATTTTCACTCGTTTTTTCGCTCTTTTTGCTTTCAAATGCTATCCTAAGTATAGAAACATGAATTTAAAAGGATTAGAAGCATAAAATTCATCATTTTAGATTGAATAATCATCCAAAAACGCATTAAGAATTGGATTAAAACATGTTATTTTTAATACTTATAAATCTTTTTATTTTAATTTGATATGATTTTTTTATTTTTATAATATTATTAATTAATTTAAATTATGAACCTTGTTAATTAATTTATTAAAGAAGCAAAGAGACAAAGAATCGATTTAATAAATAAAACAACAAACAATCGATTCAAAGAAGCAAAGAATCAATTTAAAACAACAATAATGAATACTAATCAATTTGTTACAAACATTAGTCAATTTTAAAACAATCGATTCAAAAAAGCAGAGAATCGATTTAAAATATTTGCCAATGAAAAACAAAAGTTGGGATTGGTTAATATGTTCCCAACTCTTACTAAAAATTCGGGATATAATTAGATATTTTCAATATCCAAAATAATTGTTTAAAGGTACAAATTTAAATGGCAAAAAGAGGTCGGCATAGTAAAAAAAGAATCGTCTTAGGTTTTCATATGGCGACGCTTTTATATAGTAAAGAAAAGTATAACAAAAGTCAGCATAATGTATGACAAAGCCGACTCTTATTTAAGGATTGCATCAGGCATGCATATTTGAACCCTATACAAAAAGTTGGCCAAAACGTATGTCGACAAGTCTATCCCGGCACTTAGGGAAATGTCGACCCAAAAGTGTCGTCTTAGAGTTGTTTTATTGTAGTGATCAGTTTCTATTTTAGAAGATAAATTTTCTTTTCACATAAAAGAAAAAAATTTCTAATTCTGTGTTTTAATTCAATTGGTTGGAGCCCACATTCGAAGCAGTTTGTGGTACGAGAATAACGGAAAAGATCGTTTGGTTGAAAGTTAGGAACGACAATAATCCATCTAGTCGAAAACACAAGTACGCTTTTGATCTAGAATTTATTACTATAAATATCATGAAAAAGTCTCAAAGAAAGCATGGCGAACTGCAGATACAGCTTCAAAATATGATGAAAATGTTTCAGCAAAATCAATCGCAGAATCTACCATCTTAGACTTTTGTTTTTTCTTGTAAGAATAATATACATAAAACTACTTTTGAATATATTTTTCATTTATTTATTAATTTAAATCATATATATATTTCTTTCGTGATAATATCATTTAGATTTGAAGCTATTTGTTGGATTTGAATTTACAGGAAAAAATGTTGAAAATCGGGTTCTATATGAATTAAAATGAGCTTGTAAAATCTGTTAATGTTAGCGGCGTTTGTGAGAAAAGTGCCGCTAAGGATCATGTTCTTTAGCGGCGTTTATGGGAAAAGCGTCATCAAATATCGCGTTCTTTAACGACTTTTTTGAAAAGCGTTACTAAAGATCATGTTTTTTAATGGCGTTTGTTGGAAAAACATCACTAAAAACCATGTTTTATAGCGATGTTTTTCGGCATAAACCCTGTTATTTTTAGCAGCGTTATCTTTAACGACATTTTTTACTAACGGCACTTATTAAGCTAAAAAAAAAACTGTTAAAAACTTATTTTCATGTAGTGTAAATTGATTTTCAAAATTTTAATTTTTTACTATGAAAAAAACAGTTTTCAAATCAAATTTTTTCAACAAACACATACTATAGGACCAACTGAAGATACACCAGAAACTTGAACCACTTTTAGCCGACATCCACGGTCTATAGACAAATGCTCAGGTGTTGATCGCTACCTAGAAACACCCGCTCACATCCAGACTGGGACACCTTGCATGGCAGACGACATCTTTCAAGACTACTAGATTCTGGGCCTAGCCACGTATTTTTCTCTTTGCTTTGATATGTACCGAAAACTACAAAAATAAAAATATTTTATTGTGGTAAGAAATATATGAAAAAAGTGATCAATATTTTGTAATAGTTATAAATAATAGATTATTGTCGATATCGATAATGAGGAATAAATTATTTCTTTTATTTAAGATAAATCATTATTTAGTTTGTTTATTTATCACTATGTAATTTTTTTATTTGAAAAAGAATTATATAAAATTGTAACTTTATGTCATCTCTATCATTTTTCAATACGTGAATGATATAATAGATTTTTTTCTTGATTTTCAGTTTTTTCTCTTGAAAAAAATTTAAATTCAATTAAAAATATTAAAAATTAAGAGAAAAAATCTAATTTATTATTATCCTATCGAAAAAAATAAAAATACATAAAATTACAATTTCATACAATTTTTTTTTGATGAATCTTCTGTTATTTATTTTTAATTTCATAACTTTTGTCAGTATTTTTTACTTCCAACACTTTACTATTAAGGTAAATGAGAATTCAATAATAAGTCACATTCCCTATTTTCTTTACTTTTTTAGTCTTGTTTTATTTATTTATATTTCTTGTTAATTTTTTTTAGCAGGATAAGTCTTCAATAAATAAACAATTGCTCAACTCTTTATACGTTATAAATAGTAGATGGCTTATGATTAGACCTTGGAAAGGGGAGTTTTGTGCTAATATAGACTAAAAATTTTATTGCATGCATATGCGTTAAAAAATAATGTATATAAAATATAAAAATATATTTAAAAATAATATATAATAAATAATGAAATATATGGTTTAAAGTTAATTAATAATAACAAATAAATATGTACGATATCAAAAATGTAAAAAAATTAAATTGTGAGTAAAACTAAATTTAAATACATATATACATCAATTTAATAATATTGAATGAATGAACTCAACGAGTGGTTCCGGTGGAAAAGAGGATGATATTCATCCTAGGAGACCCGGGTTTGAGCACCTGTGTGTGCAAAATGTGTGCGCCTTGTAAAAAGATTAAAAAAGTATGAATATATATTATCATGTAATCACACTAATATATTAAAAAATACTAAATGAATTTAATTGTTTAATTGTTTGAGAAATATCGTTTAGGTTGAATAGTAATTTGAAATTTTATTAATTCAACCGACAATATTATCATATGCATGTTTTCTTTTTGTTTTTTAATGAAAAATTAAAACACCATTAAATAATATAATTTATTTTAAATATAAAAATCATTTTAATAATTTTTTAATTCATTGATGTTGTTAACTTAATTAAGAGTTTAAATAATAATATATAGATGAGTAGGAATGATTGAATGAGGTGAGAGTTGTTGAAATAAAAAGGAGTTGGTGACAACTGTGATTAAGAAGAAAAGTGTGAGAAAGTTATGATGGGTACACTTTAATCATTATCATATCATGTATGCTTTAAAAGTTTGATTAATTAAGTTCCTTAATCAATATCATACATGATCCCTATATGTGATGGTTTTAAATTTATATTCATCAAATTCTGTGATTGGGACTCATCTGATGATATAGTTAGTATTATTAATGTAAATCAGTTTTGTAAAAAAAATATACGTAATCGATTGAGTTTTAGTTCGATTGGTATGACTATTGTTGTTTTAAAAACACGTACAAGGATTTCTTTGTTATGTTATAGTCTTGCATCCATGATTTTCATGCAATTAATTAGTAGTTTACAATATAAAGTTGTGGGGATTAATAGTTGTTTAATTCGTTTTAATTCTTTGCTTTTATTTGTATGGTATGAGCAGTTAATTTCCACATTATTTTTTAATTAAATTTAATTTATTAATTTTTAAAAAAAAAAAAATTATTTTTTAAATAGAAATGCTTATTAAAACATTAATTCTTTAACTATGACATAAAAAGTTGTCAATTATTTGAGTAGTTATGACATAAGTTGTCAATTATTATGAAATAGTTTTCCCAATATTAGTTAGAGAGAATAAAAAGTTGGATGAATAAAATATTTAGAATGAAGTATTTGTATCTAAGAACTTCATGCAAAGCAATATGAACCAGGAGTTCACTAGATATTCATTTTATAGATAAACTGTTAGATTCATTTATTGACCTAAAGAGAATTACAAAATCTCACATACCAGTTAAAAATGATTCAATACGAATTGATGTCTCAAAAGGACAAACTGTTAGTGCAAAAGATAGTAATTCACGCCTGAAGCGTAGAAGACCGTCAGTTTCAAAGATAAAAATCCTCGTAAAAAGAAATAATCAAATATTCAAGATGATCATATTGTGGAGGCAAGTGCCTAAGAAGAGGCCAAAGATATAACTAATAAAAAAGACCCCAAAAAAGGTTCAAGTACCTGAAAATAGTGATAACGAAGGTATCTCAACAAGTTATGTTATTTCAAAAAAAAAGATGGAGCCAAAAATAAATATAGTTGTCCATAACAATTTTGCTTATAATGTTGCTACTGAAATAACAAAAGAAAATGAGGATTTTGAGCCTAAATCTATTGATGAATATTGAAAAAAAATAGATTGGTTAAAATGGAAAGACATAATTCAAGCAGAATTGAATTCACTTTCTAATTGTGAGGTTTTTAGATCTGTAGTTCAAACACCTAAAAATATAAAGCGGGTAGGATATAAATGAATATTTGTGCGAAAAAAGAAATGAAAAAATAAAGTCGTAAGATATAAAACACGACTTGTAGCACAAGGGTTTTCACAAAGGCCCAACATTGGTTATGAAGAGACACATTCTCTTGTGGTGAATGCAATCACGTTTGGATATCTTATTAGTTTGGCAATACATGAAAAACTTGACATGCATCTAATAGATGTTGTTACATATTATTAGTATGGTACACTTGATAGTGAAATTTATATGAAAATCCCTAAAGGGTTTAAAATCTCAAAAAGATATAGAGTTTCACGAGAAAATTGCCTGATCAAATTATAGGAAAGTTTATGTGGATTAAAACAATCTGAACATATGTGGTACAATCATTTTAGTGAATATTTTTTGAAAGAATGATATAAAAATGATCCAACTTATCCATGTGTTTGTATAAAAAGGTCTGGATCAGATTTTTTATAAGTGTTATTTATATTGATGATTTAAATATTATTGAAACTCTTGAAGAGCTTTAAAATGCAATAAATTGTTTAAAGAAAGAACTTGAGATGAAAGATCTTGAAAAAACAAAGTTTTGTCTTGGCCTACAAATTAAGCATTTAAAAGATGGAATTCATGTCCATCAGTCAACTTATACGAAAAATATCTAAAAGAAATTTTACATAGATAAAGCACGTTCATTGAGTACCCCAATGGTTGTATGACCGTTAGATGTAAATAAAAATTAATTTCGTCCTTATGAGAATGATGAAGAGTTTCTTGATCTTGAAGTATCATATCTAAATGCCAAATGGGCATTGATGTATCTTGCAAACAATACAAGACTTGGTATAGCTTTCACTGTAAACTTGTTAGCAAGATTTAGTTCTTCTCCAACACGTAAACATTGGAATGAAATTAAACATGTATTTAGATATCTCAGAGGGACTATTGATATGAGATTATTTCATCCAAATTATTCAAAATTCCTATTAGTCGGCTATGTTGATACTGGATATTTATCGAATTCACATAAAGGTCGATCACAAACGGGATATTTATTTACATGTGGAGGTACTGTCATATCATGACATTTAACAAAGCATATCTTAGTTGTCGCCTCTTCAAATCATGCAAAAACAATTGCAATGAATGAGGTAAGTTGAGTGTGTGCTTGGCTAAGGTTATTGATCCAACATATCCAAATGATATGTGGTTTGCCTTTACAAAAAAAGATACCAACTATCTTATACAAAGATAATGCAATATGTATAGCTCAATTGAAGGGTGATTACATCAAAAGTGACAAAACGAAACATATTTCAAAAATGTTCTTCACCCATGATCTTGAGAAGAAATGTGATTGCGAAATTCAACAAATTCGTTCTGGTGATAATTTAGCAGATCTTATTATCAAGGCATTTCCACTTCAACGTTTGAAATACTATTATACAATATTGGAATGTGTCGACTCAAAGATGTAATGTGATGTTGTCATTAGGGGGAATTAAAAACACGTTGCACTCTTTTTCTTTAACCAAGGTTTTGCCTGATTGGGTTTTCCTGATAAAGATTTTTAAAGAGGCAATTTGTAATAAGAGATTATGTACTATTTTTTCTTCATTAAATTTTTATCCCATAGAATTTTTCCTAATAAGTTTTTAACGAGGCACATTTTTCATTGATGGACATCCAAGAAGAAGTATTGTAAAATGGATGTTCATATAGCTCCCATAACCCTCAAGAATTCATTTTCTTGTGACTTTTGTAACCACTAAAAAATTATATGACACCTTAATTATATTTATTAGATTTTTTTAACCTATGATAGTAAGGCCCTATACATAGAGGGAAGTTTTTTAGATACCGAAGTGAAAGTTCGATAATCCTTTCATTTTTTTATTTTTCTTTCTTGTTCATTCTATGTTTCTCTTTATCTTGTAAATATATAATAAATAATGAAATGTATGATTTAAAACTAATTAATAATAACAAATAAAATTTGAACGATCTTAAAATTGGAAAAAATCAAATTGTGAGTAAAACAAAATTTAAACACATAAATACATCAGATTAAAAATATTAAATGAATATAATTGTTTATCACTGTGTTGTCATCAACCGAAGTGAGTGTCGAGTTAAAACAAACTCAATCAACAATATTACCACTATTAAAAATTTATCACCTTGAGTATACGTTTGGAATCAACATATTTAGACCATGAGTATGCGTTTAAAAATAATATACAATAAATAACGAAATATAAGATTTGAAAAATAAAATTTAAGTTGAATAATAATTTGAGGTTTTACTAATTCAATTGACAATCTCATCAAATGCATGTTTTTTAAAATAAAAAAATTAAAATATTATTAAATAATATAATTTATTTTAATAATTTTTCTAATTAATTTGAGTCATTAACGTAATTAAAAATTTAAATAATAGTATATAAATGAGTGAAATGATTGGATGAGGTGAGAGTAGTTGACTTGAGAAGAATGAGTTGGTGACAACTGTGATTAAGAGAGATATGAGAGTTATGATGATCATATCATGGTAATGCTTACTGGCTTTAAAAGTTTGATTAATTAAGTTCCTTTTTATCAATATCATATATGATCTCTATATGTGATAGTTATTAATTAATATTCATCAAATTCTTGATTGGTACTCATCTGATGATATACTTAGGATTTTTAATGCAAATCAGTTTGGTAAAAAACAAATATAGTCTATTGGTTCGATTGGTATAATTATTGTTATCAATATATAAAGATATAAATTTACGTGTGTTGAAACGTATTATTTTTTATTTATGGGTTTAGGAGAAATTATGGATAAATCTAAATATTGTATCAAAAAGAAGAAATAAGATCAAAATGAAATTATTAAAAAAAATGCACACGAATTTTTGGTTATTTGTATGGTATGAGTAGTTAATTTTGACATTATTATTTTTAATTAAATTTGAATTATTAATTTTTTTTAAAGAGTAATTATTTTTTTAACAAAAAATACTTATTAAAATATTAATTCTTTAATTATGTTGGCGTAATTATCCCGTGGTGATATACATATATTTTATTCTGACATGAAATTATTTGGCATATATGTTACTTCAGCAAATAATTTAAAATAATAAATATTCAAAAATAAAAATTTCAAATAAATAGAAATAAAAAAGATAGTAAAATTTCATAATAATTCATAATATTTTTTAATAGAATAATTCATAATATTTAAAGCTCATAAATTTTTTTTAAAAAAAAAACATTAAGTATATGTGAATTACTAGGCATCGTACCATGTTAAAAATTAACATTTTAGTTAGTATTTTCATTAAAAAATAACAATAATTTGATTCTTTTTATAAGGTTGATGATCAAATACGATTCTTTTTAAAAAGTTGAGGGTCAAATTTAACTAAAAATAATAGCCAAATTGATAAAAATGTAAATATTAATGGCTAAATTTATCATTATGCCTAATATTAATTTTGGTAAACTATACAATTAGTCACTTAACTATTAGCGTGTTTCTGTTTGGTTACCAAACTATAAAAATTTCAATTTTGTCACTAACATTTTAGATCATTCCTATTTTGGCCACTCTCTGTTAAATGGTTAACGAAAATGATGAGGTGATTTTTTCTAACTAGTATAATAACACATTTAGTCGCCAATACTTACCCGTTCCATCATTTGATCCTAATTCTAAATAATTCAATAAATTTAAATCCTCCATATTTACAAATTTTATCAATTTTATCCTTAAACATATATAATTAAATTTATTTACAAATTCTAAAATAACCATTTAATTATATTGATATTTAATTATATGTGTTTGATGATCAAACTAATAGAATTTGTAAATATGGAGGGTTAAATTTATTGATTTATTTAGAATTAGGATCAAATTGATAGAATATATAAGTATTGAGGACTAAATGTATTATTATTATCCAATTCAAAAAAATGTCACATCATTATTTTTGTTAACTATTTAATGGAGAATGACTAAAAAAATGATCTAAATGTTAATGATGAAATTGAAAATTTTTATAATATGGTGACCAAAACAAACAAGCTAATAGTTGGTGACTAATTGTATACTTTATCCTATTTGTCGAAACCACCTCGAAAATGAAGGATTCTAAAAATATTTTTTAGAATTTCGGAAAATAAGGAGTAAAAAGGGAATAAAAAGGGAGTCGCCACCAATCTTTTATTTGGGTGTGATTGGATCACCACAAAACGTTTAAAATACGTTTAAAATTTTGATCTACGAAGTCCAGAAAACAGGTTCGGGAGTCGGTTACGCACGAGGAAGGATTAGCACCCTCATACGCCCAAAATTGGTACCGTTTTGATTATTTTCGGGCTTTAATTTGTAAACCTTGAAAACTTGAATGAAGTTTAAAATACGATCCTCGAATGCATGAGTTATTTTAAAAGAAATTAAATTTCGTTTGGAAGTCTCGCTATTTCAAAATAATCGAGGAAGAAAAATTACATCCAGTAAGTTAGGACATAATATTTCGAGATCCAAAAATAACGAGCTTTCCTTTGCAAAACTTTTTAATTTTTGAAAAGAGGATATTTGATTATTTCGATTTAACGAAGGATTGCACCTAGTGAGTTAAGGAGCAAATTTTCGGAATCGAAGATAAGAAATATCGCCTTGGTTAAGGGTATTCGATTATTTCGGTTTGAAGAAAAATTACACCTAGTAAGTTAAGGCGCAAGATTTCGAAATGCGAAATTAAAGAATATTGCCTTGATTTTAAAATTTTGTGAAAGCGATTTTTTAAAACAAATAATGAATGAACAATTTCATAAATTACACGAAGTGAACATGAATACAAAGTACGGGGCATAACAAATAAGATTAAATGTAAATATTATTAAAGAAAATGATGCAATCGGGATTAAAACAAGACCTTTTGGATACCCGAGGGCAAAATGGTAATTTGGGTTTTTAGGGGTAAAATGGTAATTTTTGTGAAATCGGGGCTAAAAATGGAATTTAGGGAAGTTTGAGGGTGAAATGGTAATTTTTGAAAGTTTCGGGGCAAAAATGTGATTTTTTGGAATTTTGGGGTCAAAATATGATTTTGAAAAAGTTTTGGGATAAAAATGTAATTTTTAGAAAGTTTTGAGGTTGAAATGTAATTTTGGAAAAGTTTTGGGGTTGAAATGTAATTTTTAGAAAGTTTTGGGGTCAAAATATAATTTTGGAAAAGTTTGGGGTCAAAATGTAATTTAGGAAAAGTTTTGGGTCGAAATGTAATTTCTGGATAATTTAGGGACTTATAAAGTAATAAAACCAAAAATAGGTGACACGTGGCAGCCCCACAAGCATCCAGAAGTCGAGGGATTAATTTGAAAATCTTGAAAAAATTTTAGACCAATTTTGTAATTAAATAAAAGTTAATTTAAGGACTAAATTAAAATAAATTAAAAATAGAAAGGACTAAACACATAAATAAGCCAGAAAGTGACACGTGGCAGCTCCTGGTGCATCAAACAGTCAAAGGACTAAATTGAGAATTAATTAAAATTACAGGGCAAAATTGGAAATAATTAAAAAATGCAAAAAGGGACCAAATTGAGGTAAATAAAAATGCGAAAGGACCAATTGCACAAATAGACCATTTTCCAAAACACGCGGATCCAGAGTGGGTCGAGTCGGGTCGGATCGGTCCAAATGGGTTGCTATATATATTAGTTTTTTAGTTTTTTTTCATTTCATTTTTTCATTTTATTAAAAATTCTGCCCCTTTCTCTCCCTTTCTCTCTCAAATCACCCCCCTTTTTCAGTCCGGGCATGGCTCCGGCCAAGCTCCGGCAACCACCCAAACCCGCGCGTGGGTGCGCGTGGCGGTTGCCCTGGCCATGCTCCGACCCCCTTCTTCTTCCTTTGGCCGGCCATGGCTCCGGCCATGCTCCGGCGACCGCTGTTTTCGCACGTCTTCGACACCTTCGACCACGCGCTTCAACACCGATCGCCTCTCCGCCTCCGCAGTCCGTCACGTGCCGTTGATCCAAGCCGAAATGGGCAGGTAAGATAATCCCTTCTTCTTCCCCCTTTTCTCCTCTGTTTCATCTCCTTCATCTTTCTTTTCCTTTCTATTTTTTGTTTGATTTCGAAACCCAGATCTGGGAAAACCCAAATCTGGAAATATTTTGAAAATCTTCCTTATTCCGATTTAAAAAAAAATTTAAGCCTATTTTATTTTTAAAAACCTTCGTTTTTGGTGTTTGCTCGGGTGTTCGAACGCCGTGGAGTGGAGGAGATGGTGGCTCAAGAGCTCCGGCGGTGGCCGCGGTGGCGCACGGTGGTCTGGTAACAGATAAGTTCCAGTCCCTTCGGTTTCCCTCTTTTATTATAGTTATATTTTTTAATATTATTAATTATTAATATTAATTATAATCATAAATATTAATTATAATAATTATTAATTATTATGATTATTATAATATTTTTATTAATGATATTGAAATTATAACTGACCATATTAATCACCATTGATACCTTCATTCACTGTTTTGGGAAACTGAAACGACTAATAAATGCATATTTATGTATTGTATTAACTCAAAATATTTAAAATTGCAGTCATAAATGCATGTATGATGAATACCTGTTTCTTAATACTGGAATGGTTGGTATTGAATTGGAACTTGTCTTGCTAATTATTTGATGCTTGGCCGAAGGTTGTTTGGTATTGAAAGGGCTAGTATATTGATTTCAAGAACGGGGGCTATTAGATATTGATTTTGAATGTTGAATTTGTAACCCCTTTTACAGAAAATTAACTCTGGCTTTATAGCCATTTACATTATGATGATACTTTGTTTTTTTGTAAATTAATGCCTGTCTTATTGCTTGTTGCAGACTTCTTCCAGGCAGTGGTGGCAGGGCATGGTGGAGCTTAGTGGTGGCAGATGGAGCTGGTGGGCAACAATTGGCAGAGGCACGTGGGGGTGAAGATTTGACTTTGAATGCTGCTGGTGCAAAGGGCATGCTGTTGTGGGCAGATTTTTTAGCCCTTATTGGGCTTGCTGTAATTTGGGGCCCAATTGGGTCAAAATGGGCCCATTTGTAGTTGAGCCTTTATTGTAATTGGACTTTAGTATTTAATTTAAATTTAAATAATTAAATTTAAATTTAAGATAAATTTAAATTTAAATAAATTCAAAATCAATTTATCTCCAAATTAAAACAAAAAGTCCAAGCCCGGTCAAAATTGGGCTCCAACAGCTGCCCCTCTTTGCTCGTTGTTGTGTAACAGGAACGGAGCAAAGATTAAAAAGGAGGTCCAATTTTGTCCAGCTCCGTTAAAAACACGGCCCCATCGTTGACTACTTTATATTGACAGCGCTTGACTTGCAGCTTTATCTCAATCTACTGCGACTGCGGGTAAAATAGGGTCTGCTATCTGACTTGCTGTGTTCTCAAAAGTAGGTTTGATGCTTCATTTTACTCTTACTTCAATTTCAGAAGGACGAAGGCTTGTTATCCAGTTTTACTTCAATTTCAAGGAGATAGGAAAATGACGTTGATGTTTCGTCTTACTCTTACTTCAATTTCATAAGGACGAAGGCTTGTTATCCAGCTTTACTTCAATTTCAAGAGGATAGGAAAATGATCATGCTCTTACTTCAATTTCAGAGATAAAGACGTGTTATCCACTCTATCTCAATTTCAAGAGGATGACGTTGCTCTTACTTCAATTTCAGAGAAAAAACGTGTTATCCACTCTACTTCAATTTCAAGGGGATGACGTTGCTCTTACTTCAATTTCAGAGAAAAAGACGTGTTATCCGCTCTACTTCAATTTCAAGGGGATGACGTTGCTCTTACTTCAATTTCAGAGAAAAAAAACGTGTTATCCACTCTACTTCAATTTTAAGGGGATGACGTTGCTCTTACTTCAATTTCAGAGAAAAAGACTTATTATCCGCTCTACTTCAATTTCAAGGGATGACGTTGCTCTTACTTCAATTTCAGAGAAAAAGATGTGTTATCCGCTCTACTTCAATTTCAAGGGATGACGTTGCTCTTACTTCAATTTCAGAGAAAAGACGTGTTATCCACTCTACTTCAATTTCAAGGGGATGACATTGCTCTTACTTCAATTTCAGAGAAAAAGACGTGTTATCTGCTCTACTTCAATTTCAAGGGGATGACGTTGCTCTTACTTCAATTTTAGAGGTGAAGACTTGTTATCCACTCTTCTTCAATTTCAAGCGGATTGGAAATGATCTTGTTTGGTCTAATTCATCTTGACTTCTAGGTGAGAAGTCCATCGTCGTGGATTCGACTCTTTATGTTCGCAACATGCTAGGTTATTGTTTGTAACTTGGAACTTTTCCTTTCAAGTCGCCGTGATGCGGGATCCTCTATCGCGGTCTTAGCTTTTTCATCGTGCATCTTATGACGCTGAGACCTGCAGAAAGTGCTCAAATGGCCCTCCATGTAGGCCAGGTATGTTTAAGATGTTGTGCTTGGGAACGAGTTAGAATGCTCTTAACCTAGAATGAATGTGTATGATTTAATGTTTGAATTTTTCAAAGATTAGTCTTTTCTATTTTGAAGCCTTCTCTTGACGTTTCCTTGAATCTATCTTGGCAATTCGACATTTGAATTGCTTCTTTCATGTTTTAACTCTTTTAACTAGCAGTTGCTTAGGCTTCTCGTGTCTTTTAGGAAATTCCTAAGTAATACTCGCGAATCCTTGTTTCCTTTTATGACCTTTTATCCATCATCTTAATATGAAAATACTTGGACAATATGGAAAAGAATGGGATCAAATTTGGAGATTTATTGGCTATGATATTACAAAGAACAAACAATGATACAAGAACAGTATTAGACTTAGATATCAGATATGAGCTTCCCGGATCCAAAGATCATCTTTTACTTGACGTGTTTCTGGAGGTCTCGAAATTACTTCGTCGATGCCCCAAGATGTAAAATATTTCCATTTTGCCACTTTTGAGGAGCAATTGGTTTGTCCTTGTTATGCATTTGAGTTGCTCTTTTCGAGTTTTCAACTCAAAACCCATTTGGTTTCGGGATGCCCTTACACGGGTTTTCATCCTGACCTCTCCGTTTTTTTTATGCGTAATATTTCTTCACCGAGTCTGAATTCACCGGTTTGTATAGCTTTTGCCATCCATCTCAGTCAAAATTAAGGCTCCTCTAGAGAAGGCTTTCCTTACCACGTACGGCCCCTCCCAATTGGGCATCCATTTTCCTCGAGAGTCTTTGTTTATCGGAAGTATCTTCTTCAAGACTAGGTCTCCCTCATGGAATTCTCTAGGACGAACCTTCTTGTTGTAAGCGCGCATCATCCGTTTTTGGTACATTTGACCGTGACGGATAGCCCTTAACCTCTTTTCCTCAATCAAATTTAACTGATCATATCTGGCTTGGACTCATTCTGCTTCATCCAAATTCAGCTCTGATAAGACTCGAAGAGAAGGAATCTCTTCTTCGATGGGTAGAACAGCCTCCATTCCATATACAAGTGAGAACGGTGTTGCCCTTGTAGACGTTCTGATGGAAGTCCTATAAGCAAGAAGGGCAAAGGGTAATTTTTCATGCCAATCTCTATAGGTTTCTGTCATTTTTGCGACAATCTTTTTGATGTTTTTATTCGCTGCTTCTACTGCTCCATTCATCTTTGGGCGATATGGGGACGAATTATGGTGTCTGATCTTGAACTGCTCACAGACCTCCGATATCGTGCTGTTGTTTAAGTTTAATGCATTGTCTGATATGATCTTTTCAGGCATCCCATATCGACATATGATCTCCTTTTTCAGGAACTTGCTGACCGCGGACTTCGTAACATTAGCATAAGAGGCAGCTTCTACCCACTTGGTGAAGTAGTCGATAACCACAAAAATGAATCTATGTCCATTAGAGGCCTTTGGTGAAATTGGTCCAATAACATCCATACCCCACATAGAAAAAGGCCATGGGGATGTCATGACGTGCAGAGGTGAGGGAGGCACATGGATCTTGTCCCCATAGATCTGGCATTTGTGGCATTTCTTAGCATAATTGATACAATCAGTCTCCATAGTTGACCAATAGTACCCAAATCTCATGATCTGCCTAGCCATCTTGAATCCATTCGCATGTGTTCCACAAATCCCTTCATGGACTTCTTCTAAGATCTTTTTAGCCTCGATTGAGTCCACACATCTCAATAACACCTGATCCTTTCTTCTCTTATACAGGATCTCTCCATCTAGGGCGTACTCATTTGCGAGCCTTCTTAACGTCCTTTTGTCATTTTTTGTTGCTCCTTCGGGGTATTTTCGGTCCTTCACATACTGGAGAATGTCCTGGTACCAAGGATGCTCCTCTTTTCCTTCTTCTTCGATGTCGCAGCAATGGGCTGGACTTTCATAAATGCTCATTCGAATGGGCTTCATATCCTCTAGCCTATTCACTTTTATCATCGAAGCTAAAGTGGCCAAAGCATCAGCCATTTGGTTTTCCTCGCATGGGAGGTATCTGAACGTGACCTCGTCAAATTCTTTGATCAGTTCGAGGACCATATTTCGATATTCAATTAATTTGGAGTCCCTTGTCTCCCATTCTCCTTTGAGCTGATAGATTACCAATGCCGAATCCCCATAGATTTGTAAGACTTTGATCCCTCGATCTATGGCTGCTTGGACGCCCATGATACATGCCTCATATTCTGCCATATTGTTTGTGCAATCGAAATCAAGTTTACTGGTGAAGGGATAATGGTCTCCTACTGGTGACACTAAAACTGCACCGATCCCATTACCCACAGCGTTTGAAGCGCCATCGAAATTCAATCGCCACGAATGCTCGGTCGTAGTCTCCTCTTCGGTATTTGCGACATACATCAGATTCTCATTTGGAAAGTTAAAATTTATCAGCTCATAGTCCTCCAAAGCCCTACTGGCTAGGAAGTCTGCAATTGCACTTCCTTTAATTGCTTTTTGGCTTACATAAACTATATCAAATTCTGACAACAGGATCTGTCATCTAGCCATTCTCCCATTTAGCGCAGTTGACTCCATCATGTACTTTAGAGGATCTAGTTTCGAGATTAACCATGTCGTGTGGTATATAACAAGTATTGTCGCAACCTTCGGGTAGTCCAAACCAGCGCACAGCATAATTTTTCTATCGGAGAGTATCTTCTTTCGCAGTCAGTAAATTTCTTACTGAGATAGTATATGACTCTTTCTTTCCTTCCCGTTTCATCGTGTTGGCCTAAGACACATCCCATAGAATTCTCAAAACTGTTAAGTACAAGATTAACGGTTTGTTGGGATTCGGTGGTACTAGTACCGGAGCATCAGACAAATACTGCTTAACTTTATCAAAAGTTCTTTGGCACTGATCATCCCAAACGCCTGGGTTATGCTTTCTAAGAAGGCGAAATATTGGGTCACACTTCTCTGTTAACTGCGAGATAAACTAAGCGAAATAATTCAATCTCCCAAGAAAACCTCGAACCTCTTTTTGCGTACGAGGCGGGGGTAACTCTTGTATGGCTTTAACCTTGTCTGGGTCTATCTCGATTCCCTTTTGGCTGACCACAAAACCCAACAGTTTTCCTGATGTAGTTCCAAAAGTGCACTTGGCAGGGTTCAATTTTAGCTGGAACTTTCTGAATCTCATGAATAATTTCCTCAGGACATTCACATGTTTTTTCTCTGTTCGAGACTTTGCAATCATGTCATCGACGTAGACCTCAATTTCTTTGTGCATCATATCATGAAACAATGTCACTATGGCTCTTTGATATGTTGCCCCAGCATTTTGAGTCCGAACGGCATCACCTTATAACAAAATGTTCCCCACATTGTGACAAAGGTGGTTTTCGCCATGTCTTCAGGGTCCATCTTTATTTGGTTATATCCGGAGAAACCATCCATGAAGGAGAAAAAGACATGCCCCGCTGTATTATCTACCAGAGTGTCGATGTGTGGCAGCGGAAAGTTATCTTTTGGGCTGGCCCTATTCAAGTCCCGGTAGTCTACGCACATACGTACTTTACCATCTTTCTTGGGGACAGGAACTATATTGGTCACCCATTCTGAATATTCAACTACTCGGAGGAAACCCGCATCGAACTATTTTCGGACCTCCTCTTTTATTTTGAGCAACACATCAGGTCGCATTCTGCGAAGCTTTTGTTGGACGGGTTTGCAATCTTCCTTTATTGGGAGCTTGTGAACCACGATGTCGGTGTTTAGCCCAAGCATGTCTTGGTAGGACCAGGCGAAAACATATTTGAATTCTCTTAATAGCTCAATAAGATCTCCTCGTGTTTTCGCCGAGATGCTGGTTCCAATTTTCACTTCTTTATTCTCTTCTTCATCCTCTATGCTTACTGTTTCCACCACCTCTTTGTGGGGCAAGATTTGCTTTTCCTCCCGTTCCATCATTCGTTGCAATTCAGGAAATATATTACAATCCTGGTCATCTTCAAAGTCCTACGATTCCTCAAGGCACATACCTTGCTCGAAATAAGGTTCGGAGTCAGTGTCACTCATATTACTGATATCCCAAGATCTGTAAAGAATGAGAATGGGCTAATGAACAAAATAAATTAAAGAATGACTGTACGACATGATTATGAGTGTATATATTCAAGAATGATTTATTTATTTTTACTGCAAATAATTTATTTGGGACTTGAAAGGAAAAGAATAGAGAGATGGTTGTCAAAATGTATTTTCATTTAAAATAATGGATAAAAACTCAAAAACCCTTTTACAAAAGATTTCTATCATTCTTGGGCATAGAATAATAGAAGTGTAACGAGTATTACTTTGAAATGTTCCTAAAAGCTACGGGGAGCTCCTCTTCTGTCCAGTTGTCCAAATTACTACCAGGTGCATACGGACATATTTGAAGCGAACTCCTTTCTTCAGCTTCTTCGAAAACAGCATTTATGCTCAGTTCCATCACCAGTCTCGCAACTCTTTCTTCCTCAAGCCTTAGCCCACCAGAAATGAAAGTTTTCGAAATATGAGGGAAGGTCATCGGTCTCCAACTGATTTCTTCCCCGGCTTGTCATGCTCTTCTTATCTCTCGTTTTCGCTCTATCTCTTTCTTCTTTTCTTTCACATTCGACTTGTACCCTAGCTCGAAACGGTCCCACTTTCCAAATAGCGATGGTGCGTAGATTCTCTTTGGAGGTATTTCCCGAGCCCTTTTCCCGGTAATGCTCCTTTTCCAATCGTCAAACGCAATCCCATCTTCGTCGTTTGCGACAATTTAGGTTCAAGAATTTTACTTCCCTCTCTAATGAATGTGGCATTGACAGATTCTAACGAACGGAAAGAACATTCTACTGCCTCCTCATCTTTGTCTACATACGGGGCATCATTTGTTACAGACGCAACAATATCCTCCTCGGCGTTGATTGTTACCAACCTTCTGTTGGTTACCAGCTTGAGCTTCTGGTGTAGTGAGGACGGTACTGCCCTACTGCGTGAATCCACGATCTTCCTAATAAGCAATTGTAGGAAGGCTTGATATCCATTACCAAAAATCAACCTCGTAAATATTTGGGCCTATTTGTAATGGTACTTCAATCCTGCCCATTACTTTTCTTTCAGTTCCATCAAAAGCTCTGACTATGTTGTGGCACGTCCTCATGTGGGAGCTATCGATGGGTAGTCTCTCGAGAGTGGCTAACGGTAGAACGTTTAAAGCTGAGCCATTGTCGATAAGCACCCCGGGTAGAGTGTACCCTTTACAGCGAGTGCTAATATGCAAGGCCTTGGTCGACCCCATACCTCAGATGGGATTTCGTCATCGCTGAAGAAAATGAAATTATCAGCGCTAATATTGTTAATCAATCGATCAAGCTTGCATACGGATATATCCTGTGTCACATAAGTCTCGTTGAGCGCCTTCATTAATGCGTTACGGTGTGCCTCTGAACTTAGCAGTAACGCCAAAATTGATATGCGCGCGGGTTGCTTATTTAACTGCTCAACTACGCTGTATTCGCTGTGTTTCAAGAATTTTAGGAACTCTTGTGCTTCTTTTTTGGCAACCGGCTCATTTATCGATTTCAAACCGCCATTCACCATTTCGGGCTCGGCCGCTACAGCTTTCCCTTTGGCAGCTGCTTCCAAGTCATAGGTTTTACCGCTACGTGTGACCAGGTTTAAATTTTGCATCTCCTCCACCTTGGGTGCCACAATGTTGCACCCGTAATTCTAGGGAACTCTTTTGTTGTCTTCATAAGGAGACGGTGCAGGCTTCCGTATGATAACACATGGTGTCTCTTGTCTTCTCGTCTCAGCTCCCTTAAATGTGAAGATAATTATTATCGAGCGAACAGCCTCATGTGTCCTCTTTCCTTCGGAGGAGCAAACGTCCCCCATCTCTTCTCCTTCCTCGAAGAACTCCAATTCCTTGCGGTCCATCAAATTTTGAACTAGAGCCTTGAATTTCGCACAATGCTGAATTTCGTGTCCTTCAACATTGTGAAAATCACAATGGTTCTTGGCCATCTCGATCTTTTCACCGTCCTGTGTGATCATTCCTCTAGCCACCAGCTGACCTCATACCCATCTCATAGGAGATCTGACCTCCTCAATATGATACTTAACCTTTTTCCTTTCTACATTTGCAATCGCATTTATCGCTTGATCAGAATGGGCAGGCAAAGGGTTTCCGGCCACATTGGGTCTCGTTGGTTCATCAAATCTTAATTTTTTCATCTTAATTAACTTTTCCACCAATTTCTTGAAGGTAAAATTTTTTTCTATGGAATGACCAATCACTCCTCCATGAAATTCACATTGGGCGTTGGCATCATACCACTTCGAAAATGGTGGTGATACGGGCTCCGTGATATATGGGGCTACGACATGTTGATCATATAACTGCTGGTAGAGGTCTTTGTATGTAACAGGAATTGGAGTGAACTGAATCTTCTCGGTATTCTTCTTCCAATTTGATTCTGACCTTGGTAAACTTTGATAATTGATGGAGGGAGGTTTTGATTGCATCATCGTAATTGATTTCGCATAATTTGGTCTATATGTGCTTACATTATTCAACCCGGCTTCTTTTCTCTTGGGTGCTGCCCTTTTTGCACTGTCTCCTGCGTCGATTTTTTCGCTTTTAATCACGCTCTCAATCATTTCTCCTGACATTACTACATCTGAAAAACTTCTTGTAGCATTACCCACTAATCGATCAAGATACAGTGCCTTTAGCGTGTGAACAAAGAGCATCGTTGTCTCTTTTTCTGTCAAGGGCGGTTGTACTTGGGTAGCTACATCTCTCCAGCGCTGGGCATATTATGGGAAGCTTTCGCTCGGTTTCTTCTCCATGTCTTGCAAGGTAATTCTGTCTGGAGCGATATCAGTAACATGGCCGTATTGCTTCATAAAAGCTTGGGCCAAGTCCTTCCAGGAATTGATCTTTGTGCGGCTTAGTTGGTTGTACCATTTTGCAGCGGATCCAACTAAACTATCCTGAAAACAGTGGATTAGTAATTTTTCATTGTGGACATATCCTGTCATCTTCCGACAGAACATCGTAATGTGTGCTTCTTGGTAGCTTGTCCTGTTGTATTTTTCAAATTCGGGCATCTTGAACTTTGGGGGTAGGACTAGGTCTGGAACCAGACTTAGTTCTTTGGCATCAATTCCATTGTAAGCGTCAATCCCCTAAATTGCTCTAACCTTGTCTTCCAACCATTTGTACCTTTCTTCTATTTGTTTAGATACTTCCATTTTGGTTCTTTCTGCCTCTATTGTATCGTCGAGGTCGGGGATAATGGGATTCGCAGCGGTTTCACCCGGGTTCGATCCTGATCCAACTTGGTAATTAGTTTGGCCTGATGCACCAATGGGCTGTGGTTGCGCCCGAATGAGGATGAGTGATTCTCGCGGGTTTGTTTCTAGCGGGACCTGATAGTGTATGGGTGTAAAGCCGGGAGGATATTGAGGATCTTCATTTTCCTCTCTCGGGCCTTCAGCGGGACCTTTCCCTTTATCTGAATCTCGCAACAGGTGGGTTAACTGATTAATTATATTGCTTTGAGATTCGATTATCTGATCTCTCATATCCCTTTGTACTTTCTCTAGCTGGTCTTATAGCTGAGCTTGCATCTGCTCTTGTATTTCTTTTTGCATTTGCTCTAATCTTTCTATCCTCTGATCCATGGCTCGTTGAGTACCGTAAGGGTGTGGTTTCTCTATTTTTCCGATTTTAACTGTTTCAAATTCCATTCAATGAGATTTATTGTGTTTAAAATATAAACATGTAATGCGAATGAATAAATGAATGCAAAAGAAAGGTATTAACTTATAATTCACTTTCCATTTAGAAAATTTGTTCAGACAACAAGTTCCTTTACATAAAGTAAATTACATAAATGGTTTTGCCTTGATGCTCAGATCCTTTACTTTCTTGAGGAGTCCCGCTAACTTCTGACCTCGTTCTGTCTTCGTCTCATATTGTATACCCAACTCTTCCGCTTTTGATGCCAGTTCTTGCACATGTTCGGCTACCTTACGAATCTTATTTAAGGCTTCATCCATAACATGATCTCTCTCGTTGACTTCTTTCTAAGCCTGCTGGAGGTGCCAATCATTTGTTTCCAACGTCCTCTCCAGAATCTCGGTTCGTATTTCACTATTCTGTAAAGAGGCTTCTAGTTCTTCGACCCTCTTATTCAGTCTCTCAATCTCGACTTGCTTTGCCTTCAACTCCATCACTGAATTTCGGCTACGATGTCGACACAGAGATTCTTCTAATTCTCGTACGCGGGCTTTTAATTCGGTCACCTCGGCTTGGCTTTCTAGAAGGCTACTCTTTATGGTATTTTCTTGTACCTGGGCGTTTTGGAACTTGTTCATCCAGTGGATTGTCTTATTCTTTTCTTCGCGAATTTCTTGTTGCCACTGTTCTGAGGTCTTTCCTAAACCAACAGTCCTCATAGACAAACGGAGCTTCTTATAATCTTTCTTTAAGCTACTGAGGTCCTCTTCGGCCTTGTTCTTACCTTTTCTCAATTTTTCTGCCTCTAGCTTTTGAACATCAACATCTAGCCCTAAAAGCACTTTTTCTTCTTCTAGCTTTTCTATCATTTTTTTCCATCTCCGCATTCTTCCTTTCGAAGTCTTGTTTAATTATTTCAAGTTCCGTTGGGATAACTTGCAAGTGTTCTTCGATTGGACGGACAACCTCAGGATTTGGCACGGGAACATTATCGTTGACCCTTCTGTTCCTCCACCAGTCATATTCTACAGTCGTCATGGGATTGGCACCGTATGCTTTCATTCTTCGGACTTGGTTCCATGCATTTGAAATTTCTCGAACCTTTTTCTTGTTATTTTCCCCTCGATATGCAAATTCGCATTGGGCTAACCCTTGAGTTGCTGGTATGAACTGTCTTGATCTATATTGCCTTGCAACTAGCAAAGGGGCGTATCCTGTTGCTCCCCAAATTCCTGTCAATGAGACCCAGTCAAAGTCTCCACATCGGTACAAGATCTCATCCGGAACAAACCATGGTGCTCGTCATTCAATATCCTCATCTTTAAGACTTTGGAGTATGGCCATCCATTTTTCTTCTGAAAAATTCTCTTGTCTTTGTGTGGCCACGAAGTCTTTCAACGGAGAATAATCTTTAGACAAATACTGATAGGAGACCTTCTCTATTTTCCAGAAATGACTGTGAAACCATACCGTTAACAGTTGCGCACAGGCAATAAATCGACCTTCTCCTTCTTTTCTGCACGCACTTAAAGATCTGAAAGTTTCTACAAGTATAGCTGGGACAGGTGTAACCTTTTTGCTCAACCGATCGAACAAGTCTATCACCGCATCTTCTATATGCCCCAAAGCTTTTGGAAAGATGACCAAACCGTAGATACTTAGGGCTAGGATGTCAATCTTCTTATTGGTATCCGGATGGGCTGATATCAAATCTCGCAGACTTTTCCACGTAATGCATTTATTATCTCCCTAGACCTTAACCCGAGCTGCTACCCATTGTTCACTCATGCCGGTAATGTTCATCAACCTTTTAACAATAGTTGGGAGATTCGGTGCTCTGGAGTAGGCCTTATCTACTGATATTTTCAGGCAACGAAGTAGAGTAGTGTATTCTTCTATTGTCGGTGTTATGTCTACATTCCCAAAGGTGAAGCAACCGTAAGCTGGGTTCCAATGCTGTGTCAATGCTCGGAAGAGAAATTTATCGACCTTAACCTCGAGCAGATACGGCAAATCGCCATATTCTTGGTAGAAAGTCTTTTTCATATTGTCATCCCAAATCGCCATATTCTGGTATAATCCCAAAGCTCTGTCTCGTACCCTTCCACTAGACTATCTCTTTTTTTGCGCTGAGTCTCCTCCGACCACATTCGCACGACCATGTTGTCCTCCACTTTATCAAGGTACTTGTTTTCCATAATTAATTCTCTTATTGGTAACTGAATTTGCGTTTATACCTCCCTTTTTCATGATAATGCAATGTAGTGCAAAAGGAGACAAAATAAACAAGTTAGCGAAACGTGTTAATATTAGTATACAGGTAAATTATAGAACATAAAAAGTTTGCATCGAAAGGCTGCTAAAAGGTTGAACGTAAACTCCTTCTAGGACATGTTCTTACGGCTCACTATATGTGGTTTAAGGCTCTAAAGAATGCGTACCCAAACCAACAGATTCCTCGATCCTCACCTATTACAGGCTCATACGGATGAGTTTGGTTCAAGGGACGCATTTCCCACATGTTTGCACGGAAGTGAAAACTTCACGAAAACAAGGGTACTTTGTAATCCCGAAAGCGATCCACTATCCTGCACGGAGGTGAAGACCTCACGAAGGAGTAGTTTCCCGCCTTCACTTAGAAGGGTAGTAACACAATGCATATGGATGCAAAATTATACTAACAATATAACAAAGCATAATGCCTCAAAAAAAATGCCGAGGATCTCATGTTAAATAAAATCAAAGTTTTAAAAGTTTTCAAAATAGACCCAAAAATAACCAATTTGGCTTGACTCTCATTTATTTTGAAAAACTCCCTAGTGGAGTCGCCAAGCTGTCGAAACCACCTCGAAAATGAAGGATTCGAAAAATATTTTTTAGAATTTCGGAAAATAAGGAGTAAAAAGGGAATAAAAAGGGAGTCGCCACCAATCTTTTCTTTGGTGTGATTAGATCACCACAAAACGTTTAAAATACGTTTAAAATTTTGATCTACAAAGTCCAGAAAACAGGTTCGGGAGTCGGTTACGCACGAAGAAGGATTAGCACCCTCATACGCCCAAAATTGGTACCGTTTTGATTATTTTCGGGCTTTGATTTGTAAACCTTGAAAACTTGAATGAAGTTTAAAATACGATCCTCGAATGCATGAGTTATTTTAAAAGAAATTAAATTTTCGTTTGGAAGTCTCGCTATTTCAAAATGATCGAGGAAGAAAAATTACATCTAGTAAGTTAGGACATAATATTTCGAGATCCAAAAACTAACGAGCTTTCCTTTGCAAAACTTTTTAATTTTTGAAAAGAGGATATTTGATTATTTCGATTTAACGAAGGATTGCACCTAGTGAGTTAAGGAGCAAATTTTCGGAATCGAAGATAAGAAATATCGCCTTGGTTAAGGGTATTCGATTATTTCGGTTTGAAGAAAAATTACACCTAGTAAGTTAAGGCGCAAGATTTCGAAACGCGAAATTAAAGAATATTGCCTTGATTTTAAAATTTTGTGAAAGCGATTTTTTAAACAAATAATGAATGAGCAATTTCATAAATTACACGAAGTGAACATGAATACAAAGTACGGGGCATAACAAATAAGATTAAATGTAAATATTATTAAAGAAATGATGCAATCGGGATTAAAACAAGACCTTTTGGATACTCGGGGGCAAAATGGTAATTTGGGTTTTTAGGGGTAAAATGGTAATTTTTGTGAAATCGAGGCTAAAAATGGAATTTAGGGAAGTTTGAGGGTGAAATGGTAATTTTTGAAAGTTTCGGGGCAAAAATGCGATTTTTGGAATTTTGGGGTCAAAATATGATTTTGGAAAAGTTTTGGGATCAAAATGTAATTTTTAGAAAGTTTTGAGGTTGAAATGTAATTTTGGAAAAGTTTTGGGGTTAAATATATATTTTGGAAAAGTCTTGAGGTCAAAATGTAATTTTGGAAAAGTTTTGGGGTCAAAATATAATTTAGGAAAAGTTTTAGGGTCAAAATGTAATTTCTAGATAATTTAGGGACTTACAAAGTAATAAAACCAAAAACAGGTGACACGTGGCAGCCCCACAGGCATCCAGAAGTCGAGGGATTAATTTGAAAATCTTGAAAAATTTTTGGACCAATTTTGTAATTAAATAAAAGTTAATTTAAGGACTAAATTAAAATAAATTAAAAATAGAAAGGACTAAACATATAAATAAGCTAGAAAGTGACACGTGGCAGCTCCTGGTGCAGTCAAACAGTCAAAGGACTAAATTGAGAATTAATTAAAATTACAGGGCAAAATTGTAAATGATTAAAAATGCAAAAAAGGACCAAATTGAAGCAAATAAAAATGCGGAAGGACCAATTGCACAAATAGACCATTTTCCAAAAACACGCGGATCCCAGAGTGGGTCGGGTCGGTCCAAATGGGTTGCTATATATATTATTTTTTAGTTTTTTTCATTTCATTTTTTCATTTTATTAAAAATTCTGCCCCTTTCTCTCCCGTTCTCTCTCAAATCACCCCCCTTTCAGTCCGGGCATGGCTCCGGCCAAGCTCCAGCAACCACCCAAACCCGCGCGTGGGTGTGCGTGGCGGTTGCCCCGACCATGCTCCGACCCCCTTCTTCTTCCTTAGGCCGGCCATGGCTCCAGCCATGCTCCGGCGGCCGCTATGTCCGCGCGTCTTTGACACCTTCGACCACGCGCTTCAACATCGATCACCTCTCCGCCTCCGCAGTTCGTCACGTGCCGTCGATCCAAGCCGAAATGGGCAGGTAAGATCATCCCTTCTTCTTCCCCCCTTTTCTCCTCTGTTTCATCTCCTTCATCTTTCTTTTCCTTTCTATTTTTTGTTTGATTTCGAAACCCAGATCTGGGAAAACCCAGATCTGGAAATATTTTGAAAATCTTCCTTATTCCGATTTAAAAAAAAATTTTAAGCCTATTTTATTTTTAAAACCTTCGTTTTTGGTGTTTGCTCGGGTGTTCGAACGCCGTGGAGTGGAGGAGATGGTGGCTCTAGAGCTCCGGCAGTGGCCGCGGCGGCGCACGGTGGTCTGGTAACAGATAAGTTCCAGTCCCTTCGGTTTCCCTCTTTTATTATTGTTATATTTTTTAATATTATTAATTATTAATATTAATTATAATCATAAATATTTATTATAATTATTAATTATTATGATTATTAATAATATTTTTATTAATGATATTGAAATTATAACTGACCATATTAATCACCATTGATACCTTCATTCACTGTTTTGGGAAACTGAAACGACTAATAAATGCATGTTCATGTATTGTATTAACTCAAAATATTTAAAATTGTAGTCATAAATGCATGTATGATGAATACCTGTTTCTTAATACTGGAATGGGTTGGTATTGAATTGGAACTTGTCTTTGCTGATTATTTGATGCTTGGCCGAAGGTTGTTTGGTATTGAAAGGGCTAGTATATTGATTTCAAGAACGGGGCTATTAGATATTGATTTTGAATGTTGAATTTGTAACCCCTTTTACAGAAAATTAACTCTGGCTTTATAGCCATTTACATTATGATGATACTTTGTTTTTTTGTAAATTAATGCCTGTCTTATTGCTTGTTGCAGACTTCTTCCAGGCAGTGGTGGTAGGGCATGGTGGAGCTTGGTGGTGGCAGATGGAGCTGGTGGGCAACAATCGGCAGAGGCACGTGGGGGTGAAGATTTGACTTTGAATGCTGCTGGTGCAAAGGGCATGCTGTTGTGGGCAGATTTTTTTAGCCTTTATTGGGCTTGCTGTAATTTAGGGCCCAATTGGGTCAAAATGGGCCCATTTGTAGTTGGGCCTTTATTGTAATTGGACTTTAGTATTTTAATTTAAATTTAAATTTAAATTTAAAGTAAATTTAAATAATTAAATTTAAATTTAAGATAAATTTAAATTTAAATAAATTCAAAATCAATTTATCTCCAAATTAAAACAAAAAGTCCAAGCTCGGTCAAAATTGGGCTCCAACACTATTAATTATGGATTATCTATTAAGTTTGATTGTGGAATTTTTTTAATACAATATTCACTTCTATTCGTAACCACTTCTTAATCCTAAAATTGTAAGAAAAACACGTTTAAACGTATTTAAACTTACATCTTCTTGATTACTGCAATAACAACATGATAAAACTCAATGATTATGACTTCTTTGTTAGGGTTGACTGTTTTTCTTTCATTAATTATAAGAAATTTGTTTTGGAATTGATATGATTTAAATTAACATGATATAATCATCTATGAAATAATTAGTTTATATATTTATTGGCATTAAAAGAATTTTAAAAATATATTATATATGTAGGGGAAAATTTTGATTAAACAATGAATAAAGTGAAGAAAATAAAAATTGAAAAGATTGAACATGCAAATTTTATAGAAAAATTCCTCAAAAGAGGATAAAAACTACAAATAAAAGGAGATTTCGCTATAATAAATTTAAGTACAAAATATGGAGAGAATTAAAAAAAACCCGAAGCCCCACAAGAAAAACCCTTCAAAACAAAAAATAAAATTCTCTCTATCTAGATATCTTATTATGTAAAATCTAGAGTAACTAAGACTTATTTATAGGATGAAAATTCGTAACATATATATGACTATAACAACCCTAAATTAATTAAAGTTTAAGTAGAAAACTAAAAATAGAGTTGAACTGAAGGAAGAAAAATCAAAATAAATGGCATTCTCCATCAATATATTTAGTGTAAATAATTATCCGATGTAGGGATGACAGTGGGGCGGGTTTCGCAGGGTCCCGCCACACTTCGCACCCAATTGGGTGAGGATAGGTGCAGGTTTCACAGGTGGTGGGGTGGGGATGGGGGACAAAAATTAGATCCGCCATGGGTGGTGGGGCAGGCGTGGGTATGACCTTGTACCCGCCCCATCCCGGGTCGCCCCGCATAATATAATAAGCATATTTAAAAAATAAACAATTATAAAAATTAATTTAATAATTATTTTAATAGTATTTTATTAATTTAATATTATTATGATTATCTTAATATTAAATTTAATATTTATCTGGATAAGTATTATCTTAATTTAATATTAAAGTGTTTACGTTTAATTATAATTGAACTTTCTAAACTTTTCCTATATAAGAGAGCCTTGGATAGTTTAATCTAATACAAGAGTGACATGTACCAATTGATTTTTGGAATTTTTGCACTTGTGTTGCATTTGAAGATATTTAGGATGTATTTGAGACATTGTTTTTATTATATATTATGGAAGGATTTTATTTTCTGAATTTTTTAGACTCATGTTGAAGTTATATTTTATTTACGAATTACAGGGTCGCGACAACTTATTTTTTAAATGGTGATAGTTTGAATAATGTCACATATGTGGTGGGAGTCCAGAAGATAGATATTTCATATTTTTCATAAAAAATTTAGTTTATATTTATTTAATTGATACTTATAAATATATTATATGAAGTAGGTCGTTGGGAGGGTATAGCAGGGATTAGGTAGGTTTGGAGATCCACGTGAGTGATGGGGTGATGACGGTTTTAATTTTGCGAGTTGTGGGGCGGGAATAATTTTGGGTTTTGTACCCGCAACGAATCGCGAGATGAGGATGGAGATGAAAACTTTTTGTGAGGATGAAAGCGGAAGGAGCACCCCGCACTCACCCCATGCAATTGACATCCCTAATCCGATGAATATTATACATATGCTATTGTGAATTATGCAATTTAACATTTTACAAATATAATTTGTGGCTATCAACTTTATGTCTTTACTTATAATCCTTTATTATTTTATGAAGTCGTTCATCTAGAAAACCTAAATTTTGTAAAATGTTTTAACACAAACTTAAAAATTTGAAAATAAAGTTATTTTAGTGCTCGTGATAACGACCATAATTATGAGGATGATGTTAGCAACCTTCAAACATATTTATTATACTTTATTTTACTATAACATATTTGTTTTAGTTAAAGCATATGATAGATTAATCATGACGAAATTATGAACAACTTTAATTATTAAACAATCATATTTATATTATAAAGTAAGGCTTCATAAGTTATTATAAAGTTATATATTAATTTTAGTACTTTATATTGATATATTGTAAATCTTGAGACATAAGATATTGATTTAAGTTAAATTATTGATGGGTTTATAAGATTTATTAATTAATCTTTGTAATAAATTATTTTCAAACGATTGTTAATTGTTGTCTAATATTTGAATAAAAAATGACATATTTCTAATTGGATTAGTCTTTGCATTGATGGAGTGGTTAGATTGTTTTTGGAAATGCTGCAATAGGAGAAATCATATGAAACAGGAATGGGGAGTGGATAATGGGATACAACAAATCCTTAGGCAAATGCTCAGTTCTTTATGCTAAATTGTGGGGTATTTTGATGGCTTGACTCTCATTCACGATATACGGTATGAAGGCGTGATGATTCAAACAGACAATTTGGAAACGGTCAAGCTCGTTCAGGATTCTTCTTTATCGAGTTCAAATTTTGCCCTTATTAAGTGTATCCACCATCTTCTGATGAGTGCAAAATTTTGGATCATAATTTTCTTAAAGACTTTAATAAAGTTGTTAACTGCCTAGTTAATATGACCTGTGATACAAACCATGACCTGAAGATATTCGAGGAAATCCTAATGAAGGTGCTTGTACTTTCTTCTATTGATCAAGCAACGATCAGTCTTCATAGAACTCTTATGTAATTAGGGTACTATATTTGTTTCTCTTTACCAAAGGAATGTCATATAGTAATATTATTTATATTATATAATTGATTGTTAACATAAACTTAATTAAGGGTTTAAATGGTTGGATGAGGTGAGAGATGGTGACAACAGTGATTAAGAAAGGTATGAGAAAATTATGATGGGTACACTTTAATCATTATCATATCATGGTATGCTTGCTGGCTTTAAAAGTTTCATTAATTAAGTTCCTTTATCAATATCATATATGATTTCTACATATGATGGTTATAAATTTATATTCATCAAAATCTGTGATTGGGGCTCCTCTGATGATAATAGTTAGGATTCTTAATGCAAATCAGTTTGGTAATTCTTTGCTTTTATTTGTATGGTATGAGTAGTTAATTTCTACATTATTTTTTTAATTAAATTAGATTTATTAATTTTTAAAAAAGAGAAATTATTTTTTAAAACAGAAATATTTATTAAAACATTAATTCCTATGACATAAAAAGTTGTCAATATGTCAGTAGTTATGATATAAATTGTCATTTATTACGAGATAGTTTTTCCAACATTAACGGGAGGGAATAAAAAGTTGGATGAATAAAATACTTGAAATGAATCATCAGTATCTAAGTTCCTCATATAAAGTAATGTGAAATAGAAGTTCACTAGATATTTCATTTTATAAATAAATTGACAGATTTATTTACTTACCTAAAGAGAATTACAAAATCTCACATACCAGTTGAAAATGCTCCAATACGAATTAATGTCTCATTCATACGAGTCTTTTAGGGAAACCATGATTTATGACAAAGATAATCTCTCGTTCGAGGATGTGAAGTGTCATTTGTTGAGCAAAAACAAACTCGACAATGAGTTTGGTTCATATAGCAAATCAGGTAGGCAAGTTTCGATTTTGTTAGTATAAAAGGATGCAAGATAAGAGATGTCGCTATTGTAAGAAGTTAGGCCACATCAAGGCAAATTATTACAAACTGCGAAATAAAAAGGTTACTGAGAGCAACGAAGAAGATTTAGTTGTTGCTGACTTGGCCAATGACAAGGGTGATGATTTCTTGTTGGTGTCAACAAGTGAAAGCTCTAAGCTTATGTCCAAGTGGATTCTGAATTCGGGATGTTCTTTCCACATGTGTCTCAATAGAGATTGGTTCACATATAGTTCAATTGAAGGTGAAGTTGTGCGAATGGGGAATGATTCACTTAGTAAGGTAACCGTTATTGGTACTGTTCAGATCAGGATGCACGATGGAACAATTAGGACATTATCAAATGTCAAGCATGTGCTTGACTTAAAGAAAAATCTTATCTCCTTGGAAAATTTGGACTCGAAGGGTTGTAGAATTAACATCGAGTCAAGCGACATTAAGGTATCCCCTGGGGTTCTTGTTTTGATGAAAAGTAAAAAGATTGACAATCTTTATGTTCTGGAAGTATCAACGGTGACTGGTGAAATCGGACGTCCCTCGCACGTTAAGGAGTCGAAGTCGACTCGTTTGAAGCGAAGACAACTTGGTCATAGGAGGGAAAAATGTATGATCATTTCGTATAAGAGAGGTTCTCTTTTGGATGTAGGTTTTGGAAAATTAAGACACAGTGTTCGTGAAAAATAAATTCGGGTCAATTTGATTTGGCAGTATACAAGTCGAAGGCTAGGAGTTTTCCAACTTCTAAGCCCAATTTCAACTCATTTAATACCCTGCATAGCTTGAGATAAGCTCGTGGCGGGCTTTGGCAAAGAAGGTATTGTGGAAATACGTGTTAAGGTGGACATTTATGGAGTTATGCCTCATATTTTTCAACTTTTCTTCTCTTAGTTAAATTCTATTTTTAGGTTTTCACTTAAACTTTGATTAGTGTAGGTTATTTTAATATTATTTGACCTACGAATTTAGCCTATAAATAGATCATTTTCACCTTAGAAAAATAACTCATTACACATTTAGGTATTTACTTTTACAAGCTTTTAGAGAATTTTGTGTTTACATTTTGAGGGTTCTTATTTCGAGTTTTGGTGTTTAGTTTTATCTCTATCTCTGTACTCTTCGTTTTTTCCGTTATAATGAAATTATTTTTACCCATGAGTTTTTATCCTCTTTGGAGGAGTTTTTTCACATAAAATATTTGTATTCAATTTTTTTTAATTTTATTATTATTTTACTTGTTCGTTACTTAATCGGGTTTATCCCCTTAGAAAAAGATTGATAATACACTTAAAATTTAACCTAATGAATTCCTCCTTACACTCCAAGCCACATTTACGGTGAATATCAAGATATCCTCAAATAGAAGGAAGACTTATGGCTTATGAAATTCTAAGTAAACTGGCTCATTAAAGGGGAAAGAAATACACGTTCGTTCCACTTAAGCACTTTAACACACAAGAGTCTCAATGGAATTGATGGACTCAACAATGATTAGGAGTTGGGGTGTTCAATCGGTTAACTGATTGGTTAATCGACTTGAACTATCATTAATCATTAATTGAATTGAAATTTTTCAAAAAAAATTAATTGAATCGAATTTTTTCGGCTAATTCGATTAGTTAACCGAAATTTATATGTTTTTTTTTTTATTTTTGGTTAAAACAAGTATAAAACATATAAAAAAATTAAGCGAATAAACCGACCGATTTCGAACTGACCGATTTATTAAGTTAATTAATACTTATATATATATTATAATATTATTTATTAAGTTCAGTTAATTTGGTTAAGTGATTGATTTCGAACCGAATTAACCGTTAACCGAACTCCTAAAAAATTATTAACTGACTTCCGATCGAATTAATTCAGTTAACCGACCGATTAACTGAATTCGATCAGTTAACTGAATTAATTCGATTTTACCCGAAATTTATACATTTCTAATTAGGAGACTTTGGTCACTGGTAGAGAGGGAGTTGAAGAAATTGTTAATTCATTCTCCACCAACCTATTTACCTGTCTAAGGTAGAAGCCTCTTAAGTGTTAACCTTTCAAACCTTCCTTGGGTTATCCTTATACAGACAAACCTAGCATAGTAGCTCCCATTTCGGAGGAGAGCATGAAAGCAGTTTTCTCCTCTAATCCTTTCCAACCGTACGTGGTTTTGTAGTTGGTTAAAATATACTTTTATTTTCAAAAATTTAATCTTTACTTTTTTTAAATTTAAAATTGGGTCCAATTATTAATGTTATTATTTTTAGAAAAAATTTGTTTACGTGATATTTTGAAATAAAAAGAAATATATTTTAGTGCAATGTAAGTAAGAAAATGATATTGTTATGAACCTATATTTAATAATGTTAACAGTTAAACTTAAATTCTGAAATCTAAAATAAAGATTGATTAAATTTTAAATTTACAAAAAGTAAAAAGATTTAAAACATATTTTAACTTTTTTTTATATATTTTTCAATTAAATTATGACCCGATTAATGGATAACACGAATCTAAAATCAAAGTTTTATCCATAGTCCAACATGTAGATATTTGGATTATTTTTTTGATCAAGTAGATATTTGGATTATAAAACGGCATAAAGGGGCCACTCCAGAAACAGAATTACATCAGTGTAAGCAACATGGTAGAACTCTTCGCTCCTGGTTTTGCGGAATTTCTATTTAGGCACATTGTTTTCTCTTGGTATACAAGCAACCCAAAGCATATTCTCCATTACCAATATCTTTCTTAAGGGAATAAACTTGTTTCATCAAGAAAATGTCAAGTATTATTTTATTATCTGCCACATATATTAACTCATATTTCACGTTTTCTAAATCTCTGTCTCTAAGAAATGATGTTTGCAGTTTTGAGAATAGAGAGGAAATATTATCCATGCAGGAATCAACTAAACTAAATCTCGAGTTTAAAGTATAGACGTGGTTCTTGAATCTAAAATATTGTGATTTTAGCAGTTTTTTTCTCTTTCCAAAACTTTATCAAATAAATGAAAAAAAATTGTATAAAACTGTAATTTTATATCGAGAATAAATGACATGGAATCATAGTTTCATACCATTTCTTTCCCAAATAAATATCCTATCATTTCTTTGTTTTTTATTGTTTTACTCAAAATTTTCTTTTCAAGTTTGCATATGTATGTATGTATATATATATATGTGTGTGTAAACCCATGTCAAACCAGCAAAGAATAAGAGAAACATTAGCATACAAAAACAAAACAATGGTTTCCGAAGGCAGCAATAGTGCCTCTTCATATCCTATCAAAACCATAGTGATATTGGTCCAAGAAAACCGCTCATTCGATCACATGCTTGGTTGGTTCAAGTCGCAAAACCCTGAAATCGATGGCGTAGCCGGATCCGAATCCAACCCCATTTCCACATCCGACCCGAACTCATCCATGGTCTTCTTCAAAGACAATTCCGAGTACGTAGACCCTGACCCTGGTCACTCCATCCAAGATATTTACGAGCAAGTATTCGGCCAGCCTTGGAGCTCCGACCACCCTAACCCACCCCATGAACCCACAATGAATGGGTTCGCTCAGAACGCTGAGAGGATCCAAAAGGGAATGGCAAAGGCAGTGATGAATGGGTTTAAACCTGATGTGGTGCCTGTTTACAAAGAGCTGGCGTCCAAGTTCGGAATATGTGACCGGTGGTTCGCGTCGGTGCCGGCTTCAACGCAACCGAACCGGATGTTTGTGCACTCAGCTACATCGTATGGGCAGACGAGCAATGACACAATAAAGCTGATCGAAGGGTTTCCTCAAAAGACAATATTCGAGTCATTGGATGAAAGTGGTTTTAGTTTTGGGATATATTATCAATACCCTCCCTCCACCTTGTTCTTCAGGTAATTATTTTTTCATTTCTTCTTTTTTATTTAAATATTTGGTTAAAATATTCTATTAGCCTTTTACTTTTTCAAAATTTGAGATTTATTCCCTATATTTTTAAAGTTTAAAATTCAGTCCTCTACTTCTTCAGATTAAAAATTCTAGCTCAATCATTATCATGTTGGTAATTTGTCAACTTAACATGTTACCTTTCTTTTAACCATGCACAACGTTATACGAGAACAGTCTAATTAACGTGCTAAGTTAACAGATTTTGACGGAGAATACTAACAATGTTACGATAAGATTGAGTTTTTTTAATTAAAAAAATAAGAAGACTTAAGTTTTAACTTTTTAAGTATAAAGATTAAATTTCAAAATTTTCAAATATTTCTTTATTTATTAGTTTTTTTTTCTAAATATAATTTAGTGACACTTAGTAGCTTCTTAATATGGATTGTGGAGTTTTTTTTTTAATTCGAATGGAAATATACAAAATAATTACTTATTAATTAATTCAATTATTAATGAATAATTAGATCCGTTTAACACGGATTTAAACTTTGTTATTTCATTTCCAGTCCAAAATTAAATAAAAAAAATATTTTATCATTTAACTAACACATGTGATGTATGATAAATAATTGACTTTTATTCATACAATCACATGGTATAATGTGAATAAACATGACATAATTGTTTCATACAATACTATCCTTTCTTCTTCTTTTTTTCATTTAAGTACAAATTAGGTTATGGTAGTCTTAAAACTTTTTTGATCTTATAGTTGTATTTTTTTCATATCTATATTTTTTTATTATATTATATCTTATATTACATTTTATTATTATTTTCTTTAAAAATATCAAATTTAAATGGTGAAATTAAAATTATCAAAGTTTATATAAATGTTTTGAAATGAGATGTTTAGTTTTGCATTAAAACTTTGTGGGATGATTATGTTAAACTTTTTAAAAAAATGTTAATTAGTTTGAGGTGGGTAACCAACACATGCATGGGGAATAAAAGAGTGAAAAACTTTTATCACCAAATGAAGTCATATGCAGGGTAAAGGTAGAAATTTTTTTTAGAGAGATTGAAATTAAATTTTAATTTTTACGATGGTAAATATGTAATTTCATCATTTGAATAGTTTATATTTTTATAAATTTTAAAGGATTACATCAAATTTTTATCATTTTTAAGAGGGTCAAAATGTAATTTTACTTTTACTAAATTAAAAGATTTAAATAAAAAAATTTCTATTTTAAAGACCTCTACGAACCCTAGCTATGAGCTGGTGATATGTAAAATAAACTATAAAAGAGAAATTATATATTACCAAAGTGAAGTGAAATGTAAAATTAAGTATAGTAAGTTTCACCCATTTAATATGTCAATAGAATTTTGCTTTCTATCAAAATTATTATATTTTTCATAATTTAATTCTTATATTTTTCAAACCAACATTGATTTTATTAAATTCAAAACTGAATTTATTACTTCTTTTTAATATTTTCTAATATTATTTATATGGCATAGTGTTTTTTATCTTCTATATATTATGATTTTAATAGACACAAATTTTATTTTCTTTTTCAAATGTTTTTTTTGCATAATTTATATCATAAATATTAATTTAATGATCAATAAAAATTCTTTTAATTTAATAATTTAATTTATTTAATTAGTTATCATTAATATTTTATTTGAACAAAAATGAAATAATTAACTTGTGTAATTATTACAATATATGCTTACTTTGGTATTTTACTAAAAAATAGTATTTGATTTTTAGTAAAAAACAAGTACAATGTTCTTTAATTTCTAATAATTGTGTATCATATATATTACACGTGCTTTTTACATTTAAATTTTGTAATATAAATTTTTAAACTTAAAAGGTAAAGGTCTTTTAGCATAATTATTATTATTTATAAATATCATAAATCTTTTTATTAAATAAATTTATTTATTTAAGCTTTTTAAAGAGATTTTGAAAATAAATTTATACACTACCTAGAACTATTTATAATCCTTCTTTCACCCTTAAATAAGAGGATAAATGCATTTCAATGCGTTCTAACCCAATTCTTTTACATTAATAACAATACTGATATCAACTGAGTTGAGACAATCAACAATTTTGAAAAAAGATTATCCTTCCTAAAATAGTAGATGTAAAATTGGAAACTTTCTCCTACCTAACACAAATTAATTAATGCCTTCTAAGCTAACCCTTGGATAAAGATTTTCCAACATCTTATTAGCTTTTAAGTTGTCATAAAGTCTACAAGTTAGCGTCCAGTACAGGCAAAATATGTTAGTACTTGTGTTCAAATTAGATCAAAGAGCCCTTTGTATGAGCGTTTTTTCAGTGCGATATATTTTTTTGATTTATGTTACAATATTATTATAGTATTTAATTTTATTCTCGTTATTGTTTTTATGCTAACAGCAACTAAATACACTGTCCATCCAAAAGATTACTAAATCATTTTTACACGTGAAGTGATAAAAATATTTATGTTTATTGATCTCGAGTTCAATCTTTTTAACAATCCTTCTCTTATAAAAGCATCTTGATAAAAAAGTCATTTTGATGTTTTAATTCATAAATTCTCACGTTGCAAAGCAATACATGTAATCTGATAGAATGAAGTCGATTTTACCAGGAACCTCAGACAAATTAAGTACTTAAAAAACTTTCATCAATTTGATCTGCACTTCAAGAAACATTGTGAAGAAGGGAAGCTTCCAAACTACGTGGTCATCGAACAACGATACTTTGACCTCTTGTCGCTGCCTGCGAACGACGATCATCCGTCCCATGATGTCTCGGAAGGCCAAAAATTTGTTAAGGAAGTGTACGAGGCACTACGAGGTAGCCCCCAGTGGAATGAAATGTTGCTGGTAATCACATATGATGAACATGGTGGATTTTATGACCATGTTCCTACACCTACAACTGGGGTCCCTAGCCCTGATGATATTGTTGGTCCTGAACCTTATCATTTCAAGTTTGATAGGCTTGGTGTTAGGGTTCCTACATTTTTTGTTTCTCCATGGATTGAACCTGGAACTGGTAAGTCTAGTGAATCTCCATTGCTGTTGTCGTTTAACTTGTGTTATTTATGGGGATCATGTGTGTTTGGTAATGGAATTTGCAGTGATTCATGTGCCTTCAGGCCCATATCCTACTTCAGAATATGAGCATTCATCAATTCCTGCAACTGTCAAAAAGATTTTCAACCTGAAAGAGTTCCTAACAAAGCGTGATGCTTGGGCTGCTACTTTTGAAGGTGTTATAAACAGGAAGAACCCAAGAGCAGATTGTCCTGGTAAATAAATCTATCACTATTTAGAGAGAAACAGACGTTTTAGAACTCATGAGTTGATTACTTGGAATCTACTGTGTACTGCAGTTGCCTTACCCGAACCGGTGAAGATAAGACCTACTGAAGCAAAAGAGACGGCGAAATTAAGTGATTTCCAAAAAGAATTAGTACAAATGGCAGCAGTGTTGAATGGAGACCATAAAAGTGACATGTATCCACACGAACTTGTGGAGAAGATGACAGTTGCAGAGGCTGCCAAGTATGTGAATGGTGCTTTCGAAAAGTTCTGTGATGAATGCCAAAGGGGAGAGATCCATGAATCCGAGATTGTTGAATTAGAAAAACAGGTTGAAAGGCCAAAACCGAGATCTTCTATTTACAAGTTTTTTTCATGTATTGTCTGCCATGATTGAAATCTTTACAGTGTTAGGGCTTATGTTTGGGTAAGATATTTTTTATTTACTACGCATTCGTTTTAATAAATTTTTAGTATCCATCCATCCTCTTTCAACATTAGCTTTTACTATGTATTGCCAAACATGCAAAAGGGTTTCAGAAAAAAAAAACTCAAAAATGGTTGGAATTTCAACCCTAAGAAAGGAAGAATTACAGAAAAGAAACAAGAAATTTAGCAATAAAATTATCTTCTAAATTTCATATATTGCACTCTGTTTTTTAATAATGAAACAAGGGTATTTATAATAAGAAAAAAATATTAATTGTGGAAAGAAATAACAAATATTTTATACTAATAAACATCAAATATATTATGCTAATAAATACTAAATTTCCTAAAAATCTAAAAAACACAATCTGAAAACATAATTTGTACGTAAGTTCTTAAAATCTAGTTGCTTCGCAGCTTCATGGTTTAGCTTCAAACAGTTCACATCTTTTCCGCGACCCCAAGTTCACATTTTAATTCTAGTTTGCCAAAGTAATGAGCTCACCACTTACTGTTCATTTGAGGTAGCTCGCCACTTACGGAGAGTTCGACAATCTTAGAGAGCTCGACAACCTTAGAGGGTTCACCAAATGTGCATGCTACATAAATGGTCATCTTGCAACACTCCTCTTTGGTCTTCATGCTGCGAACACCAATTTTATTTCTCAACTTCTCAAACCTCGTCTTCCAAGTTATTTGGTCAGAATGTCTGCAAGTTGAGTTTTAGTACTGCAATGAACCAGAGTCACTTCTTTGCTTTATTCGATTTCTCTCACAAAATAGTACTTGATTTTGAAATGCTGCCTTTACATGGAAGATTGGGTTCTTCGTAATTGCTATGACAGACTGATTGTCACATAAAATTTGGGTTGCTTCAACTTGCACAAGATTCAAGTCAAACAAAAGTTTTCTCAACCAAATTGCTTGGTTGACTGCTGCTACCGCAGCTACATACTTAGCCTCAGTTGTGGATTGAGCAATTGTCGGTTGCTTCTTCGAACTCCAAGATAGTGCCTCAGATTCAAGCAAAAAGAAATATTCAGAGGTACTTCGCATATCATCCACTAATCCATCCTAATCACTGTCAATGTACCCAACAAGTTTCAACGTGTTCGCCTTTGCGAACCAAACACCAAAATCAGTTGTTCCTTTAATATATCTCAGTACCCTATTCCCTGCTTTGAAATGAGAAGTATTGCAGCAGTGCATAAATCTTGACAATAAGCCAACTGCAAACATAATATTAGGTCGTGTTAATGTTAAGTACAACAAACAGCCCTCGAGACTTCGATAGTTCTTCTCATCAACCTTTTGAAAATCGTCACTACTGTTGACCTTTTCTCCAAGTGCAACAGGCATGTCGATTGCTTGTTAAAATTCCTTCCTGGTCTTGTTGCAATTCCATCTTAAGGAAATATCTCATTTCCCAAAGGTATGACATTTCGAACATTTTCTCCATTTGCAGCTTAAAATCCTTTACTAAATCATCATTGGTCCCAATCACAAATAGATTGTCGACATATTATGAAACAATCAGTGAAGTGACTTCGCCAATCTTCTTCACATATAGGGTAGGCTTGCTAGGGCTCTCTTCAAATCTCAATCTAGCAAAGTGCTCATCTATCCTCGCATACAAAGCCCGAGGAGCCTGTTTCAATCTGTATAAGGCTTTCTTAAGCTTATATACCTTTCTTTTCCTCTAATTGCGAACCTAGGAGGTTGCTCCACATATTTCTTTCTACAAGTAGCCTGATGGGCGTCGATTCCACCAAATATAAATATTCCTACGATAAATAATACAAAACAATAGTATAAGGCAGTAGGGTCGATTCCATAGGGACAGGTTGCTGTAATCTACGTTCGTGTCTTCCTCTTCAGTGTCACGTCGAATGGCGTGCCCACGACTTGTGACTGTCTCCCTAAATAAAAAAATAAGAGGGGGTTTAGAGATAAAAATGTTAAACTAAAATAAAACGAAAATAAAATGAAACAAATCTTGATGCAAAGTAAATTAATCGAGATAAAGATGAGAAAAACTATATTTAATAAGCTGAGCCTCAACCTTGGTTCTCTCCGAACTTGAACCAATCCTCGAAAATTGATCTTCCCTTTTTAATCGATAAGTTGGTTATAGTGCTCGAGAACGTCTTAATCGTCAACTTTTCCTCTTGTAGCTGGTTTCAGTACGACCTACAAACCGACCCTTGCCGAATGTCTAACCATGTCGCATGTGCTTGCGATTTAAGATTTCGATAGCCTTACACGCAGAAAAGCCCAACTCGAATGAACGACCTCAACCGCATGGGTCGTTCAAATTCGGTCTCTATCACTCTTGATGAAATCCAACTAGCTGTTTCCCACCTGGACACTCTAATTTGTTCGCGGGAACTCGAATGCAGCACGACCGACTCGACTTCCCAACTGTACGCCAACCTACTTCAATCCAACGTGCACTTTTTGAATCGAAGTAGAATTAACTTTGAGGAGCGAATTTGTACTATCCTATAAACCGGAGTGATAACGAGTACCGATAAAAAGGTTTTTAGCTCGGTTTCGTAACTCACGATTATTTCTTGACGGAGTGATAACCGGGCTAAGGCTAAAAAGAACTTAGTGGCACATGATTTGAATCATGTTTGATGGATGGATGTGATGAATTATTTGTGATTATGAAGGATGGAAATGGGAAAAGATTAATGAAGCAATTGGACAAATTTTGTAAAGGAATGAAAATGGAGATGGAAATGGTAGAGAGAACTGATGAATTGAAAGAAAAAGAATAAAATGCACAATTGCTTCAATTACTCATAAATTAGAAGTACGTTTTCAATTTAACCCAAAAGATCCTATTTATATACAATTGGGTTACTAAAAATAGCTTGACCACTCCTAAACTAATTTTCTCATTTACTTAAAATAAATAAATCCTAGTCAAACTAAAATGAAAATTAAAAGGAAAATAACAAAGTCCAAAAATAGGCTTTTGACAAATTCAACTAAAAAACATCTTTGCGCTTAAGCCCTCATATTTTCTCAAATCTCAATGTAGCCCATCTCTTCACATATTTCTTCAATTAAGTCCACTTTTTGCTTGCCTTTGGGTTGAAACATCAATTTATGTACTTGATAAGAAAATGTAAGAAATTAGAAGTACTTTCCTCAAAATTAATCCAAAATACACAAATAAAATTGCACAAATTATTTACTATTAAAGTCCCCCTACTTAGCCTATGCTTGTCCTCAAGCATAATGTTTATTCTATTTAATGTTATTCGATAATTTTTTTTCAAAATTGAATTTCATTCTTAAACCAAGTTTCATGCAAACAATTAGAAGATCAAAAATAGATAATCGCTCATGTTTAATCAACATACATTTTATAGACTTTCAACCATTATGAACAAAATCAACCACTTCACAAAAATTTAAGCTTAATGAAACTTGCTAATTGTACCCAAATTTACATACGTATATATATTTTTTTGTTTTTTTTAAAAAATTTTAAGACACAATCAAATCTTTTTACGCGAATTGAGATGACAAACTAAACACCTCAACCCGGTTACTCAATTTGAAAAGTCTTTTACTTATTGTATAAGGCAGCTCGGTTAGCGAAGTGCTACAAGCTTCGGTTCGTTACTCGAATCTTTTTACGCGAATTGAGATGACAAGCCAAACACCTCAACCCGATTACTCAATTCGGTCACATTTCTGAATATTCACTCATAACCAAGGCACAATTTATTTATTCACATCCAAACTTTATTTATTTACATAATTGAGTACTTATTAAGCAAGTCTAAAAAAGTCTCTAATTTAATAAAGTGTTCGACTTTCGTCATAATAATTTCAACTCTTACAATATGTGTATTGATAAAAACAAGCAATTATTATTAATGAGTTCCTAATTATCCAAGTGAACCAAGCATAAGAAAGAATTCAATCGTGAAAATAATTATCAAATAATATTAATATCATAAGAAACATGCAAAGAGAAAGATCATGACATGCATAATAAATCCCCCTACTTAATCCCATATTGCCCTCGATGTGCAACTTTAAAGAATAGAAAAAGATAGGGCAAAGAGTACTCCCTGTGTTTTAATTAAGTGGAGGATGGTTTAGGCAGTTCGGGTTGGCTCTAGCTGGTTCGATCTTGGATGTTTGTTTCAACACATGGCAACATTGAAATTTGACAAGGCGTACCCACACCACGATCGATACCAGATTTTCTTAAAATGTCACGATGCACCCTGAAAATGACACATGAAATGGATTAAACGACAATCTTTATTCAACTGAAATTAAACTTGAAAATTAAAAATAAAAATGAATTTGGGTTGCCTCCCAAATAGCGCTTTTGTTTAACGTCGTTAGCTCGATGAACTTAAATGTTATCCGTTTGGCGCATTGTGGATCAATCCTTCCATTACGTACACTTGGAAGTTTTCATAGACATGTTTCGACCTTTGCCTATTATTTTCGAAGCACTTCCTGAGTTCCTCTAATTTTTCCATAGTTTCGAGGTCTAAACTCCTGCATAAGACAGTTTATAACCCGTCTATCTCACAACATTCAAAATGCAAATTCGTTAGTGGTTCAATAACATTAACACTAGAAACATTCAACATTGTATTTGGTCGGCCCATCGCTTCATAAACATTAAATTTGACAACCTCATCGTTGAATTCCATAGTGTGTCCCACTACGAACATCAATCTTCGTACGAGCAGTGCTTAGGAACGGTCTTCCAAGTAGAATGAATACCAAAGAGTTCTTTGAGTTATCGTCCTCCATGTCAATGATATAAAAATCTGCAGGAAAGATTAACTCATTTACCTTAACGAGGACATCTTCCAATACCTCTTTCGGATATACGTACGACCTGCCTGCCAATTGAATTATCACCCCTGTTTCTTTTAAAGGACCAACATTTAGAGATTTAAAAATAGATAAAGGCATAACATTGATGGATTCTCCTAAATCACACATGGCTTTCTTTATGCCAACATTACTTATTTTGCAAGAAATATACCTTGATCCTTACACTTGGGCAGAATTTTCTTCTGTAACATAGCGGAGACGTTTTCTCCCATATTCACCCACTCGTTCCCTTGAAGCTTCTTTTTCCTAATGCACAATTCTTTCAAAAATTTTACATAGCGTGGAACCTATTTGATTGCATTGAGTAAGGGAATATTGATTTCTACTTTTTGAAACATCTCTAAAATTTCTTTCTCTTATCGCTCCTTTTTACATTGGGCAAGCTTTCCAGAAAATGGAGGTGGTAATACAAACAGTTTCTGTGGTGTCGACTCAGTTAGAGCCTTTTAACCAAGTTCCTTCTCTTCATGTTCAGTTTCGTGGGCATGACTCGTGCCAGTCACGGGTTTCAAAATCGTACCATTTCTCAATAGCACTTACATTATGTCGAGGATTAGGTTCAGTTTGAGATGGTAACTTACCTTAGGTCTCCAAACGACTAACCGTGAGTGCAAGCTTGCTCAGTTGCTTATCTATTTCTTGGAAGTGCGCTTCAGTTTTTTGTTGGAACTTTTCGGTGCTAATAGCTAACCTCTCTACTATGGTTTCAAGAGATGACTTTGGAGGTGGTAGCTACTGATTCGAAGGCGGCCTCTGCTGATATGGCTGATTTAATCAAAGATTTGAACCATAACTTAGATTCGAATGGTCTCTCTACCCTACACTGTATGTGTTCGAATAGGGGTCGTATAGCCTTTGGAGTAGACCTGAAAAGTTCCCAACAACATTCGCTTGTTCTGTTGAATCCTCGTGTAAGATAGGACATGAGTCCATTGGGTGATCTCACATGGTACAAATTCCACACAACTTTGTTGGGTTTGACTTATCTGCAAGCAAACTCTGCACAATATTAGTGAGTTTATCTATTTTATTTTCTAAAGTCAGAAACTTAACCTATGAACCCGTCTAGTGGGTTCTGTAGCCGGTCGAAATTGTTGAGAGTTTGCAGCCATTGTTAAAATTAACTCCCTTGCTCTTTGAGGAGTCATGTTAACAAGTGCTCCTCCACTAGAAGCATCGATCATCTTCATCTCCATAGGGAGTAGCCCTTCGTGGAAATATTGCAACAGTGACTGTTCAGAAAGTCCGTGTTGTGGGCAACTTGCACACAACTTTTTATACCTCTCTCGGTAATCGTAGAGTGTTTTAGCCTCCTTTTGCCAAATTCCCACTATGTCTTGTCTCAGCTCGGTTGCTCGTGCTACTAGGAAAAACCTGTCAAGGAATAAACGAGACATATCAGCTCATGTGTTAATAGATCCCTGCGGTAAATAAAATAGTCACTCTCTAGCAGAGTCAGCTAATGAAAAAGGAAATGCACGAAGTTTAATTTGATCTTCTGTTACTCCCTGAGGTTTCATGCTTATACAAACCATATGGAACTCTTTTAAATGCTTCTGTGGGTTCTCATTTTGAACCCCGCAGAAAGTGGGTAATAGATGGATTAAGCCCGACTTCAACTCGAATGGTGTTCCTCCCATTGGATAAGTTTTACACAGCGGCTGTTGTTCGTTTGGTGCTGCTGCCAGTTGACGAATAGTTTGACGCTCTATTTTCTTCGTTTCATCGTCACCAAAAATTTTCTTGGTAAAAACTTCTTCTTCCAACTCTTTCTATAGACGTTTACCATGAGCTTCTTTTCTCAACCTTTGGGCTAATTTCTTTAACTCCGGTTCAAAGTCGTTGAGAGGTGTCTGTTCAGACCTTGTTAAGAAAGCAAACGAAAGTTAGAAAAATGTTATCTGTCCCTGGCAACAGCGCCAAAATTTGATGGGTGTCGAATCCACCAAATATAAATATTCCTACAAAAAATAATACAAAACAGTAGTATAAGGTAATAGGGTCGATTCCACAGGGACTGATTGCTGTAATCTACTTTCGTGTCTTCCTCTTGAACGTTGCATCGAAGGGCGTGCCCATGACTTGTGACTGTCTCCCTAAATAAATAAATAAGAAGAGGTTTAAAGATAAAATGCTAAACTAAACTAAAACGAAAATAAAATAAATAAAGTGAAATAAATCTTAATGCAAAGTGAATTAATCGACATAAAAATGAGAAAACTATATTTAATAAGCTTAGCCTCAGCCTCGATTCTCTCTGAACTTGAATCGATCCTTGAAAATTGATCTTCGATAAGCTGGTTATAACGCTCGAGAACGTCCCAACCGCCAACTTTTCCTCTATTAATCGATTTCGGTACGACCTGCAAACTGACCCTTGCTAATTGTCTAACCACGTCGTATGTGCTCGCGATTTAAGATTTCGAAAGCCTTGCGCTCTGAAAAGCTCAACTCGAATTAACGGCCTCAACCGTGTGGGTCAGTTAGATGCGATCTCTATCACCCTTGACGGAATCCAACTAGCCGTTTCCCACCTGGACATGCCAATTTGTTCGCGAGAATTTGAATGTAGCACGACCGACTCGACTTCCCAATTGTATGCCAACCTACTTCAACCCAACGCGTGCTTTTTGAATCGAAGTTGAATTAACTTTAAGGGACAAATTTGTACTATCCCATAAACCAGAGTGAAAGCGAGTACCGATTGAAAAAAGTTTTTAGCACGGTTTCATAACTCACGATTATCTCTTGACAGAGCGATAATTGGGCTAAGGCTAAAAAGAACTTAGTGGCACATGATTTTAATCATGCTTGGTGGATGATGATGATAGATTATTTGTAATTTATGGAAATGTTGAAATTAAAGAGAATTAAATAAGCAATTGGACTAATTTTGTAAAAGAATGAAAATTGAAATGAAATGGACAGAGAGAATCTGACGAATTGAAAGAAAAAGAAATAAATGCACAATTGCTTCAATTACTCACAAATCAAAAGTACATTTTCAATTGAACCCAAAAGACTATTTATATACAATTGGGTTACTAAAAATAGCTTGACCACTTCTAAACTAAATTTCTCATTTACTTAAAATAAATAAATCCTAGTCAAAATAAAACGAAGAAAATAACAAAATTCAAATATAGACTATTGACCAATTCAACTAAAAAACATCTTTGCACTTAAGCCCTCATATTTTCCCAAATCTTAATGTAGCTCATCTCTTCACATATTTCTTCAATTAAGTCCACTTTTTGCTTGTCTTTGGGTTGTAACATCAATTTGTGTACCTGATAAGAAAATGTAGGAAATTAGAAGTACTTTCCTCAAAAGTAATCCAAAATACACAAATAAAATTTGACAAATTATTTACTATCATAGCCATTCAGAAAAGCTGATTTAACATCCAGCTGAGGAATTTTCTAACACATCTGTGCTTCCAAGGTCAATAATAATCTAATTATGTCTAGTTTTGCTATTGGTGCAAAAGTCTCCCAATAATTAATGTCATATTGCTGACTGAAACCCTTCACAACCAACCTCGCCTTCAACTTATTAAGCGAACCATCAACATTGAGTTTGGTTTTGAACACTCACTTGGCATCAATAACCTTTTTGTGTGATGGTTTGTCAATGAGCTCCCAAGTCTGGTTATTGTGAATCATATTCAACTCCTCACGCATGGCTTCTTTATCAAACCTGGCCTTCTTCAGCTTACTTTTGGTTTGGTTTTCAACCTATAATTTAAATTTACAAAATACTTAAGCTACGTCAGGTTTTTGTTTCAAAAAATAAACCCAGCAATATCTAATATAGTCGTCAATAAACAAGATAAAGTATTTACACCCACTTAATGAGGATGTCTTCATATGTCTGCATACATCGGAATGAACCAATTGTAATTTTTCATGTGCTTGCCAAGCTTTGTTTGCTGGGAATGGTAACCTCGTCTACTTCCCAAGTTGGCATACTTCGCAAATGTCAATTTGCTTCTCAATATTGATTATCTCCTTAACCAAACTTGTCTCCCACATTCGACTAAGGGACTTATTGTTCGCATGTCCCAATCTTTTGTGCCAAAGGTTCACGTCATCTACAGAACTAGTATAGGCCTTTGGGTTCGCCAAATTCCAGTCTAACACAAAACTTCTATTTTTCATTGAAGTTATTACAACTTCCTATCCCAATGAATCAAATATAATGCAGCCATAATTCTTAAAAATAACATTATAATTTTTCTCAAGTAGTTGACCAATCCTAAGGAGAATCTGATTTATCGCAGATACTAAGAGAACATCTGAGATTACTTTAGTACCTGATGGCAAGCTGATCACCACTTCGTATTTGCCCTTAGCTTCTAAGAGTTCACGATTACCAATCCTCACCTTTATATTGCAACTTCTATCAATCTTCCTAAAGATGTTTTCGTCTAAGGTCATATGGTTGGTACATCCACTATCAATCAACCAACCTTTTGAGACTGTTTTTTTATGCTAAAAATGTGGCTATGAACAGTTGCTCTTTCTGAAGATGATCTCCCTCAACTGTTTGAGCTTGAACATTCTATTGAGGGTTCGCCCTTTGTTCTTACATACATTCTCCATGTGTCCTAACTGTTTGCATGATCTGTGTTGGGAAATGTGTCCATATTGTAGTAAACATGTAATTGTTTTCTATTTATTTGAACAATGAATAAATAAATAAGTTAATTTCACATTTCACTATTATGTCTTTTATATTTTCTGTCTTTCTTATTTTGCATGCATAGCGAAATTGTGACAAGCAAATATTAGCTCATTGATTGTCTAAGTTCAAACTGAAGATAAGTAGCATTGTAAGAACGTTTACATTGCGAGAAAGACAACTTACTTTAGTAGAAATCTAAATGAGTTCGTAATCTCATAAACGAATCAAAGTGAGAATTTGATTCAAATATTAAGAAGGATTATTATGTCGTCTATAATTTCAATTGAGGAGATTACTAGTCTTGGCTATTAGAGTAGTTGACTCCACAAGTAGAGACATAGATGTATTCATTGGTAGAATGATACATTGGATTGGACCCAAGATGATTTAATTCTGAATCCGTTTGTGAATTAATTCACTTGTGACGTTCATAGTGTGATTTACCTGAATCATGAGTTAGTCACTGACCATGAGTATACAACTCATGTGCTTTGATATAAGTGGAGGCTTATGCTCTAAAGATAATCAAGCTCATAGTCGGTATGTTGGGTACATTACTTGTGTATGGCATGGCTTTACTAGCAACAGTGAAATTCATTGCTCAATTAAATAGTTAATGATATTCTCTCATTGGCATTGCGTGGATTGGTAAATATGTGATGTGGCCACGGGTTGCTAGTTCTCGAACAAGCAATTTATCACAGTCATCTGTTGATGGTGATCATATTAATCATTAAGAAGACGCAATGGCGACAATTAGATAAAACAATATTGTATTGACTGAACAAATTTAACTCAAAGGAATCAAGGATATCATACGAGGGTAACACACACATGACGGGGTCATTGGACAAATATGTTGGATGAAATGCTTTCTTAAAGAGTATATAATAACGAGTATTCAATCATGGTTCTTCTTTTGGGTTGACTCCATGATTAAGTAATTGTGAATTATTGGAGCGATGCTTCTGAACATAATTGCAATTACTAAAGCCTAATTGTATATGTCTGATTGGTCTCTCCGCTAGCTCAACAAAAGTTTGATCGGGGTGCATTTAATCAGAAGAAAATTCTACGATTTTGTAAATAATTTAATTGAGTCGATTTATTCTATGTGAAATTAAATTAAGTGGTCGTGAGAAATGTTCACCTAGAGAATTTGATTAAAGAATTTTCTTCAAAATTAATTTGGAAAATCTAAGTGATTTTTGGAAAATTAATTTTGATCAAGTAAAATTAAATTGATCAAATTAATTAAAATTAATACTATATTTTTAGAAATTAATTTTCAAGTTAGACAATTGGCCAAATGGGTAATTGAACTTGTCAGATTAACTATTCCAAAAATAATATTATTGTAATAGTTTAATATTAATATTTAAGTGATTATCTTAATATTAAATTTAATGTTTATCGTGTAAATAAATATTTTATTATTTTAATAAGATTTAATATTAAATTTAATTTAATATTTATCTTGATAAATATTATATTGATTTAATATTAAAGTGCTTAAGTTTAATTATAGTTTTTTTAATGAAAAGTTTAATCATAGTCGGATTCTCTAAACTCTTCCTATATAAAGAGAACATTGGGTCATTATTTTAACACACACTTGAATTCAATAGAAAGTTGTAGAGAAAAAATTCTTTGAAGAGATTATTTCAGAAAATCTCTAGAGATATTTTTTATTTACAGCTTGACACAAAAGTTTAGAGAAATAGCAAAATTACCTCATTAGTAATTTTTGTGAAAAAATTTCTAATTCGAAGCTAGCCAACACTTGGCAAACGTGAGCTTGAGGATAACGGACAAGACTATTCGGTCGAAGTGTTATCCTATACGAATTGAAAAGGTACAATTTTGATTAAGTGTTTATTACTTTAGATATCACAACCAAGATCTTTTTTTTTTTTGAAAAATTTTAAAATTCTAGTTTTCCTTAATTTTATTTTTCGTTGTATTTATAAACTTGTTTTTCCAACAATTGGTATTAGAGTTAGGTTGTGATCTATCAATAAGTATAAACAGGTAATCAAAATAAATTTCTCTTCTTGAATGATTTGATTACATAGAAAGTGACATTCTTTAGATCTTATGCATGTTTTGAGTTATATATGGGAATGAATACGATATTATATATTTGTTATATAATTATTTTTTGTTGTTGAGATCGTGGTTCTTAAGAAATAGATCGTGAGCTATCATCTCCACGTAGGACTTCTTTTTTAAAAAAATTCATAGAATTCTTGTGGGCCGAAAACGGACAAAGACTTAAATGTAATTTTTTCAAAAAGAGTCCATGTCTAGGAAAAGATGTGATGGCAGTTGAAGACACAAGGAATGCCTTGTGGTGAAAATTTATGTATTTTATTTTCTAGAAATAGAACTATCGAAACTTTGGCTGACAATTTTATTTTAATTACCTATCTCCTTACATATATATGTTTTATAATTGTTTGTAATACTTATATTATGTAATGTTATATATATATGAGATGATCCACAGTTGATCGATTAAAAAATAAGAAGTGTGGTAATGAGAAAATACATGTGTTGTATTATTCTATTCATTTCTTTAGGTTATTTGATAACTGTGAGAAGTTTAGTAATGAGAAGGTACATGTCTAGGATTGGCCATGGCTAAGAAAGACTTGGTTTTTAAGCAGTCAAATTTGATTCACCTCCCTTTCTTGGGACCTTACCTAGTGCACGGTTCACATTCACTTCGATTTTTCCTTTAAAAGAAAAATTGTGGAGAATCAAAATTGTTTTTTTTTAAATTAATTCTTGTAAATGAATTTTATAAAATTGCCATAGCATGTCATGCATATATTGGAAGCATATCATTTAGATTAGGTAAGAATGTCACTATGACTATTGTATGATCATTCTTGAAATTTGGGATAAAAAAACCTTACATGTTTTATTAAAATATTGAGTGGGAAAAGGTCCTTGAACAAGACCTATGGCCTCCATTAATGGTCCTTAAGTGATAGCATGATAAAGTTCCTACCCTAGCCGCACCCCAAGGTAAACTTTGTCATGTGAGTCCACTAGATGAGATTTCCTTTTAAGGACAACTGGTCATGCATGATTTTCAGAGAGATTGTCTCAAGATGACTCACAAATGAAAGCATGTTCATGATGGGTATTGAGTCAATGGTTACACACTCAAGATCACCTCTTATTAAATAGTTTCCCAAAAAAAGATATTTAAGCTAGAGATGATGACCAAACTTTAAATGGTCGTTAATTCGTGTGGGGTCTTGAGAATTAAGATTCACGAACTGATTGAATGTAATTCATGCTCTTGCTAGTTAATAATGAGACTCCAAGGCAACATGGTTGATGGGTGTGAGAATGATCGTAGCAACGAAAAATTATTTTTTCAATGTTTTAATACAAGACGCATGCATCATACTGCATTCTTGATATGTTGTTGAAATGGAAAATATTTGCTTAATATAAAAATAGTAATTAGTGAATCTTTATTATTTTTTTTAGTTCAAATAGGTCTCCCACTCCTCTTATTTGCATTCTTAATGAGAATAAATTAAATGGGGATAACTTTCGAGAATGGAAACGAAACTTGCTAATAGTTCTCAACTGTGAGAAACACAAATTCGTTCTTAACGAAACGTGCACTCCTAAAGCTCAACCCAAAGCGAGAAATCGCTAGAGAGATTCTGACTCAATTGCTCGATATTATATGTTAGCGAGCATGAGTAGTGTGTTGTAAAAGCAACACAAGAATTTATGTACCAACAAAGATATCATGACAAATTTGGAGGATTTGCTCGGAGGCCAAGTTGCATTGGCTTGACAATCCGCTATTACAAATTTGATGAATTCTCAGCAGAAACTCGATACTCCGATCAAAGAACATATGCTTAAGATTATGGGATTCTTTCCGGAAGCGGAGGACAATGGGACTGAATTAGACAGTGAACACTCAAATTGAAATAGTGTTCAAATCCTTAACCAAGGAGTTTGCTAATTTTAGGGTCGCTTACAACTTGAGGAATAAGGTGCTTGCCTTGACTCCACTCATGAAGGAATTACAATCTTATGAGTTGATGTTGAATGGTAATAAGTCGATTCTAGAGAAACTTGAAGCAAACTTAGCTATGGACCCCTCGTCCTCTAAAGAGAAGCTTTGTAGTTTTTAATAATAATATTTAGTCATGTAAATATAAGTCTTGATGTTTCTTAATAATGAATCATGTATATCTATATGCGTTGCAATGTTTGAGATGTTACTAAGTATTAATAAAGTGTATTGGATGCCAAAATTGATTATTGATAAATGAGTGTTAAGATGGTTTGACATTTTTATACCTAAGTAGTCAAAGTGAGATATTGAGTCTTGGTGATGTGTTGATACATTGGTATAGCTTAAAGTATGTTTTGATGATTTTGTCACTTGTGGTCATAACATTTTGTCACTTGTTGCAATGATTTCAGGTATTAATGGTCCGACACATGTATGATTTGGTGGCTTTATAAAGAAATGTTGCCCATTTTCTATTTTTATAATTTGGATTGAGACAAGTAAATTATCGTGTATTTGGGATTTAATTTATATAGTTTAAGTTTTGATATGATTTTATTTTTTTTTTTATAATATCATTAGTCTAGATGTTTAATATTGTTAATTATTTCAATTAAATATCAATGTCAATTTTTTTTAGGACCATTATTCTAACATAAAAATTAGTTTATCATGATGAGCTCAATGGATGTTTTTAAGAAAAAAATTCACATAAATATTTTTAATGTTATTTTTATTTGTTCATGATTATTAAGTGAATTTTTTAATTTTAAAATATCACATCAATAAATTTAATATAAGAATTTTAATCATGACAGTAAATTGAACCTAAATTTTTAAATTCAAAAATTATAAAATTTAAATTTCTAAAAATAAAAGAAAGATTAGAGTATATTTTAACTTTCAATATTTTTACTCTATAACTTGACATAAATAAATAATCAACCCAGCGCGAAATGTGGAAATTGTACTAGCTGTAAACTTGTTTGACGTAAAATAAATTATAAAGAATTTTTTAGAAAAAAGAATGATATAAAATTGAGTTTTAATATGAATTTAATGCTAAGCCAATAAAAAAATTAAATTTATTTGTTACAAAAATGGGTTAATGTAAATTAGTAAATTAGATTTAATTTAAAAAATTTGATGTAAAATTTAGTTTAAATTTTATTTTAATTTTATACCTAAAATAATTTAGATATATTAGTTAAAAAATCTTACGTAATTTAATAATTGTGATAATTTACTTTATAAATGTTAATTAAATATGTAAAATTCATTTATTGTTTTAAGTAAAGTAACTCAATTAAAAATTGACAACAAATTCAGTTTTAATTTGAATAGAAATCTAACCATAAAATAGAGAAAAAAGTTATTATTGTTATGAATATTTTATTGAGTGGATGTCCATCAATATTAAGATAAATTTGGATGAAATTTAAATTTTAGTACTCATTAGAATTAGAGTTTTATTTCATTTATACTTTTTGTGTCTATAAATATAGATTTTGGAGAAGCATTGTAAATGACTTCTATTTATCAATAAAATACGCTCTATTTTTCTCTCCTTATTTTTTGGTTCTTTTCTCTCTATCCTTTTATTTTATAACACATTATCAGCATGATTCTCTTTTAATTATTTTTCTCCATAAGTCACAAAAATATCTCCAAATTTGCTATATTCAATTGCCTCCTAGAGCTACTGCTATTTCAATCGTCAATTGAGGCTTGCACACTATGAGTAATCATTAGAGCTTTTAACTACTCAGTGTTCATGATAATGGCCATTTGATAACGATGATGTTAAAAATATTCAGGTATAATTTACTATGATTTATTTATTATATCATGTTTATTATAATTTGAGACTAAGCATGACAACATGAATAGATAGATTTTGATTTGAAATCCACGCATGTTTGCGATGGTGATTATGGAATAAATAATCTATTGGGACATTTATAAATTCGTCCTACTAAAGTTGTTGCATTCCCAAAAGTGAATGAAAACATAAAAATAAAAATAAAAGATATAATCATGGACCACTAAAAGTGAAAACATTGTGGTGAATAGGAGAACAAGGAGAGTCCTCAAGATAACTCTTCAAAGAGTAAAGATAACTTATGTTATCAATGTGATATGAAAGATTATTGACCACATATGTAGTGTATACCCAAATATTTTGTTTTTGTTAATATTATTTGGGAAAAGATATTAAAATGTAGTAATGAATTCTATCATTACAGATGAAAAATATTTATCTTATTTGGTACTAAAATAAACCAATATTATTCTAATATTTCATAGTACAAAATTAGTCGAAAGCTCCAAAAGAGCTAATAATGGATCTCATATTGAGATTGTGAATGAGGAAAATATTATATTTCATATGAATCAAAAGAGAATTGGGCTATTGATTTATATTTATTATAAATCGAATTGATTATGACTATCTTTGTGATATTCTTTTATCATCGTCCCCATTAAGAGGTTGCAAGCAAAATATTTTACTGTGAAAGATCTACTTAAACTGTGGAATAATTTTAAAAAAAAATATGAGCAATAGAATATGGTAATTCTATCTAAAGTTTGTTATGGTTGGATGCACTTGAAGTTTCAAGTTTTTAAAACTGTAAGTATAACTTTACAGTATTCAAAATAAATTCTCAATTAAAATTATGTGGAAAATATTATTGATAAGAACCTTACAAGAGAGAACTTATTCAACTTTTTATGGTTCAAATGCGCTTCTACAGTAGCAATATCATGTTAAAGTAAATCAGAAGTTGGTTGGTACAAATACATTTGCTACTTGGCATGACCAGTTAGACCATCCTGGATCATATATGAAGCGAAAATTAATTGAGAATTTATATGGGCATTCATTAAAGAACCAGAAGATTCTTTAATTTAAAGAATTCTCATTTGTTGCTTGCTCTCAATGAAAATTGATTGTTAAAAACTCACAAGCTATAGTTGAGATTTAATATCTTGCATTTCTGAAATGAATATGAGCCCATTCATCCACCATGTGGATGGTTTTGGTATTATATGATTTTGATAGATGTATTTATAAAATAATCACATATGTGTTATCAACTTGCAACTTGTCGTTTACAAGATTGTTTGAATAATTAATTTTATATTATGCAATTAAGACAATTCATCTTGTAACACCCAAATCCCATCTCCATTGTCGGATAAGGACTGGAGTGTCTCAGATTAAAACATAACAATTCATTGAAAATTCAAAACAATTATACAAATGATTTACAAACATATAACGATCATCAACAATTCATGGTATAAATACTCGTATGTGCCTTAATTCTAGTTTACGAGGCCCAAAAAGACTTGGAAGCAATCAAAGATCAAAATGAAACAATTAGGAAAAAAAACTTGAAAAATTAAGGAAACAGGGGTCACATGATCGTGTGGCCAAGTTGTGTAACTCAGTTCAGACCGTGTGAGCATTCGAAGTAAGGACACACGATCGTGTCCCAGCCCGTGTCAAAGATCGTGTAATACCTGCACCTAAACTAACAATGCACACACGACCGTGTGGGGTGACCGTGTGTGGCACACGACCGAGTGATAGCTCATGTCCCAAGCAATGTGCATCTAAAATTTACCCTTTAAACAAGTTAAAATCACACCAAAACTTGACCAAAAAGGTAAAACCAAAACACCAATCATCCTATGTTCAAAGCCATCAACAACATGCACTTAAAACATGCTACAAATATTTATCATACATATCATAACCTTCATTTAAACATGAGTCTGATTAACCAAACATTACAAAACACATTCAAAAGAAACCAACTCAACCTATTCACTAACTATGACTATTATTGATGACAAATTCATATATATTATCCTTTATACATGCCATAACCCAACAAAAAATTCAAAAGCTACAAAAAAAGTTGGATAGTGTGAGCTTTGTGTTTAATCCTCCCAGACAGTCGACAACAATTATCTACAAAACAACATGAGAAAAACCATAAGCTTACAAAGCTTAGTAAGATCATAGTGTTAAATATACTTAACTTATCTTCAGTAACATAAGTACTTAATAATAAAATATGTTAACTAAATTTTTCTCAAAGTGCATTGTTCATAAGTTCCGATGATATTCATTGTATCAAAATATAACAATTCCATGAAATCTTTCATATCAACTTAACCAAATCATCAATACTTAGTTCACATACTCAATCATTACTTTATTCCCAAGGCATCATAGATACAAGACAGGGGCATCAACGTGCAATCAAGGGTACAACTATACCATCAGGGGCACCGAAGTGCATACAAGGGTATTGAAGTGCAGACAGGGGCACTGAAGTGCATACAAGGGCACCGAAGTGCAAACAGAGGCACCGAAGTGCAGATAAGGACACTCTCTTCATTTCCATAACTTGACAAATTTCCCTTCATTCATATAGAACTTAATACATTTCATAGAAAATCATTATAACTTCTTTCAATTCCATACATATTTACTTAACATTAGTAACTCACATAGTGATACATATATCCAATATATTTACTCATGTTCATACATATATCCAATTTCATCTCTTATTCATCATTTTAATTTTCATTTTTTCTTACATTTTCCCATCAACCAAACACTCAAATTTCATCTTTTTTTTCTCTTCTCTGTCACTCTTGTTGTGAATCAAACCATCAATTCTCTTTTCCTCTCTTTTCCTTTTGTCTTGAAAGCAAGTTAAATCAATGGAGTTTTTGATGGATCATTTTTTTTTTTTGTAAAATGAATGGGTTATTTGCAAGGTGTTTCAAAAGAGTTCTGGTGGGAAGAAAACTCATATTTCAAGTCTGGTTAATATGGGTTCATTTGGAAATGAATTGGGTCCTTCCGGTCTTCCACCATTAATGGATCCTTCTTCAAGTTTCAATACTAAGAAAAACCCTATTTTTGAATCAGTTTACGTGTCCTGCTTCTCCAATCCCGTCGAAATTTAACTCATTCAACTCGACACAATTGATCATTTTCTCGAGAATCCTCTCCTCCTCCCTGTTTCATCGAATCCAACAAATATTTTCTCGAGATTCCCAGCTCTAAACCCTTACTTCTCTCGGCTCAACCCGTCACTTTCCCACCCAATCTTCACCTCCCTGGCTCTGTTTTAATGCAAGACCAATCCATCCTCAGGGATTTACTTGAAAACAATGGATCAAACATTTGCAGGGGAGAGGGAGGAGGCATTTGCAGGTGAGATGGTTTGATTCACAATGAGAGTGACAGAGAAGAAAAAAAAAGATGAAATTTGGGTGTTTGGTTGATAGGAAAATGTAAGAAAATCTGAAAATTAAAATGATGAAGAAGAGATGAAGATGAAGAAGATGAAATTGGAAATTAAAATAATTTAATAATTTTATTATTTCAAAAAAATAATTTTAATAATTTTAAAATCATTTGCTGACGTGGCCACGTCAGCAGATGCTTACGTGGACACACCTAGCTGGAAAAAAAATTACCACGTTAGCGCCGTTAGTCTCTTAACGGTCACGTTAGCAAGACTATTAAAAAATAATCAATTTGACAAAAAAAGGGTTATATATGAAAGTGAGCCAAAAAAATGATAAGGGCTAAAATGACAAAACACTCAAACGTTAAGGGCTAATTTTGTCATTATGCCATTACAAAAAGAGGGTAAAACCCTAATAACAACGCGACTGGCGCAACTCAAACCCAAACCACACCTGGGGTAATGAACACCCTTAACCATCAGGCCAACACACAAAGGTTCAACTTATACCCTTTTAAATGTAGTAAAAAATGCTTATAAGTAAAAAAATCGCTTAAGAAAATGCAAAAATATCAATTAAATCACTATATTAAATTCGCACTCAATTAAGCCCTTGTTGTTAACTAAAATAATTAATTAAGTCCCTCCATTAATGGTTTACGTCATTAATCACATTGACCATTAAAATAAGTTGATGGGTCAATCAAATGATGAGATATAGCAGTTTTTTAATTTAATCTAATATTTTCTCATAAAAAATTATTAAAAAATCATGAAAATTACAAAAAATAAAAAAAATCAGTAAAAAATTATAAAAGATATAAATATTATTAAATATTAAAACTGATATAAACTTTAACATATTATAAAAAATAAATTCTAATCCATTAATAAAAATTTAATAAATTAATAAAACATATTTAAAATTTTATAAAAATGTATTAAAATTCTATAAAAATTTATAAAAAATATTAAAATTGATATAAACGTATAAAAATTATAAAAAATCATAAAAACTTGAAGTGAAGATTAGTTGGTTGAATCGATTAGACCGAAATCAAAAAGGATATTGATTCAAATAAAGTCATTAGATTGGTTGACTTGGGAACCGAACGTTGAACCGATTTTATTTATAATATTTTTTTATTTTTATTTTTTAATGTTGTATTTGATTAAACTAAACGGATCGATCGATCTGGCAAACCAATGGCTTGATCGATTTAACTACCAATCTAGTCCTGAAAGTTTCGATTAGAATATTCCATTCTGACATATGCTAATAATTGAAAATGAAATTTTGATTTGATAAAATATAAAAAGTTTAAAAAAATTGCTCTATTTGCCCTTGTTGATTTCAGTCTAATCAATCCAATTCAAGTTTTTATGGTTTTTTTTATAAATTTATATCAATTTTAATAGTTTTTATAATATTTTACAACTTTTTTATTATTTTTAAAAAATTATAATATGTTTTTTAATTTTTTAAATTTTTAATAGATTTTTATATTTTATAAGTTTATATCAATTTTTATAATTTTAATATTGAATAGTTTTATAATTTTTAATTATTTTTATGGAAAAATATTGTATTAAATCAAAAATTATCACGTATCATCATCTGATTGGTCTGCCAATTTATTTTAATGATCAACGTGATCAATGATAGTTAACAGAGAAACTTAATTGATTATTTTAATTAACGGCAAGAATTTAATTGAATATGAATTTAATACATGAATTTAATTAATTTTTTTTTTACATTTCCTTAAGAACTTTTTTGACATATAAACCTAAAAATTTTATGATAAATTTATTAATGTTTATAATAAATATGAATTATTATCAACTTCTTATACCGCTGCTAAAGAAATTAACCTCTCTGATTTACAAAAAGTGTTTTATTTTATAATTTTTATTAATAGGTAAGTAAATAAGTATAATTTAATTTTTGATTTGGTATTATTTTTATTTTTTTGTTTTATTTTTTATTTGGTTTTTTAGCTAGATATTATGGGTGTGATTATTAATGTTAAACCAACTTTCTCAAGAAGAAAAAGGAAACAAAAGGAGGATGAATAATTTTTTTTTTGAATTATAATAACAAAGTAAAGTTCGAGCAATCAACACGATTAATATGATTTGAACTCAAATCACATCTGGAACGATAAATATTCTTGATCATCAAGTAATTACATGGAATTTAATAGGATGAATATTTTTAATTAAAATGTTACATGATAATTCATTTTTTTACTTTATATTTTTAGATTTTCTAATTTAAATTTTATATAATTTTTTTTTAAAATTTAGAATGTAACATATGTTGTTAACCTTATTGTATATAAAAAGGTATTCTTGCAAAATAGATACATATAAAGCATTTATTTTTATGACTAAAATTATTATTATTATTATTATTATTATTATTATTATTATTATTATTATTAAGTGCATTTATAATATAATTAATATATTTATATTGGTTTTGCAAAGATAAAAACACAAAGATTGAAAGGAGATAATGAGATTCTATTTTTTTTGTTTTTTGAATAAAAGATGTTCAATTACATCAAATTAAGATATCAACAAAGTCACAAATTAAGTTTTGTTGAAGAGTTCCTAGCGCTTCATTACGAGGCTTATCGAAAATTTATAAACTTGACTTCCATGTAAAACATAATTTAATCAATCGATCCGCAACTAAGTTTTTTTTTGCCTGGAGACATAAAATTCTACTTTTAATCATTGTAATATTGTACCATTACTTAAATTATAATTATGATATTTTTTTACTTATAAACTATTATTTATTTTAATATTAAATACAAGTGGGAATAAGAAATTAGTATATATCAAAAGTCTAGAATAAACGGAGGTAAAGGGCGAGATGAGATCAAAATGTTGGATGAGTGTTAATTTGGGGGGCTTCTCTTATAATTTATTTGTTTTGCAGTTTTGGTTGTTTTTTCAGCTCAAGCTTATTTATCAAAACTACTGGCAAAGCGGCTAATCTCCCCCACAACCATTCTAACAAAAACAAACCACTTCCCCTTCAATCCTATTTTCTTCCACTTTGTTTTCATTCAATTCCTTCAACTTCCATGGCATCCCTACACTTTCCCTTTTTCTTCACCTCCCATCCTTTTCCTATACACATAATACATCAACCATTCTTCCAATGCAAGAAACTGAACAAGGAGATGCCAGAATATACATTGTCTCCACCATTTTCTTCCTCTGCATCTGCACGGGGGGCACCTTCTTATGCCTTTACATGTTACAACCCGAGGCCAAATCCGCATCCTTGTATCCTGTTGTCGGGATAGTTCTCATTGGCATTCCCTGGATCTTTTGGATTGCTACTTACCTATATAGGTTTTTTGCACATTGCATTTGTGGAAGCAATGGAGGGAATCTCAACAGGGAACATAGCAGTTTAACAACAAGAAACAGTCTTGCGCTGCTGAAGGACATGTAGGCAACTCGATGGATTCATTGGAAAATGAAGGCTCACCGCTGGGATCGCCTGATGGTGATCATTGTCATGTTCGTTTCGGTAACATTGTCGACAAACATGGCGGTGAAAGTCCGCGCGAAGGTGAACGACATGTCTCTGAAACAGAACAGGAAGGTAAAAAGAATGAAGATCATACTTCAGCTGCATCCCGGAAAGGGGAACAACCACTAATAGTTTTGGATTCAATCTAAGGTTTCTTCTCTCTTTCTTTTTCTTCTTCCATATATTTGTAACATTAAGGATATACAGAGAGCCCAAATTCTTGTTCTTCCATTCTGGTTGACATGATATTGGTTTTCTGTGCCTTCAATTACTTTTTATAACAAGCTAAACTGAACCAAATAATATGTACTTTAAAATGATCTTTTTTATTAATAAGATAAACTTAACATAAATTTAACTTTATTATTATAGAATGTTGAATTGTTAAGAGTGATTTATGCAATTATATTCTACTTATTTCATTTGGAATTTTGAAGGATAGAGGATCTTAGATGCACAAAATGTACCCACAAAGATAAATAAGAAAGTATGATTATAATTTTCTATAAAATTTACATCTTAGAACTCAAATAAACTGAAAATACAGCCAAAAATTATAAAAGCATTTTCACATTTTGAAGACACAGAAAAGGTATGAAAGCATGTTCCCTTTGCAGTAAAAAGATTATAAGACATTAAAAGATTATCCTAAGGCAACTTTCGAACCTTGATAAGAAAACAACTGTACAGAATTCTTGTAGCTTATTTCTGCAAGTTCCTCTTTACTAATTTCCAGCAAATTTGCAACATAATCAAGCACCTGAAGGAAAAAAATGAAAAAAATAAGAAATCTGAATGTTACAAACGGTGTGAATTGCATATAGCAGGCATATCATGTGATAAAAACGAAATGATGACACCTCAAACAAATTCAACTACCGGTCGTAGATGCGATAACAAAATCTTTCAATGACTCTCAACTTATTGAGGTTCCATCTCCAGACCAACCCCGTCCCAACATATTAGTGCTGCTGGTAATTAGAACTCAACCCAAATAAGATCATAGTCTCCTATGCTTCCTTTATATCATATATGAATCAGATAGAACCAAGTAAGCTATGAACATCACATTTATTTTCAACTACAGAAAACAAACCAAGAATCCATAAGCTTATAAATGAAACATGATATGTACCAGAGGTGAAGGGTACTGTCCTATATTAATTTTGTTTTAGGCTATTTCCTATGTAATTATATTTCTTGAGTTTCTACGAGAAAAAAGTGCCGAAAGTAAGGTATTAGATAAAGATGCAAGCAGTCTACAAGCATATGGAAAAGATGCCCATCAGTTGAACTAGAAAGCATACGTTATATATGTTTGCCGGATGATTAAGCATGTCTTTTGGCAACGAAGAAGCATCTCTTGAGGTATCAGATGGAGTGCTATCATTTGAAGCAGCAGTTCTCCCTTGAGCAAAAATTTCTTGTGGAAGGGAAGGATCTTCGTCGACCAAAAATAGAGAGCTTAACTCTAAATGTGGCAATGCATCCGGAGCATCCGACTCTAATAGGATCCTTTCCAAAGGTATCTGAAGGAATTTCAGGGGTAAGCCAATTGTATACTTTGTTACATGATGGTCAGATCAATGGAACAATAAACTCGATGAACTAACCGTCTTCAACATTTTCTTGGCCTTCTGCACTTTCATGGGCATGATGTATCCGGATAATGAAAAGTAAGCACCGGATTTGACAAATTCAGGAACCATCTCTGCAGAGCCTAAGTAAGAATGAAGGAGGAGACCATCCGGGAAAGGCCCAATGTCCCTGAGGATATTAATAAATTGCAGTAAGAAAACACATACATTAACTAAAGCATGTTACATGTACATCAGTAAGCAAGTGGCTAAGATACATGCCTGATAAAGAAATCTTTCAAGCTTAAGTCTAACGAGCACTTCTATCAAAGACACTAATAGTGATAAGTGCCAGAGATTTCAAAGGCTTTCTTGCCTTCACAATGTTATTTGTTATCTGCTAAGTGGCAGATCTCAGAGAAATTGTGCTGAAACATTTTCTAAAGAGTCCTCAATAATTGTTTAAGATAAAATTTCAGTTACAAATAGATGTAGAGAAAGACATACTTCACTATCTGAAGGAGATCGCCAAATGCCCGAACACAATGGACTGATGCTGGTTTTTTTCAACTCTTTTGCAAGCTCTAGCTGTTGCCTAAATACTTCAATCTGGAAGATAGAACTTAAAGATTTAGAAAACTTTAAGAAAATGCCTAGTATACGTGCACTCACACCAAGTAATGGCAAGATGTAAACAGGATGCGAGTCTTTTTGGTATACATGGAGCTTCTCTTTTTGCCTTAGAGAAAACAGAAAGTATGCTGCCTTATGAAAAAATAGAATTAATACAAAATAAATGACAATCAAGATAGCAAGAAAACAGTGAGGACCTGATCATTAAAATCAATCTCCCTTCCTTTTGAACCTTTGTCCAAACCAATCTGAAAGGTCCAACAGCATGTTGTTATTAGAGAGGTAGCTATGAACAAATATAAATCCAAGCACAATAGTGTAAGAATCTAGTCCTGAAACCTTCTGTTTTAATATTTTCTTTTTGACCATGAAATTTGGAAAACTGAAGTTAAAACTCTACATCAGACCTATAGACTGCACAAATTAAAATAAAATAAAAGTAACTAAATACCCTTGGTTAGATATTATGAAATTAAGTAGAATTAGTGGTAAAAGATATAAATTTACCTCTCCAACAGCAGCAGCAGGAGTGGTTTCAAAGAATTCCTTGAGAGTAGTAAACCAATTTGGACTTCTCTGAGGAACAAACCTGCAATAAATGAAAACCGTAAAAGAAAAGAGCCTAAAACCTATATCTAAGTAATCATTTTAAAAGTAACCATTTTACCAAGGATGAACTCCAAAGCATGGAATAACAGATGGATAGTTGTCTCCCATTTCTTTGACCAAATGCCAATCTTTCTACAGTTTTCAAGAAAAAACCCAAGCATGATATCATTATAAAAAGACAAATAAAATAGGAAAATGAATGAGAAATCCAAAGTGAAAGGAGCGACCTCAGAAACACCATTAACAGCAAAATTAAGGAGACCAGAATCCAAAGCAGTGGAAATGAGTTTGGGGGCTTTGTTGAGAATTCTGGGATCTTGAAGGTGGCAATGAGCATCAAACAATTTCATGGCTAGCTCTGTCTTCTATTCTTTGTGTTGGATGGTAGTAGTTAGGTTTCCTGTTTTGGGTTCCATAAGTTTTGCCGCAAAGAATTTTGGCCTTGGAGTTAGCGAACCTTTTAGATTATCTGTTAGTTCCGTCACTGACACTAACTCCACAAGCGACACCTCCACGTTGCCTTTCTACACCCTTGTTTCTATTTTCTTTGGGTAGAAAATTTTAAATAAAATACAGATTTTATTATTTCTATTTTTGCTTTTTTTTTCAATTTTTCAATCATAAAATAGGTGAAAATACCATTTTTCACAAAAAAAAATTAATAAATCATTCAGAAACCGAATTGGACCGATCGATTGAATCAAAATCAGCTGAATTACAAATTGTGATATTAAACCTTTTTGGATTGAATTACCGTTTGATTCAATTCAACCGATTTTTAGTAAATATTTAAATTTTTGTTGTACTTTATGAAATTCAATAACCAACCAAAGATAAATTAAAATGAAAATAATGACGCAAGAAATGAGATGTAAGAATCTGTGATTGGGAGAAAAAATCTAAAAAGCAAAGAGTTTTGAAAAAAGAAAATGGAAGATCGATGAAGACATAAAGTAAGATTCAAATAAAAGAAATAAAGAAAGAAAAATGAGAAGAGAAGATGGCAGATAAAAAAGAGATGAAAAAAAATGCTTATCGGACTCGGTTAAATAAAATAATTTATCCAAAATATTATTTAAATCAATTGAAAATATTATTTAACTTACTGTACAAGTTTAATAAAAACAATTTTATAGAATTTTTTCAGCTAAATAGATAACAGCCACTTACCACTTCATCGAAAATATTTTTAATTAATTTTATTTAATTTATTTAATATTATTTTATTTTATAAAAATTTCTTTTAAATTTTTTTGAAGTTCAATTTACCTTTAAAATTTGAATTTTATTTAAAATAAGTTGAAATATTTAAAAATTAAGAATAAAATGTAGGATTTAATTTTTTTTATAAATTAAAACCTATATTTATCTACTTTAAATAAACTTATTTTTATAAACAAGGTAATTGTATTCTGGTAAAATAAGTAGAATATGTCAATTTTAAATTTTAATTAGGAGTTTACAACAATTTTAAAAATATTTAAGGGAATAGATCATTTTTAAGGAAATTCGTAAAATTAAAAATATTATATATATTTATTTATTTATTTATTTTATTTAGTTATTTAATTATTTATTTATTTATTTATTTACATCGTAAAATTTATAAAGATAAAAATATTGTATGAATGAAAAACATCAATTTATTTATTATTAAAATATTTTTTTAATCACAAAAATAAAAAAATACATTAATTAATCGGGTCGTCGAGGAAAATATGTGCCACAAGGCAGTGGATGACAGTCGCGTGGAGGATTTCTACGTACCACGGGTCATACAACCGGAAGGTAATCTAGAGGTGCAACCTGAGGTGCATCTGAAGGTACATCCGGAAGTGCGGACATGTAGACTTCCTCCTCCTCCTCCTCGTAGGCATCAACTTAATACAGCCTTACCCGACCCTCTAAGCAACGTCATTATCTTCTTCGTTCGTCGATTGAGTCGTCGTCCTCGTTTGCCATCTTGTATCTGCCACTCCCTTGTCTAGCCATTGCGACGATGATCCACCAACGTAAAACAGTAATGTGCACGGTGTTTGACCCACTATAGGTTTATAACCATGAGGTACCGGGTACATTGGAAAGGTACCCATCATTGACTGCTAGGTCGGCATCTACGTCGGTATCGTCGTTTGTGACGGTGCATAAGTCGGTGTTTGTCCTAACATCGACATCGACATCGACATCTGCATTGGGGTGTAGTATACGAGGGACGTCTGTGGCACGAAATAGTACCTGCATGAATTGAAGAATCGGCCACGTGTGGCGGTGCTTCATATTGTGGTGGTGTTTGTGAAAAATACATGGTGTTAAGTAATTGAACGGGAATAAGTGGAGGGAACTAACTCGGAGGAGGATATATCGTTAACACAGGCGGCACCTCTTTTGTCGGAGTAGATGACGAACCCATCGTACGACGACGTCCCCTCTTACGATGCTGTGACGGTCGACGTTACCTCTTCTGTCGAATTTGCCAACTCCTCTGCTCCGGTGTTAGCATATATAGCTTGCCGACAGCTTTGAACCATGGCATGTAATCATCATCTACCGTCGTGGCCGTTGAGCAGAATTATTCATGTGTTGATAAGGATTGCAGCTTACGATCCCACGCCTCAATGTACTCCCGGTGCCACTGTGACTAGTTGATGTCGTCCTTCCCCCGCATGTCAATCTCGTGCAGGTCCTTTAAGCATTGCAGTGGCGGTAGAATTCGTTGCTTCCACCCGAACTGTCGCAACACCCGATTCGATTCGTTCATTTCTATGGTCTCGTACACTGCCATCGACACCTTCGCATCTCATATCTGCTTGTTGGCCAACACTTCCAGCAGTATGTAAGAAATAACATCGGTGTAGGCGTATGGCATCCACTCAAGCTGAAAAGCAAATTTATAAATATCATTATATATGAATTTTTTGTAACTAATTATAAAGTAATCAATACAAGTTTGAAAGAACAAGTAATTAACCTCGTTTTCCGAGCGTTGATCTAACAAAAACCTAATATCTTCTAACTTATCGGGCACTTCCACGTAACTCGGCCCATGATTTCACCTGTACAAGCGACGTGTTAGTCGAAGCGTATAAAAAATACTTTACATACTATGTATTTGTTAAGAAATGATGTTTACCTCGTCACCAACAGAAAAATGTATGGGTCGATCACCTTGGGACGTAGAAACGGTAGTCGTCACCAGGGCCACGACTGCATAATAGCAGACAGCCATCGATTAACACAATGTGCGGAGCCATGACCTGACACATCTCCCGGTATAACGTCGCCAGTACGACAGATCCTCAATTAAATTTGTCGCACTCCTCAAAATCCACCATATGTAGAAGCAACCTTACGTGCACCAAATTACGAGATTTATCGGGAATTAAAATGCCCCGATTAACCTCAGAAGGTACGCTCGGGCGTACTGTTATTTGACCTCTTCCGTTGAATCTTTAGGAAACATGTCAAAATTTTTCTTCAACCAGTTCATCAAGATCCGACCATCGTCGAATCGGTCCAAGATCTTCCCCAATAGATTCTGGCATAGGGACCTTTACTGACAACAACAAATGCTCCCGTGACGACTGGCCCGTCCACCGGCAGATCGAGTTGTAGCGTTACGTCCTCGAGTGTGATTGTACGCTTGCCGCATGGAAGGTGGAAAGTGTATGTTTCGGGCCTCCATCTCTCCACCAGTGCACTGATTAGTTGGACATCGAGTTTGCAGTCCCCAAACATGTGGAAAAAAAAGAAAACCAAGTGATCTTTTTTTTAACATTCCAAAGAAGTAATTCGTTGAGCAACTGATAGATGGTCCAAAGAGTTCTATGGTAACTTTTCTTCGTATTTCGTTTCGAAAAAAAGGTATACCTTACCGATTTTGAATTTAACTTCTTTGATCCATGATATGAAATGAGTCAATAAAGCATTTCATAAATGAAATTCAAATAAATTTGAGGGTAAATGTCTAATATGTAACTACACTAAGGCAAGATCTTATTAAATAAAAAAAAAGACTTTTTTTTCTTTTTGAATAGTAAAGAGGGAGGGAAATAAAAACAAGCAACTACAGAAAACAAAGGGGTTTTCTTTGTCCCTCATTGTCTTAACTCTAGTAAGAATTAGTTCATCAAAATAGAAAATTTAGGAAGAATTCTTTTTTTTTTAATTGCCTATCATCCGGATTCCTTTTACTTTTGAAATACGAACATGAAGATTATTGAAATGATTGTTTGATTTTGATTGAGAAGGTGGTATTCATAGAATACATTACTCCACTGGAATCCAATAATTTTGAAATGAAGACTAATAAAATAGTTAAAAGAAAGGCTTTGCAAAACAATCTAGAAAACAATTGATACGATTTGATTCCTCAACCCAATTAGAAGTACCCTAAAGCCCACTTCTTCCCATACAAGTGAAAGGGAACATGCAAGACTACCATTAACGCAGCCCAAGCAAGACTTACTATATTCATGTGTATTACAAAGAAAAGAAAGGTTTGTCCTTTGATCAAAATAAGCATAAACTACATGAGAGTTTGAAAGAATAAAAAATCTTTCGTTTTAGAAATAATATAACTCTTTCTTTGAAATTTTTTTGAGTCCGACCGAGAGGTTTGAATATTAAGTATGAATCATAGTTCAAATACTTTGTGATCCATTTCATATATTTCATGCTCCAAATACTAGAATGACTCTCCGACGGGATAAAACTATCTCGATCAATATGATAGACCAATTTTATGTACTATCAATAGGATCAATTATAACAAGTCACACATTCATATTCTAGAAATACAGAAACAAATAAATTTCACGATCAAACTACAGGAATAGAATGAGGCTAAAAAATCCGAGAATTAAAAGTTTCAATTTTTGTATTGAAAAGCGAGGCTTCGTGATTATTGTGAATCTAATTCTTTGAAATTCCATATGCATGTAAAAATCCGTTGCTTCCAATTGACCACGAATTTCAGAGATCGGAGGCTTTCCCATATTTTATATAAAGCCTCAAAAAACGATCATCAACCTATTTACAAAAATACATACATATATATATATATATATATATATATATATATATATATATATATATATGTATATATTAAAATTAATAAAAATAAATTTAACAGTATTTAAATTAATGAAATTTAAATTTTTGTATTACCATTACTAATTGGTATAAAAAATATGCGAAATTTCGGATTGGAGTATAGAAGCAAGAACAGGAGCGATCATTTTTTAAAAACCGAGTTAAAAAATTGGTCATGCATTTGAAATTATCGAAAATAATTAAAACGAGAAAATAAAAAAAATTGAGTGTGTATTTGAGAGAGTTGAGTGAAAAAAAATGAAGTGCTATTTATATGTTAATTTATTTGACGGCTTAGAAAGTCCGTCTAGCTGAGCAAGCTCTCCTGACACATGTATGGAAAACTCGCTCAGCTAGACGAACTTTCCCAAAAAAAGGTCTATTCTCCTAATTATTTTTAAAACCGACGCAAACCTCTAATTATTTTTAAAAAACGTCACATATACCTTATTTTGTAATTAATTTTAAATAATATATCAAACAGATTGTATAACTTAAAATTAGTAGTTACATTTTCATCACTTATTTTTTTAACAATTAATTTTTCGAAACCAACATTCAGAGTATTAAAAAGAGACTAGAATATATTACACCTATATATGAGACATGTTGGTGAGAAATTATGTATTATTTCTTTTGGTAAATGAAAATATGTATGGTTTTTATTATGTGGAGTGATAAAGAGTTTAATTGGAATGCAAGAGAAAAATTGAACTTAGTTTAATTTCAGATTTAATTGAAATATAATGTGACTATTAAATATCAGAACATGTAGAATTTAACAAGTGGCTGTAGTGAAAAAGAGGATATTGTTCATCCTAGGGTCTCGGGTTTGAGCACCTATGTGTGCAAGGTGTGTGTGTGTCTTGTCAAAAGATTAAGAAAATATAAACAGATACTATCATGTAATTACACCAATATATTCAAAAAATATATATCAGAACATTTAAAAAATATTTTAAGAATTAAGTAGCAGTTACATCACTAGCATTAAGAGTGAAAAAAATTATATTAAGATAATACTAAAAAATCACTTTTTAAATATTCAATAAAAATATGCCACTTAATTTCTTTAAAAGAATTTATAATTAATATCGAACACTTTCTAACACTAAATCAATTCTCTTCATTAATATTTTACACCTAATTCGTGTTGATTAATTAAATAAAATTAATGTCAAAATATTAAATAAAATTAACAAATAATGATAGTAAGGCAAGGTTTATGATTTTTTTGTTCAACTAGATTTATGATTTATAGAATGGAGAGTTAAAATTTAGAATTTTAAGATTTATGATTTTAGGGACATGATTATATTAGGATTTAAGACTTAAAAGGGGTCTAAGGTTTTAGGATCTAAGGTTTCAAGATTTTATAAAAAAGATTGTTTTTATTAATTTTAGAGTTAAAAATGGTAATAAGAGTTAAACTCTTTGTTAACACATAAAAGATATCATGTTTGTTAATATTAAACTCTCTATTGAGTTGCCAACAACCTCTTGGTCTAATGACAAGAGTATTATATTGTAAGCATAAGAGCTTGGATTCGATCCCAAGCAACCTCATTCCCTTCCCACAATTATCAAAACAATTATTTATTGAGTTTGGTATCATAAGTCAATTGGGGATTAACTCAATTATATAATGATGAAAATACCATTATTATTTTAAGAGTATTTTTATCATTTTATATAAAAAAAATTGAAATATAAGTACACATAATATAATTTAAACCAAGCCTCTATAGTTTTCAATATCTGTACTTCACCATGCAACTAATATCTCATTTGTTAATTATATCAATTTTTTATAAATATATTTAGGGTAAATTACACCCAGGGACGAAGGCAGAAATTTTTTTTAGGGAGATCAAAAGTAAATTTAAAATTTTAAAATATTAAAAATGCAATTTTACCATTTGAATACACTATATCTTTATAATTTTGAAAGGATTAAATCAAATTTCTATCATTTTTAGGAGAGCCAAAGTGCAATTTACCTTTGCTAATATAAAATTTTAAAAATTTAAAGGGCTTAAATGAAAACAATTCCATTTTAGAGGTGGTCGAGGCCCTTGCCAGTGCCCCTTGGCTACACCCTTGTCTACACCCAAGGTTATTTAACTATTTGTAAGTTTACACTTTAGTCACTCAACTTCAAAAAGTTACAAAATGATTACTGAACCATTCGAAAGTTTATACTTTGGTTATTTAACTTCATAAAGTTATAAAATGGTCATTGAATTAGTCGAAAGTTTTCATTAAGTCACGAAGCTATTAAATCTTTAACGGATGGCTAATTTGGCCATTAAATCATCCTTTAAAGTTTTAACAATTCGATGAATTAAATGAAAATTTTCCAATAATTTAGTGATTATTTTGTAACATTTTGAACTTGAATGACCAATGGTTCAATGACCATTTTGTAACTTTTAAAAGTTAAGTGACCAAAGTGTAAATTTACTAACAATCTAGTGACCTTAAGTATAATTTACTCATATATTTATTTCATTGTTTTGTTTTTCACTTACATTATAATATGCCATAATCTAATTTGAATAAATTCTTAATTAAATTGACGTGACTTAATTTAATAACATCAAAATCAATTAATACTTTTATATAAGTATAGATTTATGTTATACATTTCGAAAAGAACCCAAAGTAATTTAAAGGTTGGGCTCATTTCTATTTTGTAAATATTTTATTGTGTTTAACTCATGTGGCATAATTGAACCCAACAAGTGGCTTTAATGGAAAAGAGGATGTTGTTCATCCTAGAGGTCTCGGGTTCGAGTAGCTGTGTGTGCAAGGTGTGTGTGAGTTGTCAAAGGGTTAAGAAAGTATGAACATATACTACCATGTAATCACACCAATATATTCAAAAAAAAAACTCATGTGGCATAATTCTTTTATATAAACTTGATGTATGACAGCAATCGACTTGCCACTTGGGCAACCACACGAACGAGCTAACACCCATATTGCCGATGATGTGGCACTACCAGCTAGAGGTCTTTCCCTCAATAAATACCCTCCATAACGATGAAGAAAGAATCTTTGAACCTTTTAGAAATCCTAAAGAACTACTCAACATTCAGGCTCCTTTGCTACCTTATTATCATGTTTACTTCCTTTCTTTAGCTCTCCGCCTGTTTAGGTGAATAGACCTTTCTTTCACCATCATATTCTCCTCCTTGTCTCCTCCCTTGTGGACACTTGTATCAACAATTTAAAATCATTTTAGAGTTGCTCGAGGGTGATTGGAGTTGCTCGAGACCTCAAAATGAACCCTAGAAAGTTAAAACAACTCAAAATAGTATAATGGCTTAAGTTTGGGGCACTTGTTGTGACACAAGTCCCCAGTTGTGCCAATACAAGTCCCTGGTATTGTAGCAAATCTCTATGTTGGACTTGTTGCGATACAAAAAGGGACAAGTATCAATACTAAGGCCCTTAAAGCTAAAAATTGGTTCAAAAACACTATAAAACATTTTCCAAACATCATTAAATCACATCATTGAGTTCTCAATCACTTAAAAATATTTTCAAAGCACATTAACTGAAATTCATCTCATAAACATGTTTAAACCATATCAAAAGCCAAAACTTGAAACGAAACCAATCGAAAGTTTCATAAACATTACAAAATGATACTAAGCTTATGATTTAAGTGTAAACACACTTAGCCTATGTACATACCATTAAAAATTCTTCTAATACAAAGTAATACGAATATAATTTATTAAGCCATTCCAACCTCGCACAATGATGTGATCCTTCGAAGACATGATCTCTATAAAAGCCCAATTTTTAGTGGTGTCAAAAATAGTGGTTTCGGGACCACAACTCCGATGAGTCGAGTCATAAATATTAATTATTTAATATTTGTGATGTCATTAGTAGCGTATTAAAGTTTGGTTAAGAAATTTTATCGTTTAGATAGTTAATTAAATAAAAAGGATTAAATAGTAAAAGCTGCAAAAGTTGAATTCCATTGATTAAAGGTATTGATTGATAATTGGAAGGTTAGTTAGGGCATCAAAATGGTAATTAGACCATTTAAGAATAAGGGGGCGGTAATGGCATGGAAATTTCTAAAATTTTCTTTGTTTAAATAAAGGTAAATATGTAATTTAGTAAATAATGCATAATAATTAAAAAAAGGAAAATTGGGTTATCTTCTTCATTAAGCTAAAAGAAAGAAAGAAAACCCTAGGAGAAGAAGCTTAAGTCTCGTCCAAGCTAGGAGCAACATTTGGTAGGTGATTTTTCACCCATTTTTAGTAATTTTAATGTTTTTGAGTCCGCATTAGCTTAAGCTAGCTAACTCAAGAACTAATTTGTGAATCTATCAAATGTTATAAATTTTGCCATTGATGAATGAGCTTGTTCTTGAATGTTTGTGGTAGATTTGTAAGCTTGGTGTTGGGTGATGTTTTTGTAAAGTGATTTTTGATGAAATTAGGGTTTAAGGACTAAAATGTTAAAATGATGAAATTACTTGTACTTGGTGTGAAATAATGGCATGTAGGGCTTGGGTATACACTCTTGTATGTTTGGCTGCCATGTGGTTTAGGGTTAATGGTTATTATGCACATTTAAGCCCTAAGGGCTAAATTAAATAAAAATGAAAGTATAGGGTAGTTTTTTAAATTTCCTGAAAAGGACATAAATGCAAGAATGATTTAAATTTCATGATTTAAGGTGGAAATTTAATGATTTATTGATTTAGATAATGAGCAAGCTGCAGATCATGGAAAAGGGAAAATTGTAGAATAATCCTTGGAGTTTCGTTTTAACTGTAATTTCGTTCGGTAAGTTCGTGTAACTATATTTCTATTTATTAATTCTAACTTTGATTGTCTTGGCTATATTTTGATGTTGGAACGAGTTGAAAGATTCTAAAGAGCGATATTTTGTATCAGGAGAGATAGACTCAACTGGCTTGTAAGAGCGATACTGGCTCGTAAGAGCATTACTGGCTTGTGAGAGCGATACTGGCTCGTAAGAGCGATTTACTGACTGAGCTAGTATGAGCTAAACTGGGAGACTTGAAGAGCTCGTAAGAGTTGAATTTATTGGGAAACTTGAAGAGATCATTTGAGATACGAATGTGAAAATAATGAAGACGTTTATTTACTCTCTTCATTCAAACTATGCTATTTTGCAAGTTAATTGCTCGAACAAACTTACTAAGCTCTTTAAGGTAATCCGTGTACTTGTTTACTATTTTGTAGATTCATTTTGCTGTTGAAGATCGGATCCTCAAAGAAGAATCACACTATTCCAGGAGCTCATTTGGTAGACTTTATATCACTTGGTCATTATACTTTTGACTGTACTTAGGTTTATCTATACAAATTGGAGGATGATGAAATTTCACTTGCTAGATCTATATGTTTGCTATGCTTTGTATGAAGATAAGCATATTCATTTAGTTCAATGCATAACTATGGTTTAGCTTGATTTTTTAGTATGGTTTGTCTTGGTTTTGTTGTGTATCTATAGGTTGTTGAATTATATCGAGTTAAGTACAGGTTCAGGGGCTTGTTAGTAATTTTGCATATTATTTTGTAACATTTCGCAGGCACACACGGCTTGGAACACAGGCTAGCCCACGGGCGTCTAGTTTGGGTAAAATAGGTGCAGGGTACACACGGGCTACACATGGGTTGGGACACGATGTGTGGCCCTATTTCTAGCAAATACACAACACAGCATAACGTTTCAAACACGGGCGTGTGGGGTATTGCACATGTTCATACGGTCTATCACACGGCTTGTGACACGATCATGTAAGGGTGTTTCGTGTATGCAAACGGTCTAGCACACGATCTAGCGCATGACCTTGTGACCCCAGTTTCGTTGAATTTTTGATGTTTTATGGAATGTTTCGTTGCAATTCAATCTAGTCCTTATGAATTGAAATGACTTGTTTGTATATAATGTGATCAAATGTAAATGTTCTTAAATATGCTAATGAAACATTGAGATTAGAATTGAAATTGTAATTTATTTTCGATAACTATAATGTAAACCTCATAACCTTAATTGGTGACGATGTTAGATTTTGGGTGTTACATTTAGTAGTATCAAAGCTTACAGTTTAATCAATTCTTTGATTGAAACTATGAATTGTAAAGCTTAAAATTACATGCGATATATACCTGTGATAGTGTGATTATGATAGATCCGATCTGACCTTGAATTTTTGCAAATAAGTGGAAATGTTAGATTCGAAACGTGGGGAAACCAATGAGGTAAACAACAATATCCCTGCTTCTGATTCTGGTGCAAGCCGAGGTGTATCGATTATATCGATGATTGAAAATGAGGCGAAAAATATGTTCTTTGGCTTGATGGGCCAATGGTTTTTTGAATTTTTGAGGAGCAATTAGACGGCTCCGCAGCCTCTACTTCCTCTTGTGCAACATGTAGTACCACCAATTATTCCTCCACCTCCTCCCATAGTAGAACAGAGACACCGTATTCCTACAAATAAGGTCAAAACATACAGAGCTGAGGAATTTTGCGAAAGTATCGAGGATGATCTGTCCAAAGTTGAGTATTGGATGGAAAATACCTTGAAAGTTCTAAATAAAATGGTCTGTCCTCTTGAAGACTATTTGAGGTGTCAGGTTAAAAAGGGAGCATGTTATAGGTGTGGAGCGACTGATCACCTTATTCGAAACTGCCTGGTGACACCTGAAGAAAAGGAAGATCGAAATGTAAAACCACCAATTACGCCTAGAAGGGGAGACACCCGGGACAAAGCAGCAATGCAGGTGGTAACAAGTGAGATAATAAAGATGGTGAAATTAGATCTAAGGCTTGAGCACTTGCTAAGACATATGCAATTCGAGCCAAAGAGGAGGCTATTGTACTAGATGTTATGACTGGTATATTTTATCTTTTTGATGTAACTGTGTGTGCTTTGATTGACCCAAAGTCGACTCATTCTTATATCTGTACTGCCTTGGCAACTAATAAAACTTTTTCTGTTGAGTCAACTAATTTTGATGTACAAGTCACGAACCCATTGGATCATAGTGTCATAGTTATCTTGGTGTGTCGTTAGTGTTCACTGAAAGTTCAAGGCTATGAGTTTCATGCTAATCTGATGTTACTACCCTTTTATGAGTTTGATGTAATCTTGGGTATAGATTGGTTATCTAAGCATGATGAAGTGGTTAATTGTAAATAAAGACGGATTGATTTAAAATGCTCAACGAGTGAGATTATCACAGTTGAATCCGGTAAGATGAACAGTAATGCTAGAGTGATTTCGACTATTTCTACGCAGAAGATGGTTTGTAAGGGCTGCGAAGCATTTCTGGCTTATATACTTGACACTCGAGATTTAAGGACATAATTGAATCAGGTACCTATTGTTAAAGAGTTTACAGATGTGTTTCTTGAAGAGTTATCAGGATTGCCTTCGATCAGAGAAGTGGAGTTTGGTATTAATTTGATGCTTGACACTATTTCAATATCAATTCCACCGTATAGAATGGCACCGATCGAGTTGAAAGAACTTAAGGCACAGTTGCAAGAGTTGTTAGACAAAGGATTTATCTATCCGAGTGTATCACCTTGGGGCGCACTAGTGTTGTTTGTAAAGAAAAAGGACGGTTCGATGAGAATGTGTATTGATTATCGATAATTGAATAAAGTTACAATAAAGAATAAGTATCTGTTACCTTGTATTGATGAGTTGTTTGATCAGTTGAAAGGTGCAACCATATTTTCTAAGATAGATCTCAGATCGGGCTACTATAAGATGCGAGTAAAGGATTGTGATGTATCGAAGATTGCATTCAAAACTCGATACGAGCTTTATGAATTTCTAGTAATTCTGTTTAGGTTGACTAATGCTCCGGCAGCATTTATGGTTTTAATGAATAGAGTCTTTCAACCTCAGTTGGATAGATTTGTAGTGGTATTTATTGATGATATACTAATCTATTCTAAGACAAAGTTGGAACATACTCAACATTTGAGAAAGGTGTTACAGATTTAGCGAGAAAAATAGTTGTACGTGAAATTCAGCAAATGTGAGTTCTGGCTTAAAGAGGTTGAATTTTTTGGTCATGTTGTATCTTCTAAAGGAATATAAGTTGATCCGAGTAAGGTTTCTACCATTCTCAGTTGGAAAGTTCCAAAGAATGTTTCAGAGGTACGTAATTTCTTGGGATTGACAGGTTATTATCGTCGATTTGTTAAAGACTTCTCCATTATAGCTTTAACGATGATGAAGCTATTTCAGAAGAATGTTCAGTTCGTTTGGTCTGAAGAAAATGTATGGTAGCCAGTAATGAAACGCGAGATTTCTGAGTTTGTAACTAAATGTTTGTTGTGTCAGCAAGTAAAAGCTGAGCATTAGGTACCATCTGGGCTATTGCAGCCTATTTCCATTCTTGAGTGGAAGTGGGAACGGGTTACTATAGACTTTGTTACAGGGCTGCCAGTGACACTGAAGAAGAAAGATTCGATCTGGATTATAGTTGATAGATTGACAAAGTCAATTCACTTCATCCCTAAACATTTCATACTTGAGAAGTTCGTTGAGTTGTATGTATTTGGGATTGTGCGATTGTACGGGGTACCAGTATCTATTATCTGTAACAGGGATCTACGTTTTACTTAGAGGTTCTGAGGTAAGCTTTATGAAGCTTTGTGCACCCGATTGAATTTCAACACTGCATACCATCCGCAGACAGATGGTTAGTTCGAGGGGGTGATACATATTCTAAAGGATATGTTATGATGTTATATATTTGAGTTTGAGGGTAGTTGTAAGAGATACCTATCGTTGGTAAAATTTTTTATAATAACAGTTATTAGTCTAGTATTAAAATGGAATTGTTTAAGGCACTATACGGTAGGAAATACAGAACCCTACTATATTGGTCAGAGCTATGTGAATCTAAATTGATTGGGATTGACTTGATACATGAAATAGAAGACAAACTTCGGGTAATCCATGATTGCTTAAAAGCAGTGTTTGATCGATAGAAGTCATATGTAGATCTCAAGAGAAAAGATATAGAGTTTGTAGTTGGAGATCGAGTTTTCTTGAGAGTTTCAGCTTGGAAGAAGGTGTTACAATTTGGCAGGAAAGGAAATTGTGTCCGCGGTTTATTGGGCCATACGAGATCATAGAGAGAGTAGGTCATGTAACCTAGAAGCTAGCTTTACCTTTGGAACTTGAAAAGATTCATTATGTATTTCATGTTTCGATATTGAGATAGTACATCTCATATCCTTATCATGTGATTACTCCCTGTGAGTTTGAGATACAATTGGATTTTTCGTATATAGAGGAACCGATTAGAATTTCTGGCTTGTGAGGTAAAAAAGTTACAAAATAAAAGGGTGCCACTAGTAAAGGTTTTGTGGAATCGAAACGGGTTAGACGAAGCAACATGAGAGACAAAGGCTTCGATGAGATCACAACACCCTCACTTGTTCACTGGTAAGAAATTTCGGGACGAAATTTCCTTAAGGGGGAGAGTTGTAACAACTCAGTTTTCAATGGTGTTGGAAATAGTGGTTTTGAGACCACAACTCCAATGAGTCGAGTCATAAATATTAATTATTTAATATTTGTGATGTCATTAGTAGCGTATTAAAGTTTGGTTAAGAAATTTTATCGTTTAGATAGTTAATTAAATAAAAAGGATTAAATCATAAAAGGTGCAAAAGTTGAATTCCATTGATTAAAGGTATTGATTGATAATTGGAAGGTTAGTTAGGGCATCAAAATGGTAATTAGACCATTTAAGAATAAGGGGATAGTAATGGCATGAAAATTTCTAAAATTTGCTTTGTTTAAATAAGGGTAAATATGTACTTTAGTAAATAAGGCATAATAATGAAAAAAAAACAGAAGGAAAATTGAGTTATCTTCTTCATTTAGTTAAAAGAAAGAAAAAAAAACCTTAGGAGAAGAAGCTTAAGGTTTGGCCAAGTTAGGAGCAACATTTGGTAGGTGATTTTTCACACGTTTTTAGTAATTTTTATGTTTTTGAGTCCGTATGAGCTTAATCTAGCTAACTCAAGGATAATTTGTGAATCTGTCAAACGTTATAAATTTTTTCATTGATGAATGAGCTTTTTCTAGAATGTTTGTGGTAGATTTGTAAGCTTGGTAGTTGGGTTTGATGTTTTTGTAAAGTGATTTTTGATAAAATTAGGGTTTAAGGACTAAAATGTTAAAATGATGAAATTACTTGTACTTGGTGTGAAATAATGGCATGTAGGGCTTGGGTATACACTCTTGTATGTTGGTTGCCATGTGGTTTTATGGAAAATGGTTATTATGCACATTTAAGCCCTAAGGACTAAATTGAATTCAAATGAAAGTATAGGGGTAATTTTTAATTTTCCTGAAAAGGACATAAATGCAAGAATGATTTAAATTTCATGATTTAATGTGCAAATTTAATGATTTATTTATTTAGATCACGAGCGAGCTGTAGATCGTGAAAAAGGGAAAATTATAGAATGTCCCTAGAGTTTCGTTTTAACTATAATTTCGTCTGGTAAGTTTGTTGAACTATATTTTTATTTGTTAATCCAAACTTTGATTGTCTTGGCTATATTTTGATGTTGGAACGAGTTGAAAGATTCTGAAGAGCGATATACTGTATTAGGAGCGATATACTGAACTGGCTCGTAAGAGCGATTTACTGATTGGTCTCGTATGAGCTAAAATTACTGGGATACTTGAAGAGCTCGTAAGAGTTGGATTTACTGGGAAACTTGAAGAGCTCATAAGAGCTGAATTTACTGGGAAACTTGAAGAGCTCGTAAGAGATGAATTATTTGGAAACTTGAAGAGATCGTTTGAGATACGAATGTGGAAATAATGAAGACGTTTATTTACTTTCTTCATTCAAACTATGCTACTTTGCAAGTTAATTGCTTTAATGAACTTACTAAGCTCTGTAACTTATCTGTGTACTTGTTTACTGTTTTGTAGATTCATTTTGCTGTTGAAGATCGGATCCTCAAAGAAGAATCACACTATCCGGGAGCTCGTTTGGTAGACTTTATATCACTTGGTTATAAATTGCTTGTATTAGGTTGATAAAACTTGTAATTTGCTTAAGTTATTATACTTTTGAATGCACTTAGGTTTATTTATACAAACTGAAGGATGATGAAATTTCACTTGCTAGATTTGTATGTTTGGTATGCTTTGTATGAAGATAAGCATATTCATTTAGTTCAACGTATAACTATGGTTTGGCTTTATTTTTTAGTATGGTTCACCTTGGTTTTGTTGTGTATCTATAGGTTGTTGAATTATAACAAGTTAGGTACAATTTGAGGGGCTTGTTGGTAATTTTGCATATTATTTTGTAACATGTCGTAGGCACACGCGGCCTGGAACACGGGTCAGCCCACGGGTGTGTGCCCTGGGCAAAATAGGCGCAGGGTACACGCGGGCTGGGACACGATCGTGTGGCCCTATTTTGAGCAGACACACGGCCCAGCATACGGTTTCATACACGGGCATGTGAGGTATTGCGCATGTTCTCACGACCTGTCACATGGTTTGTGACCCGGCCGTGTGAGGGTGTTTCGTGTTTGCACACAATTTGGCACATGGTCTGGGGCATAACCGTGTGACCCCTGTTTCATTGCAATTCAATCTAGTCCTTATGAATTGAAATGACTTGTCTATATATAATGTGATCAAATGGAAATGTATTTCAATATGCCAATGAAACATTGAGATCAAAACTAAAATTTTAATTTATTTTTGATAATTATTGTGTAAACCTCAGAACCCTAACCGACGACAGTATCGGGTTTTGGGTGTTACAATCTCTAGCTTTTTAAAAGGGTCATCCACCTACGTGTTTAAACCTCTAACGCATTAAGTTCGAAGAGCTTAGTAAGTACACTAAGATTTCCTAATTTACCAATTCTTACACTTAACATTGGTTCTCTCATCGATTACAAAGTTTCACTTAGTTATGTCACTTAACAGTGAGAGTTTATTCCTCTTTACTTGTTCATCTATTTCACTGAAACTCAAGAGTGTTTTCACTTATTTAATCAAATTACACCTTTAATATGATTTCCAATTATTTTTACTTTTACTAACTTGTTAAAACTTACTTAATTCATTAACTTATCTTTTCACTAATTGAATTGTTGCTCAATTTTCACAAGTGTCCATTAGCTTCCCTTATTATGGGAGTTACAGCTACGTCACTTAAACTTATTTCACTTACATTCAATTATTTACTTTCATCATTCATTATTACTCATGTCACTTTATCCAAACCCATTTTAACACTTATAAGATCATGAGTCCAATTAACACTTAATATGAACACTTGGGAAATATCACTTTGGTTTCACTTATACCAAGTCTTGTTCCTTATTATGTCTTATTAGCCAAATTCTAAACACTTCGCCCTTAGTAAACCTTAGTAATACACTTGGATATTCGGGATTTCAATCTAACACTATACACTTGTTGCACTAAAGGTGCAACCTTACCATCACACCAAACACTAGGGCCCTTACTATAAATTTGTGTGTTATGCCACAAGGCATAAATCGTTGTCTTCACACTAAATGTTTTCTTCAACATAAGCGCACACACACTAATCCCTATGGCATGCTAATTGTATCCTAACTCTTCCACTAAGTCTACTAGAGCATTTCACTTTATTAGCACTTTCAAGAAATTTCAATTTCACAATTGGTCACTTGGACACTTTTATAAACATCAAATTTCACTTATAACCAAAATCACTTTTTAAAAAAATCCAATGATTAATTCATGGTCATTTCACAATTGTATGTATGTGTATATATATATATATTCTTTCACTTTTACACTTGTTGACGAGGTGAATACATCACCATTTCTTATTTTCTTTTATATATAGTTTATTAATTATTTTTCATGAATTATTCACAATTTATTCACATTAAAATGTATTTCTCATTACCTCATAGCATGAAGAATTCACATCACTTTTGCAACTACTTAGCAATTTAGTTAATGAAAATTAATTTATTGACATCACTATCAAGCTCACTATCCACTTTCACATTTTAATCACAATTTTCAAGTCTCAATTCATTTTAATATTTCTCTACAACTAATATTTCACTTATAACCACATATTCATTAAAATAAGGTTTAGAAAATCTTAGGGCACTTACCTTTTTAATAGTAAATGTTCCAACTCTATGCTTTTCATGCATGTACAACACTTGGATCCACCCAATAATCCACTCAAAGTCACCTTCTCCGTTCATCCAACATTTCTCAACACAAAAATATAAACACAATGTTAATACACATTCTTTTAACAACTCTTTCATGCTAGAATTCTAAATATAAAAGATGGAGATGGTGAAAATCCAACCTTGCCTGGAGCTTTCTCTCTCTATCCATGACTTTCTCTCACTGAACCCATAAACTAAGGTTTTGAGATATGAGATGGAAGGTGAAAATGAGCTTTAAAATTAATTTCCTATTTGATTTTAATAAGAAATCCTAGTTTGAACTTAAAGTTTTGGTTACATTTGATGAGGAAGTGAAGAAAGAATGGAAAATTGAAGACTTCCCCTTCTCTAAATGAAGTACCCAACCATGGGGAGAAAGAGCATGAATGAATCTCTTCTTCTTGTTCTTCTTCTTTTCTATTTTACCCATTTAAAAGTGGGAAAAATCAAAGTAATGGTCAAACTCCTTTAAGAATGTGTGGTCCACATTAAAAGATCATATAAAAATCCAATCCAAAGGATCCAATTTATTCTCAATATTTTATCACTTCAACATATAATATTTTCAATATGAATTTCATTTAAATAATCAAAATGCCCCTTATATGGAAAGATTGCTCATTAACCCCCTTGCTCATCACTTTAATCCAATCAAAACACTTAACACTTAAAATTTTATATAATTTATATTTATCAACCATAATTATGAATTATCCATGAATAAGTTTGCATTTAGGACCTTTCTCGATAAAAATGGTAAATTTGTGATTTACTCTCATTTTTATTCAATTTAGTCTAAAAAAATCCTTTTACTTGCACTCATATACTATTATAATCAAATACTTATTCAATGCCTTTTCAACTCGTTTCTTCATCATTGGATAAGTTGCACCATAGGTCCTTATATCTTTCAACTTTTTCAATTTAATTCCCGTAGTGACTTTAACCAAATCAATACTCAATCTAACACATCTTTATGCTCCACAATCACAGTGAACTTTTTATTTTCCTTAATTTGATCAATTTACACTATCATTCGTAACTTTTCCAATTTTACAATTTAATCCTCTTTATACCAAGATCTCATCTTTACAATAAATTCTCTTAAATTTACTCTTTTAAAATCAAAATAATTCTTAAAAGAAATTCATTTGTAATACTTGTCTTTGGTTTCTTTTCTACTTTCCACTATACCATGCCCTGAAACAATACAAGTTATTATATCAAATTTGAGATGTTACAATCAAGGTTATACCAAGTTAGCGGAGGGACTGATTGCATATATATAATTAGGTCTCAAATAATTTGTAATTAAGTTTCGAATCTTTGTATACTAATTATAAAATCATTTAGTCAAAGATTCTTTCCACTAAAGTACCATTATTGAGCTCTCCCTATTTTATATCATTATGAAAGCTACTTTTCAAGTGTTCGTCAAATGACCTTGTCATAGTGTGTTACTCTTATAGGATATCTTTAATCTCTTTAGGTTAAATTTGTTCACCCAATATGATCATATTTTACTTATGGTAACCATTATATCTTCTTTCATGAAAAATTCAATTAGTAACAAATAGTAATTAAATAATTCTTCCTAGACAAATGACCCATGGCCACATTACTTTTTAGTCTATCATGTAATACTGATGAAAGGTTATCATTTACCCTTTATTGGGCTATGAAATCCATTATTGTAAATGAAGTTATATCATGCATAAGTCGTATACCTAATGTACTGGTTTTTAGCTCTATTACCAATTGAACCCAAACTTTCACCGCATCAAAATATACAAGTCAAGCACACATAGTCCGTCACTTACTCAATATAGAGGTAAGCCACATTATGACTGTATCAAGTGAATAAATCTATAAACAAATTTAAGATTTATTCTACTTGGGTATTGTCCGGTATATTGTTAGTCTAGGTAATCTCATCTATGTCTTTATCTTTTGAGAGTCATTCATTTTGACACCCAAGACAAGGTAGTTTCTATTCAAACTTAATAAACAATATAATAGTCTTTTAATCGATTCACTCAATTTTGATTAGACTATGACAATTTAGATTGCCTACAAGTATAAGTTGTCTTCTCACACTATGATCCAACCATATAATGCAACTTAATATTAGTTAAATGTTAGGTAATCACTAAGCCGATATTTGCTTATTCATTTTACTTTGCTTGCAAAAATCATTAAGGATAAATACAAACAATATTAATATGAATGATAAAATTTTATTAAACCAATTGGTTCGAAATATTACAAGTACATTATGATGAAAAACTAAGGGCATTAGATCCCAACAAAGATCACCTATGTGAAATCAAATCACAGAAGGATCTGTTGGGGATCGACTTGATTAAGCAACGAACAAGAAAAAATAGCAGAAGAATTTGAGAAATTGAACAAACAAATTTAACATGGAAAAACCCCTCCAAAGAGGATAAAAAACCACGGGTAAAGATAATTTTACTATAATGGCAAAAGAATGAAGAGTACAAAAGATGGAGATAAAAAACTAAACCCTAAAAACCCGAAAATAAAGAACCCACAAAACGTAAACACTAAATTCTCCAAAAGTGTTAGGAGTTCTAATTTGTAATGGGTGTATCACTAAGGTTGTAAAAGAGCCTATTTATAGGCTAAATTCCTAGGTCAAATAATAATAAAATAATCTAGATTAATAAAAGTTTGACTCAAACAAATAAACAGAGTTTAATTGAAAGTTTATTTCTCAAATTTGACTTGAAATAGGAGTCATAATTCAACAAATCTCCACCTTGACTCGTATTTCCACAATATCATCTTTTCCAAAGCCCGTCACGGGCCTATCTTGAACTATGTAGGGAATTAACTAAGTCGAATCTGTGCTTAGAACCTGGAAGTATTCTAGCCTTCGACTTGTGCACTGCCAAATCAAAACTGACTCGGGTATGATTTTCACAAATATAGTGCCATAACTTTTCAAAACCTGCATTCAAAAGAGAACTTCTCTTCAACGAAACAGTCATACCTTTCTCCCTCCTATAACCAAGCTACTTTCGCTTCAAATGAGTTGACTTCAACACCATAACGGAAGAGGGACGTCCGATTTCATCGGTCACTGTAGAACCTTCTAGAATATAAAAACTACCGATCTTTTTACCTTTTAATAAAATGAGAGCTCCATGAGACAACTTAATGTCACTCGACTCGATGTTGATTCTGCAACCTTTTGAGTCTAAAATACTTAATGAGATTCTTTCGTAAATCAGGTACATACCTGACATCTGATAGTGTCCTAATCGTACCATCATGGATCCTAATTTTAACAGTACCAATACCGATTACCTTATTGGATGAATCGTTTCCCATGTACATAACTCCACCTTCAACTAAACTGTATGTGGAGAACTATTCTCTGTTGGGACACATGTGAAAAGAACATTCCGAATTTAGGATCCACTCGAATGTAAGCTCGGAGCTTTCGCTTGTTGACACTAACAAGAAATCATCACCACTTTCGTCGGCCAAATTAGCACCAGCTAAATCTTCCTCGTTACTCTCAACAGCCCTTTTATTTTGCAGTTTGTAACAATCTGCTTTGACGTGACCTAATTTCTTGCAATAGCGACACCTTTTGTCTCGCTACTTTGATGCTACCAAAATGGAAGCTTGCCTATCTGCCTTGCTATCTGAACCAAACTCATTGTCGAGTTTATCTTTACTCAAAAAATGACCCTTCACATCCTCGAACGAAAGTTTGTCTCTTCCATAAATCAGGATCTCCTTGAAAGACTTGTATGAAGGGGGTAAAGAACACAATAATAGCATAGCCTGATCTTCATCGTCAAACCGAACTTTAACGTTACTTAAATCATTTAAAAGGGTAATAAATTGACTGATGTGATCTCTAAGAAGCTCACCTTTGTTAATACGAAACGTATAGATGTTGTTTCAGCACTAAACGGTTAGCCAGAGACTTAGTCGCAAAAAAAATGTTTCTAGCCTTCTCCACAAGATGGATGAGGTCTTCTCCATCAATACCTCCTGCAATATCCTATTCGCGAGGCACAATTGGATTGCAGATAGGGCCTTTTCATCAAGCTCTTCCCATTCTGACTGATCTAGATTCTCCAGCTTTTCCCGGTAACGACCTTTTTCAAGTCGGTCTGAACTAGAATTGTCATCATCCGAACTTGCTACAAACTGAAATTTGTGACACCATCGAACTTCTAAATGTCGAACCTTGTTGTTGCCATATCTAAACGGGCTGATCTACAAAAATTGAACTAGCTTTGATACCACTTGTTAGGGATCGACCCGATTAAGCAACGAACAAGTAAAAATAGTAGAAGAATTTGAGAAATTGAACACACAAATTTAACGTGGAAAAACCCCTCCAAAGAGAATAAAAAATCACGGGTAAAGATAATTTTACTATAATGGCAAAATAATAAATAGTACAAAAAATGGAGATAAAAACTAAATCCCAAAAACCCGAAAACAAAGAACCCACAAAACGTAAACACTAAATTCTCCAAAAGTGTTAGGAATTCTAATCTCTAATGGGTGTATCACTAAGGTTGTAAAAGAGCCTATTTATAGGCTAAATTCCTAAGTCAAATAATAATAAAATAATCTAGACTAATAAGAGTTTGACTCAAACAAATAAATAGAGTTTAATTAAAAGATTATTTCTCAAATTTGACTTGAAATAGGAGTTATAATTCAACAGGATCAAATTTAAGCGTTTCAATGCAATCTAAGTTTCATATTTTGTCAAAATAAAATCATGGTGACTCAAGGATATCTTGAAGTTTTTGATAAGTGAATTATTTAAGAAATTTATTTGTGTATTTTTGATTAATTATGAGGAAAATACTTCTAATTTCCTACAATTTCTTATCAGGTACACAAATTGATGTTTCTCTACCTAAAAGAAAGCAAAAAGTGGATTAAATTGAAGACATGTGTGAAGAAATAGGCTATAGTTGAATTCAAGGGACATTGAAGGCTTAAAATTGCAAAAGGAATTTTTAGTAGAAATGGTCAAATAAGACTTAGTCAAAAATTGTTATTTCTTATTATTATTATTTTTTTTAAGTTGTTATTTCTTTTGACTAAATTATTTTTTTTTAGCAAATGGGTAATTTAGTTTAATAGGACTTAGGCTATATTTATTAATCCAATTGTATATAAATAGGGATTACTTAGGATTCAATTAGAATGTACTTGAATATTCTTGGAAGCAATTGAGCAATTATCCCTTTCCTATTCTTCTTGTCTTTTTCCTTCTGATTAGTCTGCCATTTCCATCTCCATTTCATTCCCTTTCATAAATTTGTCCAATTGCTACATTAACCCATCCCCTTTCCATCATTCATAATCATAAGCAATCCATCACCATAGCATTCCATCAAGCATGATTAAAATCATGCGTCACTAAATTAATTTTAGCCTTAGTCCGGTTATCACTCCGTCAAGAAATAATCGTGAGTTATGAAACCGTGAAAAAAACCTTTTTATCGGTACTCGTTATCACTCCGGTTTATGGGGTAGTACAAATTCGCCCCTTAAAGTTAACTCTGCTTTCGATTCGAAAAGTGCACGTTGGATTGAGATAAGTTGGCGGACAGTTGGGAAGTCAAATCGACCGTGCTGTATTCGAGTTCCCGCGAACAAATTGGCATGTCCAAGTGGGAAAAGCTAGTTGGATTCCGTCAAGGGTGGTAGAGACCGGATTTAAATGACCCACACGGTTGAGGTTGTTAATTCGAGTTGGGCTTTTCAGAACGCAAAGCTGTTGAAATCTTAAATCACGAGCACGTGCGACGTGGTTAGACATTCGGCAAGGGTCGATTTGCAGGTTGTATCCGGAACCGGCTACTAGAGGAAAAGTTGGCGGTTGGGACGTTCTCGAATGCTATAACCAGTTTATCGATTAAAAAGGAAAGATTAATTTTCAAAGATCGATTCAAGATCGGAGGAAACTGAGGCTGAGACTAAGCTTATTAAATATAGTTTTTCTCATCTTTTTATCTCGATTAATTATTTTTCATCAAGATTTATTCTACTATTTTTTTTACTTTCATTTTATCTTAATTTAACGTTTTATCACTAAAACCCCCTCATTTATTTTTATTTTGTAGGAGATAGTCACAAGTCGTGGGCACGCCCTTTGACACGACGTTTAAAAGAAAGACACGAGAGTAGATTATAGCAACCAGTCCCTGTGGAATCGGCCCTACTGCCTTATACTACTGTTTTGTATTATTTATCGTAGGAATATTTATATTTGTTGGATTAGATACCCATCAAATTTTGGCACCGTTGCCAGGGACACGTATCATTTTTTTAACTTTCGTTTGTTTTCTTTATGACAAGGTCTGAGCAGACACCTCTCAACAACTTTGAACCGGAGATAAAGAAATTAGCCTGAAGGTTGAGAAAAGAAGCTCACGAAAAATGCCTACAGACAGAGTTTGAAGAAGAAACTTTCACTAAAGAAATATTCGGTGATGAGGAAGCAAAGAAAATGGAAGATCGTAATCAGACTATTCGACAACTTGCAGCAACACCGGACGAACAACAGCCGTTGTGTATAACTTATCCAACGGGAGGAACACCGTTCGAGTTAAAGTCGGGCTTAATCCATCTATTGCCCACTTTCCATGGGATTCAAAACAAGAATCCGCACAAGCACTTGAAGGAATTCCACATGGTGTGCACGAGCATGAAACCTTAGGGAGTAACAGAAGACCGAATTAAACTTCGTGCATTTCCTTTTTCATTAGCTGACTTTGCTAGAGAATGGTTGTTTTATTTACCACCGGGATCGGTTAATACATGGGTTGATATGTCTCGTTTATTTCTTGACAGGTTCTTTCTAGCAGCACGAGCAGCTGAGCTGAGACGAGACATAATGGGTATTCGAGAAAAGGAGACCGAAACACTCTACGACTACTGGGAGCGGTATAAAAAGTTGTGCGCAAGCTGCCCACAACACGGACTTTTCGAGCAGTCACTACTGCAGTATTTCTACGAAGGACTACTTCCTATGGAGATGAAGATGATCGATACAGCCAGTGGAGGAGCACTTGTCAACATGACCCCTCAAAGAGCTAGGGGGCTGATTTTGACGATGAATGCGAACTCTCAACAATTTTGACCGGCTACAAAACCCACGAGACGGGTTCATGGGTTAAGTACTCTGACTTTAGAAAATAAAATAGATAAACTCACTAATATTGTCCAGAGTTTGCTTGCAGATAAGTCAAACCCAGCAAAGCTGTGTGGAATTTGTACCATTTCAAATCACCCGACAGACTCATGTCCTATCTTACACGAGGATTTGGCAGAACAAGTAAATGCTTTCGAAAACTTTCCAAGTCCACCCCAAAGACGGTACGATCCTTATTCAAACACATACAATGCGGGGTGGAGGGACCATCTGAGTCTAAGTTATGGATCGAATCCTCGGTTCAATCATTCATATCAACAAAGGCCGCCTCTAAATCAGCAGCCACCACCTCCAAAGACGTCCTTGGAAGCTATTGTCGAAAGGTTAGCCACTAGTATTGAAAAATTTCAAGAAAAGACCAACTTGCATTTACAGGAGATAGACAAGCAGATGAGCAAGCTGGCACTTACTGTTAGCCGTTTGGAGTCTCAAGGAAGGCTACCATCCCAAACGGAACCAAACCCTCGACATAATGCAAGCGTTATTACGTTAAAGAGTGGTATGATCTTTGAACCCATGATTGGCACAAGTCGTGCCCACGACGCTGAACGCAAAAAACAGAAACCAGGTTCAGAAGCTCCAATGGAGTCAACACCACTAAAACCACTTATTGTACAACCTCCATTTCTAGGAAGGGTCGGCCGATACAAAAAGGAGCTAGAAGAGAAAAAAATTTTAGAGACGTTGTGAAAGGTAGAAATCAATATTCCTTTACTTGATGCAATCAAACAGGTTCCGCGTTATGCAAAGTTCTTGAAAGAATTATGCACCAGGAAGAAGAAGCTTCAAGGAAACGAGTGGGTGAATATGGGGGAAAACGTCTTTACCATGTTACAGAGAAAAAATTCGCCAAAGTGTAAGGATCAAGGTATGTTCTCAATTTCTTGCAAAATAGGTAATATGGGCATTAAAAAAGCCATGTGTGACTTAGGAGCATCCATCTATGTTATGCTTTATCTATTTTTAAATCCTTAAACGTTGGTCCTTTGAAAGAAACAGGGGTGATAATTCAGTTGGCGGATAGATCGTGCGTATATCTAGAAGGGGTATTAGAAGATGTCCTCGTTAAGGTAAATGAGTTAATCTTTCCTACTGATTTCTATATCATTGACATGGAGGATGATAACTCGAAGAACTCTTCTGATATTCTACTTGGAAGATCGTTCCTAAGCACTGCTCATACGAAGATTGATGTTCGTAGTGGGACTCTCACTATGGAATTTGACTATGAAACAATGGCCCGACCGAGTATAATGTCGAATGTTTCTTGTGTTGATGTTGTTGAACCACTGACGAAATTGCATTTTGAATGTTGTGAGGTAGATGGGTTACAAATTGTCTTACGTAGGAGTTTAGACCTCAAAATTATGAAAAAATTGGAAGAACTCAATAAGGGCTTCGAGAACAATGGGAAAATGTCAAAACCTTTCTACGAGAACTTCCAAGTGCATGAAATAGAAGGATTGACCCGCAATACGCAAAACGGATAACATTTAAGTTCGTCGAGCTAACAACGTGAAACAAAAGCGTTGTTTGGGAGACAACCCAAATTCATTTTTTTTAATTTTTAATTTTCAAGTTTAATTTCAGTTGAATAAAGATTGTCTTTTAATCCATTTCATGTGTCATTTTCAGGGTGCATCGTGGCATTTTACGAAAATCCAGTATCAGTCATGGCGTGGGCACGCCTCGTCAAAGTTCAATGTTGCCATGTGTTGAAACATACACCCAAGATTGAACTAGTTAGAACCAACCCAAACTGACTAAATCATCCTCCGCCTCATAAAAGAACACGGGGAGTACACTTTGCCCAATCTTTTTCCATTATTTACATTTACACATTGAGGGCAATGTAGGATTAAGTAGGGGGGATTCATTATGCATGCCATGATTTTTTCTCTTTGCATATTGCTTATGATATTAATATTATTTGATAATTATTTTCACGATTGAATTCTTTCTTATGCTTGGTTCATTTGGATAATTAGAAGCTCATGAATAATAATTGCTTGTTTTTTTTATCAATACACATTTTATAGAGTTGAAATTATTATGAAAAAAGTCGAACACTTCATTAAATTAGAAACTTTTTTTTAGACTTACTTAATAAGTACTCAATTTTGTAAATAAATAAAGTGTGGATGTGAATAAATATATTGTGCCTTGGTTATAAGTGAAGATTCGGAAATGTGATCGAATTAAGTAACCGAGTTGAGGTACTTGGCTTGTCATCTCAATTCGCATAAAAAGATTCGAGTGACGAACCGAAGCTTGTAGCACTCCACTAATCGAGTTTCCTTGTGTCTTAAAAAAATTCAAAAAAAAAAGAAAAAAAAGAAAATATGTATATACGTATGTAAATTTGGGTACAATTAGCAAGTTTAATTAAGCTTAATTTTTTGTGAAGTGGTTGATTTTGTTCATAATAGTTGAAAGTCTATAAAATGTGTGTTGTTAGACATGAGCGATTATCTATTTCTGATCTTCTAACTGTTTGCATGAAACTTGGTTTAGGAATGAAGTTCGATTTTGAAAAAAAATTATTGTAGAATAACATTAATATAGACTAAACATTATTGTTGAGGACAAGCATAGGCTAAGTAGGGAGGATTTTGATAAGTGAATTATTTAAGCAATTTATTTGTGTATTTTAGATTAATTATGAGGAAAGTACTTCTAATTTCCTACAATTTTTTATCAGGTACACAAATTGATGTTTCTCTACCTAAAAGAAAGCAAAAATGGATTAAATTGAAGACATGTGTGAAAAAATGGGCTATAGTTGAATTCAATGGACATTGAAGGCTTAAAATTGCAAAAGAAATTTTTAGTGGAAATGGTCAAATAAGACTTAGTCAAAAATTGTTATTTTCTTATTTTTGTTTTATTTTTATTTTTTATTTTTTTAAGTTGTTATTTTCTTTTGACTAAATATTTATTTTTAGCAAATTGGTAATTTAGTTTAATAGGACTTAGGCTATATTTAGTAATCCAATTGTATATAAATAGGGATTACTTAGGATTCAATTAGAATGTACTTGAATATTCTTGGAAGCAATTGAGCAATTATTCCTTTCTATTCTTCTTGTTTTTTTGCGTCTGATTAATCTGCCATTTCCATCTCTATTTCATTCCCTTTCATAAATTTGTTTAATTCTACATTAACCCCTCCTTTTCCATCATTCATATTCATAAGCAATCCATCACCATATCCATCCATCAAGCATGATTAAAATCATGCGTCACTAAATTAATTTTAGCCTTAGTCCGGTTATCACTTCGTCAAGAAATAATCGTAAGTTACGAAACTGTGCAAAAAACCTTTTTATCGGTACTCGCTATCACTCCGGTTTATGGGGTAAGTACAAATTCGCCCCTTAAAGTTAACTCTACTTTCGATTCGAAAAGTGCACGTTGGATCGAGATAGGTTGGCGTACAGTTGGGAAGTCAAATCGACCATGCTGTATTCGAGTTCCCGCGAACAAATTGGCGTGTCCAAGTGAGAAAAGCTAGTTGGATTTTGTCAATGGTGGTAGAGACCGGATTTAAATGACCCATGCGGGTGAGGTTGTTAATTCGAGTTGGGCTTTTCAGAATGCAAAGCTGTTGAAATCTTAATCACGAGCACGTGTGACGTGGTTAGACATTCGGCAAGGATCGGTTTGCAGGTCGTATCCGGAACCTGCTACTAGAGGAAAAGTTGACGGTTGGGACTTTCTCGAATGCTATAACCAGCTTATCGATTAAAAAGGGAAGATTAATTTTCAAGGATCGATTCAAGATCGGAGGAAACCGAGACTGAGACTAAGCTTATTAAATATAGTTTTTCTCATCTTTTTATCTCGATTAATTATTTTTCATCAAGATTTATCTACTGTTTTTTTTTACTTTCATTTTATCTTAATTTAACATTTTATCTCTAAAACCTTCTCATTTATTTTTTTTGTAGGAGACAGTCACAAGTCGTGGGCACGCCCTTTGACACGACGTTTAAGAGGAAGACTCGAGAGTAGATTACAACAACCAGTCCCTGTGAAATCGACCCTACTGCCTTATACTATTGTTTTGTATTATTTGTCGTAAAAATATTTATATTTGTTGGATTCGACACCTATAAGTTTTCAATACTTATCTAAGCATTTGCAAGCTTAAAATTCTTATATATGATAGGCTTGCATTAGATAGTTTGGATGTGAGGTAACATTTATCATCTGTTCAATAATACACCTGTTTAGAATGCATTTTTTTTTTGTAAGTAAAACTCACATAAGCCACTTGATTGTACAACTAAACTTTTAAGGGGAAAGTCTTAGTAGAGAGTAAACCAAATTTGTGTATGAGTGTGAAGTTGCTACGTGGTGATCCATAGGACTTAAACATGTACTTGTAATTGTTGAAAAATAGTATATTAGCTCTTCGAACAAGGCCTTGCAGGCATATGAGAAATCTAAACTACATAATCAAATTTTGATTTTCTTTATTTGTTTCCTACACTGATCTCACTTGGTCTAATTGCTACTTACCCAATATCTACCAACAAAAGTCAAGTTTATAAACCTAATTAAAATTAAAGTAATAAAAATTAAATAAAAAAATTAAAAATAAAATAAAAAGGTGCCAAGATCCTTAATATGTACCTATTCACACATATGGAGGGACATAATATTTGTAAAGAATTCAAAGCCCATGTTTGAAAAAATAATTTCAATTTAATTAAAAAAGTAAAATATTGTAATATTAATTTTTTATCCATCTAGAAAAATGGAATATGAGCCGACCTAACGTATTTGGTAGTAGTTCGTCTTTCCTAAACAAGTGATTAGAATTGAAAGAAATGGAATCGGTAGTTTAATGATTAAAAGTATTTATCAATTCAAGTATGATTTAAATTCAAATCGATATAATCATATTTATTGTTCAGATTTATTATTCGAATTTTATCTTTTTATTATAATTTACCAAAAAAAAAATTGGAAGTAGTGATATTTTTGTGAAACCTAAGATTCCCAGTAGCCATGGCCATTTTGGCATATGAATGTTTTTTCTTCTCCCACCAACAAAAGGAATTTCCATGGCCGAAACAAGCACACGTCTACTTTCTGCATCAAACTGCTTTCGCTCACCATCTCATTACCACAAACGGCAATGGCAACGAATCAAAACAAAAATCAATGAAAGAGAAAAAGATAGAACAGCAATAGAACACGTTTACCCCACATTCCCTCTCCACACAATCTCTCGTAGCCAATCACAACACTCTCTCTTCCATCTCTTCCTTCGATTTTGACCCCTCAAATATCTTTCTTCTGCGCCTCCCTGTTTTTTTGCAGTACATTCATATGAAAGCATAGGTTACGAAAATTTAATTAATATTTAAGAAGAAAAAGGTCCAATTTTCTTCTTATTATTCACCTCAAATCCGTTCTGAGGCTTAAATTCAAAACCCCATTTTTTTCTAACTCGAAAACAAAGCCAAAAAATATCTCCTGAGCATATATATTTGGAGATTCTATTGAGAATCATTCCTGGGAGAGACTACGAGAGAAGAAAAAGAAATGGAAACTAGATTCTTTGCATTATGATTTGGGTTTTTTTTTTCCTTGGAAAGTAAAACAGATTTCTCTCAAGTGAAATGGAGAAAGCTTCATGCTTGTTTTGTGGAAATATTCCTTCAACTTCAACAAAAGCTTTGGCTTTGACTGTTCGAAAGAGTAGCTTTTTGAGTTCTTTGCCATTCTCTTCTTCTCCTTCGTTTAAATCTATTTGTTTATTTGTTGGCCATAGATATTCTTTCCCTTCAACAAAATTTCAGTCCAAGCAGCTTGTTTGCAATGGTGGTGGAGAAAGCAGTGGCAGCCATAGTAGCAAGTTTGTTACTACACAAAAAAAGAAGCCTAGAAGCAAAAGCTATAATGGAAGCAACCCAAAAATTAGCAAATCTGAGAATAAGTCTACTTCTAAGCCCAACGATAGTGTCACTAGGACAAAGATATTAGTGGAAGAATGGGGTTGTTTAAGAAACAGAAGGAACAGAAGGTTCAAAAGACTAAGGCTTTAAATGTTACAACTTTGTATCAAAATGGGGATCCTTTGGGAAGAAGAGATCTTGGGAAGAGGGTAGTTAAGTGGATTAGTGAAGGTATGAAGGCAATGGCTTCAGATTTTGCGTCAGAAGAGTTGCAAGGGGAGTTTTTGGAGTTGAGACAAAGAATGGGACCTGGATTGACTTTTGTAATCCAGGCACAGCCTTATCTCAATTCCATTCCTATACCTCTTGGACTTGAAGCAATTTGTTTGAAGGCTTGTACACATTACCCAACTTTGTTTGATCATTTCCAGCGGGAATTGAGGAATGTTCTTCAAGAGTTGCAGCAAAACTCTATGGTTGAGGATTGGAAGGAGACTGAGTCTTGGAAGCTGCTTAAAGAGCTTGCTAATTCAGGTTCCTTTTTTTTCTTTTTTGCTGGGAACTATCTTCATGTTCAACTTTATTTCTAGTCTGGAGGTTGAATATAGCATAAAGTACTTCTTTGAACATAGTGCTTGGAATATGCCAATTAATTGATTTAGTAGTTTGAATATAGCACAAATTACTTGTTTTAATATATTGCTTGGAATATTGCTAATTAATAAATTTAGTAGTTTGGTAAGAAAATAAGTTTGAGCTGGAAATGATGGATTTGCAGCTCAGCATAGGGCTATTGCCCGTAAAGTTACACCTCCAAAGCTGTTCAAGGTGTTTTGGGGATGGATTTGGAGAAGGCTAAGGCCATGCAAGGCAGGATTGACGAATTTACAAAGCAGATGTCGGAGTTGCTCCGGATAGAGAGGGATGCAGAACTGGAGTTCACTCAGGAGGAGTTGGATGCTGTTCCTACACTTGATGAGGGTTCAGATTCATCAAAGCCTATTGAGTTCTTGGTTAGCCATGGCCAGGCTCAGCAAGAACTTTGTGACACCATTTGCAATTTGAATGCTGTTAGCACATCAACAGGTTACCTAATAATTTATCTTTGTTACCAATGGTTGTTTCTTTTATGTGACACTGATAAGCCCTACGTTTGTGCCTCCATTTGGCCCTTTTAATGCCTATTTAGGAGTTTGTCACAAAAAATGGTGGTTTAGTTTGCTAATGCCTTTAGAATTGTGATGTGTACAGGATTAGGTGGAATGCATTTGGTGTTATTTAGGGTTGAAGGGAACCATCGATTGCCACCTACGACCCTGTCTCCTGGAGATATGGTTTGTGTGAGAATTTCTGACAGCAGGGGAGCAGGTGCAACTTCTTGCATCCAAGGATTTGTTGACAACCTTGGTGATGATGGTTGTAGCATCAGTGTTGCCCTGGAGTCTCGTCATGGTGATCCAACTTTCTCTAAGCTCTTTGGAAAGAGTGTGCGCATTGATCGTATTCATGGACTGGCTGATGCACTCACATATGAGGTATTTCATAAATGCCTTTTTCTTTTCTCATTCTTTGCCCTTACATTTCCTGGATGGTGAACATGTTAGTCTTACAAATTTGAATCACTGATATGTTTGTTAACTCTTAGTTGTATTGCCAAATTCCTCTTGACAAAGATAAGCTCATTCCTATCTTATTGGCTATAGCTTTCAATTTTTATGATGTATTGACGTTTTTGTATGATAAGTGTGAAATGTAGAATTTTATCAAAACTCAAGGAAATAGAAGTTCCTTCATAATATTTGCACAAAGTGCTATTGCCAGGGCTATGTACTTTTTGTATTCTCTCTATCCTTCTTTTTTGAGTTCCATGGACATTATTAAGCTTGGTTTTGCTAGGGTTCTGATATGAATCCTTTGTAATGTCTTAATTTCTGGAATACTCTCCGGTCGCACTGAAATTTTCTAGAAAGTTTGTGCCTGTTATAGAAGGACCACTGAGTTGAACCTATACCTTCTCATTTGACTAGGGAACCTAGGTTATTTATAGTTGCATCCCTCAAGGAACCATCATAGTGACAAAGTTATTTGCAAACTCTCCTTTTTGAGGTACAAGAGATTGTCAAGAGCTAGAAAACTGCAATCTGTAACTGAATATTCTTAGTAATGTTTTGGTCTAGACTTAACACATGGGTGTACATGTGATGTTGATTCCTCATCTCAACGCAAAATGGTGCACAATGCAAACTTTGCTAATTACTTATGAATGCCTTTAGTAACATCTTGAAGAATCCCTTCCTCCTCTCCTCTAAGACTTGCAAATTGTTTACTGAAACCTGAACTGATATGTTGGTTTTACTACATTACCTAAGAAAATTTCTATAGACTGTTTTAAGATGCTAGATGTTTCAAGGTGCTGTTCTTGGCTTGGTCTACACCCCCTTTTAACTTTAATTAGGTTCAGGTTGGTATGAGGTTGCATCTAGTGAATGATTCAGTCTATAGCATGCCATAAGGAATTTGCTAATGGATAAGACATCTTAAATTTTGGGACAGTTTTTTTGAATTGCCAATCAGTACCAATTCCAGAAATATATCAACCCTTTCCTATAGTCTTTTTCTTTACCCTACTTCAATATATTCGCTTTCTGTTTGAATATTGCTTACCATGTCTAACTGCCCTCTCATGTGTGTGTTTTAGCGCAATTGTGAAGCCTTGATGCTACTTCAGAAGAATGGCTTGCAGAAGAAAAACCCTTCAATTGCTGTTGTGGCCACACTGTTTGGAGACAAGGAAGATGTGGAATGGCTGGAGGAGAATGATTTGGCTGACTGGAGTCCAGCAGAGTTGGATGGATTGTTACAGAATGGAACATTTGATGATTCCCAGCGAACAGCAATCGCTTTAGGCTTAAACAAGAAGCGACCTGTGATGGTTGTCCAAGGACCTCCTGGCACTGGGAAGACAGGCATGCTTAAGGAAGTTGTAGCACTTGCTGCACAACAAGGTGAAAGGGTGCTAGTAACAGCACCTACTAATGCAGCTGTTGACAACTTGGTTGAGAAACTTTCCGATACGGGATTGAATATAGTTCGTGTTGGAAATCCAGCACGTATTTCTTCAGCTGTAGCATCCAAGTCTTTGGTTGAGATTGTCAATTCTAAGCTTGCAGATTACCGAGCAGAGTTTGAAAGGAAGAAGTCAGATCTAAGAAAAGATCTTCGAGATTGTTTAAAGGATGATTCTTTAGCTGCTGGAATACGCCAGCTTTTAAAGCAGCTTGGTAAGGCATTCAAGAAAAAGGAAAAGGAAACAGTGAGGGAAGTACTATCAAATGCACAGGTGGTTCTTTCTACCAACACTGGAGCAGCTGATCCACTTATTCGAAGTTTGGATACTTTTGACCTGGTTGTTATAGATGAAGCTGGGCAGGCAATTGAACCCTCTTGTTGGATCCCAATATTGCAGGGAAAACGTTGTATACTTGCTGGTGATCAATGCCAACTTGCTCCAGTAATTTTGTCCCGTAAAGCTTTAGAAGGTGGCCTTGGAGTATCCTTGCTAGAGAGAGCTGCAACTTTGCATGAAGGGGTTCTTGCTTCAATGTTAACAACTCAGTACCGAATGAATGATGCGATAGCCAGTTGGGCTTCAAAGGAGATGTACGATGGAGAACTGAAATCCTCTCCCTCTGTTGCATCTCATCTTCTTGTTGATTCACCATTTGTCAAGGTATGAGACCCATTCATGTTGATACATTCTATAAAACAGAGCATAAATCTATCTCATTGTCAGATGTGATTTAGCTCTTCCTTATTGTTTTTGAGCTTCTTCCCATATGCCATAACATTCAAGTCCTTTGGTTCACTAAAATTATCTGCTACACTCAGTTGATAAATCCTCCTTATTTATTAAGTAATGGCTACTGGAAATTCTGAAGGGAAAAATTTGTTCAAACTAATTAAAGGTTAATAGAACACAACCTTTTATTCAATTGTTGTTTTAAGTTAATGATCTGAACTTCTCTTCACTTTTTCTCTAGCCCTTCACTTCCATGCATGTATCTGGTCTTTTAGCTTTCCATTAGTATGATTGCTATTTACTAGTTTTCCCTTTTTGATATCAAAGAAAAAACAATAAAGCACATATTTGGTTATAATAATATCTACATCAAAAATAATAATTATACTTGTCTAAAGCTTTTGTTTCAAAAGGCTTAGGAGTCAAATTTATTGAATTCTTCTAATTGGATCTGCTTAACCAGTGCTTCTAGGCACCAGTTAAGAATTATTTATTGAATTAGGAAAGTTTTTGCTTTTACACTATTTTTATTGGATTCAAGAAAAAGTAATATATTAATTATTTCTCTCTCTCTCTCTCTCTCTCTATATATATATATATATATATATATATATATAATTTTAACCAGTGCCATTAGGCATTGGTTTATGTTTCCCTTATTTACTTTTTCTGTGATGAGAGAAGGAAAAGAAGGAAAAAAAAAGGTTCAAAGTTTTGATGATATTGTTACATTTTTGCAGCCAACATGGATAACACAATGCCCCTTGCTGTTACTTGATACAAGGATGCCATATGGGAGTTTGTCAGTTGGCTGTGAAGAGCTCTTAGATCTGGCAGGCACAGGATCTTTTTTCAATGAAGGGGAAGCAGATATTGTTGTCCAACATGTCCTTTATCTCATTTATGCAGGTGATTTCTCATATCCTTGTTCTTATTTAATGGTGCTTTCTTATATTCTCGCTGGTATTTGGTGAACTAGTTGAATTGCATATACTGATGCATTCTTTATTCAAGTTTTACTACTCCTTGGTACTAAAAATGTCAAACTATGTTGGATTTGAGGATGTTAAGCGACATGTATGAACATGATCAATCTTGCATTGTGTCTCGGTGAATATTTTTCTTTCTTACCTCGATTGGGAGTTTATAACCTGCCACTCTTGTCAGGAGGAATGCTCTGTTACGTTTGCTACAACAGTATAGGCTCTCAAATAGATTTCTCGTACTCAGCTGGGGAGATTGTTCTTTGTCTCATGTTGTTTGCTAGGTGCATTTTTGAGCAGCATGCGTTGATATCTCCTACATGTATTATGTTGAAATGCATCTACAATCGCAGTTAAAAACTAAGATTTTGCCTTTGTTGCGTGCCCTAAATTTTCACTTGAGTCATAGACTTCAAGTGTTTTTGCATTCATTATCAATCATCTTTAAGATTTTATTCCTTCAAGATGTGCTCATGCTGGTTCATCCATTAACTGTTTAACCTATGATAATAAACTCTTGGCTTTGAACATGAAGGGCTTGTGAGAATAAGAGTGAAGGTATATGATGTAGGAATTGTAGTCTTTTGATGACTCAAATTTACAAAAGTAATAAGATTGTACCACCTTCTTATATCTCGTATTTTTCATGCTGGATTGCCTTCTTCAGAGCTTCTTCCAAGAAGTTTTCTATCCTCGACATTCCCTTCGTACAAGTTCTAAAGCAGTGTCTGTTATTAACTTTTGCATAATACTAACTTATCAGTTAGTAAACCAACACCCGCACTCAATATAAGTCAATGCCCCACGTCACCTTTTTGTTTGTTTTTCTTTTCAAATCATATCCATGTTCCCTTGTAGTGATCAATAGATCCTGAGTTTTATGATCTTTCCTCACTTAACCAAGTCAAAAACTAAGTTTTGTTTTAATCTCTTATGCAGGTGTTAGCCAACAGCAATTGCCGTCCAATCACCTTATGTTGCTCAGGTACAGCTCTTAAGATACAGGCTTGACGAGTTTCCAGAGGCAGATGGTGTCGAGGTTGCAACAATTGATAGCTTTCAGGGCCGAGAAGCTGATGCTGTAATTATATCAATGGTATTATTTATTTATTGTTGCATGAATTACTATGTCTATCTTTCAAAATATCTGATAATGTCATCATGTCTTCCCTGCTGTAAGCTATATGCTTATCGTCTTTGCCTTGCTTATTTCTACTGATTCCACTCTAATTTGCGCGTTGCTAGTAAAATTTTCATTTCTCTTTGGGTTCTAGACATATTTATGGCACCAATGTACAAGGATCTTTGTGTTTCCTTGAGCATCTATGTTGCATGCAATGTTAGTTGGACTTCATTTTTCTTAGAATACATGTGAGACATTTGTGTGCGACACATACTGGTTGTAAATGTGAGCATTCCTGTGCCAGACACATTCTTATATCCAGCATTCACCTCTAAGTCCAGGCAACATAGGTTGCAGGTGATGCATGTTATAGTGGTTAGGGCCTACTTGCATAAGATCACATTATAGACACCCTATAGAATATTGTTATCTTTCAGTTTATCTACAAATTCATCATTGGTTTTGTGTTAAAGCGTTGCTAGTTATTCATTTGATACTTTCTTATGGAAAACCGTTAATGGTTTAAACAGTATGTAAGTTTAATTACGTGCCCTTTTGATATTACGGTGTTCTAAATCGGTGCTTCAATCACGGATTGCTTGACACAGAGTTATTATCGGCAGAAATGCATGACTAAATCCTAACTAGAATGCTTTTGTTACTGCTGAATTAGGTACGGTCAAACACTCTAGGAGCCGTTGGATTCTTGGGGGACAGTAGGCGAATGAATGTAGCCATTACAAGAGCTCGTAAACATGTTGCTGTCGTGTGCGATAGCTCAACAATTTGCCACAACACTTTCCTGGCCAGGCTCTTGCGTCATATCCGCTACGTTGGTAGGGTGAAGCATGCCGAACCCGGTGCTTTCGGGGGATCAGGACTCGGGATGGATCCAATGCTGCCATCCGTTAGTTAACATGACATGAAACAGGTTCAAGTACCAAGCTTTGAATTTGTTTCAGTTGAATGATTGTTTGGAAGTTCAATTTGTGAAATAGATGCTCTGGATTTATTTCAGCATCTGTTTTCCCATTAATTTATGTACAGATGGTCATTTTTGTGAACAAAATTGCTACTTCTCGATTTAGTTGTATATAGAACTACACATTTGATGAACCCTAATTTGTATACATTTCAAAAATGCAAATAATATCAATGAAAGAAAAAACCCCAAAAAGAAAATTTGACTGCTATTTTAGTTATAATACTGTAAATGTTTTATAGATTGTTGTAAAGTTAAATTGTACCTGTTCCCTCTTTAGAATGATTCATTAATTCCATAAACAAAATACTAGGCCATACTTGTGCAGTGATTTCACGTATCTTTTTCATTATAGATTCTGATCATATTTATTTTTTTGACATAATATCTAGAATTATTTATAATTTTTTTTCTACCTATAAATAAGAGGATAATGCGTTTCAATGTACTCAAATTCATGTCTTTTTATTTTGACAATAATATTCATGTCAATTAAACTAAGATTTAATCGACATGTTAATTAATTAATAGATAAATTCATGCATTTTAAAAAAATAAGAATGAAAGTTTTATTTTCCATTTTCTTCTTTCAATCAAAGATGAAGTGAAATCAAGGAAATTATGTAAAATGAATTTTTGTAGCTTAATCGTGGAAGTAAGTAGAAAGCAAATGGTATTTTAAATTAACATAATATTATATTTTAGTTGACACATCATGTTTCTAACAGAAAAATAAATATTTAAATTCAAGTTTTTAAATATTCAAATTGCTTCCAAAAATTCATTGATGTTTGAGTTTGAAACAAAATAAATCAATAGCCTTTACTTTGTACTTAAATAATTCATTATTGGAAATTATTCTTTTATTTGAAATTAGATTATGTAATATTTTACTTGGGTGAAAGAGAAGAATATATAAATAATTTTTAAAAGAATTAAATTTTTTAACACGTTTAAAATGTTATGTGATAAATTAAAATATCCGTATCGTATTAACAGATATTTTATTAAAGCCAACAACTTCATTAATGTAATATTAACTAACACGACACGTTCAAAAATCGAGCTATGAGACATTTGTCTTACTCTCAACGTATAAAAGAAAAATTCAATATATACTAGGTATAATGAAAAGGATAAACTATACAGATAGTCACCCAACTATTAAAAAAATTTCATTTTAGGCACTCAAAATAAAACGTTTGTAATTTAAGCACCTACATTACATAGTTTGGTCATTTTGGTCACTCTCGTTAAAATCACAAACGGCAAGTTGACATGAAAATTAAAAAAAAACTGGTATAATAACAAATTCATGTAGTTTTGTATATTTCTTTGAACTTTTTAGAATTTGGACCAAATTGAGAATATTTGTAAAATTTGAGGGTTAGTTTTTTAAAATTATGATTAAATCGATATAATATGTAAATGTTGAGGGCTAAATTTGTTATTATACTAGTTTTTTTAACAGTCACGTCATCTTGACTATCTGTGTAATTTACCCTAATGAAAATGTCAAAACTTTTTAAAATGATACTTAAATAGTCCTTTTGTTTATCAAACTCATACAAAAACAAAAGGGATAAATATCAGAACTATATATGAACTTTGATTCAATGTGTAATGCTATGCATAAACTTTGATTTTGTACGATTTTATAAATGAAATTTTAATTTGATTCAATTTTCAAAAATCAATAACAACATTATCGAATCAGCATCGTTTGATATTACATACACAAACAATTACATTAATCCAATATGAAAATAAATGTATATATGTATTCATTTATTTAAATGTGTACAATTGAATCAAAATCAAAATTTCATGTATACATATGAACAATAATACAAATTTTCATGTGTATATTTGCACTAAACAAAAGTTTATGTATCAAATTGCACATTAAAACAAAGTTGATGTATAAATTTAATATTTTTTTTGGTGAAAATAAATTTAATATTTACCCAAAACAAAACAAAATAGAATATATATATATATAATTGTGTAACCCACCAGCTACGTTTTGTTTGGTAATGTATCATCGTAATCATCATTAATCTACATACAGAAGCCATTGCAGCAGTTATCTATTAGCGTTGAAATAGTGGACATGTAAATTAATGCCTTTGCTCCATAATCTAAATGATAATCAGCAGAAATCCTTACAATTTTCTTTGAACAGATATCAAAATTTCAAGCTCATCAAGAAAAGGAAAGAACACAAGAAACTCTGGGATCATGATTTCTTGTTCCCAAGAACATGAAAATTAACTTACCAATCAAGTAAACTGGAAAACAACTGGTAAAGCAGTGAGCACCATTGTTGATTGTGGCCCATAAAAGAAGGGTTAGTCTCTTTGGCCATCTTTGGCTGGTGTTGAACCATCAGGCTCCACATTTTGTCTCTTCGACGGAGCAGAGGGAGGAATGGGAACACCTCTGGTGAGAAAATTGATGGGAAAGTGATTCAACTCCATCATCATCACCTTATGTTTGTTGGTGAGGCTTAGATCATGGATTCTGTAAATGGCTCCATTGCTTACAGGGAGGATAAGGATAACAATAAGAAGTGAGAGGTGAAAGTGGGTTAGACTACTAATCTGTCTGCTGCTACCCATTGGCATAAAAACAGAAGATGGTTTTGGATTTTGTACAGTCTTGTTGAGAGATGAGACAAGTCAAAGGAGTGATTGTGGGATCATATTTATATATATGTATCATATTATTTGTATGAAAAGCAAAAGCAAGGAGGAAGAGGAGGATAAGTGAGAAAATGTCAATGAAGAGACTTGCAGTGTAACGGATGCTTATGGAGAAAGGGGGAGTTGAATATTTAATGAGGGAGAAATGGGGGGAAGTGCATTGGGAGAGTATTTTAACAAAATACAATAACAGAGCAAAACACGAATAATAAATACGATTAGCACGACTTAAACTCAGATCACACCTGAGACGATAAACACTCTTGATCATCAAGCTATCACATGAGGTTCAGTAGAATGAATTTTAATTGTTTGGGGAATTACATTTATATATTTATTACCTTATTTGGATTTTCCTTTCTCTAATTATAACTGTGAGTTCGAGTGCGTTGAAATGCATTATCTCTTTATTTATGAGTTGAAAAGAAACTACGAATAATTCTAAATATTATATCAAAAAAACAGATATGATCACAACTTGATTAATTCATATAATAATAACAACTAGTCTTAAAGCAAGTTAATTTGAAAGGGGGTGAAAGTAAATCTTAGGAAGTGAAGAAAGCACTACAAAACTTACGTTTTGTACAAGCCATTGATTTGTTTTTCTAGGATTCGCTTTATTGGTGGGGGCAATTTGTGACTTTCACCCCCTTTTTTATATTTTTATTTTATTTTTATATTATTCATCCTCAATATTTTTATAATATAATAAATTGTCACTTGTCTTCACTTGTTTTATGGACGCAATACATTCTATACCCTTCTCTTTCTTTTATTATTATTATATTTCAATTTACTTTAATTTCTTAGTGCTTAATTTATGGCTAAAAAAATGGAATGAATTGGGGCTCTTTTAGAAATAGTTAAAATTAATGTAAGTTATCAATTGAGTCTTAATTTAATTGGTATGTATATTGTTGTCAATATAGGAAGACATAAGTTTGACAAGAGGTGGAGTCAAAAAAATTTTTGAGGCGTTGAAGCGTATTATCTTTTTTTTTATGGGTTGAAGAGGGGTTATGAATAATTTTAAACATTAATGACAGATATGATCAAAACATATAATAAGATTGTTAAAAAAAACTAAAACTAAGACAAGTTTAATTCTATTAATTTGCTTATTTTATTATTATTTATATTCGAAAAATATGATTGTTCATTTAATAATATTTTTGAAAAATTTAAATTTAATTTTTCTTAAATGTAATACATGATCTTTGTATAATAATTTTAAACTAATGGTATGTAATAATTTTTTATTCAAATTTGAATATCTGAAATTTTTTTATCGTCAAATTACCTCTGTATTAAAAAAATGAAACTTTATCTGAGATTACAACTCTTTTTGCTTTTATTAAAAAGGAAGGATGAGAATAAGGGAAAGTTACTTTACTTAATCTCCCCAATTATAAATAAAAGAGGTATTTTGACTTGCAAGCATAAAAATTCCTTTTTTATTTTTTTTGAATTACAATAACAGGTTAAAACCCGAACAACAAATATTTTTAACACGATTCAAACTCAAACCATACTTAGGATGATGAACATTTTTGACCATCAAACCATGAATTAAAAAAAATAAAACTCTTCAAATACTATTTTTTCTTAACACTAAACCTAAAGAACATCGAATTTCTTAACACTCGGATTGAATAGCAAGAAAAGCTAATAAAAAATAAAATTCCACTTTAATTAATAAAAAGAAAAAGGAATTTTGAGTTGAAAGCATAAAAGCTCTTCCATATATATATATATATATATGTATGTATGTATGTATTTCTTTTGCTTCCAACAAATCCTCCTAACCAAACAAAACAAGGAACATGCTTAACTTTCCACTCAAATTTCCTCTCCCATCAAACACCTAAACATAAAACAAATTCCATCCATCATCAAATCATTGTTTGTATTTTTGCATGCGGGTGTGTGTCTGACCTCACAGGTCCTGCCAACTTCACGTTTACCACAAACAATGTGAGCAATCAGAATCCACACCTTGGCAACCATTCACTCATATCAAACCCAAACTGAAATCAATGGCAGATTAAATGACAAAGAAAGAATCATATTAACACCCAATGGTTGTGCCCCTTGCAATCAATTCCACGGCAAGTGAATTAATTGGCTTTCCCCTTTTTAGTGTATGCAGTTATACATTCTACCTAAAGATTTGACTCTTAATGGTAATGGAATACTATGGATAGGAAGGGTACAACTGCTACTAGCCAAAACTAATTGAAGACCCTTCATAAGTGAAGGAAACTATGGAGAATTATTGAAAGGAGTTTGGGTTTGTCAGTTTGAAAATGTTGCCAATGCTTTTTTTATCATTTCTGACTTGCCGCTGCTGCTTCATCTATGATTTCTACCTCCTCACATATGGCTTTGTATGCCATGCCTGCCTTGGTTGTCCCTTGAATCCTCGATGCTGCAATAAAGGAAGGTCCGAAGGCTCTGCAAACTGATGCAGCCAAGCACATTTTATGTGCCAAAATCATGTAAATTGCACTTTGAACAAGAAAGTCTCATTGATCATGATTTGAAACTCAAGAAAGAAGAGGTCATTGAAGCATGTGTGCAACTGCTGAGTGTTGAACTGAGCAATTTCAGCTTTGAAGTTACTGGTAAGTAGGTGTTGAAGGTATTAATGAAGTTGCCATAATAGTGCTACATCATAATTCTCAGTGATATGCTATTCAGAGACACAGAGTCCAACAAATCAATCTTTTATAGTAATAGTTTATTAAGGAAAGACCTAGCAAATAAGATACATGGAGTCCAACAAATCAATCTTTATAGTACTACTTTATTAAGGAAAGACCCAAAAAATCATCTTTATAACTTAGAATTCCATGAAATCCTGTAATTGCTTATGTTTTGACAATGCAAACATATCAGTCTCAACTTATTGTGAATACCCAGTAAGCTGCTAAAATGACAACTCAAGATGTATGAATTTTACCTATTTTTTGAAAATTGCAAATATAAGCTATAAAAGTACATATATATAAGAGCAGTAAAAAGATGATAATGTAAAAATGGAACAGGCGAGGAAGTTAACCTCAGAACACATAATAAACAAGGAGCATCCTGGAATTGAACATTGGTTGTTAGAGAGTGCATAATAATGGAAAGCTACAATGATCTAGTAGTCCAGTGATAGCATGTTAAGAATTTTTAACATTTTCCTATCAGATGAACTTCATTCATTGCACCTTAGGACTTATCAGAACAATTTTATGGCATTCTAACATATCAGTGTCTTTTTTAAATGATTTACAAGTTTTCAGCAACAAAGTTGGATGCCCTGCAGATCTATACCATTGTATTGTAGACTTCTTAGAACCCAAAAGAACCTATCAAAACAGTCAGCTTGACTTTCCTTCAACCCTCAATTTTGACACAAAATTCAGTGGTTCGCTACAACAGCCATGCCCAATGCTATACCCCATATCCACACTCACATTTCTTCTGCTTTGATCATATAAGAAAGAATTTTAAACAACTTATTGATAAAAGAATAAATGGAGAAGACACAATCACTAAACCAGTGAATAATAAATACCATTCAACTGGAAAACACCTATATTTATTTGAACTAACATTTAGCGCTGATTAACACCTGATTAGATCATCTAAGCCACACTCAAGCATCATCTTTTGTAGAATTTTTTTTTACTTTTGAAACAAAAGTCCTCACATTCTTATACGACCATTTTTAGGTATGCTACAATTTGCTTTCATTCTGACAAGTTGGTCCAACAAAAAGGCTTATCAGAATTAAAGGTCAGTTTAGCATTGCTTCTTAGAAGCATTTTAGGGACAAAAAGCACTTTTGAGATAAAAGTATTGCTAAACAAGATGTTTTTGAAATTTTTAAAAGTGATTTTAGGGCAAAATATGCTTTGAAAAGGCACTTTTTTTTTACCAAAAGCAGAAGCATAAAATTTTAGTTTTTTCTCAAGAGTGCTTTTTGACCCAAAAGTACTCTTGAAAAACATTGCTAAACTAGCCCTAAGTAGTTGTTGTGAAGGTCAAACACGGATATTTCTTGCCAGGAGCAAAGGAATAAGGCTTTCTCCTGAAACTGGTCATCTTATAGATGTTCAGAAACCAATTAATAGTTGATGATTCTAAAGACTCATTCCAGGCCAGCACCAGTGAAATGACTCTCATCCACCTCTTATAAATATGTTGATTACTCTCCTTGGAATTGAAAGTGAATCATTTGAGAACAAAATATACTGCAATGAAACAAGTCGGGAATATTTTCTATACCTTCAACATGCATAGACTTCTTCCTTTGATACCTCAGGTTTAAACTGATGAAAAAACAACCTTTTCTCATTTGGTAAAGTTGAAAGTATTTTTGGTTTTTCTTTAAGTCCTAACTTGTGGAGGCAATTCTTGGTAATATGGATGAAGGATTAACTGAAGCTTGCATACAATGGGTAGCTTTGACTAAGAAAAGAAAGTGGCTATACATAGTCATACTTCACCTTTTGTTTTGAATGATTTGGGTAGAAAGGCAAGAATACCATTAAACTAGTTTAGAAAGCCTCTGTTCATAGTTCAAGCAGCTACAAAGATTGCATTTCATTAACTATTAATCAATCAACTTCCCTGCAAATCAAATTGAGAACCTCACACAAATATTCAAAATATTGGGGTTACAAAACTGAATTTTAAGCAACAGTCAACGAACAATGTATTCAATTTCCTTGAGCTAATTAGCCTTGAGGGGAAAAAGCCAAATTTATACTAAATCCAAGAGGAAAGAAAAGGTAAAAAGAAAAAGACCCTACCTTTTTTTCCCCATTGAATGAGTAGGGAATCAATGGATCATTAACATAAGTAGCCTTTATGGAAAATCTGTAGTGACCCAAAATTCCAAACCCTGTTTTCTAAGCAACCATGTTGTTGTTTCCACCATTGTTGACTGGTTTAGTAATTGGAGTTCATGGTCTCTCCAATGGCCAAATCATATAACGACAGAGCGGATGTTATTCGGGGTTAGTCCTGAACTTTGTAATTGATACTTATTTTTTATTTACATTTGGCAATTAAGCCCTTTGTGACTGAATATTTAAAACAAGTGGTGGGATTAGTATTTGATCCAAACGAAGCTTAAGCGGTGTGATAACAATAAAAATGATTATTATAGACACTAGTTTAAAATATTAATATAATATGATAAATAATTAAAATTCATATTTATATTAAATAATAAAATAAATTACAACTATATTTTTAAATTGATAATTAAAAATATTAATACCATATCTATATTAAAAAAAATACAAGTATTATATAATAACTTATTTTATATTATTATAGATTTAGATCATATCTGTCCTAAAATTATCCATAGCTCTTTCTCAATCAATGAATAAGAGGATAATGAACTTCTGCACACTCAAATCTATATCTTCCTACATTAACAACAATGCACATACCAATTAAATTAAGACTCAATTTGTATAATTATTATATTTATATAATATGTTTATATTTGTACAAATCCATGTTTTTATAACTATGAATTACATCTATAGTTTTATTTTAGATTTGTAATTTCTCAAATTATAAAAATTTGCAAAAAATATTTAAAATTATTAACATAATAATTTTTTAAAATTTATATAAATTATGAACAGAGTTTTAAAAATTATGCAACATGTTTAAAATATAGAAATTTATTAAAGATATTATAAAATATAGAAAAGTGAAAAATATAAAAAAATATTATTATTAATTATACAAAAATAATATAAAAATATAAAATTACAAATAAAAAATAAAAATAAAAAACATATTTACAATTTTATATATTAGTTCATCTGTCACTTGCTTTCTCAACTCATTTCTTCACCTTAGTTTTCATCATAAAACACTCCCCGATTATAGAAAGTGGAGAAAGGAGGTGTAAACTTTGGGGAGGTTGGCGATCGACAAACACAACAGATAACTTCAAGGATCAAATATATATTTTATCAATTTTAATAGGTGTTGTGGTGTTAACAATGATTAGTGTGTAAATAAAAAAAAGTTTTTTTAAAAAAATATTTTTCATATATTTTTAATTTATTTATGATCTTTATGTTTATTATAATATTTTTAAAATTTTATTAATTTTTAAGATTTTTAATCGGGATAAATCTCAAAATTATATATAAACTTTGATTTAATGTACAATTGTATACACATGAACTTTAATTTGGTATAATTATACACATGAAACTCTAATTATGATTTAAATGTATACTTAAAATTTTAATTTTGATTTAATCGTGCACATTCAAAGAAATAAATGAATCAATTTATTTTTATATTGGATAAATATAATTATTTATGTATGCAATATATAAATATAAAATGATGTTATATCAATAATTGTGTTAATAATTTACAAGAATTCGATCAAATGAAAAATTCATGTATAAAATTGCACAAATTCAAAGTTCATATATACAATTACACATTAAACCATAGTTCATGTATTATTTTAGCATTTATCCTTTTTAAATTTTAAAGAATTAAAACTTTTATTACTATATTATTAATTAAAAGATTAAACAAAAAAATTATTGAAAATATAAGTATATAGTAATATAAATTCAATTTCTAATTTTCAGAACGAGAATTTAAATCCAAACATAAGAAATTATTATCATATTAGAACTAAAAAAATTGAATAAATAAAGTTTAATAAATATTGAATTAGGCCTTATATTAATCTTAAATTGCACTTTTATTAGAATATAAAATATTCAAATTTATAGATAAGTATTATCTTATTGTTACATATTCTAATCATTTTATATTACATGAAATAAAAAATGTTAGATAAATAAAAATAATTAATCGTGTAGCTTTAAATGATAATTATTTACATTACAATTAAATAAAATAAAGTTACATAATCAATTAAATTGAAATAAATAATTAAACACAATTGTACGTTTATTAAAAAAAGTGTCAGTTGTGTATTATATAGCACAACACAAATTATTAAATTTGTCAAATTTTAAATTTAATTCAATAATAATTGATAGTTGAACTAATCAGATCATCGATTTTTCGATTCGATCAATTTGATCGATCCGATTAAAAAATTATTAAAAATTAAAAAAATTTCAATTCAATCGGTTCGTACTAGTTCTTGTTCTAACCAATTTAAATTCACTTTTCAGATCAATCCCTCAATCAATTTCTGATTTAATTGGTCCGATTTAACCAACACTATTTTGCTCACATGAACTCTTTTTTCTTTCTTTTTAACCTGAAACTTACTAAGCTGGTTGTTAAACCAATAGTAAATTTCTAGCATATGTTAAACTAATTAATGTAGAATCAACGGAGTCAAATAGAGGCTCAATGGGGATTATGGTTTCTCTCAAAGTATAAAATTTTTTCAATTTAGTCTTTTGTGAATATATATTCTTCCTAAAAATATAAGTAGCCCCCAAGATTTAAAATTTTTACAATTTCACCCTTTTTATATATATTATAGCTCTCTAAAATGATAAATTTTTAATTTATGTCCTTTATAGTTTATAAAATTTTAAATTAGTAATTGTAAAATTATATTTTGACCCACGATAAAAATTTGATTTAACAATTTAAAAATTATAAAGATATATGCTATTAAAATGATAAAATTACATTTTTACTATCATAAAAATATATAATTTAATTCTAACCCAAAAAAATTTTTGACCCTAAAATATCGTGGTTGGGAGGAAATTACAAAGGGTTAAGCAATGAAAATGATTATTTTACAAACCAGATGAAATAAACAGGGATTTAGTGTGGAACTCAAGTATCTCCTTGTTTAACATTTTATCCAATTCCTTGGCAAATATATCCATGGCTGGGGCTGGCAGACAAATTGAGATAGCAATTCCACCCTTGATTGCCACTAAATTAACTAATGGGGAGGCAGCAGGTAATTTAGCACCTAATCCAGCTTTTGCAAGCCCTGCATACACTGCCTTACCCCACCCAAAATCCACTTCTTCAAATCCTGCGCGCGTTACATCTGTTATCACGCATGACCTGGCCATAGGGTAATGGGGTCGACCCTTCATCACCATTAAATCTGCCACCGATTTCACATACTCTCCGTTCACCCTCTACTTGGCTTGTTTCACCAGTTTTACTGCATACCCTAATGGATTTTGGCTAAGTTTTCTAGCTGTTGTTATGGCAGCTGGGAACACCTCGGCGTTACCGTAATATCCTGATGGGAATGGAGGGCTCAACTTTGGGCGTACATTAACCTTGCATAGCAAGCGGACCTCTTCGTCAGGGTGGGGTTTTAGGGCAATGGTTCGACAGCGCCATAAGCAAGCTGCTAAGACATCAAACCTCGAACATTGGCCAAGGGTGTTGGGTAGAAGTTTGCGAAGAGTGGAAACTTGGTTGGGGCCAAGGAAAAAGGAGCGGTGGACCACGTTTTCCGATGGGGTACTTGTGATCGTGCTCTCTTTGACTTGGTCGTACTCGCGGTGCAAGAATGTGACTCGTGGCGGATCTCGAGCATTTAAAAGCTGCCTCTCCCATACGGGTTGGATTGAAGGGGAGACTGCTCCACGCCCTATCTCCGCCATGGCTAAAATCAATTGCATCATTCCACCCACGTCGCTCATTACGTGGCTTACACTGATTCCTAATATGAAACCACCGCATCTCAACCTTGTTACCTGTTATTAAATTTATACAACATCTCATTCAAAAAAATTATATACAGTTAATTATATATAAAATCATTGTGTTGAAGCCCAATTTTGACTGGGCCAGCCAAATCATTTTAAAATTCATTTTAAAATTAAATTTATTTTAAAATTAAATTTATGTTAAAGTTAAATTTATTTTAAATTTAGATTTATTAAATTTAAATTTAATTTAAATTTAGAATTAATGTAAATTTTAAATTTATTATAAATTTAATAGAGTGTCCAAAGTCCAATTACAAATTGACCTAATTGAGCCCAAGATAGGCAGCCCAATTACATATTAAACCAAATGACCCAAACCCTTAAATCAAATTACATTTTCAGCCCAGATGACACTAAACCAGTCAAACCCTAAAGTCAAAATCAAATTTTCACCCACGTGCCTCTGCTGATCTACTGCCCACCAGCTCCATCTACCACCATCAGCTTCACCATGCCCTGCCATTGCCACTACCTAGAAGAAATCTGCAACAAGCAAAGAAGTTAGGCAATCATTTAATTACAAGCAACCAAAAAATCATCATTTTGTAAACTGGCTATAAAGCCAGAATTAAATCACTTGTAAAAGGGTTACAATCCTTTCTGAGAAATATCAATACAAAAAAGATAACATCATTTTGAGAAAACAAAAAAAAATCAATACAAAAAGAAAAGACTTTCAAAGTGTTTTGCCAATCCAAACAGAAGCAGTTGATAGCAAACAATATTCGAACAGCACATCAAGCAGAAGAAACAGATACAAATTTCATTTATAAGGCATTCGGTTGTCCAAGTACTTTTAAATCGTATTTACTGCTATCCATGTTTTAATACTAACCATTCAGTTTCGAAAATACTTAATACATGTATTGAAACTCCCATCGTCACCATTTATTGCTATTTTCGGTTATTTCCATGTGTATTAATGCATAATAATAAACATCTTATTAATAATAGTAATGGTTATAATAAATATCAGTGTAAATAGTATTAATGTTTTAATAATAATAATAAACGTTTTAATAAATAATAATATTAAAAAAAAAAAGGAATTTGAAAAGTTATCCCCCTGATCTGCGCCATCTCCGGAACCATCAATCTGACTTTTCGGCCGCCGTCGTTTCCTCTGTTCGAACACCTGCCAACAACCAAAAATGGTTTAAAATAAGTAAAGGTATTTTAATAATGAAAATGGTGGTTACAAGTAATGAATATTTATAAAAAAAAGAAAGGGGGGGTTTTCAAGAAATGGGATTTCGAAAATGGAATAGATTAATAAAAGGGAATAAAGGTTTCAAAATTTCCAGATCTGGTTTGAAACCAGATCTGGTTCTGATGGAAAATCATGGAGATGGTTTTATAATGAAAATAATAAATAAAGAACAAAAACGGAAAAATGAAAAATAAGAAAAAAAGAAGAACAAAAGATGAACTTTTTACCTTCGGACCATCACGAACGGCGGTCGAGAACTCACCGGCGACGGGCGCGTGGACGAAGGGTTTGAACGGCGCGGCAGTGAGGATCACCGATGACCGGCGCGTGGGGCGCGTAGCTCGGCCATGGTCAGTGGCCGACCAAAGAAAGGAAAGAAGAGGGGGAGGTAAGAGATGAGAGGTTTGAGAGAAAACAGAAAGATTTTTGAAAAAAAGAGAAGAATGAAATGAAAAAAAGGGGTTTAAAGGTATATTTATAGTGGACCAAAACGACGTAGTTTTGGTCTTGACTTTTAAACACCAAAACAACGTCGTTTTGGCTTAAGTAGTATAAATCAATTTTTTTTTAAAATGGGTAATTTTTTTCTTTTAGTCCTCTCACATTATTTTAAATTTACAATTCAATCTTCTTCATACTTTTAATTAATTATAAATTGGCCCAATAATTTACTTTGATTTTCAATTTAAACCCTTGACTTTTTTAATCCACCAGAGGTTGCCACGTGTCATAATTCTGGCTTATTTGTGAAATTGGTCCATTTTATTTTTAATTTGTACTAATTTAATCCCTAAATCAACTTTTGTTTAATTAAAATTGGCCTAGGAATTTTTCATGTTTTTCAAATTAGTCCTTTGACTTTAAGATGCCTTTGGGGCTGCCACGTGTCACCTATTTTTGGTTTTATTGCCTATAGGTCCCTAAACTATCCAAAAATTATATTTTGACCTCTAAACTTTTCCAAAATTATATTTTGACCCCAAAACTTTTTGAAAATAAAAATTACATTTTGACCCCTAAACTTTCTAAAAATTACATTTTTGACCCCCAAAAATTTCCAAAATTAGATTTTACCTCTGAACTTTCCAAAATCCCATTTTTAACCCTAATTTCACCAAAAATTACCATTTTGCCCCCGAACTTCTAAAAATCCCATTTTGACCCAATTCTAACTAAATTACCATTTTACACCCGGGTATCCAAAAAGTCTCATTTTCAATCCCGATCGTGTCATTTTTTTTTTCGATATTTGCATTTAATTTTAATTATCACACATTCGTATTTTATTTTGATTTTTCTTACTATTTAATCATTTTATTTCATGTTATAATATCCATCATTATTTGCTCACTCTTTTAGATTTGCATATTCATTTTCAAAATTGTTTTCATAAAAACTTTAAAATCGAGGTTATTTTTTTATTTCGAGTTTCGAAATTTTGCTCCTTAACTTACTAGGTGCAATTTTTCTTCAAACCAAAATAATCGAATACCCTTAATCAAGGCGATATTTCTTATCTTCGATCTTTGAAAATTTGCGCATTAACTCACTAGGTGCAACCCTTCTTTAAATCAAGATAATCGAATATCCCTTTCCTAAAATTAAAATTTTTACAAAGGAAAGCTCGTTGTTTCTGGGTCCCGAAATATTATGTCCTAACTCACTGGACGTAATTTTTCTTCCTCGATCACTTTGAAATAGTGAGATTTCCAAACAAAAAAATTGATTTCTTTAAAACATAACTCATGCATTCGAGGATCGTATTTTAAACTTTATTCGAGTTTTTAAGGTTTACAAATTACAACCCAAAAATAATCAAAACGGTACCAATTTTGGGCGTATGAGGATGCTAATCCTTCCTCATGCGTAACCGACTCCGGAACTTGTTTTCTTGGATTTCGAAGACCAACATTTTTAAAACGTATTTTAAATGTTTTGCGATGATCCAATCACACCCAAATAAAAGATTGGTGGCGACTCCCCATTTTTCCAATTTTAAAATAATTTTTCGAAACTTCGTTTCCGAGGTGGTTTCGACAGCTTGGCGACTCCATTGGGGACTTTTTTCAAAATAAATGAGAGTCAAGCCAAATTGATTATTTTCGGATATTTTGAAAAACCTTAAAATTTTCGGTCCCGTTTAATATACGATCCTTGACATCTTTTGTGTGGTATTATATGTGCAATTGTAGGTGTAAAATTTGCATACATTTGCATGCAATATAGCCCTTTTAAGTGGAAGCCGGAAACTACTCCTTCGTGAGGTCTTCACCTCCGTGCAGGATAGTGGATCGCTTTCGGGATTACAAAGTACCCTTGTTTTCGTGAAATCTTCACTTCCGTGCAAACATGTGGGAAATGCGTCCCCCTAAATCGAACTCATCCGTATGAGCTTGTAATGGATAAGGATTGAGGAATCTGTTGGTTTGGGTACCCATTCTCTAGAGCCTGAAACCACATGTAGTGAGCCGTAAAGACATGTCCTAGAAGGAGTTTACGTTCAACCTTTTAGCAACTTTTCGATGCAAACTTTTTATGATTTATGTTATACTTGTATATTGATATTAATGCGTTTCGCTAACTTGTTTATTTTGTCTCTTTTTGCATTACATTGCATCATCATGTAAAGGAAGGTATAGACACAAAATTCAGTTACCGATAAGAGAATTAATCATGGAAAACAAGTACCTTGATAAAGTGGAGGACAACATGGTCGTGCGAATGTGGTCGGAGGAGACTCAGCGCAAAAAGGAGATAGTTTAGTAGAAGGGTATGAGTCAGAGCTTTGGGAGTACACTAGGATCAGCACAGCTCAAAACAACGTGCAAGAGCTGAAAGAGATATGGAACAGTTGGGATGACAATATGAAACAGACTTTCTACCAAGAATATGGCGATTTGCCGTATTTGTTCGAGGTTAAGGTCGATAAATTTCTTTTCCGAGCGTTGACGCAGCATTGGAACCCAGCCTACAGTTGCTTCACCTTTGGGAATGTAGACATGACACTGACCATAGAAGAATACACCACTCTGCTCCGCTGCCCGAAAATCTCAGTAGATAAGGCCTATTCTAGAGCTCCGAACCTCTCGACTATTGTTAAAAGATTGATGAACATTACCGGTATGAGTGAGCAATGGGTAACAGCGCGGGTTAAGGTCAAGGGCGACAATAAATGCATAATGTGGAAAAGTCTGCGAGACTTAATATCGGCCCATCCGGATACCAAGAAAAAGATTGACATCCTAGCCCTGAGTATCTACGGTTTGGTCATTTTTCCAAAAGCTTTGGGGCATATAGAAGATGCGGTGATAGACTTATTTGATCGATTGGGCAAAAGAGTTACACCTATCCTGGCTATACTCGCAGAAACTTTCAGATCTTTAAGTGCATGCAGAAAAGAAGGAGAAGGTCGATTTATTGCCTGTGCGCAACTGTTGATGGTGGTTTCACAGTCATTTTTGGAAAACAGAAAAGGCCTCCTATCAATATTTGTCTAAAGACTACTCCCCATTGAAAAACTTTGTGGCCTCGCAAAGACAAGAGAATTTTTCAGAAGAAAAATGGATGGCCATACTCCAAAGTCTTAAAGATGAGGACATTGAATGGCGAGCACCGTGGTTTGTTCCAGATAATATCTTGTATCGATGTGGAGACTTTGACTGGGTCCCATTGGTAGGAATTTGGGGAGCAACAGAATACACACCTTTACTGGTTTCAAGGCAATATAGATTGAGACAGTTCATACCAGCAACTCAAGGGTTAGCCCAGTGTGAATTTGCATATCGAGGGGAAATAGCAAGAAGAGGATTCGAGAAATTTCAAATGCATGGAACCAAGTTCGAAGAATGAAAGCATTCGGCGCAATCCCATGACGACTGCAGAATATGATTGGTGGAGGAACAGAAGGGTCAACGATAATGTTCCCGTGCCAAATCCTGAGGTTGTCCGTCCAATCGAAGAACACTTGCAAGTTGTCCCGGCGAAACTTGAAATAATTAAATAAGACTTCGAAAGGAAGAATGCAGAGATGAAAAAGATGATAGAAAAGCTAGAAGAAGGAAAGGTGCTTTTGGGGCTGGATGCGAATGTTCAAAAGCTAGAGGCAGAAAGATTGAGAAAAGGTAAGAACAAAGCCGAAGAGGACCTCAATAGCTTAAAGAAAGATTATAAGAAGCTCCACTTGTCAATAAGGACTGCTGGTTTAGGAAAGACCTCAGAACAATGGCAACAAGAAATTCGCGAAGAAAAGAATAAAACAAACCACTGGATGAACAAGTTCCAAGACGCCCAGGTACAAGACAATGCCATAAAGAGTAGCCTTCTAGAAAGTCAAGCCGAGGTGACCGAATTAAGAGCCCGCGTACGAGAATTAGAAGAATCTCTGCGTCGACATCGTAGTCGAAATTCAGAGACGGAGTTAAAGGTAAATCGAGTCGAGATTGAGAGACTGAATAAGAGGGTAGAAGAACTAGAAGCCTCTTTACAGAATAGTGAAATATGGATCGAGATTCTGGAGAGGGCGTTGGAAACAAGTAATTGGCATCTCCAGTAGGCTCAGAAAGAAGTCAACGAGAGAGATCATGTTATGGGTGAAGCCTTAAATAAGATTCGCGGGGTAGCTGAACATGTGCAAGAGCTGGCAGTAGAAGCAGAAGAATTGGGTATGCAATATGAGACAAACACAGAACGAGGTCAAAATTAGCGGGACTCCTCAAAAAAGTCAAGGCTCTGAGCATCAAAGCAAAACCATTTATGTAATTTACTTTATGTAAAGGAACTTGTTATCTGAACGAAATTTTCTAAATAGAAAGTGAATTATAAGTTAATACTTTCTTTTGCATTCATTCATTCATTCACATTGCATATTTACATTTTTAAACACAATAAATCTTATTAAATGGAATTTGAAACAGTTAAAACCGGAAAAATAGAGAAACCACACCCTTATGGTACTCGACAAGCCATTGATCAGAGAATAGAAAGGCTAGAGCAGTTGCAAAAGGAAATACAAGAGCAGATGCAAGCTCAATTACAAGACCAGCTAGAAAAAGTCCAAAGGGATATGAGGGACCAAATCATCGAATCTCAAAGTAATATAATTAACCAATTAACCCAGCTATTACGGGATTCAGATAAAGGGAAGAGTCCTGCAGAAGGCCCAAGAGAGGAAAATGAGGATCCTCAGTATCCCCCTGGTTTTACACCCGTACACCATTAGATCCCGCCAGAAACAAACCCGCGAGAAATGCCCATCCTCATTCGGGCGCAACCACAGCCCATTGGCGCCTCAGGCCAAACTAATTACCTGGTCGAATCAGGGTTAAACCCGAGAGAAACCGTTACGAATCCTATCAACCCTGACCTCGATGATATGATAGAGGCAGAGAGAACGAAATTGGAAGTATCCAAACAAATAGAAGAACGGTACAAATGGCTAGAGGATAAAGTTAGGGCAATGGAAGGGACTGACGCTTACGGTGGGATGGACGTCAAAGAACTAAGCCTGGTACCAGATTTAGTGCTACCCCCTAAGTTCAAAACCTCGAAATTTGAAAAATACAATGGGACAAGCTTCCCGGAAGCACACTCTGTCGAAAAATGACAGGATATGTCTACAATGATAAATTATTAATTCACTGTTTCCAAGATAGTCTGGTTGGATCCGCTGCAAAATGGTACAACCAACTAAGCTGCACAAAGATCAATTCCTGGAAAGACTTGGCCCAAGCTTTTATGAAACAATATGGCCATGTTACTGATATTGCTCCGGACAGGATCACTTTACAGAATATGGAGAAGAAACCTAGCAAAAGCTTCCGACAATATGCTTAACGTTGGAGAGATGTAGCTACCCAAGTACAACCTCCATTAACAGAAAAGGAAACAACGATGCTTTTTGTCCACACGCTAAAAGCACCGTATCTTGATCGCTTAGTGCGTAATGCTACAAGGAGTTTTTCGGATGTAGTGATGTCAGGAGAAATGATTGAGAGTGCGATTAAAAGCGGAAAAATCGACGTAGGAGACGGTGGAAAAAGGGCAGCTCCTAGAAGGAAAGAAGTCGAGGTAAATAAAGCAGGCACGTACAGACCAAATTATGCGAAATCGATTATGATGATGCAATCAAAACCTCCTTCAAACACTTACCAAAATTCACTAAAATCAGAGTTAAACCCGGAAAGAATACGAAGAAGATTCGGTTCACTCCAATTCCCGTGACGTACAAAGAATTCTACCAGCAGTTATATGATCAGAATGTGGTGGCCCCGTACGTCACGGAGCCCGTACCTCCACCATTTCCGAAATGGTACGACGCCAACGCCCAATGTGAATTTCATGGAGGAGTGATTGGGCATTCCATTGAAAATTATTTCACCTTCAAAAAACTAGTCGAAAGATTAATTAAGATGAAACGAATACGATTTGACGAGCCATCAAGACCTAATGTAGTCGGGAACCCTTTACCTGCCCACTCTGATCGGGGGGTAAATGCAATTACCAGTTTAAATGGAAAAAAGGTTAAGGCTCATATTGAAGAGGTCAGATCTCCTTTGAAATGGATATGGCGTCAAATAGTGGATATGGGAATGATTGTACAGAATGGTGAAAATGTGATAGTGGCCAAGAACCATTGTGATTTCCACAATGTTGAAGGACACGAAATTCAGCATTGTGCGAAGTTCAAGGTTCTAGTACAAGATTTGATGGACTGCAAGGAATTGGAGTTTTTCGAAGAGGGAGAAGAGATGGGGGATATGTGCTCCTCCGAAGAAAAGAGGACACATGAGCTCGATCGCCCGATAATAATCATCTCTACACCCTAGGGAACTGAGGCAAGAAAACGAGAGACACCTTGTGTTATCATACGGAAACCTGCACCATTTCTTTATGAAGATAGCAAAAGAGTTCCCTAGAAGTACGGGTGCAACATAATAGCACCCAAAAAGAGCAACCTCAAGAGAACGTAAACCTGGCCACCCGTAGCGGTAAAGTCTAAGACTTAGAAAAAGAAAAAAAGAATTTGCGAAAGGAAAGGTCGTAGCAGTCGAGCCCAAAAAAGCAACTGACAAGACGGAGTAGATAAATGAGCCGGTGGCAGAGAAAGAAGCGCAAGAATTCCTGAAATTTTTGAAACACAGCGAGTATAGTATAGTTGAGCAGTTACACAAACAGCCCGCACGTATATCAATCTTAGCATTACTACTAAGTTCAGAAGCACACCGTAACGCATTAATAAGGGCACTCAACGAGACCTATGTGATCCACGACATATCCGTATGCAAGCTAGATCGCCTGATTAACAACATTAACTCTGATACTTTTATCTTCTTCAGCGACGATGAAATCCCGTTTGGGGGTATGGGATCGACTAAGGCTTTGCATATTACCACTCGCTGTAAAGGATACACCCTACCTGGAGTGCTCATCGATAACGTGTCAGCTTTAAACGTACTACCGTTGGCTACTTTGGAAAGATTACCCATCGATAGCTCATATATGAAGACGTGCCACAACATAGTCAGAGCTTTCGACGGAACAAAAAGGAAAGTAATGGGCCAGATTGAAGTGTCATTGCAAATAGACCCGAATACTTACGAGGTTGATTTCTTGGTGATGGATATCAAGCCTTCCTATAATTGCTTATTAGGGAGACCTTGGATCCACTCAGCAGGAGCGGTACCGTCTTCACTACATCAGAAGCTCAAGCTAGTAACCGATGGAAGGTTGATTACGATCAATGCCGAGGAAGATATTATCGCATCTGTGACAAGTGATGCCCCGTATGTAGAAAGGAATGAAGAGGCGGTGGAATGCTCTTTCCGATCGTTAGAATTTGTCAATGCCACATTTATTGCAGAAGGGGTAAAATTCTTGAACCCAAATTGTCACAAACAACGAAGATGGGGTTGCGTTAAATGATTGGAAAAGGAGCACAGTTGGGAAAAGGACTCGGGAAATATCTGCAAGGAATAATTAATGCGCCGTCGCCATTTAGAAAGTGGGATCGTTTCGGGCTAGGGTACAAGCCAGATGTGAAAGAAAAGAAGAAAGAAATAGAACAGAAGCAGGAAATAAGAAGAGCACGACAAGTCGGGGAGGAAATCAAATAGAGGCCGATGACCTTTCATCATATATCGAAAACTTTTATTTCTGGATGGATGAGGCGTAAAGAGGAAGAAAACACTGAAAGAATCATGATGGAACTAAACATTAATGCTGTCTTCGAAGAAGGTGTAGAAAGAAGTTTATCTCAAATCTGCCCATACGCACCAGGAAGTAATTTGGGCAACTGGTCAGAAGAGGAGCTCCCCATAGCTTTTAGGAACATTTCAAAGTAATACTCGTTACATCTCTATCGTTCCATGCCCGAGAGCGATAGAAATCTTTTGTGAAGGGCATTTGATTTTCTTTATCCAATTATCTTAATGAAAATTCATTTTGACAAATATATCTTTATTCTTCCTGCCAAATTCAAGTAAATTATTCACCTTTAATATACACAAATTAATCATTCTTAAATACATACACCCATAATCATACCATACATCATTCTTTAAATTATTTTGTTCATTGGACCACTCTCATTTTTTACAGATCCTAGGATATCAGTAATATGAGTGACACTGACTGTGAACCTCATTTTGAGCGAGATATGCATCTCAGGGAACCTCAAGGCTTCGAGGATGACCAGGATAGTAATGTGTCTCCTGAATTGCTGCGAATGATAGAACATGAGGAAAAACAGATTTTGCCTCACAAAGAAGTGATTGAAACTGTAAGCATAGGAGAGAGAGAGGAGAATAAAGAAGTGAAAATTGGAACCAGCATCTCGGCGAAAACACGAAGAGATCTTATTGAGCTGCTAAGAGAATTCAAAGACGTCTTCGCCTGGTCATATCAGGACATGCCGGGCCTAAACACTGATATTGTAATTCACAAGCTCCCAATAAGAGAAGAATACAGGCCCGTCCAATAGAAGCTTAAAAACACGGACATGCCGTTCGGACTTAAAAACGTGGGGGCGACATTTCAAAGAGCCATGGTGATATTGTTTCATGATATGATGCACAAAGAAATCGAGGTCTGTGTTGATGACATGATCGCTAAGTCTCGAACCTAGGAGGAACATATAATGGTCTTGAGAAAGTTATTCTTGAGATTAAGGAAGTTCCAGCTAAAATTGAACCCTGCTAAATGCACTTTCGGGACTACTTCTGGCAAATTGTTGGGTTTTGTGGTAAGCCAAAAGGGGATTGAAATCGACCCAGACAAGGTTAAAGCCATACAAAAATTACCCTTACCTCGTACACAAAAAGAAGTTCGAGGTTTCTTTGGGAGGTTAAATTACATCGCTCGATTTATCTCACAATTAACGGAGAAATGTGATCCCATCTTTCCCCTTCTTAGAAAACATAATCCAGGCGTTTGGGACGATAAATGCCAAAGAACTTTTGACAAGGTTAAGCAGTATTTATCCGATGCTCCAGTTTTAGTGCCATCAAATCCCAACAGACCATTAATCCTATACCTAACAGTTTTCGAGAATTCTATGGGATGTGTCTTAGGTCAACATGACGATACTGGAAATAAGGAAAGAGCCATCTACTACCTCAGCAAGAAATTTACTGACTGTGAAGCGAGGTACTCTTCAATAGAAAAATTATGCTGTGCGCTGGTTTGGACCACCCGAAGATTGCGACAGTACATGCTATACCACACGACATGGTTAATCTCGAAGTTGGATCCTCTAAAATACATGATGGAGTCAACTGCGTTAAATGGAAGAATGGCTAGATGGCAAATCTTGCTGTCAGAATTTGATATAGTTTATGTAAGCCAAAAGGCAATTAAAGGAAGTGCAATAGCAAATTTCCTAGCCAGTAGGGCTTTGGAAGACTATGAGCTGATAAATTTTGACTTTCCAAATGAGGATTTGATGTACGTTGTAACTATCGAAGAGGAGACCGTGACAGAGCATTCGTGGCGATTAAATTTTGATGGCACTTCAAATGCTATGGGCAACGGGATGGGTGCAATTTTAGTGTCACCAGAAGGAGACCATTATCCCTTCACCAGTAAACTTGATTTCGATTGTACAAACAATATGGAAGAATATGAGGCATGCATCATGGTGATTCAAGCAGCCATAGATCGAGGGATCAAGGTCTTAAAAATATATGGAGATTCAGCATTGGTGATCTACCAACTCAGAGGAGAATGGGAGACAAGGGACTCCAAGTTAATTGAATATCGAAACATGGTCCTCGAACTGATCAAAGAATTCGACGAGGTCACATTCAAATACCTTCCACGTGAGGAAAACCAGATGGCTGATGCTTTGGCTACTCTAGCTTCAATGATAAGAGTGAATAGGCCAGTAGATATGAAGCCTATTCAAATGAGTATTTATGAAACTCCAGCCCGTTGCTATGAGATCGAAGATGAAGGAAAAGAGGGGCATCCTTGGTACCAAGACATTCTCCAATATGTAAAAGACCGAAAATACCCCGAAGGAGCTAGTGAAAATGACAAAAGGACATTGAGAAGGCTCGCAAATGAGTACGTCCTAGATGGAGAGATCCTGTATAAGAGAAGAAAGGATCAGGTGTTGTTGAGATGTGTGGATTCAATCGAGGCTAAAAAGATCCTAAAAGAAGTCCATGAAGGGATTTGTGGAACACACGCCAATGGATTCAAAATGGCTAGGCAGATCATGAGATTTGGGTACTATTGGCCGACTATGGAGACTGATTGTATCAATTATGCTAAGAAATGCCACAAATGCCAGATTTATGGAGATAAAATCCACGTGCCTCCCTCACCTCTGCACGTCATGACATTCCCATGGCTTTTCTCTATGTGGGGATGGATGTTATTGGACCAATTTCACCGAAGGCTTCTAATGGACATAGATTCATTTTTGTGGTTATTGATTACTTCACCAAGTGGGTGGAAGTTGGCTCTTATTCCAACGTTACCAAGTCTGCAGTCAGCAAGTTCTTGAAAAAGGAAATTATATGTCGATATGGAATGCCAGAAAAGATCATATCAGACAATGCACTGAACTTGAACAACAACACGATATCGGAGGTTTGTGAGCAATTCAAGATCAAACATCATAATTCATCCCCATATCACCCAAAGATGAATGGAGCAGTAGAAGCGGCAAATAAAAATATCAAGAAGATTGTCACAAAAATGACAGAAACCTATAGGGATTGGCATGAGAAATTACCATTCGCTCTCATTGCTTATAGAACGTCTGTCAGAACATTTACTGGGGCAACGCCATTCTCACTGGTATATGGGATGGAAGCTGTTTTACCCATCGAAGTGGAGATTCCTTCTCTTCGAGTCTTGTCAGAGTTGAATTTGGATGAAGCAGAATGGGTCCAAGCTAGATATGATCAGTTAAACTTGATCGAAGAGAAGAGATTAAAGGCTGTCCGTCATGGTCAAATGTACCAAAAACGGATGATGCGTGCTTACAACAAGAAGGTTCGCCCTAGAGAATTCCATGAGGGAGATCTAGTCTTGAAAAAGATACTTCCAATACACAAAGACTCTCGAGGAAAATGGATGCCTAATTGGGAAGGGCCGTACGTGGTAAAGAAAGCTTTCTCTGGGGAGCCCTAATTCTGACTGAAATGGACGGTAAAGAATTATACAATCCAGTAAATTCAGACTCGGTGAAGAAGTATTATACCTAAAAAAAA